>CATOUR010000067.1:10797500-11442031 GCA_951848785.1 Callosobruchus maculatus | reverse complement strand
AAGTCTGTTCTGAAGCGCCCTCTACAGAATACACATTTCACTATGAGCGTAAAAGTGTGTAAACGTATCTTTTGCTACCAGCATCACTTTGGTGGCCAAGGGAGAAGCATTGGAGAAAAGCGCGTATTTCAGCCAAAGATAGGTAAACGGTCTTACTTTTAGCAGCGATAGTAATAATAGTAACGATAATCCCTTATTTTAGCGTTTTTATTTTGTTTCACATGGGCGCTGATTTTATTGATGTTGGTTTTGGGTCAAATCTAGAGTGTGAGTGAGTTGCTCAAGTTCTCTTACTTGCGTGCCCGCATTATCTCCAGCAAATGGAGCCAATCTGTTGAAGTGCACGACATTGGGTTTTCCACCGTTGGCATTCTGGATTTGATGGATTATGTCGTTGATTTTTTTGACGACTTCATACGGGCCCTCCCAGGAGCTCTGGAGTTTCGGTGACAGGCGTCGGTCTGTCTGAGGGTTGTACAGCCAGACCAGGACTCCGGATTGGTATGCTGTTTCGCTGGACCCTACGTCGTACGTCACCTTCATCCGATCGCTTGCGGTGTGAGTATTGTGCCGAACTTACTCATGGACCTCGACCATTCTTCTGTGAAGGTTGGCAACGTAGCCTTCTCCTGCCACATCGTCCCCTGATTTGCGGCCAAACATGAGGTCATACGTGATATCCTAGCCGGATTTCTCGCCCAAACACAATACTGGCTGGTGTCTCTCCCGTGGTATCATGAACTGCCGAGCGGTACGCCAATAAGAACAGATGAAGCCAGCTATCCCAGTCTCGTTGGCGGTCCGAGACAACCTCGGCCAAATAGCGATTCACCGTTCTGTTCATCCTCTCCACCATGCCGTCCGACTGAGGATGTAACGCCGTGGTCCGAGTTTTCCTAATCCCCAAAGCTTTGCACAGGTTCCGGAAGGGCGCAGACCCGAAGTTCCTTCCCTGGTCCGAATGCAGCTCGAGCGGGACTCCAAAACGACAAATCCAGTCCTAAACCAGAGCCTCGGCAAGGGTTGCGGCCTCCTGGTTTGGCAGAGCATAAGCTTCGACCCATTTGCTAGTAGTCGATAGCGATCCTCTCGAAGGGACATCCAACATTATATTGGTGCGTGGGAGCCTTCGTACATCTCTCTGGACAATTGCTGGCGGCACAAACTGTACAATTCCTGTACCATTTCTTAACGTCTTCCTTGCACCTAAACCAGTAGAACCGTTTCCGAACCTTCTCCAGGATCTTGGCCACGCCCAGATGAACTCCACTGGTTCCGCTGCGAATCTTCCTTAGTACCATCACGGTCTGTCTTCTTTCTCTGGTCCCTCCTTTGTCCTCCATTGGTTTCAGGATTCCATTCTCCATCACCAGAGTGTCCCACTGAGCCCAGTAGGACTTGACGGTGGGCGAGTAAAGTGAAACTTTAGGTGAAGAACTTGGTCGTTGGTCCTCCCTCTTCCACTCGATGATTAATCATTTGCAGGCTAGAATCCTCCTCTTGGTCTTTCTGGAGTTCGATAGGCTGCCAGAGATCATCCACCACGGTGGTTCTTCTTGTCATGGCGTCTTTCATCTGCTGCCCAACGTAGGCCATACGAGCAGTTCTTTCCGGTTTCGACAGTGGCTTCTTCTCTAACTTGCAGCGGCTTCTAACATAACCCAGCTCGCCGCAGTTCCAGAATCGGATCTCTCTTTCCTTCTTGGGACGGGCCTCGATAATTACCCGCCGCAGTTCCTCAACTAGGGACAGCACTTCTGTCTCACCTTCACATTCCGGAACTCGGACCGGGCTTGCTTTTTCACAACCTACAGCCTCATATTCTAAATCTCTGGCTAGTGCGACCACCAGACGATCCGAATGTGCCAGAGCTACAGCTTGACGCATTTCGCCATCACGCAGGCCACCCACTAATGCCCTACACAGCTAGTCGCTCCATTAAATTCAAACTCAAATTCTTTATTGCCCTTTAGACATTCAAACGAATGTATAGGATTCGTCATAAAAAAGATACATAAACACAAAAATACAAAATACAAAACACAGAGAAAATCGGTGTATAAAACAAACAAATATATAACAATCATAAACAAACAAATTCAGAGACAGCGTAGTAACACTGAGAAACAAGGAAGTCTTTCAGCTTGATCCTAAACTTGTTGATATCTAAACAGTTTTTAACATTTTTTGGCAATTTATTGTAAATTCTAGGTCCCAGTATATCGGGCGATTTCTTACCCACATTGTATTTAGCGAAAGCCACGTGCAGATCTTCAAATTGCCTGGTCACAACAGAGCATGAATTTTCATTCAAAAACTTGTTTTTGTTTATAAAAGTATACACCGCCATTTCATAAATAAACAAAGACGGTAGTGTTAAAATTTCCAGACGTCTAAAACTATCTTTGCACGACTGCCTACTGTTCATACCAGTCATGCACCGGATGGCCCTTTTTTGACTCAAAAAGACGTGCTGAGCATTAACTGATGAGCCCCAGAAACACAAAGCGTACCTCAGTCTTGACTCAACTTGGGCATAGTATACCGAAATTAGTTGAGTATGCGTAAGCACTGTTCTTAAATTTTTCAAAACATAAGACTGAGAGTTTATCCTTGAACTAAGGTACTCACAGTGATTAGACCTTCTGGAGCCGTTGCGTCGGATATATCAGTTGAACAAAGCAGGCCACAGCTGCTTCAAATTCTTGCAACGTCTCGTTTAATTGTTGGGAGCGATTCTTCAGCTGAGCTTGGAAGACGTGACCGAATCTGACTTGACCAAATCTCATGTCCAGATGTCTGACTAGCTGTACGTAGTTCCCTCGTTTTGTCAGTGATAGCATCTGAAGCACATCTGTAGCTTCGCCTCTCAGTGCTGTCACCTTTTCACCAGACAACCAACCATTTGCGTTTGCGGCCGCTTCGAATTAGTGGAGGTAATTCTGCCAGGACGTGTTACCATCATATTGAGGAAGTTCTAATCTCAGCTGGCTCGAATATCCTGCCTTCAGATCACTTAGTGTGATTACGCTTGCAGCCTGAAGCTGCATTCGCAGGATGTTGTCTCGCAGATCTTCTTTTTGTTTCTCCATTATCGATTCTAAGATGTCGATTCTGACTCCAATCCTTTCTTCGATGTTCTTTGCTACAGCAGTAATCTGTTTGGAGCTTGCTTCGTTTTTTGATTGGAGCTGTTTGGCACACTCGAATTCAGGTGACTCGAATATAAAGGTATCTGGATCCTCGCCCCCTTCCATCATTATATGCCGAAGTCGATCCTGGAGAACGACCTGCAACATACTGCTATCAGCACCACGTTCGTCGAGCTCTCGAATTTTGCCATTTTGACAGTTTATTCACTTAGTTGTCCGTACTATGTTGCCCAATCAATCAGTCTACCCCACACCTGACACCACTGTTACAAGTCTTTGGTTTGATTGGGCAGGAAGACACTTGGTGCGGATTAAACTATTTATTTACACTAACTTTATAGACTGGTATGTCTACGCTTAACCTATCAGTCTAATTTATTTACAGTCACTATACTAATTTATGCTTGTCCCTCACTCTACTTTTTTATTTCACTGACCATTTATTTTACGCACGCGACTGGTAGACCACGGATTGCGACTCGCTGCTTAACTCTGCTGTCCGGTTGCGCTGCTCCTTCTTATATAATGCCTGTCGCCCGCTCTCGAACGTTCTGTCCGCGTTCTCGACGCTGGTGGCCACAGCAAGCAGGTTTCTGGAAGTCGGCCCGTTTTTGCGAATTCAATCGCTCGAGCGTAACGCGAGATGGCGGACAGGGCCGAACTGGCACAACATCTTTATTTACTCTGCAGCAATTAGTTGTGAGGTGCTAAAGCAGGTCATGTCATTACAAATTTTCTAGGTAGCAACTTTATTATGACATAAGATTTTCAGGATAAAGAGATAAAGCTGTTAATAGCCGAGTTGTCCTAGTTGTTCGATACGCTAGTCAATAAAGTGTCTCCAAACAAAGCCCTCCAAGACCCGAAAAAAAGGTCGCAGAGGGAAAAAGTGTTAGACTAGATCTAATGATTGCTTAGAAAACAGATTTGACTGTTTGTTTTGTGTTGTATGTTGTACGGTTTTTAAATAAAGCTTTACTTTATTTCTGGTTTCAGCAGTTTATTTTGATATTTGCTAGAATCCGAATTTCATTGCTCCATCTCTAATGATATAAAATTTACAAAGATAAACAAGTGGTTATTGTCTGAAGTCATATTATTAACACAGCTTTTATGCAGCTCGTTATACACACTTCAATTCCGTATTTGCTGTGGCATCCCTTTAAAGATGTCACAACAAATACAGAAGCAGAAAGTTATACACGTGAATTTTATAGTTGCTGTGACATCGATGTCACAAGTCAGGTTCTTGCATGCGAACACAGCTACCTAACCACGGAGTGTAAAAAGAAACGGGAAAGAGTCACGTGATGATAAAATTTTTCTCTCTCTAACAGTTGGTATGTTTTGGATGAGGCCACAATTGAGGATAATTCATGGATGTCACAGCAAATACGAGCACCTGTATAGGTGTGTGTGTGTGTGTGTGTGTGTGTGTGTGTGTGTGTGTGTGTGTGTGTGTGTGTGTGTGTGTGTGTGTGTGTGTGTGTGTGTGTGTGTGTGTGTGTGTGTGTGTGTGTGTGTGTGTGTGTGTGTGTGTGTGTGTGTGTGTGTGTGTGTGTGTGTGTGTGTGTGTGTGTGTGTGTGTGTGTGTGTGTGTGTGTGTGTGTGTGTGTGTGTGTGTGTGTGTGTGTGTGTGTGTGTGTGTGTGTGTGTGTGTGTGTGTGTGTGTGTGTGTGTGTGTGTGTGTGTGTGTGTGTGTGTGTGTGTGTGTGTGTGTGTGTGTGTGTGTGTGTGTGTGTGTGTGTGTGTGTGTGTGTGTGTGTGTGTGTGTGTGTGTGTGTGTGTGTGTGTGTGTGTGTGTGTGTGTGTGTGTGTGTGTGTGTGTGTGTGTGTGTGTGTGTGTGTGTGTGTGTGTGTGTGTGTGTGTGTGTGTGTGTGTGTGTGTGTGTGTGTGTGTGTGTGTGTGTGTGTGTGTGTGTGTGTGTGTGTGTGTGTGTGTGTGTGTGTGTGTGTGTGTGTGTGTGTGTGTGTGTGTGTGTGTGTGTGTGTGTGTGTGTGTGTGTGTGTGTGTGTGTGTGTGTGTGTGTGTGTGTGTGTGTGTGTGTGTGTGTGTGTGTGTGTGTGTGTGTGTGTGTGTGTGTGTGTGTGTGTGTGTGTGTGTGTGTGTGTGTGTGTGTGTGTGTGTGTGTGTGTGTGTGTGTGTGTGTGTGTGTGTGTGTGTGTGTGTGTGTGTGTGTGTGTGTGTGTGTGTGTGTGTGTGTGTGTGTGTGTGTGTGTGTGTGTGTGTGTGTGTGTGTGTGTGTGTGTGTGTGTGTGTGTGTGTGTGTGTGTGTGTGTGTGTGTGTGTGTGTGTGTGTGTGTGTGTGTGTGTGTGTGTGTGTGTGTGTGTGTGTGTGTGTGTGTGTGTGTGTGTGTGTGTGTGTGTGTGTGTGTGTGTGTGTGTGTGTGTGTGTGTGTGTGTGTGTGTGTGTGTGTGTGTGTGTGTGTGTGTGTGTGTGTGTGTGTGTGTGTGTGTGTGTGTGTGTGTGTGTGTGTGTGTGTGTGTGTGTGTGTGTGTGTGTGTGTGTGTGTGTGTGTGTGTGTGTGTGTGTGTGTGTGTGTGTGTGTGTGTGTGTGTGTGTGTGTGTGTGTGTGTGTGTGTGTGTGTGTGTGTGTGTGTGTGTGTGTGTGTGTGTGTGTGTGTGTGTGTGTGTGTGTGTGTGTGTGTGTGTGTGTGTGTGTGTGTGTGTGTGTGTGTGTGTGTGTGTGTGTGTGTGTGTGTGTGTGTGTGTGTGTGTGTGTGTGTGTGTGTGTGTGTTTTTTTTTGCTTTTTTATGCATATCACCCTCTTATTCTGTTTTAAGTTGTAAAAAACTAATGTATAATTTTTATTTAATTTTTAAAGCAATATTTAGGGGTCGCTACCAGCGAATCAAAAATAAAAAAAAGCATTTCAGAAAAATGTTTAATGACAGTCTGAAAAAAAAGCATAAACAAATTATATGACTGTTAGGATAAACAAAGTGTAACTTATGCTAATAACGTAGATTTTTTCGTATCGGGGTACTTTTCCCTAAATTTTTTTACAACTAAAAGAAAGAATTGTTTTTGATCTTCGTCTGAAGTAATTATTTTATTGAATTCCTCAATCAATGCGACACCACGTTCCACAATATCGTTCACCACTCTCATAGAATGCACTATTTCTCTAGAAGCCTTGTAGTCTTCATCTTCTCCCAAAGACGAGGTTCTTTTTGTAGAAATGCTGACGAAATTCCCAGGACTCTAAAAAATCTTAAGGTGTTGCTGGTTACGAAATTCTCAATACTTTTCTCTTCGATGTGGCTAAGATCCAAGGTGATTCGCTTTGGGCTATATTCTGACCCTTCCTCATTTAGTGCATCTACCATTTTTTGTTTGCATTCAAGAGAAACTTCGTCATCGAAAAAAGCAAGTGCAACAAGTTATTCAGACAGATACCACAAATGCCCCAGAAATTTTGTTAAAGCTTTTTTGGACATTTTAGATTATTTAATAGCCACAAGTCATTTTTCGGTGCTGAAGCTGCCGCGGGAGCTTGAAACCAGCATCTTATATAAATCATAACGACAAAAACACAAATTTCAGTAATGGCTTTGAGTTCTCTTTTTGTCATTTTGAACTGGTCTTTGAACATAAAAAGCTTAAGGCAATAAATTGCTTTTGCCATCCATCGTGCGCGATGAAGACCTGCCGGAGCTCTGAATGAAGGAACACCTCCCAAAAATATTATTGTCAGTGTCAACAGTTCCTTGTAATCGTCACGTGGTTGATAATCATTTAGCTGCTTTTCCGCAAATAAAATTGTGCTGCCTGCTATATTTTCTACGATCTTAAAGCGTCGGGATCTGAAGAAACTATGCTGAAATTGCTCTGGTCGATGCTAGGCCAAGCAGATCTAAAACGTTTGAAGATCAACATTTCTGGTCCACTTGATGGACCTAGTGCTTGAAGTACAATTGCTTCTAGCACTATTTTCATTATATGGTGACGACAGGCCAACCAAAGAGCATCGTTCTCCATCTTCTGCTCTAATAAAATGCAAGCACCTGCGTTTAAACCTGTATTGACCGCAGTGGTGCCAAAGCAAAAACATTTTATTTTTTCGCACAAGTTCCAAGAACGAATAGTGTCATAAACAGCTGAAGCACACGCCTCCCCAGTTTCATAACTGAGTTTTGGGACAGCCAAAAGTTGACCTACACCCTGTCACCAAAGTGGGAAGGCGATCCACTGTTTTGTGTCCTGTTATGTCTTCGATCAGTTTGCTCTCAATGAACAGTAAGAGGCGTATTTGGCTTAAATTCTTCTTTTAAGGATTCCGCTACGATTTTCCTTTGCTTTATACGCTGGCGACGAACTGATGATGAATTTATATTGTACTCTGGTGGATCGGCACCTGCACTTTTGAGCATAGATGTCAAAACAACAGTTGCTTTTCTGTCACAAGTTTAGCAATGTCGAGGCTTGTGGATAAGCGTTCATCGAAGATGTTCTTTCTGCCGCGTTTTCTTTTAGATGGGACTTCTATATCTGCCGTGGAAGGTCCCACCCTCACTTAAATTTCTGACGTTGAACTTTCACATTCACTATCACTACTGCTGGTCGAAGAACCTGTTGTGAAGATAGTATGCAGTTTAATGGAAATAATTATGTATAACACATAAACGTATGTATATTAGAAATGTAAATTTCTATTCTTGAGCCTCTTCCCAGACTTCAAAACTGAATGGGTGGCTGGTTAGGGGGGAGGGGGAGGGCCGGGACCACCCCTTATATACTTGTCCACTCGCTTATCGTTATGTTTTCTATTATTACCTGTTATGTCATTTATAACTTTCCAGGTCTTTTAACAATCATTTCCAGCTTCGTTTATTTTAGCTTAGTGTAACAATAAAAATGTTGCTTGGTCATGAACGACCAGCCAACACTTTTATTACTCATAGCAACCAGTAGCTCAGTCGGTTTGCATGAGACTAGGGTATGTAGGTGCGTGCGTGTGTGCGTGAATGTGTGAGTCTAGTTAGCCGCCAAGAAATGAAAACTAGGACAACAATGGTTTAATAAAGATTTATTTTAGTATATATATGAATGCAGTACATTTTATTTTTTTTTTGTTAAAGAACTTATCTCGGAGGGAAGTCCTGATGGTAGTGCCCTTCCGAAAGGAAGGTGGTGCTCCAGAGAAGGCTGGCTTTTTCAGGAGTTCAGGTGGTGCCCCAAAGGTGTGGTGTCCCCAAAGAAAAGTTTTCTTCATTTTGGCAACTCGAGAAAAAGAAGGTGGCTTTGGTGGTGGCACCCCGACAAAAAAAAGAAGTTAGGTCTTCATGGTGGCACCCCGACCAAGAAAAGGTTGGTTCTCCTTGATTAAGACATAATGGCACAGACACAAAAGATTGTCTTAGAGAGACATAATTACATTAGCTGTTAACTGTTTGAGTTCAAAAAGCAAAAGGGAGGAGATATGTGTTTCGACATAAAAGGTAACCTTGGTGGAGAGCAAGAGCATATCCCCACTCATTAGATATGCGCAGGCGGTGTAATATAAAAATCGTTCCATCTGAAAGAAAGTAGAGATGGGAAAAAAGTAGGGGTGAGAAGCAAAATAGTTATAAAAATGTACTAGTATAATGAGGAAGCAGTAGCTAAAAATGGAAGTTGTAAACTATTTGTATATGGTAGCCAAGTAAATAATATAAAAATAATTTTGAAAACGGGTGAACCGTTACACTCGGCCCCACTTAACGAAAAAAAAATTTGAGAAGCATTCGAGAATTTTTCTTTTTAAAAGAAAGTAAAGTTAAAGTTATCACTGAGGGATCAAAATCAACCATTTGTCCAGAGAACAATGTCAGATTATGTTTTCGTGCTTCCCCATGCAAATCTCAAGAATCTGCAGTAATCTACAACCTACAAAGTCTATCAAGGTGCATGAGAGAGCAAGAAGACGCAGGTAGAAAACAAAAATGTTGGAAGAGAAATGGGAAGAAAAAGAGATAGCCTCGAGTCTACCAAACAAGAGGGATAATAATAATAATAATAATAATAATTTATTGGTGCTTTACACAATAGGTAGTGTTTGCACAAGTCAAAATTACAATGTATAAAATTTTGCGTTGCGCATATATATCAAAAATTGTAAAAAACAAACACACATTACACAGGAAAAAAGGAACAGAATTACATGTTCATTGACAATAAATAGAACATTTCACACAACATTTTAAATAATAATAATAATAATTCATTGGTGCTTTACACAAAAGTGTTTACACAAGTCGAAAATTCCAATATATAAAAATGATACAATGCGTATATAGATATAACAAAAACTCAACTCAACTGACAATAACACACATTGCACAGGAAAGACGAAACAGAAGGACATGGTCATTGATAATAAAAAAACATACAAAATTTCATATTATGGTAACGTGTGTGAAAGGCAGAAAATAGAAACAAGAGAAATTATCAGTGCTTATCAAATATCTGAAAAGTCATTATTTAGGTATTCATTAAAGCTATAAAATGCTTTATCGATCAAGTATCGCTTCATTCTTAGTTTGAAAGGATCTAAAGCTAATTGCCTGACACTAGTAGGAAGTACATTATAAAATAGTATGCCGTAAAAATTTGCGCCATTTCTGGCCTTATGAAGCCGAAGTTGAGGTAGGATTAAGTTATCATTGTGGCGAGTATGGTAATTGTGAACGCTGCTGTGTGAAGAATATAGATGCTGATTGGATTTAATGTACATCAGGCATGCCAGAATATATATGCAGGGAAGGGTCATTATTTTCAATGCAATGAAACTGTGTCTACATGGTTCAGTGTATCCGACATTAGCAATATATCTTACACAGCGCCTTTGCACCCCAAAAACTTTCTCCATATGTGCTGAGTGGCCCCAGTTGAAGAGTGCATATGTCATTCGTGAGTGGAAATAAGAAAAATAGCAATTTAGAACCACGGTGTCTGAAACTACATTTTTTAGATTTCGTATTACATAAATGCACTTTGATAGCATTGATGTTACATGATTAACATGCGATTCCCATGTCAAATGAGGGTCGATGTGCACTCCTAGGAACTTTATTGACTCTAAAGTATCGATGGTATTTCTGCGCAAGGTGAAGACCATTGTCTGAGACTTTGACTGATTGAGTGTCAATTTATTTGTATTGAACCAGGTCTCTAAATTGCTTTGTAGATGTATACATTCATCTACAAGCGCTGTTGCGGAAACATGTCTGTGCACCAGTGTTGTATCGTCTGCGTATAGAATGACATTATCCGTATTAACACAGTTTGGCAGGTCATTAATGTAGATGAGAAAGAGAATGGGGCCAAGAACTGAGCCTTGCGGCACACCATCAGTAACCGCCAAGGAACTAGAGGAATCGTTTTCAAACCACACATACTGTTGACGATTACTCAAGTATGAGGCTATCAATTTAATACTATCGGGATGGAATCGATAAAATGAGAGTTTTTCAACTAAGATGCCATGTTCAACACAATCAAATGCTTTTGTAAGGTCAAATAGATTAGCCATACCATATAATTTTTTTTCAAATGTTTCATTAGCGAATTCTATAAACTTATTTATTGCTGTGGAAGTTGACTGATTGTTTCTGAAGCCAAACTGACAAGAAGTGAAAAGCTCGTTACTTTCAAAGTATTCACTTATTTGATCTTTGAGCAAAATTTCAAAAATTTTCGCAAACAATGGCACTAAGGATATTGGTCTATAATTTGATAGTTCATTGACATCTCCCTCTTTAAAAATTGGAATAACTTTGGCTATTTTGAAAATGTCAGGAAATATATTATTTTTAATGCAAAGGTTGAATAATTTTGTTAATGGAACAATAATCAAGTTTGTAATAGTTTTCAATATTTTTACATTAAAGCCGTAAACATCTGTGCTTTTGGAGTTTTTTAGCTTGTTTATTGCGTTTCTTACTTGGTTATATGTTACTTCTTCAAATCGGAACTGGATATTTTTATTAATATTCTTAAGATAGCAAGATGGAGGTATATTTGAGGATGAAATTTTTTGTACAAGATTTTTTGCCACGCTTGTGAAGTAACTGTTAAAATCTGTCGCAGTTAATATTGTTTTAGGGCTTTTTTTTATTTGACGGCTATTACACTTGACTATGTTCCACATGGCTTGCTGCTTGTTGTTAGCACTATTGATATATCTATCGTTTGCTTCATGCTTAGCTTTGATTATTTCCCTCCCATATTTGTACTTAAAACTATTCAAATCCTTCCTAGTGAAAATTTCAGGATTGGCTTGATGAATCAGCGTGAGACAACTGAGAGTATCTCTCATTTGCTGCAGCTGATCATTAAACCAAGATACTTTAGGACACTTGCTATCATTACTGAAGACACGTGACTTTACTGGCAGGTTTATATCCAGAGCAGTAGTTAAAGTATTGATAAAGTTTTCAGACATAATTTCAATAGAGATCTGGGAATCGTGGATGAAATCCCAGCTTATTAGCTCTATGTGATTGTAGAAATTGAATAAACCTTCCTCCGTGATTGGTCGGTAATTTATTCTTCTGGATAGACGACATGTATAATTTAGGTTAAAACTGTACTTAAGAGCATAATGATCAGAGAAATTGGTATCAAATATAGTCGGATTGATATTTTGTGGAAAATTAGTGAAAATATTGTCTAAGCAATTTTTGTCTCTTGTAGCCTCAAGAACGGTTGGCTGGAGGCCGTAGCAGCAAAATAGATTAACTATCTGGTGAGCCTGTGGATCAGATGTATTAAATTTTACATTAAAATCACCGGTAATAATTATTTTTTTCCTATGATCTAAACCATCAAGTAGTCTTGACAGTTTTGACAAGAATGCTTCCAGACTGCCGTCTGGAGAGCGATACAGTGTGACTAGCTGTAGTTCCTTAACTACCACACCAGCTACTTCAAAGTGCATTTCCTCTGACAGTTTTAGTAATTTATCTCGTAGGGGACAACAATCTAATCTATTGTCGACAAAGACAGCCACACCACCTCTGATTTTAATTTTTCTACAAAAACTTGAGATTACGCTAAAACCTTCGATTTGAAAATATTCAATTTCATCCTTTCTTAACCAGTGCTCATTAATGCAAATCATGTTAAACTTGGAGTCCCTGCATATGACGTCAAGTGGACCAGCTTTGTTTCTGATGCCTTGTATATTAAGATGTAGCAGCCTGTAAGAGTCTTTCTTACTATCAGTTCCATGACTAGAATCTTGTAAATACACTTTAGAACGACCAGATTTGAACGAAGCATTTTCTAAAACGAATTGGTGGCTATTTAAAGTACTTAGATTCTTCATACTCTTAGGAGATGTGTCATTTCTGCAATATGTCTCGTCACTGTTCAATAAAAAAATGATTAACTTTTACTGTTGTAAGAACAATTGGTGATCTGTACTTATTTACAATATAGTTGGTAACTGACTTTAGTATCTTCAATTTTGTGCCTTTCACACGAAAATCACACTGAAAAAACATTGAGCTATTTTGGTTACGTCTTCTGTATAAATCTACACTTTTACGTATCTTACTTGTAAGGACAGTATCGGCCAAGTTGTTTCTTTCACATAGAAATATTAGATTTGTGAATTTACCAATAGGCAATAAGTTGCTAATACCTTTGTAGAGTGATTCCGAATTACTAATATTATTCGAATTAACCATAACAATCACGTAGTCGTCTTTACCAAAAGATATAACATTTTGAAATAAATTTTTCGTGAGGTAAGAAAATTCAATGTTGGGCTGTACTAGAGCCTCTACTTCAAAAGATTTGTCTATATATAAATCTAACAATTTCCTGAAAGATCTTGCATACTCATCTCCGTAAATGAAGATCCGTGGTAGGTATTTTCTTTTATCTGCAGTCACATACATCGGCGACGGCAGGTCAACGGTTGTTGGGCACTCAACAGTCTCTTGGTCTACTGGCATAATCTTATCGATTTGTTGTATACCAGTTGCTTGGCTGAAGTTGACTCTTGGAAATTTTTCCTGCACACCACTGTCGAAATTCTGTAGCAAATTTGTTGCTGTGGATTTGTCAGTCTTTTTAACTATATCGGTTTGTGTAGTGGAATTTTCTTTATCTACCTTGTTTTTATATGCTTCTTTTTGTAGCATGTCTAACTTGCTTCGTAATTCATTTACCAGGATTTTTTGCTGCTCCAATAAATGATTCAGTTCACTTTCGGTTTTCATAGCTTCATTGATAAACAACTGATGATCATTTTTTAGTTTCTTGATGTAGTTGTCTCTGTTAAGGCTGTCCTCTTTTAGTTCACTGATTGTCTGCTCAAGTAGGCTCACTTCCTCTGAGTCAGACTCATAAAATTCGCTTGTGTTAGATTGCTCACAGCACTGAACCTTGTACCCATTCACAAAACGTACCTTGTTCTTCATTTTACCCAAACAACTTTTATGGAGAATACTGGAACAATTTACACACACAAAATGACTAACAGTTTTAGTTTTACAGCATTTAAAGGTCGAATTATCGGAGCAGTGCGGAGATGTGTGTTGACTGTTCGACATCTTGAACTGAACTGGATGGTTATAGCAACAACTCGCTTAAAAGTACAGTGAAGCTGCACTGAATATGTACTACACAATGAAGGTAATAAATTGTGAAGTAAAAAAAAATGTACGTAACCTATCAAACCCTAATATACTTAAGACCTAAAGAAAAAAAATTGTCAAAACTTTGACAAAAGACAAAGAGTTTCAAGACTCACTAAAATAACAACAAGGTCGAAGCCTATAAAAAAAATCTAAATACCCTAAATAACTATGAGTAATTTTCAAACAAAATAGAGATAACCTTAATATTCTCAACAAAAAATTGAAAAATATTCCACTGAACAGACTCAAGAGAAAATTCAGATCTCTAAAGCATAAGTATAAGAGCAAACTATTTCCATTCATGAAATATTAAATGAAAAAAAAATATTGTAACACCATAAGTGTTTCTATGATAACCCAAAATAAAATTTAAAATTTTGATCAAAATATTTTCTAAGTACTAACTATAATTCAGTAATGTTCTGGTTTAATAAAAAAAAATTTGCAATCCAGTGATGTTCTGATTCGATAAAAGATCTTGTAACTGACTCAATAAAGAGCATTATAATTCAGTGATAAACAAAAAAAAAAGGTTGGGCGCCAGCAGTCTAAAATAAGACTACAAAAAAAAAATAAAATAATCAAACATAGGTGCTTGAGTGACATCATTTCAAAGTCAAATACCTACATGAAATTTTTCAAATAATAAACAACGAAGTAAATTCAAAGGAGTTCTGTGTCATATTAGATTCAAAAGAATAAATCCACAAAGGATTAACAAGATTACATTCCAAAATCAATTCAGGGAAAATCTATACATCATATTAAACTTGAAAAGACAATTCAGGGAAAGTTTATGTCTCAAATTGGATTCAAAAATAAATTCAGGAAAAATTATACATCATATTGAATTCAGAAAAGTACATCCAAGGAAAAATTCATACATCATGTGACAATTTAAAATAGGCAAAATTATTTAAGTGAAATAAGTATCACAGATCTAATGTTCATTAATAAATTGATTCCAAAAAAAATTCAAACATCAGTGTAAGTTTAAGATCTAATCAAGAAAAATCTTTTAAAGATCGCATAAGCCAATACAATAACAATAATCGAAAGCTTGAACTATTCGTGAGCATGTAAGCACAAGGATCTAAGTCGATTAAAAATTCGAATAAGCAAAAAGCGAGGATTAAATACAAAATGGCAAGAAATGTTAAGCATAATTTCAGTCTATCAAACATCAGATTACTAAAATTGTAACAAACTCATATCAAGTTATGAGTGCAAAGTGAAAATCGTAAAGTTATAAATTCAAAGTGATTTAAAAAAACTAAACTGTGATAAACAGATCATATGAAAGAAACTAAACATGAAAATCTCAGGCCTACAAAAGTCATTCCAAGTACGCTGCAGATTTATAGAAACGCATACCAGGATAACTAAAGAGGATAGAGACAATCAGGGGTAATTTCGTTCATGAGAGCTAAGTGAATTTTTTTTTTAAAGCCGTAAATTTTAAAGTGATTTTAAAGTCATAAGAAATCTACTATAATGAACATGTGCCATGAATATAAATCAAACATGAAAATCGCAAACCTACAAAAGCTGCTCCAAGTACGCTGCAAATTTATAGGATCGCATACCAGTATGCACTCAAGAGGATAGCAACAATCAGGGATGATTTTACTCATGAGTGAAAATTCAAACGTCCAAAAAAGAAATTGAAGAAGTGTTTCATAAACTCACATAAAGTTGAAATGATATGACATGGCATAAATGAACATAGGATTTCAGAAATCTACCAACAACAATGTACAATACAATGTACCATATCAAAAGTGTTTCTTATACGCCAGAGGCTTCAAGATCTGCCCGAAATACGCCAGATTTATAAGTATGCATATTACAACAGAGTCATGAACAGAAAGTGCATACAAGAAAAGCGCTTTCGATTCAACAAACGTCATAGGATTTACATCAGTCTCTATAACACAAAATTTGGAAAAAAAAATTCCATAACAAATAATATTTCTGAAAACATGTTACAGTATACTACGGAATGCAATAAATTTATACTACAAATTAAATTGATTAATCAAAGTTTTAAGAACTAACAAAAATATCAGTAAAAATTTAAGAATGTGCTCACAAATGTTCAGTAGGGTTAAATTTAAATTTGATCAGAATTTGGAAATCGATGTTAAATTATAACTGTCACATAAGAATTTTTGGACTATAGTAGTTCAAAAAGTTGAAGACGATGTTAAATGTCCTAAGTGGTCTATTGGCAGACTCTTACTGCCGCCTAGAATTTTTAAGGGGCGCTGGCTAATTCTTCCTTTGACACTGACGCTTGAAGGGAGAATAACAGCGCATTTTCCTTTCAGACGTCTCGCATCTTCGCCCAGTACAGCAGGGCGCATGAATTTTTTGGGACTGTGATATAATCAGAATTGTCAATCGTTACATAACAAGAACAAAGAATAGTCTTGATCACTTTCTGAACTAGTCTCAATCACCATCTGAATCAGAACTATCACTTGAATTATTACCCATATAGGTATCATTATTATCTAAACTATTGTCAGGTTTAAGATCTTTGACATGAAAATCTCCTACAACGTTACCATCCAAATCTTTCAATGTATAAACTAATGGTGATTTTACTCTATAAACAACGCAGGGGATAAACTTCGGACTTAACTTCACACAGAAATTATCAGCAGCTTTTGAAAGAATGAAATTACGTTTCAAAACTCTATCACCAACAGTAAATCTAAGATCTCTCCTTCGCAAATTATAACGATTTTTGTTGACTTCATAAGAACGTCGCATTCGGTCTTGAACTTTAGAATAAATCTCAGGTATCTTTTGTACTAAATTTGGATCTAAAACATTTTGGCTGAAATTAACGTCATTTCTGTTGAATGAATTTACATATATTTTAACTGACTGTTTCATGT
This sequence comes from Callosobruchus maculatus, assembly GCA_951848785.1. Lineage (NCBI taxonomy): Eukaryota > Metazoa > Arthropoda > Insecta > Coleoptera > Chrysomelidae > Callosobruchus > Callosobruchus maculatus. The sequence continues at coordinate 11,425,339 of CATOUR010000067.1, read as the reverse complement.
TTGGCCAATAATATAGAGCTGATAACCTAGAGAGTGTTTTGAAAACTCCTAAATGACCTGAAGTGGAATTATCATGATAAAATTTTAAAAGTTTTAACCTATTAGGTGTTGGTACAACTAGTTTCCAATCAGTATATGTCTCCGAAAGAGGATCGTTAGACAAAATATGTTTGTAAAGAACATTATTTTCTACTTTAAACGATGGATATAAATCCGGATTGTTACTGACTTTGCTAATCATTTTTCGATACCACTTATCTGGAGTTAACTCATTTAAATTTAATATTGAGACATCTATATCTTCATGTACTCTAGATAAAGCATCGGCAACAGGAATTTCTTTGCCTTTGCGATGGATAATTTTAAAGTTATACGGTGAAAGGCGATATAACCATCTAGACAATCTAGGTGAAGGATTTTTAAGACCTTGAATCCATTGCAAAGATGAATGGTCAGAGATAACGTTAAATTTTGTATGTTCAACATAACAGCGAAAATGTTCTATACTTAGCAAAACTGCAAGCAGTTCTTTTTCTGTGGTGGAATATTTTCTTTGGGCCGTGTTGAGAGTCTTACTAAAGTACGCTATGGGATGTTCTAAACCATGTTCCTCCTGGAAAAGTACACCACCAACTCCAGTATCCGAAGCGTCACAGACAATGGAAAAGGGCTTAGTGAAGTCTGGACTAACAAGAATGGGAGCAGTAGTCAGCAAACCTTTGATCTTCTCAAAAGCCTCAGCAGCTTCGGGTGTCCAAGCGACAGACTGAGCTTTCTTTCGGTTCTCTAACAGATCTGTAATTGGAGAAGCTATTGTACTGAAGTCTTTGAGAAAACGACGATAAAAACTTAACATGTCTACTAATCTTCGAATCTGAGTTATACTATTTGGCGTAGGAAATGACAGGAGAGAATTTACTGTATAAGAGTCGTAACTGAAATTTCCAAAATTTATATTTAATTTAAACTGCAAAATAAATTCCATTCCCAAAATCAGCTTATGTGAAATGCTTGGGACAATTAAAACTTTAATCTTATGATCTTCACCATTAAAAGTGATCGGAAAGTAAACAAAACCTAAAATATTCTGAATCTGACCATCGGCCGTAGTCAGTTGTAAAGGTGTGTTGTAATCAATTTTGAGATTCAATTTGCTCAATAAATATAATCCAGATGACCCAAGAATGTTAGCGTTGCTACCACTATCAAGCAAAGCTGTAACATTTTCATTATCTATACTAATTGAAAGATATGGACGATTATCATTGTTCTTACTCACAAATAAAGGTTCAACAGAATTTTTAACTTTGACATTAGAAGTCACTTGTGGTTCCCTAGTATCTATGTCTGAAAAATCTTTACCAAAATCTAAGTCAGGTGTATCAACATGAAAATCCCTAGCATTATCTACTTCTGTGATTTGATCATCAACCCTGGAGTGGCTTTGCCCTTCGTATTGGGATCCGAAAAGGTGACTCCCTTGTTCTGTACATGGGAAGGCCCAGGAGTCAAAGCGGGAACTTCCTGTCTCTGTACGTTTTTTGAACAAGAGGGACAAGTTGATTTTGTGACATTTCTCATGCCACATTCATAACAAAACCTAATACGGGGAGATCTACACTGCTGAGAGGAATGCCCAAGTTTTTCGCAATTCCAGCAAACTACTGGTTTTCTAGGAACAGGGGAAGATGTATCATTGTTAGAATTATACTCGGATCTACTGACAGGTTGACATGTCAGAAAGGAATCCTCTAACTTCCTGCAATATGAAGTTAATTGGGCGAACGTCAAGATATCATGAAGTGCTAGTGACTTAACATAATCGGGCAACAAGTTTCTACGAATGATGTTAACCATGTCCTTTTCAGTGAATGGGTTGCTGGTGAGTCTATTGAACTGAGACTCCATAAAAGCAATAAAAGTTATGACAGGTTCACGCTGACCTTGTTTGCGTCTACGAATTTCATCAATCAAGATGATGTCGTAATTGTCTCTAAGGAAAGCATTCTTTAATTGACGCACCAAATCACCCCAATCATGAAAAGCACCCCTAACAGAACCATTATGCCACCAAGTCCACGCTATGCCTTCAAAAAGGTCACCTGCAGCAGCATATAGATCCATCTCATTACAACCTCGAGAAGCCATAAGAGACTGAATCAATTCAAGAAACTCAATGACAGATGTTTTGCCATTGAACTTCCTAATCCCCCATTTAAAAATAGGAATTTTCTTCTGCTGAGAAAAACTAGCAGGAGAATAAGGCTGAGGATTCATTGCCAAGGGAGGCAAAGAAGCTGCTACAGTAGTAACAGGTTGCGTTTGCATAGGCTGTGTTGGATTAACAGTCACAGGCATGGGAACTGGTGATGAATGTCCTGTGGGAGGTTCAAGCTTGGCCAAAAGATTTGATTCAGCAATCACGAGCTGTGTTTTAAATCTAGACTTTTGTGTCACTTCCTCATCAGAAGAAGGAGCAAGTCGATCAATTCTATTTGCTAAGTGCAACAATCGAGTACAAATCCTGCGATGTTCACTTGAGTCATAGCCACTAGAAAATTGAGATATCATAACTTCAAGTTTATTGAAAGAGAGTATGATATCATCTTTATCCTCATCAAAGGGAATTAAAACTGAAGTTTCAGAAAAACTTCTACCGTGCTGCTCTTGTGATAGCAGACCACGCAAAACTTTTCGTTTATCATCCATAGTGCTAGGAACTTCCAAGCCTCTAATTTTTATCTCATATGCCAGCTCACTTGACATCAAGTCATTAACATTTAGTTTAGTGAGAGGCATTGTTGCGTTTAAGTGAGGTTAAGTAGAAAAAAGACAAGTCAAAACCCAACAAGATAAAAAAACACTAAAAATATCAAACAGTTCACCAAAAAAAACTACTTGGGCATGTATGTTCTCGAAAAGGAAACTAATATTCTGGAGTGACACTAAAGGATTAAAATTATTTATCTGGCCTCAACAAATATGACTGCCCTTATATCAGTCTTTCAATCAAAACAAAACAGAGACTAAAATGCTCTAATATCAAAAATATTTGCCAGATAAAACAACTATATATAGATAAACTCCAGAATGAAAACAATCATAACAAAAAACAAAGACTAGAATTTGCTTAATGAAAGTTCAAAAAAAAATTTTTTTTTTTTTGAAGTATCAATATATTTCATGTGTGTGTCTTAATGTATGTGTTAACCAAGAAAATTAAATATATATGCAAGTATATAATTGCACATATATAACCACCCTTTTATAAATAACAAAAAACTAAAGTCAGCTTATGAAAATTTCAACTACAAATGAGTTACTAAATGAATGTACCTAAATAACAAATTACCAAAGAAAAATGTAGTGAATTGTTGTCCAAATACCACACAAAATATATAGCTACAAAAAAAAAGCAAACCATACAAAAAACTGTAGGTATATGTTTATGAGCTGTGAATAATATCCAAACGCCAGATATCTTTGAGAAGCATTTACAACATACGCTCAGATTTATAAATTAACGCATACGCGAAATGTCTCAAGACAGTACAAAAAATAATGCATTAGGAAATCAAATCTCAGTCATAAATAAAATATACTAATAGACAAAGATCAATAGAAAAATTTAAAGAACTTCAAATATACCTCAATAAAAAAAATTTGAAAATAGAAAATTTGGTACAACAATTACCCTGAAAACTATAAAAAATATAAGCTGATAATAGTTAAAGAAAATTAAATAATAAAATATATATGCCAAATGAAAGTACTGCACCCAAAAAAAAATTATTAAATGGAATTTTGAGTCAATGAGCCGAAATGGAATTTTGAAAAAGTTGTCCAATTTTCACCTCAAGACAGCTCCAAGACTCACAAAGCACAACACCAGACATACCCATGTCTGGCCACACGTTGGCAGCGCCAATTTGTAACAATAAAAATGTTGCTTGGTCATGAACGACCAGCCAACACTTTTATTACTCATAGCAACCAGTAGCTCAGTCGGTTTGCATGAGACTAGGGTATGTAGGTGCGTGCGTGTGTGCGTGAATGTGTGAGTCTAGTTAGCCGCCAAGAAATGAAAACTAGGACAACAATGGTTTAATAAAGATTTATTTTAGTATATATATGAATGCAGTACATTTTATTTTTTTTTTGTTAAAGAACTTATCTCGGAGGGAAGTCCTGATGGTAGTGCCCTTCCGAAAGGAAGGTGGTGCTCCAGAGAAGGCTGGCTTTTTCAGGAGTTCAGGTGGTGCCCCAAAGGTGTGGTGTCCCCAAAGAAAAGTTTTCTTCATTTTGGCAACTCGAGAAAAAGAAGGTGGCTTTGGTGGTGGCACCCCGACAAAAAAAAGAAGTTAGGTCTTCATGGTGGCACCCCGACCAAGAAAAGGTTGGTTCTCCTTGATTAAGAGCAAGAGCATATCCCCACTCATTAGATATGCGCAGGCGGTGTAATATAAAAATCGTTCCATCTGAAAGAAAGTAGAGATGGGAAAAAAGTAGGGGTGAGAAGCAAAATAGTTATAAAAATGTACTAGTATAATGAGGAAGCAGTAGCTAAAAATGGAAGTTGTAAACTATTTGTATATGGTAGCCAAGTAAATAATATAAAAATAATTTTGAAAACGGGTGAACCGTTACATTAGTAGTAGTAATAATAATAATAATAATGATCGCGTGGAGGCCTTTTGGAGGGACATTTACGAACAACCCAAACCTCTCTCAGCAGACACTCCGGCCTTGGCGCAGTTCGAGTCCGTTTGTAGGAGGACTCCTAACTTGAATGTACTGCGTCACCCGATAAACACGGAAGAAATTCTTGACGCCTTACGAGGCGCAAAGAATTTCGCAGCTCCTGGCCCGGATGGCATAAACACCTACTGGTGGAAAAAATTCCCCAGTTGCCACCGGCATTTAGCTAGAGTTTTTAACTCGTGGCTAAATCAGGAGCAGCCAATTCCGGCTTGGTTTGTCGAGGGTCGAACCGTGCTTCTCCCGAAGACCGGGGATTTGTCTGATCCCAAAAACTACAGGCCAATAACATGTCTGAACGCGTGTTACAAGCTCTTCACCAGAATCTTGTACATGCGTATCCTTCAAGCTGTGAATCCTGTATTTCTCGACGTGTATGAACAGAGAGGGTCAAAGAAAGGAGTAGCTGGCTGCAAGGAGAACCTGTTGATTGACCGATGTGTCACGCAGGACTCTGTGCAGTACAAGCGAAACCTTTCTATGGCCTGGATTGACTATCGCAAGGCATTCGACAGCACGTCTCATGACCTCATTGTGCGGCTGTTGGAATGTCTTTCGGTGGATAATCAGATAGTGGGATGCATCAAACAACTGATGCCGCTCTGGAAGACCCGGTTTACCATAACATCAGGTGAAACTCGGGTCCAGACAGAGTTGGTGTCATTGAAAAGAGGTGTCTTCCAAGGAGACTCCTTGAGTCCCTTGCTCTTTTGCATCTCACTTTTGCCTCTGTCCATAGCGCTGAGAAATACTAAAGGATACAGCTGTGGCACGCCCAATAACCGGAGGCACAAGGTCACCCATCTGTTTTATATGGATGACCTAAAACTTTATGCCTCCGGCCAACGCGAACTACAACAATCGCTGAGGGTGGTGCAGGAGTACAGTCATGCTATCGGAATGGAGTTCGGGACAGACAAATGTGCATTGGTTCATCTCAAGAAAGGACGAAGCGGAGATAGTGGAGATGAGGAACAGCTCGTTGATGGGAGCATCTTGCGACAACTGCATGCCGGAGATACTTATACCTACCTTGGAGTGGCGCAGCGTCATGTCCAAGAGGCAGCATTGGTTAAAGAGTGTCTCCGCCGCAAGTATTTGCACCGACTCCGGCAGATCTGGTCGTCAGAACTGTCCGGCAAGAACAAAGTCGCTGCCACAAACATGCTTGCGGTCCCATTGTTATTATACACCTTTGGTGCTATACACTGGAAAGTGAACGAGCTGAAGGAAATCGACACGAAGACCCGCAAAAGGATGAATATGGAGAGAAGCCTGCATCCTAAGTCCTCTGTCCCGCGAATATACCTCCCGCGACACCTGGGAGGGCGTGGACTATTGAGTTTGGAGCGTCTGCACAACAGAGTAGTACTGGCCACTGCCTGCTATGTAACGAACAGCACCGATCCCCTGATCCGCTTTGTGCGAGAGCACGAGAATGCGGGAAAAGGAGCCTTTCTTTTTAGCGCAGCGAAACGAGCAGCCGAGGAGCTCAGCCTCACACTCGACTTCAAGCGGAGGTGTCAGCAGTCCATTACGAAACTTGCTCCCGCAGAATTAAAATCCCACCTTAAAACTGCCGAAGTCGACTTCCTTTTAAGACTTCATAAAGATAAGCCAATGCATGGAATCTTCTACAAACATCTGGAAGAGCATGGCTTGTCTGAGCAGTTGACCTTCTCTTTCCTAAGGTCTAGTGGGTTGAAGTCGGAGACTGAGGGCTTTATAATGGCTTGCCAAGACGGTGTCTTCAACACCTTGGTGTACCGTAAAAGGGTTATGGGTGTAGATGTACCCGACACCCTTTGTAGAGCTTGCCGACAGGCGCCAGAGACGCTGATGCATCTCTTGTCGGCGTGTAAGACGTACGCTGGGACGGCTTACGTCCATCGGCACAACGCAGCTCTACGAGTGCTCTACTATCATTTGAGGCACTCATACGGTATCGATGAGACACCGGTGCTGCCATACGCTCCAGGGGATATAGAGTCCGTTGTGGAGAACGAGAGATGCCGGATTTACTGGAACTACTCGTTCCCCACGCTCGAGCTTGTACAGGCAAACAAGCCCGACATAGTCCTTCTCGACCACCAACAGAAGACGATGTTCGTTATTGAGTTTTCGGCGCCTGCCGAGGTGAACATCGTCTCTAAGGAGGAGGAAAAGCGGACCAAATATCAGGAGTTGCTCGGACAACTTCGCAGGCTCTGGCCAGACTACACTGTAAGTCTGCTGGTTATGGTCATTGGATCCCTAGGTGGAATGAGGAATACGCTGCTCTCTGCACTGCGCAAAATACCGGTGTGCCGTGCGGCGGCGCACATCTTAGCCGCCAGAATGCAGAAGGCAGTCATCCTTGGGTCCCTTCGTCTACTTAGGGCGCACGATTCGCGGACCCAGTGATTGCTCACCTCACGGTGTGAGGAGTAGTCAGTGGGTAATGGAACAGCAGCCCGGTGTGTCGGAGCCCGGGCTGCACTTTTTTGTTTTAAACATAATAATAATAATAATAACCCCCATCAGGTGCTAGAACGTTGACGCTCGTTTGGGGGCTTAGAAAGTGACCTTTTGATGGTCAAGCTATGTCGGTTGATGGTTCATCGGAGGCTTTGATAGCACCCGGAGTTGTCATGCCGGCCAAAACGATCGAAAGACCACACAAGCAAAAGATCTAAACCTAAATGGCAAATTAGAATAGAAAATAAAATTAGCACAATCAGAAAAGATCTCGCACACGTCACTCAATATATCCACAAGAACAACCTCTCGAAACGCATCCAAACAACAATAAGTAGACTCAAATCTAGATCACCACAACAAACAATATCCGAAATATACGATACGCTGAAACAGAAACTTGCAGTCTACGCAGCTAGACTCCGCAGATATAATGAGTCCAACGACAGAAAGGATACTAACAACCTTTTTCAGAAAAGTGAGAGGCAGTTCTACCAAAAGATCACATCAAATAATCAGATAACAACAATAGAACCTCCAAGTAGAAAAGAGCTAACCGACTTCTGGGGAAGCTTATGGTCAGAGCCCAAAACCCATAATGAAAACGCTCCATGGATTAGACAAGAAGAGGAAAAACAACAACACATACCGGAACAGGGAGACGTAATTCTTACACCACAGGAAATAGCCGAAACAATAAAACACACCCACAATTGGAAGTGTCCGGGCGTAGACAACGTGCAAAATTTCTGGTACAAACAATTCAGTGCAACATATGAAATGCTCACAGACCAAATCAATAAAGCCATACTCCAACCCAACAGGCTACCCAAATTCCTCACACAAGGAGTAACATATATAAAACCAAAAAACGCAGACACCAAGAACCCTGCCAATTACCGTCCGATCACTTGTCTCCCCACCTTGTACAAGATCATCACCGCAACAATAGGCAAAAGGATTGAACAGCACCTTACTCAAAACAACATCCTCACCGAAGAACAGAAAGGATGTAGAAAACAAAGCCAAGGTTGCAAAGAACAACTAATAATTGATAGTGTGATCATGGAGCAAACTAGAAAAGAACACAGGAACCTCCATACCTGTTTCATCGATTATAAAAAAGCTTTTGACTCTGTACCCCATAGCTGGCTAACGAAAACTCTTCAAATATATAAAATTAATCCAACCCTTCGTCAGTTCCTTACAAGAATCATGGAGACATGGAGAACCAACATACATCTTAAAACTCAGGACGGTCACATCCAAACGGAGGAGCTATACATAAGACGCGGTATCTTCCAGGGTGATTCACTCAGTTCACTGTGGTTCTGCCTTTGTTTAAATCCACTCTCCAACGCACTTAACAACACAAATTATGGTTTCAACATCAGACACCAGAAAGTTAATCAACACAGAATCAGTCATCTTCTCTACATAGATGATATAAAACTGTACGCAGCCACTGAAGTGCAACTGAAGGAATTACTCAAAATAACAGAAGTTTGTACGTCAGAGGTCCGGATGGAATTCGGAATGAGCAAATGCAAGGTGCTCCACATCCATAAGGGTCAATGGAAGAACCATTCCGAACAGGAAATATTAACTGGCGAGACTCTGGATAACATGGAGAAGGACGAAACGTACAAGTACCTAGGCTTCAATCAGAACATTAAGATTGACCACTCAGAGGTTAGGGCTCAACTAACACAAGAGTTTAGAGACCGTCTCATTACACTTCTGAAAACAAAATTGAACTCCAAAAATCTTACGAAAGCAATTAACAGATTTGCGATACCGGTTCTCACATACTCCTTTGGTATCATCAAGTGGTCGCACACTGATATTGAAAACATCAACATACTCATACGAACGGAACTCACAAAGCACAGAATGTCTCATCCGAAAGCGTGCAAGGAAAGGCTTACGATAGACAGGAAACATGGGGGCAGAGGAATTATAGACATACAGTCACTTCACACAAGACAAATAAAAACACTCAGAGACTTTTTCCAAAGCAGAGAGACAAACTTACATAGATCAATAGTAAAAGCAGACAAAAACTATACTCCACTCACCCTATCCCGCCCAGATCACCCAGCAGACGCACACAATCACATAGAATTACAACAAGAAAAAATAAACACCTGGTCACAAAAAGCACTTCATGGCAAGCACAGATACCGCGTTACACAAGACCACATTAATGAAAGACAATCATACACCTGGCTGCAGGATGGCCAACTGTTTCCAGAAACCGAGGGTTTTATGCTTGCTATCCAGGACCAAGTGATTGCGACAAGGAACTACATGAAATACATAATTAAAGATACATCCATAACCGACGACAATTGCAGAAAGTGCCACCAACAAAAAGAAACAATAGACCACATAACAAGCGCATGCAAAACTCTAGCTGGAACCGAGTACACAGCTAGACATAACTCTGCAGCCAAAGTCATTCACCAAGCACTAGCCACAACAAACAAGCTAATAGAAAACACAGATCCATATTACAATTACACACCGACATCAGTACTCGAAAACAATGAATATAAACTGTACTGGGACGTTGAAATACATACCGATAAGACTATCCCGGCAAATCGGCCAGATATAGTTTTCCAGTCGAAGGCAGACAAAGTTACCTATTTGATAGATATTGCTATTCCCAACGATACGAATATCCAAAACGCCTACGCTGGGAAGATATCTAAATACACGGACCTTGCGATAGAAATAAAACGACTCTGGAAGCAAAACAAAGTTACCATTGTCCCCCTAATTATGTCTGTCTCAGGCCTCACACCAAACACATTTACACCACACCTACAACAGTTAGGCCTGGACGAAAGGTTACAAAAAATATTTCAGAAGTCTGTAATCCTGAAAACCTGCAATATAGTTCGATCTTTCCTAAATTCCGATCCGTAATAGTTCAGGTGCTGACTTGGCACAGCCCGTCAACACCTGTTGCTACCGCAGTCATGCGAGAGAAACTTGGAAAATCAGGATAATAATAATAACCGCGAGGGGTTGCTAGATCCCCTCAGTGGCGCCTCCCCAAGGTGGCGGATAGGGGAACGCCTCCCAGATATGGGTGGTACCGGGGAAATCAAATACCCGGGGCGGACCAAAACTAGCACGGTGGAATAGCGTCTGCATCCAGAGGATCGGCTATTCCTCAACAATTAGGACACGACGGATCTCCATGTGAGAAGCGGTACTCCGACAGCGTCTGACTCCATGTTAGGGGCGGCTGATAATACACCCGCAGGAAGCCACCCAACATCAGTAGGCTATCCGGTGCGTGGCGACACCGCAGGGTATACCGAAGCCCAAGGATGTAATCCAGCCGGCAACCTTCGCAGGTGCATCCTCAGGAGGCAATTTGGACGGCTGCCTCCGGAAATGTCGTCTGGGGGCCCTAAGGCCAACCACCTGACGGGCCCTATCTTCGGGTTCGACCACCCCGGAAGAAAAGCACCCACACCGAGCCGGTTTCGGAAGCCGGCGTTGGGCAAGGTGGCGGTGCTTCGAATTGCCCTGTTGACGACCCCCGCAATGACATGGACCGTTTTAGGTGGACGACGGAGCTCAAGGATGACCTACTGAGCTGCTACGAGAGCAGTAGCCCGCGCCGTAGGGGATACATGTCCCGCATGTATGAGAGGTGGTGTGAAATGCACCCAGAGCATAGCACGCTCACCTCTCAGAATTTGCGAGATTATGTATCGTACCTCCGGAGGCAGGGATATGTTCGTGCTCCAGCTCAGCCTGCCCCTTCGGCGGACGGAAGGCCTGTTAACCAGGCTGAAAGTTCGCCGGTAAGGCCCGCTGAGAGGGAAATCGACCAAGTCGTCACACCTGGGGATTTCAGAGACCGAAGGGCCTTGCATAACAATGGAAGGTCCTTGAAGCTGGCAGATTTGAAGAGAGAGGATGAGGTTGTGGGTGAACGTCTATCGGAGGCCTCTGACATTTGGAGCATCAATTGCGAAATTTACGCTGCGGCTCTGAGGCTAGCTAGACAGGGGAGAGTGAGAGACTCTCCTATTGAGAGAGCACAGAGACGGGTGCGCCAAGTGGAAGCGAAAATCCAGTTGGCTCGCCAGGAAGCATCCCGTATCCAGTGTGTGATGGAATATAGAGCGGCTGGGAAGCCTTTTACGCGCCGAGTGCGCCAGATAGCCTACGGGTTGAGGCGCGACCATCATACACTCAGTCAAGCGGTACTGATTGTTGTCAAGCAACACTGTCTTGACAGGATACGGATGCTAATCGCTGCTAAGCGATCGTTGGTGGCGCGGGCGAGAGGTCTGGAGCAGAACAGAATGTTCTACGAAAGACCTTCTCGCCTTTTCCAACAGCCGCCTCCAGCCATAGAGCAGCCGCCAACTGCTGATCGCGTGGAGACCTTTTGGAGGGACATTTACGAACAACCCAAACCTCTCTCAGCAGACACTCCGGCCTTGGCGCAGTTCGAGTCCGTTTGTAGGAGGACTCCTAACTTGAATGTACTGCGTCACCCGATAAACACGGAAGAAATTCTTGACGCCTTACGAGGCGCAAAGAATTTCGCAGCTCCTGGCCCGGATGGCATAAACACCTACTGGTGGAAAAAATTCCCCAGTTGCCACCGGCATTTAGCTAGAGTTTTTAACTCGTGGCTAAATCAGGAGCAGCCAATTCCGGCTTGGTTTGTCGAGGGTCGAACCGTGCTTCTCCCGAAGACCGGAGATTTGTCTGATCCCAAAAACTACAGGCCAATAACATGTCTGAACGCGTGTTACAAGCTCTTCACCAGAATCTTGTACATGCGTATCCTTCAAGCTGTGAATCCTGTATTTCTCGACGTGTATGAACAGAGAGGGTCAAAGAAAGGCGTAGCTGGTTGCAAGGAGAACCTGTTGATTGACCGATGTGTCACGCAGGACTCTGTGCAGTACAAGCGAAACCTTTCTATGGCCTGGATTGACTATCGCAAGGCATTCGACAGCACGTCTCATGAGCTCATTGTGCGGCTGTTGGAATGTCTTTCGGTGGATAATCAGATAGTGGGGTGCATCAAACAACTGATGCCACTCTGGAAGACCCGGTTCACCATAACATCAGGTGAAACTCGGGTTCAGACAGAGTTGGTGTCATTGAAAAGAGGTGTCTTCCAAGGAGACTCCTTGAGTCCCTTGCTCTTTTGCATCTCACTTTTGCCTCTGTCCATAGCGCTGAGAAATACTAAAGGATACAGCTGTGGCACGCCCAATAACCGGAGGCACAAGGTCACCCATCTGTTTTATATGGATGACCTAAAACTTTATGCCTCCGGCCAACGCGAACTACAACAATCGCTGAGGGTGGTGCAGGAGTACAGTCATGCTATCGGAATGGAGTTCGGGACAGACAAATGTGCATTGGTTCATCTCAAGAAAGGACGAAGCGGAGGTAGTGGAGATGAGGAACAGCTCGTTGATGGGAGCATCTTGCGACAACTGCATGCCGGAGATACTTATACCTACCTTGGAGTGGCGCAGTGTCATGTCCAAGAGGCAACATTGGTTAAAGAGTGTCTCCGCCGCAAGTATTTGCACCGACTCCGGCAGATCTGGTCGTCAGAACTGTCCGGCAAGAACAAAGTCGCTGCCACAAACATGCTTGCGGTCCCATTGTTATTATACACCTTTGGTGCTATACACTGGAAAGTGAACGAGCTGAAGGAAATCGACACGAAGACCCGCAAAAGGATGAATATGGAGAGAAGCCTGCATCCTAAGTCCTCTGTCCCGCGAATATACCTCCCGCGACACCTGGGAGGGCGTGGACTATTGAGTTTGGAGCGTCTGCACAACAGAGTAGTACTGGCCACTGCCTGCTATGTAACGAACAGCACCGATCCCCTGATCCGCTTCGTGCGAGAGCACGAGAATGCGGGAAAAGGAGCATTTCTTTTTAGCGCAGCGAAGCGAGCAGCCGAGGAGCTCAGCCTCACACTCGACTTCAAGCGGATGTGTCAGCAGTCCATTACGGAACTTGCTCCCGCAGAATTAAAAGCCCACATTAAAACTGCCGAAGTCGACTTCCTCTTAAGACTTCATAAAGATAAGCCAATGCATGGAATCTTCTACAAACATCTAGAAGAGCATGGCTTGTCTGAGCAGTTGACCTTCTCTTTCCTAAGGTCTAGTGGGTTGAAGTCGGAGAATGAGGGCTTTATAATGGCTTGCCAAGACGGTGTCTTCAACACCTTGGTATACCGTAAAAGGGTTATGGGTGTACATGTACCCAACACCCATTGTAGAGCTTGCCGACAGGCGCCAGAGACGCTTATGCATCTCTTGTCGGCGTGTAAGACGTACGCTGGGACGACTTACGTCCATCGGCACAACGCGGCTCTACGAGTGCTCTACTATCATTTAAGGCACTCATACGGTATCGATGAGACACCGGTGCTGCCATACGCTCCAGGGGATATAGAGTCCGTTGTGGAGAACGAGAGATGCCGGATTTACTGGAACTACTCGTTCCCCACGCTCGAGCTTGTACAGGCAAACAAGCCCGACATAGTCCTTCTCGACCACCAACAGAAGACGATGTTCGTTATTGAGTTTTCGGCGCCTGCCGATGTGAACATCGTCTCTAAGGAGGAGGAAAAGCGGACCAAATATCAGGAGTTGCTCGGACAACTTCGCAGGCTCTGGCCAGACTACACTGTAAGTCTGCTGGTTATGGTCATTGGATCCCTAGGTGGAATGAGGAATACGCTGCTCTCTGCACTGCGCAAAATGCCGGTGTGCCGTGCGGCGGCGCACATCTTAGCCGCCAGAATGCAGAAGGCAGTCATCCTTGGGTCCCTTCGTCTACTTAGGGCGCACGATTCGCGGACCCAGTGATTGCTCACCTCACGGTGTGAGGAGTAGTCATTGGGTAATGGAACAGCAGCTCGGTGTGTCGGAGCCCGAGCTGCACTTTTTTGTTTTTAACATAATAATATCCGCGAGGGGTTGCTAGATCCTCTCAGTGGCGCCTCCCCAAGGTGGCGGATAGGGGAATGCCTCCCAGTTATGGGTGGTACCGGGGAAATGAAATACCCGGGGCGGACCAAAACTAGCACAGTGGAATAGCGTCTGCATCCAGAGGATCGGCTATTCCACAACAATTAATAGGACACGGCGGATCTCCATGTGAGGAGCGGTACTCCGACAGCGTCTGTTCTTCATGTTAGAAGCGGCTGTTTTCATAAACCCCCAGGAAGCCGCCCAACATCAACAGGCTATTCGGTGCGTGGCGACACCGAGGGGTATACCGAAGCCAAAGGATGCAAGTCGGTCGGCAACCTTCACAGGTCCATCCACTGGAGGCAATTTGGACGGCTGCCTCCGGAAATGTCGTCTGCGGGCCCTAAGGCTAACCACCTGACGGGCCCTATCTTCGGGTTCGACCACCTCGAAGGAAAAGCACCCACACCGAGCCGATTTCGGAAGCCGGCGTTGGGCAAGGTGGTAGTGCTTCGATTTGCCCTGATGACGACCCCCGCAATAACATGGACCGTTTTAGGTGGACGACGGAGCTCAAGGATGACCTGCTGAGCTGGTACGAGAGCAGTAGCCCGCGCCGTAGGGGATACATGTCCCGCATGTATGAGAGGTGGTGTGAAATGCACCCAGAGCATAGCACGCTTACCTCTCAGAATTTGCGAGATTATGTATCGTACCTCCGGAGGCAGGGATATGTTCGTGCTCCAGCTCAGCCTGCCCCTTCGGCGGACGGAAGGCCTGTTAACCAGGCTGAAAGTTCGCCGGTAAGGCCCGCTGAGAGGGAAATCGACCAAGTCGTCTCACCTGGGGATTTCAGGGACCGAAGGGCCTTGCATAACAACGGAAGGTCCTTGAAGCTGGCAGATTTAAAGAGAGAGGATGAGGTTGTTGGTGAACGTCTATCGGAGGCCTCTGACATTTGGAGCATCAATTGCGAAATTTACGCTGCGGCTCTGAGGCTAGCTAGACAGGGGAGAGTGAGAGACTCTCCTGTTGAGAGAGCACAGAGACGGGTGCACCAAATGGAAGCGAAAATCCAGTTGGCTCGCCAGGAAGCATCCCGTATCCAGTGTGTGATGGAATATAGAGCGGCTGGGAAGCCTTTTACGCGCCGAGTGCGCCAGATAGCCTACGGGTTGAGGCGCGACCATCATACACTCAGTCAAGCGGTACTGGTTGTTGTCAAGCAACACTGTCTTGACAGGATACGGATGCTAATCGCTGCTAAGCGATCGTTGGTGGCGCGGGCGAGAGGTCTGGAGCAGAACAGAATGTTCTACGAAAGACCTTCTGGCCTTTTCCAACAGCCGCCTCCAGCCATAGAGCAGCCGCCAACTGCTGATCGCGTGGAGGCCTTTTGGAGGGACATTTACGAACAACCCAAACCTCTCTCAGCAGACACTCCGGCCTTGGCGCAGTTCGAGTCCGTTTGTAGGAGGACTCTTAACTTGAATGTACTGCGTCACCCGATAAACACGGAAGAAATTCTTGACGCCTTACGAGGCGCAAAGAATTTCGCGGCTCCTGGCCCGGATGGCATAAACACCTACTGGTGGAAAAAATTCCCCAGTTGCCACCGGCATTTAGCTAGAGTTTTTAACTCGTGGCTAAATCAGGAGCAGCCAATTCCGGCTTGGTTTGTCGAGGGTCGAACCGTGCTTCTCCCGAAGACCGGAGATTTGTCTGATCCCAAAAACTACAGGCCAATAACATGTCTGAACGCGTGTTACAAGCTCTTCACCAGAATCTTGTACATGCGTATCCTTCAAGCTGTGAATCCTGTATTTCTCGACGTGTATGAACAGAGAGGGTCAAAGAAAGGAGTAGCTGGCTGCAAGGAGAACCTGTTGATTGACCGATGTGTCACGCAGGACTCTGTGCAGTACAAGCGAAACCTTTCTATGGCCTGGATTGACTATCGCAAGGCATTCGACAGCACGTCTCATGACCTCATTGTGCGGCTGTTGGAATGCCTTTCGGTGGATAATCAGATAGTGGGATGCATCAAACAACTGATGCCACTCTGGAAGACCCGGTTTACCATAACATCAGGTGAAACTCGGGTTCAGACAGAGTTGGTGTCATTGAAAAGAGGTGTCTTCCAAGGAGACTCCTTGAGTCCCTTGCTCTTTTGCATCTCACTTTTGCCTCTGTCCATAGCGCTGAGAAATACTAAAGGATACAGCTGTGGCACGCCCAATAACCGGAGGCACAAGGTCACCCATCTGTTTTATATGGATGACCTAAAACTTTATGCCTCCGGCCAACGCGAATTACAACAATCGCTGAGGGTGGTGCAGGAGTACAGTCATGCTATCGGAATGGAGTTCGGGACGTCAGTCCCGAACTCCATTCCCATTTGTCTAAATGTGCATTGGTTCATCTCAAGAAAGGACGAAGCGGAGATAGTGGAGATGAGGAACAGCTCGTTGATGGGAGCATCTTGCGACAACTGCATGCCGGAGATACTTATACCTACCTTGGAGTGGCGCAGCGTCATGTCCAAGAGGCAGCATTGGTTAAAGAGTGTCTCCGCCGCAAGTATTTGCACCGACTTCGGCAGATCTGGTCGTCAGAACTGTCCGGCAAGAACAAAGTCGCTGCTACAAACATGCTTGCGGTCCCATTGTTATTATACACCTTTGGTGCTATATACTGGAAAGTGAACGAGCTGAAGGAAATCGACACGAAGACCCGCAAAAGGATGAATATGGAGAGAAGCCTGCATCCTAAGTCCTCTGTCCCGCGAATATACCTCCCGCGACACCTGGGAGGGCGTGAACTATTGAGTTTGGAGCGTCTGCACAACAGAGTAGTACTGGCCACTGCCTGCTATGTAACGAACAGCACCGATCCCCTGATCCGCTTTCTGCGAGAGCACGAGAATGCGGGAAAAGGAGCCTTTCTTTTTAGCGCAGCGAAACGAGCAGCCGAGGAGCTCAGCCTCACACTCGACTTCAAGCGGAGGTGTCAGCAGTCCATTACGGAACTTGCTCCCGCAGAATTAAAATCCCACCTTAAAACTGCCGAAGTCGACTTCCTTTTAAGACTTCATAAAGATAAGCCAATGCATGGAATCTTCTACAAACATCTGGAAGAGCATGGCTTGTCTGAGCAGTTGACCTTCTCTTTCCTAAGGTCTAGTGGGTTGAAGTCGGAGACTGAGGGCTTTATAATGGCTTGCCAAGACGGTGTCTTCAACACCTTGGTATACCGTAAAAGGGTTATGGGTGTACATGTACCCAACACCCATTGTAGAGCTTGCCGACAGGCGCCAGAGACGCTTATGCATCTCTTGTCGGCGTGTAAGACGTACGCTGGGACGACTTACGTCCATCGGCACAACGCGGCTCTACGAGTGCTCTACTATCATTTAAGGCACTCATACGGTATCGATGAGACACCGGTGCTGCCATACGCTCCAGGGGATATAGAGTCCGTTGTGGAGAACGAGAGATGCCGGATTTACTGGAACTACTCGTTCCCCACGCTCGAGCTTGTACAGGCAAACAAGCCCGACATAGTCCTTCTCGACCACCAACAGAAGACGATGTTCGTTATTGAGTTTTCGGCGCCTGCCGAAGTGAACATCGTCTCTAAGGAGGAGGAAAAGCGGACCAAATATCAGGAGTTGCTCGGACAACTTCGCAGGCTCTGGCCAGACTACACTGTAAGTCTGCTGGTTATGGTCATTGGATCCCTAGGTGGAATGAGGAATACGCTGCTCTCTGCACTGCGCAAAATGCCGGTGTGCCGTGCGGCGGCGCACATCTTAGCCGCCAGAATGCAGAAGGCAGTCATCCTTGGGTCCCTTCGTCTACTTAGGGCGCACGATTCGCGGACCCAGTGATTGCTCACCTCACGGTGTGAGGAGTAGTCATTGGGTAATGGAACAGCAGCTCGGTGTGTCGGAGCCCGAGCTGCACTTTTTTGTTTTTAACATAATAATATCCGCGAGGGGTTGCTAGATCCTCTCAGTGGCGCCTCCCCAAGGTGGCGGATAGGGGAATGCCTCCCAGATATGGGTGGTACCGGGGAAATGAAATACCCGGGGCGGACCAAAACTAGCACAGTGGAATAGCGTCTGCATCCAGAGGATCGGCTATTCCACAACAATTAATAGGACACGGCGGATCTCCATGTGAGGAGCGGTACTCCGACAGCGTCTGTTCTTCATGTTAGAAGCGGCTGTTTTCATAAACCCCCAGGAAGCCGCCCAACATCAACAGGCTATTCGGTGCGTGGCGACACCGAGGGGTATACCGAAGCCAAAGGATGCAAGTCGGTCGGCAACCTTCACAGGTCCATCCACTGGAGGCAATTTGGACGGCTGCCTCCGGAAATGTCGGCTGCGGGCCCTAAGGCTAACCACCTGACGGGCCCTATCTTCGGGTTCGACCACCTCGAAGGAAAAGCACCCACACCGAGCCGGTTTCGGAAGCCGGCGTTGGGCAAGGTGGCAGTGCTTCGATTTGCCCTGATGACGACCCCCGCAATAACATGGACCGTTTTAGGTGGACGACGGAGCTCAAGGATGACCTGCTGAGCTGCTACGAGAGCAGTAGCCCGCGCCGTAGGGGATACATGTCCCGCATGTATGAGAGGTGGTGTGAAATGCACCCAGAGCATAGCACGCTTACCTCTCAGAATTTGCGAGATTATGTATCGTACCTCCGGAGGCAGGGATATGTTCGTGCTCCAGCTCAGCCTGCCCCTTCGGCGGACGGAAGGCCTGTTAACCAGGCTGAAAGTTCGCCGGTAAGGCCCGCTGAGAGGGAAATCGACCAAGTCGTCTCACCTGGGGATTTCAGAGACCGAAGGGCCTTGCATAACAACGGAAGGTCCTTGAAGCTGGCAGATTTGAAGAGAGAGGATGAGGTTGTGGGTGAACGTCTATCGGAGGCCTCTGACATTTGGAGCATCAATTGCGAAATTTACGCTGCGGCTCTGAGGCTAGCTAGACAGGGGAGAGTGAGAGACTCTCCTGTTGAGAGAGCACAGAGACGGGTGCGCCAAATGGAAGCGAAAATCCAGTTGGCTCGCCAGGAAGCATCCCGTATCCAGTGTGTGATGGAATATAGAGCGGCTGGGAAGCCTTTTACGCGCCGAGTGCGCCAGATAGCCTACGGGTTGAGGCGCGACCATCATACACTCAGTCAAGCGGTACTGGTTGTTGTCAAGCAACACTGTCTTGACAGGATACGGATGCTAATCGCTGCTAAGCGATCGTTGGTGGCGCGGGCGAGAGGTCTGGAGCAGAACAGAATGTTCTACGAAAGACCTTCTCGCCTTTTCCAACAGCCGCCTCCAGCCGTAGAGCAGCCGCCAACTGCTGATCGCGTGGAGGCCTTTTGGAGGGACATTTACGAACAGCCCAAACCTCTCTCAGCAGACACTCCGGCCTTGGCGCAGTTTGAGTCCGTTTGTAGGAGGACTCCTAACTTGAATGTACTGCGTCACCCGATAAACACGGAAGAAATTCTTGACGCCTTACGAGGCGCAAAGAATTTCGCAGCTCCTGGCCCGGATGGCATAAACACCTACTGGTGGAAAAAATTCCCCAGTTGCCACCGGCATTTAGCTAGAGTTTTTAACTCGTGGCTAAATCAGGAGCAGCCAATTCCGGCTTGGTTTGTCGAGGGTCGAACCGTGCTTCTCCCGAAGACCGGAGATTTGTCTGATCCCAAAAACTACAGGCCAATAACATGTCTGAACGCGTGTTACAAGCTCTTCACCAGAATCTTGTACATGCGTATCCTTCAAGCTGTGAATCCTGTATTTCTCGACGTGTATGAACAGAGAGGGTCAAAGAAAGGAGTAGCTGGCTGCAAGGAGAACCTGTTGATTGACCGATGTGTCACGCAGGACTCTGTGCAGTACAAGCGAAACCTTTCTATGGCCTGGATTGACTATCGCAAGGCATTCGACAGCACGTCTCATGAGCTCATTGTGCGGCTGTTGGAATGTCTTTCGGTGGATAATCAGATAGTGGGGTGCATCAAACAACTGATGCCACTCTGCAAGACCCGGTTCACCATAACATCAGGTGAAACTCGGGTTCAGACAGAGTTGGTGTCATTGAAAAGAGGTGTCTTCCAAGGAGACTCCTTGAGTCCCCTGCTCTTTTGCATCTCACTTTTGCCTCTGTCCATAGCGCTGAGAAATACTAAAGGATACAGCTGTGGCACGCCCAATAACCGGAGGCACAAGGTCACCCATCTGTTTTATATGGATGACCTAAAACTTTATGCCTCCGGCCAACGCGAACTACAACAATCGCTGAGGGTGGTGCAGGAGTACAGTCATGCTATCGGAATGGAGTTCGGGACAGACAAATGTGCATTGGTTCATCTCAAGAAAGGACGAAGCGGAGATAGTGGAGATGAGGAACAGCTCGTTGATGGGAGCATCTTGCGACAACTGCATGCCGGAGATACTTATACCTACCTTGGAGTGGCGCAGCGTCATGTCCAAGAGGCAACATTGGTTAAAGAGTGTCTCCGCCGCAAGTATTTGCAGCGACTCCGGCAGATCTGGTCGTCAAAACTGTCCGGCAGGAACAAAGTCGCTGCCACAAACATGCTTGCGGTCCCATTGTTATTATACACCTTTGGTGCTATACACTGGAAAGTGAACGAGCTGAAGGAAATCGACACCAAGACCCGCAAAAGGATGAATATGGAGAGAAGCCTGCATCCTAAGTCCTCGGTCCCGCGAATATACCTCCCGCGACACCTGGGAGGGCGTGGACTATTGAGTTTGGAGCGTCTGCACAACAGAGTAGTACTGGCCACTGCCTGCTATGTAACGAACAGCACCGATCCCCTGATCCGCTTCGTGCGAGAGCACGAGAATGCGGGAAAAGGAGCCTTTCTTTTTAGCGCAGCGAAACGAGCAGCCGAGGAGCTCAGCCTCACACTCGACTTCAAGCGGAGGTGTCAGCAGTCCATTACGGAACTTGCTCCCGCAGAATTAAAAGCCCACATTAAAACTGCCGAAGTCGACTTCCTCTTAAGACTTCATAAAGATAAGCCAATGCATGGAATCTTCTACAAACATCTAGCAGAGCATGGCTTGTCTGAGCAGTTGACCTTCTCTTTCCTAAGGTCTAGTGGGTTGAAGTCGGAGACTGAGGGCTTTATAATGGCTTGCCAAGACGGTGTCTTCAACACCTTGGTATACCGTAAAAGGGTTATGGGTGTAGATGTACCCGACACCCATTGTAGAGCTTGCCGACAGGCGCCAGAGATGCTTATGCATCTCTTGTCGGCGTGTAAGACGTACGCTGGGACGGCTTACGTCCATCGGCACAACGCGGCTCTACGAGTGCTCTACTATCATTTAAGGCACTCATACGGTATCGATGAGACACCGGTGCTGCCATACGCTCCAGGGGATATAGAGTCCGTTGTGGAGAACGAGAGATGCCGGATTTACTGGAACTACTCGTTCCCCACGCTCGAGCTTGTACAGGCAAACAAGCCCGACATAGTCCTTCTCGACCACCAACAGAAGACGATGTTCGTTATTGAGTTTTCGGCGCCTGCCGAAGTGAACATCGTCTCTAAGGAGGAGGAAAAGCGGACCAAATATCAGGAGTTGCTCGGACAACTTCGCAGGCTCTGGCCAGACTACACTGTAAGTCTGCTGGTTATGGTCATTGGATCCCTAGGTGGAATGAGGAATACGCTGCTCTCTGCACTGCGCAAAATACCGGTGTGCCGTGCGGCGGCGCACATCTTAGCCGCCAGAATGCAGAAGGCAGTCATCCTTGGGTCCCTTCGTCTACTTAGGGCGCACGATTCGCGGACCCAGTGATTGCTCACCTCACGGTGTGAGGAGTAGTCATTGGGTAATGGAACAGCAGCTCGGTGTGTCGGAGCCCGAGCTGCACCTTTTTGTAAATAAAAATAATCCACAAGAACAACCTCTCGAAACGCATACAAACAACAATAAATAGACTCAAATCTAGATCACCACAACAAACAATATCCGAAATATACGATACGCTTAAACAGAAACTTGCAGTCTACGCAGCTAGACTCCGCAGGTATAATGAGTCCAACGACAGAAAGGATACTAACAACCTTTTTCAGAAAAGTGAGAGGCAGTTCTACCAAAAGATCACATCAAATAATCAGATAACAACAATAGAACCTCCAAGTAGAAAAGAGCTAACCGACTTCTGGGGAAGCTTATGGTCAGAGCCCAAAACCCAAAATGAAAACGCTCCATGGATTAGACGAGAAGAGGAAAAACAACAACACATACCGGAACAGGGAGACGTAATTCTTACACCACAGGAAATAGCCGAAACAATAAAACACACCCACAACTGGAAGTGCCCGGGCGTAGACAACGTGCAAAATTTCTGGTACAAACAATTCAGTGCAACACATGAAATGCTCACAGACCAAATCAATAAAGCCATACTCCAACCCAACAGGCTACCCAAATTCCTCACACAAGGAGTAGCATATATAAAACCAAAAAACGCAGACACCAAGAACCCTGCCAATTACCGTCCGATCACTTGTCTCCCCACCTTGTACAAGATCATCACCGCAACAATAGGCAAAAGGATTGAACAAAACCTTACTCAAAACAACATCCTGACCAAAGAACAGAAAGGATGTAGAAAACAAAGCCAAGGTTGCAAAGAACAACTAATAATTGATAGTGTGATCATGGAGCAAACTAGAAAAGAACACAGGAACCTCCATACCTGTTTCATCGATTATAAAAAAGCTTTTGACTCTGTACCCCATAGCTGGCTAACGAAAACTTTTCAAATATATAAAATTAATCCAACCCTTCGTCAGTTCCTTACAAGAACCATGGAGACATGGAGAACCAGCATACATCTTAAAACTCAGGACGGTCATATCCAAACGGAGGAGCTATGCATAAGACGCGGTATCTTCCAGGGTGATTCACTCAGTTCACTGTGGTTCTGCCTTTGCTTAAATCCACTCTCCAACGCACTTAACAACACAAATTATGGTTTCAACATCAGACACCAGAAAGTTAATCAACACAGAATCAGTCATCTTCTCTACATGGCTGATATAAAACATCCTCGATACACTAATAGTTTGCTTGGATCAAAATTATTTCGAATTTAACGAAAAAATCTACATATCCAAAGAAGGACTAATAATGGGCAACCCACTAAGTTCTTTGCTCGCGGAAATGTTTATGGACAGCCTTGAACAAAAGATTCAACTATTACCATATTTCAATAAATGTATATATTGGTATCGTTATGTAGACGACATAATAATATGTTTTACCGGAACTGACAGACAACTACATAATCTCCTGAACGAAATTAACAAATTACATCCTGCAATCAAATTTACACTTGAAAAAGAAATAGATCATGCCATTAACTTCTTAGATTTAACAATTAAATTACAACAAAACAAACATACATATTCAATTTATCATAAACCCTCACACACAGATACCACAATACACAGCAGTTCCAACCACCCATATTCACATAAAATTGCAGCATATCACAGTTATGTCAATAGACTAATTAACGTGCCCATGAATGACGAAAATTATAATAAAAAACTAAATATAATAAAACAAATTGCCTCCAACAACGGTTATAACCCTTCTCTAATTGATTATATAGTAAGCAAGAAACAATTCAAAAAAGCAGTTAATTTAGTTTACCCTAAGATCACCGACAATCTATCTAATAAAGCATATAACTCAATTACGTACACAGGACAGCTATCGGAAAACATCGCTCTTAAACTCAAGAAATTGGACCGCAATATATCATTCAGATGCAAAGAGACACTAGGCAACTTAATTAAAAACAACAAAACGAAATCAAATAAAAACGAAAAGTCTGGTGTTTACAAATTAGAATGTGTGGATTGTCCTAAAGTATATATTGGACAAAGTGGGAGAGCTTTTAAGAACCGCATCAATGAACACAAGAAATCATTTGTTAACGAACTTTGTAATTCAAATTACGCCAATCATTTGATCTCCGAAAACCATCATTTTAACGAAGATTTTCAAATATTACACGTAGAACAAAAAGGACGCAAATTAAATTTTTTAGAAGCATTAGAAATCAACAAGCTCAAATGTTCAGGTAACCTACTTAACGACCAAACGGATTTAAATAATTCACCCCTATTAAATCTGTCCCATGGTTTTCGGAGAACAAACGATTAGCCATAATAGTTATACCATTAAGCATGTATATTTTATATAAATAGCCTAGTATTGTAAGTTTAGAGTCATTGTTTGAAAAAGACACTGTGTGTCGAAACGATCGTCGCAAGTTTAAATAAAAGTGGTGATTATTCATCTGGAATACTTTGTGTATCAATGGATCTCCATCAAGTAACGGCCTACTCCATCGACTATTCCACAATTAATAGGACACGACGGATCTCCATGTGAGGAGCGGTACTCCGACAGCGTCTGTTCTTCATGTTAGAAGCGGCTGTTTTCATAAACCCCCAGGAAGCCGCCCAACATCAACAGGCTATTCGGTGCGTGGCGACACCGAGGGGTATACCGAAGCCAAAGGATGCAAGTCGATCGGCAACCTTCACAGGTCCATCCTCTGGAGGCAATTTGGACGGCTGCCTCCGGAAATGTCGGCTGCGGGCCCTAAGGCTAACCACCTGACGGGCCCTATCTTCGGGTTCGACCACCTCGAAGGAAAAGCACCCACACCGAGCCGGTTTCGGAAGCCGGCATTGGGCAAGGTGGCGGTGCTTCGATTTGCCCTGATGACGACCCCCGCAATAACATGGACCGTTTTAGGTGGACGACGGAGCTCAAGGATGACCTGATGAGCTGCTACGAGAGCAGTAGCCCGCGCCGTAGGGGATACATGTCCCGCATGTGTGAGAGGTGGTGTGAAATGCACCCAGAGCATAGCACGCTTACCTCTCAGAATTTGCGAGATTATGTATCGTACCTCCGGAGGCAGGGATATGTTCGTGCTCCAGCTCAGCCTGCCCCTTCGGCGGACGGAAGGCCTGTTAACCAGGCTGAAAGTTCGCCGGTAAGGCCCGCTGAGAGGGAAATCGACCAAGTCGTCTCACCTGGGGATTTCAGAGACCGAAGGGCCTTGCATAACAACGGAAGGTCCTTGAAGCTGGCAGATTTGAAGAGAGAGGATGAGGTTGTGGGTGAACGTCTATCGGAGGCCTCTGACATTTGGAGCATCAATTGCGAAATTTACGCTGCGGCTCTGAGGCTAGCTAGACAGGGGAGAGTGAGAGACTCTCCTGTTGAGAGAGCACAGAGACGGGTGCGCCAAATGGAAGCGAAAATCCAGTTGGCTCGCCAGGAAGCATCCCGTATCCAGTGTGTGATGGAATATAGAGCGGCTGGGAAGCCCTTTACGCGCCGAGTGCGCCAGATAGCCTACGGGTTGAGGCGCGACCATCATACACTCAGTCAAGCGGTACTGGTTGTTGTCAAGCAACACTGTCTTGACAGGATACGGATGCTAATCGCTGCTAAGCGATCGTTGGTGGCGCGGGCGAGAGGTCTGGAGCAGAACAGAATGTTCTACGAAAGACCTTCTCGCCTTTTCCAACAGCCGCCTCCAGCCGTAGAGCAGCCGCCAACTGCTGATCGCGTGGAGGCCTTTTGGAGGGACATTTACGAACAACCCAAACCTCTCTCAGCAGACACTCCGGCCTTGGCGCAGTTTGAGTCCGTTTGTAGGAGGACTCCTAACTTGAATGTACTGCGTCACCCGATAAACACGGAAGAAATTCTTGACGCCTTACGAGGCGCAAAGAATTTCGCAGCTCCTGGCCCGGATGGCATAAACACCTACTGGTGGAAAAAATTCCCCAGTTGCCACCGGCATTTAGCTAGAGTTTTTAACTCGTGGCTAAATCAGGAGCAGCCAATTCCGGCTTGGTTTGTCGAGGGTCGAACCGTGCTTCTCCCGAAGACCGGAGATTTGTCTGATCCCAAAAACTACAGGCCAATAACATGTCTGAACGCGTGTTACAAGCTCTTCACCAGAATCTTGTACATGCGTATCCTTCAAGCTGTGAATCCTGTATTTCTCGACGTGTATGAACAGAGAGGGTCAAAGAAAGGAGTAGCTGGCTGCAAGGAGAACCTGTTGATTGACCGATGTGTCACGCAGGACTCTGTGCAGTACAAGCGAAACCTTTCTATGGCCTGGATTGACTATCGCAAGGCATTCGACAGCACGTCTCATGAGCTCATTGTGCGGCTGTTGGAATGTCTTTCGGTGGATAATCAGATAGTGGGGTGCATCAAACAACTGATGCCACTCTGCAAGACCCGGTTCACCATAACATCAGGTGAAACTCGGGTTCAGACAGAGTTGGTGTCATTGAAAAGAGGTGTCTTCCAAGGAGACTCCTTGAGTCCCCTGCTCTTTTGCATCTCACTTTTGCCTCTGTCCATAGCGCTGAGAAATACTAAAGGATACAGCTGTGGCACGCCCAATAACCGGAGGCACAAGGTCACCCATCTGTTTTATATGGATGACCTAAAACTTTATGCCTCCGGCCAACGCGAACTACAACAATCGCTGAGGGTGGTGCAGGAGTACAGTCATGCTATCGGAATGGAGTTCGGGACAGACAAATGTGCATTGGTTCATCTCAAGAAAGGACGAAGCGGAGATAGTGGAGATGAGGAACAGCTCGTTGATGGGAGCATCTTGCGACAACTGCATGCCGGAGATACTTATACCTACCTTGGAGTGGCGCAGCGTCATGTCCAAGAGGCAACATTGGTTAAAGAGTGTCTCCGCCGCAAGTATTTGCAGCGACTCCGGCAGATCTGGTCGTCAGAACTGTCCGGCAAGAACAAAGTCGCTGCCACAAACATGCTTGCGGTCCCATTGTTATTATACACCTTTGGTGCTATACACTGGAAAGTGAACGAGCTGAAGGAAATCGACACGAAGACCCGCAAAAGGATGAATATGGAGAGAAGCCTGCATCCTAAGTCCTCGGTCCCGCGAATATACCTCCCGCGACACCTGGGAGGGCGTGGACTATTGAGTTTGGAGCGTCTGCACAACAGAGTAGTACTGGCCACTGCCTGCTATGTAACGAACAGCACCGATCCCCTGATCCGCTTCGTGCGAGAGCACGAGAATGCGGGAAAAGGAGCCTTTCTTTTTAGCGCAGCGAAACGAGCAGCCGAGGAGCTCAGCCTCACACTCGACTTCAAGCGGAGGTGTCAGCAGTCCATTACGGAACTTGCTCCCGCAGAATTAAAAGCCCACATTAAAACTGCCGAAGTCGACTTCCTCTTAAGACTTCATAAAGATAAGCCAATGCATGGAATCTTCTACAAACATCTAGCAGAGCATGGCTTGTCTGAGCAGTTGACCTTCTCTTTCCTAAGGTCTAGTGGGTTGAAGTCGGAGACTGAGGGCGTTATAATGGCTTGCCAAGACGGTGTCTTCAACACCTTGGTATACCGTAAAAGGGTGTAGATGTACCCGACACCCATTGTAGAGCTTGCCGACAGGCGCCAGAGATGCTTATGCATCTCTTGTCGGCGTGTAAGACGTACGCTGGGACGGCTTACGTCCATCGGCACAACGCGGCTCTACGAGTGCTCTACTATCATTTAAGGCACTCATACGGTATCGATGAGACACCGGTGCTGCCATACGCTCCAGGGGATATAGAGTCCGTTGTGGAGAACGAGAGATGCCGGATTTACTGGAACTACTCGTTCCCCACGCTCGAGCTTGTACAGGCAAACAAGCCCGACATAGTCCTTCTCGACCACCAACAGAAGACGATGTTCGTTATTGAGTTTTCGGCGCCTGCCGAAGTGAACATCGTCTCTAAGGAGGAGGAAAAGCGGACCAAATATCAGGAGTTGCTCGGACAACTTCGCAGGCTCTGGCCAGACTACACTGTAAGTCTGCTGGTTATGGTCATTGGATCCCTAGGTGGAATGAGGAATACGCTGCTCTCTGCACTGCGCAAAATACCGGTGTGCCGTGCGGCGGCGCACATCTTAGCCGCCAGAATGCAGAAGGCAGTCATCCTTGGGTCCCTTCGTCTACTTAGGGCGCACGATTCGCGGACCCAGTGATTGCTCACCTCACGGTGTGAGGAGTAGTCATTGGGTAATGGAACAGCAGCTCGGTGTGTCGGAGCCCGAGCTGCACCTTTTTGTAAATAAAAATAATCCACAAGAACAACCTCTCGAAACGCATACAAACAACAATAAATAGACTCAAATCTAGATCACCACAACAAACAATATCCGAAATATACGATACGCTTAAACAGAAACTTGCAGTCTACGCAGCTAGACTCCGCAGGTATAATGAGTCCAACGACAGAAAGGATACTAACAACCTTTTTCAGAAAAGTGAGAGGCAGTTCTACCAAAAGATCACATCAAATAATCAGATAACAACAATAGAACCTCCAAGTAGAAAAGAGCTAACCGACTTCTGGGGAAGCTTATGGTCAGAGCCCAAAACCCATAATGAAAACGCTCCATGGATTAGACGAGAAGAGGAAAAACAACAACACATACCGGAACAGGGAGACGTAATTCTTACACCACAGGAAATAGCCGAAACAATAAAACACACCCACAACTGGAAGTGCCCGGGCGTAGACAACGTGCAAAATTTCTGGTACAAACAATTCAGTGCAACACATGAAATGCTCACAGACCAAATCAATAAAGCCATACTCCAACCCAACAGGCTACCCAAATTCCTCACACAAGGAGTAGCATATATAAAACCAAAAAACGCAGACACCAAGAACCCTGCCAATTACCGTCCGATCACTTGTCTCCCCACCTTGTACAAGATCATCACCGCAACAATAGGCAAAAGGATTGAACAAAACCTTACTCAAAACAACATCCTGACCAAAGAACAGAAAGGATGTAGAAAACAAAGCCAAGGTTGCAAAGAACAACTAATAATTGATAGTGTGATCATGGAGCAAACTAGAAAAGAACACAGGAACCTCCATACCTGTTTCATCGATTATAAAAAAGCTTTTGACTCTGTACCCCATAGCTGGCTAACGAAAACTTTTCAAATATATAAAATTAATCCAACCCTTCGTCAGTTCCTTACAAGAACCATGGAGACATGGAGAACCAGCATACATCTTAAAACTCAGGACGGTCATATCCAAACGGAGGAGCTATGCATAAGACGCGGTATCTTCCAGGGTGATTCACTCAGTTCACTGTGGTTCTGCCTTTGCTTAAATCCACTCTCCAACGCACTTAACAACACAAATTATGGTTTCAACATCAGACACCAGAAAGTTAATCAACACAGAATCAGTCATCTTCTCTACATGGCTGATATAAAACATCCTCGATACACTAATAGTTTGCTTGGATCAAAATTATTTCGAATTTAACGAAAAAATCTACATATCCAAAGAAGGACTAATAATGGGCAACCCACTAAGTTCTTTGCTCGCGGAAATGTTTATGGACAGCCTTGAACAAAAGATTCAACTATTACCATATTTCAATAAATGTATATATTGGTATCGTTATGTAGACGACATAATAATATGTTTTACCGGAACTGACAGACAACTACATAATCTCCTGAACGAAATTAACAAATTACATCCTGCAATCAAATTTACACTTGAAAAAGAAATAGATCATGCCATTAACTTCTTAGATTTAACAATTAAATTACAACAAAACAAACATACATATTCAATTTATCATAAACCCTCACACACAGATACCACAATACACAGCAGTTCCAACCACCCATATTCACATAAAATTGCAGCATATCACAGTTATGTCAATAGACTAATTAACGTGCCCATGAATGACGAAAATTATAATAAAAAACTAAATATAATAAAACAAATTGCCTCCAACAACGGTTATAACCCTTCTCTAATTGATTATATAGTAAGCAAGAAACAATTCAAAAAAGCAGTTAATTTAGTTTACCCTAAGATCACCGACAATCTATCTAATAAAGCATATAACTCAATTACGTACACAGGACAGCTATCGGAAAACATCGCTCTTAAACTCAAGAAATTGGACCGCAATATATCATTCAGATGCAAAGAGACACTAGGCAACTTAATTAAAAACAACAAAACGAAATCAAATAAAAACGAAAAGTCTGGTGTTTACAAATTAGAATGTGTGGATTGTCCTAAAGTATATATTGGACAAAGTGGGAGAGCTTTTAAGAACCGCATCAATGAACACAAGAAATCATTTGTTAACGAACTTTGTAATTCAAATTACGCCAATCATTTGATCTCCGAAAACCATCATTTTAACGAAGATTTTCAAATATTACACGTAGAACAAAAAGGACGCAAATTAAATTTTTTAGAAGCATTAGAAATCAACAAGCTCAAATGTTCAGGTAACCTACTTAACGACCAAACGGATTTAAATAATTCACCCCTATTAAATCTGTCCCATGGTTTTCGGAGAACAAACGATTAGCCATAATAGTTATACCATTAAGCATGTATATTTTATATAAATAGCCTAGTATTGTAAGTTTAGAGTCATTGTTTGAAAAAGACACTGTGTGTCGAAACGATCGTCGCAAGTTTAAATAAAAGTGGTGATTATTCATCTGGAATACTTTGTGTATCAATGGATCTCCATCAAGTAACGGCCTACTCCATCGACTATTCCACAATTAATAGGACACGACGGATCTCCATGTGAGGAGCGGTACTCCGACAGCGTCTGTTCTTCATGTTAGAAGCGGCTGTTTTCATAAACCCCCAGGAAGCCGCCCAACATCAACAGGCTATTCGGTGCGTGGCGACACCGAGGGGTATACCGAAGCCAAAGGATGTAAGTCGGTCGGCAACCTTCACAGGTCCATCCTCTGGAGGCAATTTGGACGGCTGCCTCCGGAAATGTCGGCTGCGGGCCCTAAGGCTAACCACCTGACGGGCCCTATCTTCGGGTTCGACCACCTCGAAGGAAAAGCACCCACACCGAGCCGGTTTCGGAAGCCGGCGTTGGGCAAGGTGGCGGTGCTTCGAATTGCCCTGATGACGACCCCCGCAATGACATGGACCGTTTTAGGTGGACGACGGAGCTCAAGGATGACCTGCTGAGCTGCTACGAGACCAGTAGCCCGCGCCGTAGGGGATACATGTCCCGCATGTATGAGAGGTGGTGTGAAATGCACCCAGAGCATAGCACGCTTACCTCTCAGAATTTGCGAGATTATGTGTCGTACCTCCGGAGGCAGGGATATGTTCGTGCTCCAGCTCAGCCTGCCCTTTCGGCGGACGGAAGGCCTGTTAACCAGGCTGAAAGTTCGCCGGTAAGGCCCGCTGAGAGGGAAATCGACCAAGTCGTCTCACCTGGGGATTTCAGAGACCGAAGGGCCTTGCATAACAACGGAAGGTCCTTGAAGCTGGCAGATTTAAAGAGAGAGGATGAGGTTGTTGGTGAACGTCTATCGGAGGCCTCTGACATTTGGAGCATCAATTGCGAAATTTACGCTGCGGCTCTGAGGCTAGCTAGACAGGGGAGAGTGAGAGACTCTCCTGTTGAGAGAGTACAGAGACGGGTGCGCCAAATGGAAGCGAAAATCCAGTTGGCTCGCCAGGAAGCATCCCGTATCCAGTGTGTGATGGAATATAGAGCGGCTGGGAAGCCATCTACGCGCCGAGTGCGCCAGATAGCCTACGGGTTGAGGCGCGACCATCATACACTCAGTCAAGCGGTACTGGTTGTTGTCAAGCAACACTGTCTCGACAGGATACGGATGCTAATCGCTGCTAAGCGATCGTTGGTGGTGTGGGCGAGAGGTCTGGAACAGAACAGAATGTTCTACGAAAGACTTTCTCGCCTTTTCCAACAGCCGCCTCCAGCCATAGAGCAGCCGCCAACTGCTGATCGCGTGGAGGCCTTTTGGAGGGACATTTACGAACAGCCCAAACCTCTCTCAGCAGACACTCCGGCCTTGGCGCAGTTCGAGTCCGTTTGTAGGAGGACTCTTAACTTGAATGTACTGCGTCACCCGATAAACACGGAAGAAATTCTTGACGCCTTACGAGGCGCAAAGAATTTCGCAGCTCCTGGCCCGGATGGCATAAACACCTACTGGTGGAAAAAATTCCCCAGTTGCCACCGGCATTTAGCTAGAGTTTTTAACTCGTGGCTAAATCAGGAGCAGCCAATTCCGGCTTGGTTTGTCGAGGGTCGAACCGTGCTTCTCCCGAAGACCGGAGATTTGTCTGATCCCAAAAACTACAGGCCAATAACATGTCTGAACGCATGTTACAAGCTCTTCACCAGAATCTTGTACATGCGTCTCCTTCAAGCTGTGAATCCTGTATTTCTCGACGTGTATTAACAGAGAGGGTCAAAGCAAGGAGTAGCTGGCTGCAAGGAGAACTTGTTGATTGACCGATGTGTCACGCAGGACTCCGTGCAGTACAAGCGAAACCTTTCTATGGCCTGGATTGACTATCGCAAGGCATTCGACAGCACGTCTCATGAGCTCATTGTGCGGCTGTTGGAATGTCTTTCGGTGGATAATCAGATAGTGGGATGCATCAAACAACTGATGCCACTCTGGAGGACCCGGTTTACTATAACATCAGGTGAAACTCGGGTTCAGACAGAGTTGGTGTCATTGAAAAGAGGTGTCTTCCAAGGAGACTCCTTGAGTCCCTTGCTCTTTTGCATCTCACTTTTGCCTCTGTCCATAGCGCTGAGAAATACTAAAGGATACAGCTGTGGCACGCCCAATAACCGGAGGCACAAGGTCACCCATCTGTTTTATATGGATGACCTAAAACTTTATGCCTCCGGCCAACGCGAACTACAACAATCGCTGAGGGTGGTGCAGGAGTACAGTCATGCTATCGGAATGGAGTTCGGGACACACAAATGTGCATTGGTTCATCTCAAGAAAGGACGAAGCGGAGATAGTGGAGATGAGGAACAGCTCGTTGATGGGAGCATCTTGCGACAACTGCATGCCGGAGATACCTATACCTACCGTGGAGTGGCGCAACGTCATGTCCAAGAGGCAGAATTGGTTAAAGAGTGTCTACGCCGCAAGTATTTGCACCGACTCCGGCAGATCTGGTCGTCAGAACTGTCCGGCAAGAACAAAGTCGCTGCCACAAACATGCTTGCGGTCCCATTGTTATTATACACCTTTGGTGCTATACACTGGAAAGTGAACGAGCTGAAGGAAATCGACACGAAGACCCGCAAAAGGATTAATATGGAGAGAAGCCTGCATCCTAAGTCCTCTGTCCCGCGAATATACCTCCCGCGACACCTGGGAGGGCGTGGACTATTGAGTTTGGAGCGTCTGCACAACAGAGTAGTACTGGCCACTGCCTGCTATGTAACGAGCAGCACCGATCCCCTGATCCGCTTCGTGCGAGAGCACGAGAATGCGGGAAAAGGAGCCTTTCTTTTTAGCGCAGCGAAACGAGCAGCCGAGGAGCTCAGCCTCACACTCGACTTCAAGCGGAGGTGTCAGCAGTCCATTACGGAACTTGCTCCCGCAAAATTAAAATCCCACATTAAAACTGCCGAAGTCGACTTCCTCTTAAAACTTCATAAAGATAAGCCAATGCATGGAATCTTCTACAAACATCTAGAAGAGCATGGCTTGTCTGAGCAGTTGACCTTCTCTTTCCTAAGGTCTAGTGGGTTTAAGTCGGAGACTGAGGGCTTTATAATGGCTTGCCAAGACGGTGTCTTCAACACCTTGGTATACCGTGAAAGGGTTATGGGAGTAGATGTACCCGACACCCATTGTAGAGCTTGCCGACAGGCGCCAGAGACGCTTATGCATCTCTTGTCGGCGTGTAAGACGTACGCTGGGACGGCTTACGTCCATCGGCACAACGCGGCTCTACGAGTGCTCTACTATCATTTAAGGCACTCATACGGTATCGATGAGACACCGGTGCTGCCATACGCTCCAGGGGATATAGAGTCCGTTGTGGAGAACGAGAGATGCCGGATTTACTGGAACTACTTGTTCCCCACGCTCGAGCTTGTACAGGCAAACAAGCCCGACATGGTCCTTCTCGACCACCAACAGAAGACGATGTTCGTTATTGAGTTTTCGGCGCCTGCCGAAGTGAACATCGTCTCTAAGGAGGAGGAAAAGCGGACCAAATATCAGGAGTTGCTCGGACAACTTAGCAGGCTCTGGCCAGACTACACTGTAAGTCTGCTGGTTATGGTCATTGGATCCCTAGGTGGAATGAGGAATACGCTGCTCTCTGCACTGCGCAAAATACCGGTGTGTCGTGCGGCGGCGCACATCTTAGCCGCCAGAATGCAGAAGGCAGTCATCCTTGGGTCCCTTCGTCTACTTAGGGCGCACGATTCGCGGACCCAGTGATTGCTCACCTCACGGTGTGAGGAGTAGTCATTGGGTAATGGAACAGCAGCTCGGTGTGTCGGAGCCCGGGCTGCACTTTTTTGTTTTTTGAAATAATAATATAACTGAGTTTTGGGGAAGCCTATGGTCAGAATCCAAAACACATAATGAAAACGCTCCACGGATCAGACAAGAAGAGGAAAAACATCAACATATAGTGGAGCAGGGAGACGTTATCCTTACACCAGAGGAAATAGCTGAAACCATAAAGCATACCCATAATTGGAAATGTCCAGGCGTGGATAATGTGCAAAATTTCTGGTACAAGCAATTCAGTGCAATATACGAAATGCTTACAGACCAAATCAATAAAGCCATACTCCAACCGAATAGGCTTCCCAAATTCCTCACGCAGGGAATAACGTATATAGAACCCAAAAACGCAGACACCAAGAACCCTGCCAACTATCGCCCAATCACTTGTCTTCCCACCTTGTACAAGATCATAACCGCAACAATATGCAGAAGAATTGAACAACACCTCGCCCAAAACAACATCCTGACCGAAGAACAGAAAGGATGTCGAAAGCAAAGCCAAGGTTGCAAGGAACAACTTATAATTGATAACGTCATCATGGAGCAAACCAGAAAAGAACATAGGAACCTTCACACCTGTTTCATCGAATATAAAAAAGCTTTCGACTCTGTACCCCATAGCTGGCTAGCGAAAACTCTTCAAATATATAAAATCAACCCGGGGCTACGTGAGTTTCTTACAAGAACCATGGAGACATGGCGAACCAGCATACATCTCAAAACCCAGGACGACCATATCAAAACGGATGAGCTACACATAAGACGCGGCATCTTCCAGGGTGACTCTCTCAGTTAACTGTGGTTCTGTCTCTGTCTGAATCCGCTCTCCAACGCACTTAACAACACAAACTGCGGTTTCAACATTAGACATGACAAATTAAATCAACACAAAATCAATCATCTCCTCTACATGGATGATATAAAACTATATGCCGCCAATGAGGTACAACTGAGAGAGTTAATCAGAATAACAGGAGCTTGCTCGTCAGACGTCAGGATGGAATTCGGACTGAGTAAATGCAAGGTTCTCCACATCAACAAGGGCCAATGGAAGGACCACCCCCAGCAGGAAACAGTAACTGGCCAAACACTGAACAACATGAACAAGGACGAAACTTACAAGTACCTGGGCTTCAATCAGAACGTTAAAATAGACCACACACAAGTCAAGGCACAACTAACCCAACAGTTCAAAGACCGCCTCATTAAGCTACTAAAAACCAAATTGAATTCCAGAAACCTTACAAAAGCCATTAACACATTTGCGATACCAGTCCTCACATACTCCTTCGGCATCATCAAGTGGTCACACACTGATATAGAAAACATCCACATCCTCATACGGACAGAACTCACGAAACACCGAATGTCACATCCAAACGCATGCAAAGAAAGGCTCACCATAGACAGGACACAAGGAGGCCGAGGGATTACAGATATACAGTCGCTTCGCACAAGAGAGATACAGACACTCAGACATTTCTTCCAAAACAAACATACAAATTTACATCGAGCAATAGTAAAAGCAGACAAAAACTATACACCACTCAACCTATCATGTCGAGACCACGTCGCAGACACACACAATCCCACCCAATCACAACAAGAAAAAATAAGCACCTGGTCGCAGAAACCACCCCATGGCAAACATAGATACCGTGTCACCCAAGACCACATTAACAAAAAACAGTCATACACCTGGTTGCAGGATGGCCAGCTGTTCCCAGAAACGGAGGGTTTCATGCTTGCTATCCAGGACCAAGTGATTGCAACACGAAACTACAAAAAATATATAATTAAAGATCCATCCATAACAGACGATAATTGCAGAAAATGACAACAACAAAAAGAAACAATAGATCACATAACAAGCGGGTGCAAAACGCTTGCCGGAATACACAGCCAGACATAACTCTGCGGCCAAAGTCATCCACCAAGCATTAGCCACAACAAGCAAACTAATAGAAAACACAGATCCGTATTACAATTACACTCCGACATCAGTACTCGAAAACGAACAATACAAACTATACTGGGACGTTGAAATACATACAGACAAGACTATCCCAGCCAATAGACCAGATATAGTTTTCCAATCAAAGGCCGACAAAATTACCTATTTGATAGATATTGCCATTCCCAATGATGTGAATATCCAAAACACCTACGCTGGGAAGATATCTAAATACACGGACCTTGCCATAGAAGTAAAAAGACTTGGGAAACAAAACAGAGTCACAATTGTGCCCCTCATTATGTCTGTCTCAGGCCTTACACGTTTACACAACACAACAGTTGGGCCTGGACGAAAAGTTACACAAAGTATTCCAAAAGTCTGTAATCCTGAAGACCTGTAATATTGTGCGATAGTAGTATAGATATGCCAATTCTGATCCTCCCGAGGTCATTTGAAGGTCATTTAAATGGGGTGTGGATAACCTTGAGATGTGACGTGGGCTTTTCTTATAGGTGCCGATTCTGATCCTCCCTGAAGGTCATTTTGTAACGTTGTGTTTTCAAATGTGATCGTATCTGAAGGACTTGTTTCAGTGGGGTGTTGGGTAACCTTGAGTTTTTTCGGTTTACATTGTGCCTATGAAATTGGTTGTTTGTGTAACCTTGAGTTTTTTTGTGTTAGTGTATAGCTGCTTATTTTGAACGTCCTTGAATGTGACTATTGACTGGATAACCTTGAGATTTGACGTGGTGGATAACCTAGAGATTTGACGTGAGGCCAATTGCAATCCTCCCTGAAGGTCACTGAGATAGGGTGTGGATAGCCTTGAGATCAGTTGTATAATTTTCTTATGAGGCTTGCTCCCTTAAAGTCATTCAACTGGGGTGGGAATAGCCTTGAGCTTGGCCTCACAGAAGAACGTGTTCTGCTAACGTCAGACCTTGCCACCATAAGCAAGCAACCGGAGGTGGGGGTACGATGCCCTTGAGGATCTAGCTATAAATCGAGGAGGTTCGAGCATCGATGCTACAGTTGCCTGACTCACAGTGACTAACATATACTCTAATAAAATGCATACATGTAGTGATTGTGGTAAACATTTTACGCGTTCGGACAATTTGCGTCGGCATAAGAGAAATATTTGCAGTGTGAATCCCACAAATGGACCACCAGCTAAAAAAATTAAATTGGATAGTACACCTCCGAATATGATATGTCCTTGCTGCAATGTTTCGCTTCCGAACAATCGAATGGCTGCTCACGCAAGGACATTACAACATAGAACAAATTCATCGATCCCGATCAGTGATGGTGTGAGACTTATTAAAAGTGCATTCAAATGTAGAATTGCCAGCTATAGATTTAGCACATCAGAATTGTACACCGACTTTAAAGAGTTTTTCGAAAACATTAAGCAAAATACGCTAGATGTAATAGAAGAGAAACTTCGAGTGCACAGAGCTCTGAAAGTGAACATGGAAGTATTCGGGAAGTACGTATTACAGACGAGTGATGTAGCAGATATCAAATCCTTCAATACGGTTAATAAAGTAATAGACGAAAGCACAGAGCTGTCTGATGTTTATCAACAATTTGCTGATGAAATTACATCCCAGTCATCTGAGTTTGAGGAGAAGGATTCTGGTAGGTTAAATATTTAGAGAAGTGCCTAAATTGAGATAGTAACCTTTGTTGTTTTTTTTTCAGGGTGGGCGATTGAATGTATCCTTTATGCTGAAGTGAACATTAACAAGTTTTCACCATTGGGTGGATCATCTTATATAAAGTTACCATACTTTATAGAGAAGAAGAAGGCAGTGATAAATGTGCGAAATCAAGACCAGTGTTGTTTCGCTTGGGCCGTCACATCAGCGCTACTACCAGCAAGCACCCGAGTAGTGGAAGTGTCGTCTTACCCGCATTTTTCAACCATTTTGAATGTCCATGGTATGAACTTTCCCGTTACTCTTAAAGATATCTCATTGTTCGAGAGAAATAATAATATCTCTATAAATGTGTATGGGATTGAAAAAATAATCAAAGATGGTAACGTCACATATGAAATAGTTGGTCCATTGAGATATGCTCAGAAGAAATTAGCTTTACATGTCAATCTGCTCTATTTAACGGATGATAAAGGGAATGGTCACTATTGTTGGATAAGAGATCTTTCGCGATTAGTTGCAAATCAGTTAAGTTCAAACGGACATAAGCGGTACTTTTGTGACGGTTGTTTGTTATATTTTTCAACTAAGGCATATCTAGATATTCACCAAAGGAACGATTGCAATCATATATTCACAATAACACCCACAGAGAAACTACGAACTGATAAGTTTGGTAATCAGGTTCCAGAAAACATACTTAAATTCGAGAATTTTGAAAAGCAAATGCCGGTCCCCTTTGTGGTGTATGCGGATTTTGAGTCATTATTAAAACCAATCGATAGTTGTGAACCCAACCCAGAATATTCGTATACAAACGAAACCCACACACATGAACCATATTCATTTTCATATTTTATTAAATCTTCATTTGATTCTGACTTATCCAAATTCGTCTTGTATCGAGGTAAAGACGCGGCGAAAGAATTCGTGACAAGGCTAGAAGCTGATCTTAAAGAACTATATTTCAAATATTTGAAAGATGTAACTCCCATGATCCCTTTAACGCCGGAAGAGCAGATTGAGTTTGGCACTTCAACGAAATGTAACATCTGTGAGAAGCCATTTTCAGTATCCGATATTAAAGTTCGCGATCACTGCCACATAACTGGTAAAGTTAGATTTGGGGCTGCACATTCGAAATGTAATTTAAATTTCAAATTACCAAATTTTATACCAATTATAACGCACAATTTAAGTGGGTACGATTGTCACCTATTTATCAAACAACTATCTTCTCATGGAGATAAGATAGACGTGGTAGCCCAGAATAAGGAAAAATACATTTCATTTACAAAAAGTCTGTATATGCATGACTATGTGGGCCGAACCGGTAGAATAAGGAGGAAGTTTTTACAAATGAGATTTATCGATAGTTGTCGTTTTCTACCTGGATCTTTGCAAGCATTATCAGACAGTTTGACTAATAGGGATTTTCTGGAGAGTAAAAAGTATTTTTCAGATCCTAGAGTTTTTAATTTAATTAGACAGAAAGGTGTATTTCCTTACAATTATGTGGATGATGTAAAGAAATTGGACCAGGAATATTTACCATCAAAGGCAGAGTTTTATGATAAGTTAAATGAGAAAGATATATCTGAGGAGGAATACGCGAGGGCAATAACTGTATGGAGAACGTTTAACTGTAGGAATCTGGGTGAATATTCTGATATTTATTTACGGACTGATGTTCTTCTCTTGTGTGATGTCTTTGAAGGGTTCAGAAGAAATAGTATGAATATTTACAAATTGGATCCAGCACACTACTACACAACCCCTGGATTGTCTTGGGATGCGATGTTAAAGTATACCAAGATTAGCCTCGAGCTCCTTACGGACATAGATATGATTGGGTTCTTTAAGAATGGTATTCGCGGGGGGATAAGTCAATGCAGCGATAGAATGCACGAAGCAAATAATAAATATTTACCAAATTATGATCCATCTAAAGAGTCAACATTTATATCATATCTCGACGCCACGAACCTTTACGGGCATGCTATGTCATCACCTCTTCCAACTGGGGGTTTCGAATGGATGGGGGATTCGGAAATATCTACATTCGATTTAGAAAATGCCAAAATAGACGGTGAGAATAGCTATGTCTTGGAGGTTGATGTGCGATATCCTGAAGGGTTACACGATTCACATAGCGACCTTCCGTTTTTGGTGGAAAGTATTATCCCACCAAATGCCAAGACAAAGATTCCGAAACTAATCCCAAATCTGTACGACAAGAAAAAATATATTGTACATTATCGCATCCTTCAACAAGCTGTAAGGTATGGTTTGCAAGTAACCAAGGTTCACAGGATCCTTAAGTTCAAACAATCGTTCTGGTTGAAGGAGTATATCGATCTCAATACGACAATGCGTAATAAAGCAAATAATAAATTTGAAAGGGACTTCTATAAGCTTCTAAACAATGCAATCTTTGGAAAAACTATGGAAAATGTAGATAACAGAAGAGATATAAAGTTGGTCACACATTGGGAAAATCATCGTAATAGCATCGGTGTGGGAGCACTAGTAGCTCGTCCAAATTTCAAGAGTTGTTCCATACTTAACGAAAATCTTGCAGCTATCCATTTAGGAAAAGTTAGAGTACATTATTTCAAGCCAATATACGTGGGATTCTGTATACTAGACATATCTGAAATAGTAATGTATGCTTTTTTTATGGTTTTCTTAAAAGGCAGTTCAACGATAAAGTATCTATGCTTTACTGTGATACAGATTCGCAAATTTTGAAAACTCATACAGACGACTTCTATGAACTTATGAGAAATAATATCAGCGAGTTTGATACTTCAAATTATAAACAAAACAATGAGTTCAAAATTCCAGTCAGTGACTCTATTCTGGGTAAAATGAAAGACGAATTTCCAGAAGACCCTATAATAAGTTTTTACGGAACAGGTGCGAAAGCATACCATATCAAGTCAGTTAAGGGAGAAATGAAAAAAGCAAAGGGTGTTAAAAAAGCAGTAATACAAAATCAGTTATGTGGTAATGATTATAAGCATATAATAGAGAATGGTGGTCTGATTTTAAGAAAAATGAATACATTCAAAAGTAGGTTGCATGATGTATATACAGAAGTCAAAAATAAAGTAGCTTTAGCACACAACGATGATAAAAGGTTTATAATTCCAAATACAACAAAAACTTTACCCTGGGGGCACCCCGACATTGAATTTTACCAAACAGACCCCACAACGAATGTAAAATATGCTATCGATGCTATTAATGAGATGACAACGCGCGAAGCTCCTGAAGATGGTAATTTAGATCTACTTATACAATTAATGTTAGCCGAAGTTTATAGATATTAGATTTAAGTTACTGTACGCTTGTAAAGTAGGATAGTATTGAATAAATGCTTGACGAATAAAGTTGGCCATTTTATTTCAACTTTTGCGCCTAAACTGACACTACTCATCACCAACATCATATTCAGTGGCAAACGACATGACTACAGTTGTTGTAGATATTCAAGGATATCATATCGAATCAAAATTTGTTCCAAAAGAGATAGCATTTAAGAAAGATGGAATATTGTACCATTACATTGTTAAACCTGTGGTTCACTTCAGTAGACTGAACGTGAAAGACCAGAGAACTGTTAAGTTTGTGGAAAAGTATAATCATGGTATTAGAGACAAAGCAGGAAATACAGATGCTAACCAAATAATGAAAATAATCAAGCATCACGTTAACAACGGTGATATAGTCTTTCTGAAGGGCCATCAAAAATATATCTATCTACTCAAATCTGTTGCTGAGCTGAGCTTAGAAAACGTGGAGATAGTGAATTTGGAGACCGACAATGATATCCAGCTTAACGTGAACTTGAACAGAGAATCAATATGTGATGATGTAATAAGGTGTAATTATCACTCCCAAAACAGAAACGGTAGGTGTGCCTTGAGTGTTTGCACGATGATTGATTTGTGGATAAGGAGGTACCGTTCAACCATCAAAGAGCAGAAAGGAAATCTTCATTTACTACAAGACGACCAATATTTTTGAATTCCAAGTTACATTACTAATGTTATTTTGTTGAATAGGTTGTATTAGTATTCCAATATATTCATCAGAAAAATATCAGACTGTTTCATTTAATACATACCACGATACATGCCAAAGTGTATAGGGTGGCTCATATTGAAGTTTTGTTAGCCAAATTAATTCATTTCTCGAAGTATAAAAATTAACCTTATTCAAGAAATGTTGTTACAGCCAGACGTGTAAGTAAGAAACACAGGGATTACCGAAAACGTCTGGCAACATGGCAGTAGATATGGCAGGGTTTTGGGGGCTGTCCCTCATTCCCTCCACTCAAGCGATTCGACCTATTAAAGTAGTGGGCGGATACCTCTATCCCACTCTTCCTTCTAACCAATCAAAAATGGGGAGAGGGCGATCAGTGAGCGATTAGGGTAGGAGTTTAAGGCATAAAACTGCTAGTCAGAACCAGGAGAGGTCATTCTGTTTAGCTTTCGAGAACAGACAAGCAGCTACAGCCACCTTCCAGCAACAAGCGACTAATTCGAAGATGTCTGCAAAGATGAATGTAAGTATAAATAATTTGGGTATAATTTGAGGAGCTGCTCTGCCAACTGTTGGCAATGATATACGTTTCTAAGTATTTTTTCTTTTATTGTTACAGATGACCACCGATGCCCTGTACCATTCCGACGATGACGACTTCCAACCTTACCAGCTAAGCGACCAGCACCGCAACCATCCGCCTCCGTGGCGGGGCCAAGCCCGACCACTAGGAAAAGGACGGCGCCGGTGAAGGTAACGACTGGCACAAAACGCCAGAAGAAGGACGGTAGCGCTTCCGAAAATAAATTGGTTGCGAAGCAATCAAAGCCTTTGAGGAAGACGAAGGAAAGCCTACCGTCGACTTCGATCCGCAAAAGAAGCGAAAAGAGGGTGTTAGAATGAAGTCGTGTAAGTCAGCATACAAGACTTACGCGGCTCAATACCAACAATATGAGCCCTTCCTTTTCACTTCAGTTGCTGCACCGGAGTCGACAGTGGATTTCTCTTTTCTTAACGAGGCCCCGATTACGACGGATCCAAGTTGTTTTCGCAAGTCACCTATCCCGGTGTTGGCTGGACTTGAGGAGCCTG
The DNA here is from genome assembly GCA_951848785.1 of Callosobruchus maculatus. Taxonomy (NCBI): domain Eukaryota; kingdom Metazoa; phylum Arthropoda; class Insecta; order Coleoptera; family Chrysomelidae; genus Callosobruchus; species Callosobruchus maculatus. Next base: position 11,381,863 of record CATOUR010000067.1, on the reverse strand, counting down.
GTGTGGTGTCGTCGTCGATAACTCCACCGGATCGGTGTCAAGCAAAAATTGTGGTGCATGAAAATTTGCTAGTCACCGCTCCAGTAGAATTATCAACGAAGGCACCTTCAGAGCCCGATGAAGGACCGTCAACCCCGGAGCGGTATCGTACACCCTCACCGACGCCACCCCGTAAGCTGCCAGCTACACCGAGGACACCGAAGATACTAGCGACCGAACCGTCCCAGGAGTCGCTAGCATCTTCGGCATCTAAGGAGAGCGGTAGTGGTTGTAGTGGTAGTAGTAGTAGTAGTGGTGGTCAAATGGTCGGTCACTGGGTCTCGGGGGGTGATGGAGGGGCTGGTTCCTCTGTTACATTAAAACCCCTGAGAAATGCCCACAGTCTATCCAAGATGAGCACCGACAAGCCTTACTTCCCACCTCCGTCGATTTTTCGGCAGGTGTCCGCTGGGGGTATGATGGTATAGCATCATACTGCGAACGGGAGCGGGCGAAGCGGGTCTCAGCGCTATAACCGGGGCAAAACCAGCATGCGGAAGGCCACAACGGCAGGGAAGGCGGAGAAGGTGGACTTCGGTACGGCGGACCTGGCGGAAGTGGCCTACACTCTGCCGCGGCGAGATTGGCGCCGTTTTTTTTTTTTTTTTTTTTTTATTATAGAGGGTTTAGGAAATCGGCTTGATCGCAAAGACAGAAACACTGGCACACCTGTAGGTATGACAGAGAGTCTGCCCGCCCGACGTTGAACCAGCTTGAGTCCTCTGATGTCATGTCCAGTGGACGCAAACGCGTCCACCCGACATGTCACCACGGCCCGACCGGCTAAAACCCATTCCCTCTTTCTTTACCTCTGCTCGATCTCCATCTGCACCGGGCATCATCGTGAACGATATTCTTCACAGTGCGAGATGAGTTAAGTATGTTTTTTCTTCTATTCTTACTTCTTCTTGTTACATATCCCGACGTTCCTCTGTCTCTTTCAACTTTAAGATGCCTTGAACCATCTTGTGTACTATTTTCCAGCGTTTCTCGCTCGATATCATGATGGGCACCATGTTATCTGGGGTCAGGTCCTCAGGCAGGTTCGCTCTCGCTTCCTGCCTGTAATAGGACCATCTGTCGCACTCAAATAGGGCGTGCTCGACTGTGTCGCTTTGGCCACAATGTCGACAACGATCGTCCGTCGCTCGTCCTATTTTGTTTCTATATACCCGAAAGGGACCGTGGCCCGACAACGCCTGTGTTAGATAGAAGCAGGTTGTCCTGTGTTTACACTCTGCCCACGCTTGTATATTTGGAATCAGACGCTTAGTCCACTGCGCCACCTCAGTTGTACTGGACCAGATCCCCTGCCACTCGTCCATAGTTTTCTCCCTGGCGGTCCTCCGCCGCTCTGGCAGAGCACCTTCCGCGATATACATATATCTCCTCTCCTTGGCCAACAAATGCAGTGGCGGTATCGCTGTTATAACTTGCAGTGCTTTGGTAGACACAGTACGATACGCACTGGCCACCCTCAGCAGCGACTTCCTTTGCACCCTGTCTACGGTTTGTTGGTGCTTTTTCCTCTCCATCGCTTTATACCATATTGGAGCTCCGTATAGCATAACTGAATGGATAACTCCGTTCAAGATCTGTCTTTTTCGCATACTTGGGCCGCCTACGTTTGGCATTATACGTGACAGTAATGCCACCTTTCTTTCTGCTTTCACCGCAGTTCTCTTTATGTGCTCGTTGAAACATCGTTCGTTGTCTACGGTAATCCCCAAGTACACTATCGATTTGCTGGGTACTATTTGCACCCCTCTAAGATGGAATCTCACTTGGTTCCTAGTGATCCTAGAACCCCGGAGAATGACCGCCTCAGTTTTGCTTGGTGCCAGCTGAAGGTGGTGTCTGGACATCCACTCATCTATCCTTCTCAGCGCCTCGTTTGTTGTTTGTACCAAAGTTATCTCGTCTTTAGTGGAGGCTACCAGAGCGAGGTCATCCGCGAACGCCACCGTCTTTATGTTTCGAGGAAGAACTATCCTTAGAACGCCATCATACAGGACGTTCCAGAGAAGAGGACCCAAAGCTGATCCCTGTGGAACTCCTGTAGACATCTCCAGCTCTATGTTTGCTATTTTTATAGCTCTGTCACTAAAATAGCTGCCAATCAGATTCCGTAAATACCTCGGTATGCCACGGTTGTTCAACTCCTCCATTATAATGCCCCATGACGCCGTATTAAAGGCATTTTGCACGTCAAGTGTCACCAGTGCTCCCCATTTATTGGAGGTTCCTTCTACGGAGCATAGAACGGCCTCCAATGCGTTATTCGTTGACTTGCCACTGCGGAAGCCAAACTGGTTTGGCGACAAGCCTCCCGCTTCTTCGAGTGCCGCTTCTAACCTCTGCCGGATTAGTACTTCGTACAGCTTTCCCACTGTGTTCAGAAGACAAATGGGACGGTACGACGAAGCAAGCTCTGGGGGTTTACCCCCCTTAGCAATCAACACTACTCTAGCCTTTTTCCAGATGGTCGGGAAAGTTTGTGATTTCAAAAGACGGTTCAGTAGTCCTAGCAGTAGGCTCGGTGCAGTGGCAATCAATTCTTTGATGACCTCCGGGGGAACTCTATCTGGACCTGGTGCTTTCCTGGTCTTAATCTTTTCTCCCGCTACCCGTAGTTCGTCCATTGTAAACGGTTCCACATCCTCGTCCAAGCTGTCATGTTGCCAGACATCTTGCCGGACTGGGAAGAGTTGCCGCACTACCTCGACCTTCCTTTCGACGCTTAAGTTGCACGTGGGTGCCATCCCTGTTATTTTCTTTGTTGCGATTCGGTAGCCTTCACCCCAAATGTCTTCTTCAAGAGAAGAACATAGCTCCTTCCATTTTTCCCTCTTGGCTGCAAGGATGAGGTTTTGCAACCTCTTCCTTTTTTCCTTATACAGGTCGTGGAGGAAATTGACGTTCGGCTCTGCGACGTCTGTTCTGCGCCGAGCGCGTGTTAGGTTGCGTCTTGCTGCATTGCAGACTACTCGTGCCGATTCAATTTCCGAATTCCACCAATAGGGAACCATGGCAGTCCTTGTTCCTCTTTTAATCGTACAGCTTTCGGTCATTTCTTTAATTAGTGCTGTATACTGTTCTACTGTATACTCGACCGAATCTGGGATATCTTCCAAGCGAGATTTCAAAACTTCTCGAAACTTGACCATGTCGACGAAAGGTGTGTGGTACTCACAAGTGGCCTTGCGTACCTTGTCTGCAGTCCGAATCTCGAAGTATATGAATCTATGATCGCTCATTGATTCTGTATCTAGAACTTCCCAACCTCCTATATTCCTGGCTATGTTCTCCGAAGCTATGGTGACGTCGAGGTGTGATTGGTAGTCTCTTCTGAAGAAGGTAGGTGTTCCATCATTCGAGATTGGCGCCGTTAGACGCAAGAGAAGTCAACCAGTCTAGGGAGGCAACCGAAGAAGATACCCGAAATCCCAAGGTGTGGAGCGTGCTGAGGGGATGAATGGCTCTGCGAGAGTGAATCGATAACGCCGCCTCTGAATACCTGGCGCCCTTCAGAGTACATAGCCTTACCGACACATGCGGGGCTCTGTGCCGGCGGACTGTAGAATTCCCAAGCTACTCGTGGGACCTAAATGGCAAAAACTGAAAAACCAATTAACGTGGATAGAGAGAGTGACAAACCGCCTCTACTGGAGGAAGAGGCATCGGATGCAGGTAAGAGCAAAGCTGCTTATGTATGGGAAGAGGTAATGGATCCGTGGGTAAGGAGAAGCTCATTGAGTAGATCCCCTCCGCGTGGATGCGACATGAGTGACATAAGGAAAACACATAGTCAGACTGTAAGCACACAGAATGGCGGAGCGGCAACACAAGATCTAGGGCGCAAAGAAATAGCGAGTAGAGATAGAGCAAATTCATTCGCCGGTGTACTGTGGATCGAAGATAGTACGCCCGCGTTAAAAAGGAAGAGGCAAGACTCACCCAAAGATGATCTGGGAAATCAGCAAGCAACTGCCCTAGAAGATATTAAGCAATATATGTCAAAGATAAGTGGATTCGCGCGTGAGGTAAATACATTAGTTAAGAGCATTCCTAATACCAAAGGTGAGATAAAGAAAGCAATTCTAGACCTAGATAGACAAGCAGAAGTTTTAGAGAGAAAAATTGATAAGTTTTCGCTCAAAACAGTAGTAGCACCTGTTGTGGACATCCCAAAAAAAGTAGGAGTAAGCGTTGGAGTTCAAGTGAATATAAAAGACATTGTACATGAGAAGGAGCTAATCGAACAACAAGAGACTGCTGAAATAAGGAAAGTAATCACAGAAGGCAAAGGCTTTGAGGACTTAACGAAAGTGCTGGATAAGGAATGGCCAGAAGGAGCATTCAGTGCAACAAAGATAGTGAGGGAGGGAATCGCCAAGGGCATAAATGGAGATTTTGCGGTTATCGCCAACCCTGGGGGAACAAATGAGAGAGGACACATGAAGCAGGTGCTGGACATATTTCCGGATATAATGGAACTCCTAAAAGATGGAAATACGGAAGGGGGAGTAGAATACATGGTTAGTACGACTCGGATCACCTCCAGCAAGCTAGAAGGTCAGAAGGAAATGTCCAAATATATATACGTCCTTCCATATAGAATTGATAAGAAAGGAGTAAATGACATCGAGGTCTTGTATCAGATGTTAGGAAAGTTCAAGGATCTAGTGGACTCTCATAGCAGGAAAAGCTTAAGTTTAATGGTCGAGGAGGGTCTCAATAAGAACTACGTGAGGAAAATTTTGGAGTTCTTACTTAAGGATAAGGCTGTGGAGGTAAAAATGGTAGCCGCAGAGGAAAACCGCGTAAAGGAAAATAAAAGAGAAGGGGGAAAACATGGCGCTCTAAGACCCCTAGAACAGTCTACAGGAGAAGTTATTGTTAAAGCGGGAGAACGATCTTATGCAGAGCTTTTAAGAACCATGAAAGCAAGTGTAAATATAGACGATATTGGCGTAGAGGTGAGAAACATGAAAAAGACAAATAAAGGAGACCTTCTGTTAGTGGTAAAAGGAGGAAGTGAAAAATCAGACGTCCTGAAAAGGGCACTAGAACAAAAGGTGAAAGATATCGAGGTATCAACAAGGAAGGTAGAGACAACATTTTTTGTCACTGATATTGAAGCAGACACGACAGAGAAAGATGTACTTGCGGCTCTCAATAAGATAATCGGTCGACCTGCTGATAGCGTGGACTACGTCGAGGTGAAATCGCAACCCAGAATATTCGTATACAAACGAAACCCACACACATGAACCATATTCATTTTCATATTTTATTAAATCTTCATTTGATTCTGACTTATCCAAATTCGTCTTGTATCGAGGTAAAGACGCGGCGAAAGAATTCGTGACAAGGCTAGAAGCTGATCTTAAAGAACTATATTTCAAATATTTGAAAGATGTAACTCCCATGATCCCTTTAACGCCGGAAGAGCAGATTGAGTTTGGCACTTCAACGAAATGTAACATCTGTGAGAAGCCATTTTCAGTATCCGATATTAAAGTTCGCGATCACTGCCACATAACTGGTAAAGTTAGATTTGGGGCTGCACATTCGAAATGTAATTTAAATTTCAAATTACCAAATTTTATACCAATTATAACGCACAATTTAAGTGGGTACGATTGTCACCTATTTATCAAACAACTATCTTCTCGTGGAGATAAGATAGACGTGGTAGCCCAGAATAAGGAAAAATACATTTCATTTACAAAAAGTCTGTATATGCGTGACTATGTGGGCCGAACCGGTAGAATAAGGAGGAAGTTTTTACAAATGAGATTTATCGATAGTTGTCGTTTTCTACCTGGATCTTTGCAAGCATTATCAGACAGTTTGACTAATAGGGATTTTCTGGAGAGTAAAAAGTATTTTTCAGATCCTAGAGTTTTTAATTTAATTAGACAGAAAGGTGTATTTCCTTACAATTATGTGGATGATGTAAAGAAATTGGACCAGGAATATTTACCATCAAAGGCAGAGTTTTATGATAAGTTAAATGAGAAAGATATATCTGAGGAGGAATACGCGAGGGCAATAACTGTATGGAGAACGTTTAACTGTAGGAATCTGGGTGAATATTCTGATATTTATTTACGGACTGATGTTCTTCTCTTGTGTGATGTCTTTGAAAGGTTCAGAAGAAATAGTATGAATATTTACAAATTGGATCCAGCACACTACTACACAACCCCTGGATTGTCTTGGGATGCGATGTTAAAGTATACCAAGATTAGCCTCGAGCTCCTTACGGACATAGATATGATTGGATTCTTTAAGAATGGTATTCGCGGGGGGATAAGTCAATGCAGCGATAGAATGCACGAAGCAAATAATAAATATTTACCAAATTATGATCCATCTAAAGAGTCAACATTTATATCATATCTCGACGCCACGAACCTTTACGGGCATGCTATGTCATCACCTCTTCCAACTGGGGGTTTCGAATGGATGGGGGATTCGGAAATATCTACATTCGATTTAGAAAATGCCAAAATAGACGGTGAGAATGGCTATGTCTTGGAGGTTGATGTGCGATATCCTGAAGGGTTACACGATTCACATAGCGACCTTCCGTTTTTGGTGGAAAGTATTATCCCACCAAACGCCAAGACAAAGATTCCGAAACTAATCCCAAATCTGTACGACAAGAAAAAATATATTGTACATTATCGCATCCTTCAACAAGCTGTAAGGTATGGTTTGCAAGTAACCAAGGTTCACAGGATCCTTAAGTTCAAACAATCGTTCTGGTTGAAGGAGTATATCGATCTCAATACGACAATGCGTAATAAAGCAAATAATAAATTTGAAAGGGACTTCTATAAGCTTCTAAACAATGCAATCTTTGGAAAAACTATGGAAAATGTAGATAATAGAAGAGATATAAAGTTGGTCACACATTGGGAAAATCATCGTAATAGCATCGCTGTGGGAGCACTAGTAGCTCGTCCAAATTTCAAGAGTTGTTCCATACTTAACGAAAATCTTGCAGCTATCCATTTAGGAAAAGTTAGAGTACATTATTTCAAGCCAATATACGTGGGATTCTGTATACTAGACATATCTGAAATAGTAATGTATGCTTTTTTTTATGGTTTTCTTAAAAGGCAGTTCAACGATAAAGTATCTATGCTTTACTGTGATACAGATTCGCAAATTTTGAAAACTCATACAGACGACTTCTATGAACTTATGAGAAATAATATCAGCGAGTTTGATACTTCAAATTATAAACAAAACAATGAGTTCAAAATTCCAGTCAGTGACTCTATTCTGGGTAAAATGAAAGACGAATTTCCAGAAGACCCTATAATAAGTTTTTACGGAACAGGTGCGAAAGCATACCATATCAAGTCAGTTAAGGGAGAAATGAAAAAAGCAAAGGGTGTTAAAAAAGCAGTAATACAAAATCAGTTATGTGGTAATGATTATAAGCATATAATAGAGAATGGTGGTCTGATTTTAAGAAAAATGAATACATTCAAAAGTAGGTTGCATGATGTATATACAGAAGTCAAAAATAAAGTAGCTTTAGCACACAACGATGATAAAAGGTTTATAATTCCAAATACAACAAAAACTTTACCCTGGGGGCACTCCGACATTGAATTTTACCAAACAGACCCCACAACGAATGTAAAATATGCTATCGATGCTATTAATGAGATGACAACGCGCGAAGCTCCTGAATAAAGGAGACCTTCTGTTAGTGGTAAAAGGAGGAAGTGAAAAATCAGACGTCCTGAAAAGGGCACTAGAACAAAAGGTGAAAGATATCGAGGTATCAACAAGGAAGGTAGAGACAACATTTTTTGTCACTGATATTGAAGCAGACACGACAGAGAAAGATGTACTTGCGGCTCTCAATAAGATAATCGGTCGACCTGCCGATAGCGTGGACTACGTCGAGGTGAAATCGCTCCGCGTGACTCGAAATGGTAACCAAGTAGCCACCGTGGTAGCAGCAAAGCCTACTGCAGCGGAGATAGAGAAAAGGAGATATGTAAAGATCAGCTGGATGAACTGTGGGTTGAGGGAAAAAGTATTTATAACTAGGTGTTATAGATGCCTCGAATTCGGGCATAGAGCTGAAGAATGCTCCGGAAGAGATCGCTCAGGATATTGTCTGAGATGTGGACAATCAGGACATCTTGCTAGAGATTGTACCAACGAAGAAAGATGTACTGAATGTAATTCAAGAGGGCATACGGCAAATTCGACACGATGTCCGAGGTTCAGAAGACTTATAGTAGATGCATCAAGAAGGACCACGGGTAGAAAATGAACATCAAGGTACTCCAGGCAAACGTAAATAGATCGAAAGTAGCACATGATATGGCCTTTGTAGTAGCCGGGGAAAATAAAGCAGATATACTAGTTGCAGGCGAACCAAATCTAACGGTCGCTAAGAAGGCGGGATGGTTTACAGACAAAAACACAGATGTGGCAGTTTATTTCTGCAATAAAAACATCAGAGTCGTCTAGATTCGTGCAACAGATGGAATTGTCTGTGTGCAGTTAGAAAGGGTAGCTATTTTCTGCGGCTACTGCTCTCCAAATATATCTATAGCTCAGTATGAGGATATATATCGCGCAACATCGCAAGCAATGTACATCGCGCTATTGTTTACCTAGTCCATAAGTGAGTTAATAGGGTTAATTAAATTTTGGAAAGTGCAAAAGTCGTTTAGTTAGTACTTAGGGCATAAGTGAGGTTGTTCGCAGCAAGTTATTCTGTGTATTTCTGCTGCATCTGCATTGCTACACGTGCCAGAATAGTACCATCGCTGTTGCCGCGTTTTGTTGCATTTCTGCAAATATGAGCGGCGTCAAGTGCCCCAACTGCCTTATGAGTATATCTCGTCAAGGATCATCGATACCGTGTGATGGTTGCAATAAGGATGTTCACCTTACCTGCGTTGGTCTCAGTGCTGATGAGGTAAGAGTCACCCGTAGTAAGTCAAGGTCAGTTAAACTTCTATGTAACAACTGCAGCAAGCTGATGGGTGAACTGGGTGACCTAAGAAGTTTGTTAACAGCTCTTAAGGATGACTTTAGCAATAAAATTTCTGCGCTGGAAAGCAAAATTAATGACCTTAAAGCTGAGAAGCATGCAAATTCGTATGATCCTATGGTGTTTGAGGAAGTTATTCAAGAAGTTACTGAAAGAGAAAAGCGCAAAAGTAATTTGATGATTTTTGGCTTACCTGAGGCTGCTGCTGCTGAGGGGACTGATAGAGCTGCGACCGATCAAGCTATTGTTAAGGATCTGCTGAAGGCTGCTGATTGTGATGCCACTGGGCTTAACATTAAAGTTCTGCGAGTAGGAAAATTCAGAGAAGGGGCAACTAGGCCAGTGAAAGCTGTATTGCCTTCTCAGGATATGGTGCACGCCATTATTAAGAAGGCCGTCAGCTTGAGACACCGTGACAAGTTCAAAAAGGTCTCCGTGTCTTTTGATAAGACTCCTAAGCAAATGGAGTTTTATCGTCGCGTAAAAGGTCAGCTTGACGAACGGATGTCTCAGGGTGAAGCTAACCTAAGAATTAAGTATGTCAATGGAGTCCCTAAAATTGTGGCTTTAAACGCTTAGTTGAACCCAATAACAGCACAAGTAGTTATGAACAAGTCAGCCTTAGGTGCGCGTACCAGAATGTGAGAGGCCTCAACTCTAAAACGGTGTCATTTTTCAATGCAGTTAGTGATTTTGAGTTTGACATAATTTGTCTTAGTGAGACGTGGCTGTCTGCGAATGTGTGTGACAGTGAGATTTTTCCAACAGAATATAATGTGTTCAGGTGCGATCGTGACTTTGTTGGTACTGGTCTAGCTACTGGTGGAGGAACACTCATTGCCGTCAGACATTCCTATGATGCAGCTAAAATTGATACTGGTATCTTAAGCTACAATTTTCCATTAATCGATACTGTATGCGTCAAGGTAATCATTAATCACAAGACTTTTGTTTTATATTCAGTCTATGCTCCGCCCATGGTTTCATTAGAGATGTTTGGTAATTATCTTGAGGCACTTGAAATTTTCAATAATGTATTCTCTAATGTTAATATAATCCTTACTGGAGATTTTAATGTCGCTTCGTTCAATAGGGATATCAATGATCAGAAATTTCAGTTAATTAATAATTTTATTTCCTTTTTAGACATGCAGAATTTTAACAATGTAGTGAATCTGAATGGTCGATTACTAGATCTAATTTTAGCTAATGTTGATGTTGAAGTGTCCCGGGATAATTCACCATTAGTTAAGGAGGATGCCCATCACCCTGCTCTTATTTTTGAGTTTAGCACGTCTGCAATCTCGAGGAAATTTTCATTTAGTGATGCTCCTAAGTTTAACTTTCGCAAAGCTAACTTTTTGGGCATGTACAATAGCTTCCTTGATGCAGACTGGTCGCAACTAGATGACTTAGCTAACGTTGATGACGCTTGTACTGTTTTATATTCTATTATAAATAATATTTTTGAGACACACGTTCCTGTATTTAGGCATAAGACGCATTCATATCCTCCTTGGTTCACGCATGAAATTATTATGAATTTAAGAAGCAAAGACAGGGCAAGAAAAATCTGGATGAAGCACAAAACTAATTACTTTTACGCCCGATTTAGCCAACTCAGGAAGTTGATTAAGGACCAGATTACAGTTGCCTACTCTGCATACATCCAAAAAGTGGAGGACTCCATTGCTAATGACCCTACTAAATTTTGGTCATTTATCAATAGTAAAAAGCAGCAGTCAAGAATTCCTTCTAGAATGATACATAACAGCAACGTCGCCAATACACCACAGGATATAGTGAATAGCTTCGCCAATTACTTCTCGACGGTCTTCATTCAGTCTGATTCGTCAAGATCATCGCACCCACATATTTATTCCAATTGTTCTACAATTTATCTACAAAGTATCAGTGAGGAGGACGTAATCAAGGCATCTAAAAGATTAAAGAATAAAATGACTTCTGGCTGTGATGGTATTCCTAGTTTCATAGTGCGTGATTGTATACATGTCTTTGCTAAGCCACTCTCCTTGTTATTCAACTTAATACTGAAGACAGGAGTATATCCAGATGTCTGGAAAACAACAAAAATATGCCCTATCCATAAGAATGGTGATATTGCTGATGTGTCAAATTACCGTCAAATCGCAATATTGTGTAATTTTGGCAAATTATTTGAGGTAATAGTTTATGACACTATCTACTGGTCTATTAAGGGCGTCATTTCCACGAACCAGCATGGATTCGTGAACAACAGATCCACTGTTACTAACTTGGCTTCAGTTACTCAGTTCATGTCAGAAGTACTTGACTCGCAAGGACAGGTAGATGTTATCTATACTGATATCCAGAAGGCATTTGATCAAGTTGATCATTATGTGCTTCTGGATAAGCTTCGCGCTATAGGCCTGTCCGAGTCCATGCTAGTGTTCATGAGTTCATATCTTCGTGGAAGGAGGTTATGTGTGGAATATGGTGGGTATCGGTCGAGTTTTTATGAAGCTACATCTGGTGTTCCTCAAGGATCAAATTTAGGTCCATTGCTGTTTTTGATCTTTATTAATGATTTGTCCTATGAACTCGAATGTCCGCACTTACTCTTTGCTGACGATCTGAAAATATATGGATCAATAAATTCTATTAATGACTGTATCACCCTACAGAATAATTTAGACCTAATCTCCTTGTGGTGTTCGCGTAATCACCTAACTATGAACATTTCTAAATGTAAAGTAGTGTCTTACACAAGAAAGACTAACAGTTTAATATATGATGATTACAACATTAGTGGACAGGCTATAGAAAGATGCTCCCGTTTGAAGGATCTTGGAGTAATTTTTGATAGTAGACTAACTTTCAATGACCACATACATGACATATCAACAGCTGCATCTAGACTGCTCGGCTTTTGCATAAGGAATTGCAAAGGTTTCTCCAACACAAATAGCATAAAGATTCTATATTTTACTATAGTTAGGAGTAAGCTGGAGTATGCAACTCTGATTTGGTCACCAATTTACCAAAACTCAGTTGTTTTAATTGAAGGCATTCAGCGAAAGGCATTGAAGTATTTCTTCCTTAAGAGCAATGGTTTTTACCCTGAGCGTGGCTTCTGCCATAGTACATTGCTTGAATTATTTAACATTGATGCACTGTCAACAAGGAGGAACATGTCTGCTTTATCCTTCCTACACGGATTAATAAATTGCAAAATTGATTGCCCATATTTACTGGCTAAACTTAATCTGTCTGTTCCACGGTTGGGGAGGCGTCATCAGACTACATTTTATTGTAATGCCTGTCGTACTAACATTATGTTGAAATCGCCATTGTATATCATGTGCTCCCTGTTCAACTCTATTTGTGAGAATTGTGATATTCATAATGATAGCTGTATGTCAGTTGTTAAGTATTATAAATCACAGCTACCTGATAGTAGTAGATAGGCCTTATTATACCTCATATACTTAGACACTAGTGTAAATGTTAAATCGAGTGTTTTATATAACTATATTTTTGTGCATTTCCTGTAATTGGGTTCTACCTGTTGGGAATATTCCAAACAAAAAATAAAATTACCTAGATAAGATAAGGATAGGAATGAGAGGCATACCCGGAGGTAAAATAGTTTTAGGTGACTTTAATGCCAAGTCGACTCAATGGGGCTCACCAGTCACTGATAGAAGAGGCTTACTGCTAGAAGAAATGATAGCAGAAATGAACCTGGTGATATGGAATGATGGAAAAACTCCTACCTTTCAGAGACATTCAAGTTGCTCATTCATAGACGTAACACTAGCAGCACAAGGTACTACGAAAGAGCTGGTAAATTGGGAAGTATTAGAGGGTGAATCTATGAGTGATCATCGGCATATTCTGTTTGAGATCAGAGGTGGTGGAGCCAATAGGAACAAGGTGGTTCCGAAGAAAAAAGTTCTTTTTGACAAAGAGAGGTTCAAAGTGGAAATGGAAAATCACGTTCAGGAGTTATCAGGCCTGTCTATAACCCCAGAAAGGTGTACCAGTGTAATTAAGAATGCCTATGAAGCAAGCAAGATAGGTCACGGAGAAATTACTACTGTATTAGTGCCTTTTTGGTGGACGAATGAAATTGAAGCTAAACGAAAGGAATGCATTGCTAGCAGGAGAAGAATCTCAAGAACATATAGAGGAGGTATACCTGATCCGCACACCACCAATGAAGCAAACAAACAATACAAGCAAAAGAAAAAGGAGCTTAAAAAGCTAATTTATGAGTCTAAGAAAAAACTATGGACAGAACTCTGTGAGGACTTGAACTACGACATCTGGGGAGATGGTTATAGGATTGTAACGAAAAGATAATCGCTGCCAGCCACCCTGCGATGACCGAGGAAAGTAAACTCATGGTCATTGAAACACTATTCCCAACGAATCACGATACAATGGAGACAGTGAGGGAAATAGATACCGCAGCGCCATTCCCTCCGTTTTTAAAAGTGTTATAAGTAGGGGTTTCTTGTTTGTTGATTGGAAAAAATGTTATATAATAATAATAATAATAATAATAATAATCGTCTTTATTTCTGTATAAGGTGTACATACATGAGGTATGCAGAACGGCGAGATTTAGCTAAAAAGCTATTCTTACACCTAACCGCGTACTGCACCTATAAGTGTTCGGGTGTTTAAGATACACTGTACATTCAAAAAGAAACAACAAAAACGAAAACATTTGATACACTTATTTAGAGTGATAAAAAAAAACAAGAAAAAATATATATACATATTAATTGGGCTAGGAGGGAAATTGACTCTGAAGGAGTATACTTTTTATATGTTTTTTAAATCTAGTAAATGACAAATTTAATACATTAGGCTCAAGAGAATTGTAAAGATATACAGCGTTATAGCTAAAACTTCTTTGAAACAGAGAGGTAGTATGATGAGGCATGGTAAGAACAGCTGTATTTCGTATAGACCTATTATGAACATCATACCTAAAAATTAATTTTTCTCTTAAGTAACTAGGTATGCCCGTCTGTAATAATTTATATATAAAAGCCAAGTAATTGTATTCAACTTGCTCTGGCATCCTGAGCCACTGGATGACAGCGTAGCTATTAGACACATGACTGAACTTCCTCAAACTAAATACAAAGCGTACACAGTTATTTTGAACTACAGTGAGTCTTTTACGAGTGTCGTAGTCTAGACAAGGATAATACACTATGTTACAATAACTAAACACTGATAAGACTAATGATTCACATAGTTTTTTTCTTAATTTAAAATTCAACAAAGATTTATTTGCATATAGTAACCTCAGCCTGATATAACTCTTTTGCAATAGACTAGAAATGTGACTTTGGAATCTCAATTTCTCATCGACCAAAAGTCCAAGGCATTTGATATGATCAGAATAATTTATAACCTCACTGTTTATCCTTATCGAAAGACTTAATTTAACAGCTTCTCTTTTGCTATCATGGCAAAATATCATTGCTTGAGATTTATCTTTATTTAAAACCAAATTGTTGTCACATGAATACGAATATAAAGCAGAGACATCCTCATTAATTTCAGAATTGGCAATTTGCATATGTTTATAATCAAAAAAGTATAACAATTGTGTATCATCTGCATATGAATATAAAAGTGAATATTTTACCGAATTTTTGATATCTGCAACATAGATTAAAAATAACAACGGCCCGAGTATAGAGCCCTGAGGGACACCGGAAGTTATTTCGGTTTTTTCAGATAACTTATTCTCAATTGTCACACACTGTGTCCTCTCAAACAGGTACGATTTGAAAAAATCAAGGGAGGTGACATCAAAACCATAGTACTTCAACTTCGATAGCAATAGCTTGTGGTTGATTTTATCAAAGGCCTTGGAATAGTCTAGCGAAACCAACGCCACGCACATCTTTTTATCTATTGCTCTACATATATCGTCTGTAAGGTTTAGTAACGTTGTGGTGGTGCTATGGGACTTCCTAAAACCCGACTGGCTCTCAGGTAAAATCTTGTTTGCCTCAACAAAATCGGTAATTTGCAAGTAAGCCACTTTCTCTAATATTTTTGACATGACGCATAAAAGACTGATTGGCCTCAAGTCAGAAAATTCTTTGGGATTCTTTATCTTTGGCACAGGTTTGATAACGGCAAGCTTCCATGATTTAGGGAAGTATCCTAGCTCAAGGCAAACATTAATAATATGAGTTAGGTAAGGGATGACAACAGGTAAACACAATTTTAACATGAATAAAGTTATTGCATCAACTCCTGCTGCATTAGATTTAAGCGATGATACTACCGATTGTATTTTATTGGGGTCTACAGGTACAAAACTAAATCGATTATTACAAAATTTATTACTATTATAGTAACTTATAGTCTGACAATTTACATCAGATTTATCAAAAACAGAGCAGAAATAATTATTTACAAGGGTAGGTTCACATAGATCATCTGGCAACTTTGATGCATTATTTTTTGACGTAGAAACACTTAGGTTCCTTAATTCTTGCCACAGTTCTCTAGACATGTGTCGTTTCTCCAAATATGCCAAATAAGCCGCTTTCTCTCGTCTAACCGAAGCGAGTGCAAAATTACGTTTATTCTTGTAGTCAATCCAATTTTCAAGCGTTCTGTTCATCTTAAACTTCTTGAGAGAGTCATCTCTTACCTTGAGAATCATCTTCAGAGGATAATTCAACCATGGAGCACGGGGCTTACTCACTCTTACCGTTCTAACTGGTGCATGGCGATTAAAAATATTAACAACATTCTCCGTGAAGAATTTAACTTTGTTGTCTAAATCCTGAAATTCTATTATTTTATACCAGTCTACACTCGCAAGATCACTGTAAAAACTAACTTCATCAAAATTTCTATAGTCCCTAAAAGTTATGAATTTTTGAGAGTTTAGTCTAACAGGAATATTCAAATAACAACAAATGGCGCAATGGTCTGATATACTAGCTGCGTCGAGAACCAATATGTCTGAAAAAAAGTGATTAACATTGGTAAACACACCATCTAGGAGTGTGGCAGAATTACTGGTTACCCGTGTCGGTTCACTAACTAGCTGAGAAAAACCATAGCAGTTAAAACAAGAGCTTAGTTTGTTGTCTGAGAGCAATAGGTTGATATTGAAGTCACCAAGTACCACAACGTTTTCAAAATTAGTTATACATGTTGGTAAGAGATTATCTAGAACAGATACAAAGTCATTAAAATTCTGACCTGGAGGACGATAAACAACTCCTATACAAAACACTGTCTTATGTAACGTCAGTTTAATCCATAGGCTCTCCATGATAGAGTCATCTGAACCTAAGTCTAAAATTTCAACAGAAAAACAAGATTTAACGTAAACTCCTACTCCTCCCCCTCGCCCACTACGGTCTTTACGAAAAAAATTATAATTATTGATACTAATACTACTTGACGGTATATTACTTGACAACCACGTCTCAGTGATAGCAAAGAAGTCAAAATCCTCTTCAATTAAATCGATGAAATCAGAAAAACTCGATAACAAGGATCGCACATTTAGATGTCCAAACTTTACTTTACTAATTCCTTTACTCATAATTGATACGTGATTTCAGCAAATCTACTTTATGTTGTAAACACGGGCAATTTTGACTTCTTGCAGCATGATCTACTGCGACATTGGCCTTATGGGTTTTATTAAAATTTATACAATTCGTACACTTATCAATATTAGAGCTACAGTCTTTCAAAGTATGCTCAGATGAGCATTTGGGACAAGCAACTATTTCGGACTTACAGTTTTTTTGGAAGTGACCAAAACCTGAACATCTGAAACACTGTATCATTGGCACATGATCCTCAATATCACATTTTTTCCAGCCTAGATTGACATACCCCTTTTGCAGGAGAAGACGCCTGACGGTCGGTGCAACCTCCAGGACAATATGCTTATCACCATTTCGACGTAACATTGTAACGACCTTCATGTTGGTTCGGTCATCTTCTTTTAGTGCATTTGATTTAATCAGACTATTAACAATCTGATCATTGTTGCTTAGATTATTATTTAAAACAACATTTTTTTATCAATAGCCGAGGATTCATCTTTTTAGCCTGATCGACAGCATATTTCTTGTCAAACTTTGCTGCAATCACCTTTTTCAGCTGCTCAAGACTATTGTTATTGTTGCAAAAAACTGCAACGCCGTCTCGAATCTTTTTTGTTCCGTTGATTCCAATGTTGAATTCAGCGGGATTAACCGATTGTGATAGATTCGTAAGAACATCCTCATCAGATTTTTTATCCAGTGTTTTGATCAACAAAACAGAAGATTCCGGGTCCACTTTCTTCTTTTTTAGAACATTGCTATACGACGGTACAGCAAAACAGGTGTTGGAGTTTTTATGCGCACTTAGTTCTTTCTCGAGCGTATTTATTTTGAATTTTTGCAACTGGCTGGTATTCTCTAATTCACCAACTAATTTATTTAACAGGTCTTTTTCTCTGTTTAAACAGTTTATTTCCGATCTCAGCACGGCACTATCACTTTTGTCATCGATTTGATGTGGTTTAACAATTTTTTTGCAGTTATCACAGAACCACAGCAGGTTATCATTTTCAATGATCACTTTATACACATTGTCTTTTAAATTTACGCAGTGCGGATGGAACAAACCGTCACAATTATAACAACTCAGACTCTTGGTGTTAACAATAAAATTGTCAGAGCACCTTAAACACACGTCTACATCGGGCGGCATGCTCGACGCGAAGAGCACTTCAATATTGTAAGGTGTTTTAAGTGCAATAAGTTTGGACACAGCAAAAAAGACTGCAAACAGTCAACTGTTATTTGTCCCCAGTGTTCTGGTAATCATGAAAAGCGAGACTGCAATTCAATCTATTTCCATTTGTATCAACTGTAAGGATTCGAATGACAGGTTAAAAACGAATTACCCTATTGATCATTGTGCCAGCAGTTGGCAGTGTATGCACTTTCAATACAAATTAGATGAGCTTAAATCTAGAACCCAATATGAATAAAGCTAACTTAAACATTGGTCATTTGAATTGCAGATCCCTCTTCACTCATTTTGATAGTTTTGTACAACTCGTTGTTGAAAATAATTTTGATATAATGTGTGTCTCAGAAACTTGGCTGAATAGTGATATTCCTAGTGAATCAGTACGTATACCTGGTTTTTCATTTTTGAGAAAAGATCGTTGTTCCAGAGGCGGAGGCGTTGGAGTTTATTTCAAAAATAATTTATGCTGCAAGCAGATACTATGCGACTTTGATACTTCTATTGGGGTTGAACACATTTGGATATCGGTAAGGTCCAATCGCGATAAAGTGGTAATTGGCGTAATCTATAGACCTCCATCGGGTAGCAGTAATGACTTTGTAAATTATTTGGACGATGTTCTATCCTTCATTATTCCTCAGTTTGATGATATCATTATTCTAGGTGATTTTAATGTTGATCAGTCCTATGATAATGAAGTTAATCATTGCTCCATTTCATACGATTTTCAGCAGCTTATAACAGAGCCAACCAGAGTAACGTCAGTGTCGCAAACTATAATTGACTTAATTTTTACTAATGCAAATCAGAAAGTCAGTAAATCTGGTGTGATTGATAGTTTTGGTATCTCTGATCACAAGACAGTTTTTTGTGAATTTTTATTTTGCACTCCGCGACCTCAACCATTCATTCTCAAATATAGAGATTACAAGAATTTTGCTTTCAATGATTTTCAGAATGATCTGTTAAATACCCCCTGGACTAACATATTATATATAGACAATATTGATGATAAAGTTGCTCTGCTAAATAATCTTTTAATCCACGTTTTTAATAAGCATGCCCCGATAAAAACATCTCGCATTACTAAACCTTTTGCCCCATGGATAACTCCCAATTTGAAGTTGATGATGAAAAGAAGAGATGAAGCATTACAGAAATATAAGAAGTCTCGTAAGATATCTGACTTTGCTTTCTACAAAGAATTGCGAAATTCTGTTTGTTTAGCGGTAAGAAAGGAAAAAGCAGCATTTTTGTCATCGAAATTAAATTGCTCTAGCAAACATGACCTTTGGCAGACAGTTAATCGTTTGCATATCAAAAGAAAGAGCAATACAGATATACCTCGCCACCTAAAAAATCCTTATGATATAAATAATCATTTTATTTCCGTTTTTAGTCCGTCGAATTCTTGTTCTGATGCAACTGCTTCTTACAATAGTTCTAAATTTTGTAATGATATCTCATTTTCAATCAAATTTGCCAAAATCGATGAAATTAAAGATATTGTGTTTGATTTGAAATCAGCTGCCTATGGTGCTGATGAAATAAATGCCAAGATGCTTCAATACTGTATCCCAGTTATTGCTCCATACATAACTCACATCATAAACTGTTGTATAGAAACTGGCTACTACCCGTCCATATGGAAACATGCTCTAATAAAACCACTACCTAAAAATAGCACGCCAAATAGTTTTAATGACTTTAGGCCTATTAGTATATTGCCTACTTTATCAAAAGTGTTTGAGAAATTCATTTATAATCAGTTATATGACTACGTTATATCTAATCATATCATTCCTGAATCGCAATCTGGTTTTAGAAAGGGTTACAGTACAACTTCATTGTTATTGAATATTTCTGATCACATTATTAGATCTCTTGACTCTGGACTTGCTACAGCTCTTATTTTACTCGACTTTTCAAAAGCCTTCGACACTATCGATCATTCTCTTCTTCTTTCAAAGTTAAAATATTATGGCGTAAACGAGTTAGCGCATAAACTGTTTAAATCATACCTGCATGATCGTTATCAGTGTGTTGTAGTAGACAATAGCTCTTATTCCGACTTCCAACCTGTGACTTCTGGAATTCCACAAGGCTCCATTCTAGGTCCTTTACTATTTATCATATATACATCGGATATTTTTAAAATTGTAAATAACTGTAACATTCAAGGATATGCAGATGATACCCAACTATACCTGTCATTTGATCCAAAATTCGTCAGCATAGCATCTGCTTGTATTAACGAGGATTTAGATCAAATACATAAATACTCATCAAGGCACAACCTGAAGCTTAATTCTGATAAATGCCAAGTCCTTATCTTTGCTCCACCATCTCAAGAACTTATTGTACAGTCAATTGATTTAAAAATTGAAGGAGTATCGCTTGCTGTTGTTAAAAGTGCAAAAAATCTTGGAGTAATTTTTGACTGTAAGCTAAGATTTGAAGAATATATTACACTTTTAGTAAAAAAAAACTTATCTTGTACTAAGACTTCTGTATCGAAATGGTGGTATATTAAATGTTGGACTTCGGAAGAAGCTATCTGAGTATTTGGTCTTTCCTATTTTAAATTATGCTATCACGCTTTACTATCCTTTACTGTCTTATAGTATGAAATATAGACTACAAAAAATTCAAAATTGTTGCTGTAGATTTGTTTTTAACCTCAGAAAGTATGACAGAGTTTCTTATAAAATTAACGAATTAGGATGGCTAAAAATGGAGAATGTTTATCAATATTATACATCTGTTTTAGTTCACCGCATACTCATTACATCAAATCCACCATACCTTAGAAGAAAATTAGTTTTCAGACGTGATATGCATGATTTAAATGTGAGATATGCTAATAAACTTGCCCTGCCTAAATTTCGACTCTCTGTATTCATGAAATCTTTTACATATAACGCCGTTACTGTTTACAATAAAATTAATAGCACCTATAAAGATAAATCGATCAACAAATTTAAAGCTTGTGTTAAACGTTTACACCTGAATAATCAAAAAAAGTAATGTAATTACGCAATTTATTTCAATTTATTCTTTTTTTCAATTTATACTTCGTTTGGTAGTTTTCGTTTTTCCCGAGGTTTTTCCTGAATATCTGTATATTTGTGTTTTTTTACATGTGTTTTCAGTTGTATATTGTCTTTTGTAAATAATATTCTCTCTATGTTATTTGTGTTAATTAAGTTATATTACTTTTTGTTAAATTGGGGTTAAGTGGAGTAGCTGCATGCTAGACTTCGCCCCACATTCATAATTTGTATGTGTATTGTGTATATCAATACCCAAATAAAGGCATAATAATAATAATAATATCAGGTGCTAGAACGTTGTCGCTCGTTTGGGGGCTTAGAAAGTGACTTTTTGATGGGCAAGCTATGTCGGTTGATGGTTCATCGGAGGCTTTAATACCACCACGGAGATATCATTCCGACAGGGCTCGTGATCAAAAAGTCATTTCAACCAAGGCTAGCACACTCAGGAAGTTGTGGGCTAGGTAGACTTTATATACCCTACCGAGCACAAAGCTCCTTTCCCCAAGCTATCCTGACCTCGGTCAGATAGGGATTTGGCAAATCCGGGGAGAAATGCCACAGAAGGCTGAGCGCCGGTCCTTCTGTCACATACCGTTATTGCGCCCCACACTTCAACGACCTCAGCAGGGCGTAGCTGGGGAACGTTGTGAGGGGTACGCAACCGGGGGGCTTGCCTTAACCGGCCGGCCCGCGAGGAGAAAGCCTCAACAAAACCCGACAGTAAAGTCGCAAATCCTCCGGAGCACCTTGGGCCAACTTCGGAGTAAATATAAGTCCCTTCTCTCCTGGAATGGGCGTCACCTGGGAGAGCGACATTTAGATCGTCCCTACTCGTGGGAACACGATGGATGAAGTTAATCTCATAAATAACCTACGACGGCCTAGGGTACGTCGATTAAACTCACCCGAATGTCAAACCCAAACACAACAACCAATAGCACACAACCCAGCTGCGGATGTTTTGCCGACACAGCCGGCAACCACCAAAGCTGGCAAACCGCGACAGCGCTTACAGTGGACTACTGAAATGAACAGATCTGTAATGCGCTGTTACTATACCGCTACGAAACTAGAAGCCATCGCTACAGGCTACAGACATGAGCTGCACAGGCTATTTATAGCACAACACCCACACCTCGCAGAACGTGTAACTGAACAAAGACTCATTGACCAAAAACGAGTCATAATAAAAAACAACCGCCTTACGCCTCAAGAACTACAGGCTATAAAAAAACTTGTAGCCAACGAAATAAAGACTGTCCATCCGAATGATTCGCTTGCTACTGAATCAATCACGGAGACACAAAATAACCAAACTACAAACACAGCCACAACCAACAACATTAGCACACAGTCAGAAATAGATTCAGAGCATGAACATACACCAAATACACCTGACATAACATTAACTAACGTACCCGCCACGACCACACAAAGCCAGCAAATTTCTCAGCCACCGTCAGTCACACAACCTACCGAAGCAGCGAATACCGCTCAACAGCCTTCCATCTCGGGCGAACCGAAACAAATGACGAACTCACGAACAACGCAATCTAACAAACGATGCAACACAACCACACAGAGCCAAAACCAAAACATTGCTCGATCACCTTCCATCACGCAAACTGCGGAACAGGTGATGAACACACAATTTAACAAATGGTGTGGCACCAATCCGGCGCTGCGAGATCCCCTGCCCAGACTAATTTTCAAAAACAACACTCAGCAGATACTACACACAATAAATACTAACCTAATACCAAAATTCATAACAAACAACAGTAACCTAGAGGACATCCATACCGTTATATATGCTGCCGCAGCAACAACACTCATAGTTACCGGCAAAAAGTTCAAAAACGTTCTAAAGACCAACGAAGCAATAGACCTAAACCTAAATGGCAAATAAGAATCGAAAACAAAATCAGCACACTCAGAAAGGATCTGGCACACCTCGCGCAATACTCCAACAATAACAACCACCCTTCAAAACACATACAAAGAACAATAAATATACTGAAATCAAAGTCACCACAAAAAACAATACCAGAAATAGCCGACACACTTAAACAAAAACTTGCAGTTTATGCTGCTAGACTCCGCAGATACAACGAATCCAACGACAGAAAGAATGCTAACAATCTATTTCAGAAAAGTGAAAAGCGGTTTTATCAAAAAATGACATCAAACAATCAGATAACAACAATAGAACCTCCAAGCAGAAAAGAATTAACTGCATTTTGGAGAAGCCTATGGTCAGAACCCAAAACCCATAATGAAAATGCTCCATGGATCAGACAAGAAGAGGCAAAACATCAACACATAACGGAGCAGGGAAACGTTATTCTTACAACTGAAGAAATAGCTGAAACGATAAAACATACCCACAATTGGAAGTGTCCAGGCGTGGATAATGTGCAAAACTTTTGGTACAAACAATTCAGTTCAACATACGAAATGCTCACAGACCAAATCAATAAAGCCATACTCCAACCTATCAGGCTTCCCAAATTCCTCACACAAGGAATAACGTACATAAAACCCAAAAATTCAGATACCAAGAACCCTGCCAACTACCGCCCAATCACTTGTCTCCCCACCTTGTACAAAATTATCACTGCAACAATATGTAGAAGGATTGAACAACACCTGATGCAAAATAACATCCTGGCTGAAGAACAAAAAGGATGTAGAAAACACAGCCAGGGTTGCAAAGAACAACTTATAATTGATAGTGTGATCATGGAGCAAACTAGGAAAGAGCATAGGAACCTCCATACATGTTTCATAGATTACAAAAAAGCATTCGACTCTGTACCCCACAGCTGGCTAATGAAAACACTTCAAATATATAAAATAAACCCAGGACTTCGTCAGTTTCTTAAGAGCACCATGGAAACATGGCGAACAAACATACACCTTCAAACTCACGATGGCCATATTCAAACGGATGAGCTACACATACGACGCGGCATCTTCCAGGGTGACTCTCTTAGTTCACTATGGTTCTGCCTCTGTCTAAATCCGCTCTCCAACACACTTAACAGCACAAACCATGGCTTCAACATCAGACACCATAAAGCAGATCAACACAAAATCAATCATCTCCTGTACATGGATGATATAAAACTATATGCCGCCACAGAAGTGCAACTGAGAGAATTACTCAAAATAACAGACGTTTAAACATCAGACATCAGGATGGAATTCGGAATGAGTAAATGCAAGGTGCTCCACATCAATAAAGGCCAATGGAAAAACCAACCCGAAAAGGAAGTAGTAACTGGCCAACCGCTGGACAACATGGATAAAAACGAAACGTACAAGTACCTGGGCTTCAATCAGAACGTTAAGATAGACCACACACAAGTCAAGGCACAACTAACACAAGAGTTTAAAGACCGCCTCATTAAACTATTAAAAACAAAATTGAATTCTAAGAATCTCACAAAAGCCATTAATACATTTGCGATACCGGTACTCACATACTCCTTTGGCATCATCAAGTGGTCACACACGGACATAGAAAACATCCATATACTTATAAGAACAGAACTCACAAAACACAGGATGTCACATCCGAACACGTGCAAGGAGAGGCTTACCATAGACAGAAAGCTAGGGGGCAGAGGATTTATAGACATACAGTCACTTCGCACAACACAAATACAAACACTCAGACGTTTCTTCCACACCAAACAAACTAACTTACATAAGGCAATAGTAAAAGCAGACAAAAACTATACACCACTCAACCTCTCTAGTACAGATCACGTAGCAGACAAATACAATCATATCCAATCACAACAAGAAAAAATAAACACCTGGTCGCAGAAAGCACTGCACGGCAAACATCGATACCGTGTCACCCAAGACCACATTAACCAAAAACAGTCATACACCTGGTTGCAGGATGGCCAGCTGTTCCCAGAAACGGAGCGTTTCATGCTTGCTATCCAGGACCAAGTGATTGCCACACGAAACTACAAAAAATATATAATTAAAGATCCATCCATAACAGACGATAATTGCAGAAAATGTCAACAACAAAAAGAAACAGTAGATCACATAACAAGCGGGTGCAAAACTCTTGCCGGTACCGAATACACAGCCAGACATAACTCTGCGGCCAAGGTCATACACCAAGCATTAGCCACAACAAACAAGCTAATAGAAAACACAGATCCGTATTACAATTACACTCCGACATCAGTACTCGAAAACGATCAATACAAACTATACTGGGATGTTGAAATACATACAGACAAGACTATCCCAGCCAATAGACCAGATATAGTTTTCCAGTCAAAGGCCGACAAAATTACCTATTTGATAGATATTGCCATTCCCAATGATGTGAACATCCAAAACACCTACGCTGGGAAGATATCTAAATCCACGGACCTTGCCATGGAAATAAAACGACTTTGGAAACAAAACAAAGTCACTATTGTCCCCCTCATTATGTCTGTCTCAGGCCTTACACCAAACACGTTTACACAACACCTTCAACAGTTGGGCCTGGACGAAAAGTTACACAAAGTATTCCAAAAGTCTGTAATCCTGAAGACCTGTAATATTGTGCGATCCTTCCTAAATTCCGATCAATAATAGTCCGAGTGTTGACTTGGCACAGCCCGTCAACACTTGTTGCTACCGCAATCATGCGAGAAGAAACTTAAGAAGTCAGATGAAATAATAATAATAATAATTTAGTATCGAGGAGTTGAAGAAGGCAGCAGACAAATTGAAAGCCGGGACAGCTCCTGGGCTGGATTCCATCACGCCTGAGATAGTCAGATATGCCGTAGATATATCGCCAGACTTCCTCCTCCTACTGATGAATAAGCTGCTAACCCAACAAATATTTCCAGATGAATGGAAAATAGCGAAAGTAAGTCTCCTATGGAAAACCGGAAAGCCGATTAATGTACCATCCTCTTATAGACCTATTTGTTTACCAAATACTTCGTGTAAGTTATTAGAATTACTGTTAAGAGAGAGAATTGAAGTGGAACTGGAGGAAAAGAAGAACCTTTCAGAAAAACAGTATGGTTTTCGCAGAGGTAGGTCGACAATTCAAGCAGTAGAAACGGTTATGAACTTTGCAAGGTCGGCTAAGAGTAAGTGGTGTGTTCTTATAACACTGGATGTACAGAACGCATTCAATTTCGCTGTTTGGAGCTTAGTTGTACAGAAGTTGCGAGAAAGGAACATATCCGAGTACTTGGTACACCTAATAATTAGTTATTTTCAAGGTCGCAAGATTAGATTAGGTAAAAAAAATATAGATGTTTGCACTGGAGTACCTCAGGGGTCGGTGCTAGGTCCTATCTTGTGGGATATATATTATGATGGCGTGTTCGAATTAGATCTACCTGAAGGAGCTACTACAGTTGGTTTTGCTGATGACCTAGCCCTTATAGTAGAGGCAGGTGATGAAGCCAGTTTGAAGCACAAAGCTAATATCGCTCTAGACAAGATAGATGAGTGGATGAGGGAGCACAATCTAAAACTTGCACCACATAAATCGGAGGCCGTACTGTTAGCTGGTGCTAGAAGAAAGACAGAAAATATGTGCTTTGAGGTAGGCGGTGCAACAGTTAAACCAACAAGAGCTGTAAAGTATCTAGGAATAGTGCTGGGTCCCAATGGTACATTCGGAGCGCACGTGAGGCACGTGTTGGAAAAAGCAGAAAAGCGACTAACGGCTCTTACAAAGTTGATGCCGAATATAGGGGGTCCACGGAGTAAGCAGAGGGCAGTACTTTGTGGAGTGGTACACTCCATTATACTTTATGGCGCTCCCGTATGGTATGACGCCATAAGGGTTAAAAGAAATAAAACATTGTTAGAGCGCATGCAGAGGAAGATGTTACTAAGGGTAGCGAGCGCATACCGAACGGTTTCTACAAAAGCGCTACAGGTTGTGTGTGGAATTACACCCATAGACCTGATGATAGAAGAAAGGAGATTTCTACACCAAGTAGGAGGTGGACACCTACTAGAGACCCAAAGGGCGGCGAAACGTCGAACTATAGAGCTCTGGCAGCAGCGGTGGAATGAAACAACGGACGTAGGACAATGGACAAAGAAGCTGATTCCAGATCTAGCCCAGTGGATTAACTGCCCCTTCAGAACAACGGACTATTTCCTCACCCAGTTTCTTACGGGGCATGGCTCCTTTTGTACATATACTAAGAGAATCGGTAAAACACTCGATCTGTGTATGTATTGTGATCAGTGTGATACAGTATCACACACAATGTTTGTCTGTCATCGGTGGGAATCAATTAGGCAAGAGACATGTAGAACGATAAGGGAGACGCCCACAGAACAAAACGTAATGCGCCTGATGTTAGAAAGCCGACAAAATTGGAACGCTATACAAAAAATGATTAGAGGAATATTAGAAAAGAAGGAAAAAGAGGAACGACTACGCGGCGAACCACAACAACAATAAAGAACACCGTATACAGGGTGGCCAATCGGGTGACGATAATAATTTTTTTTTAGATAGCCCGTACCGAGACCTATCCAAAATACCCCCATGTATGTGTACCGATTATTGATAGTTTTCGAGTTATGATTTTTTTTTTGAAAACTTAGAGATTTTCTAGTTTTTCCAAGAAATCGTCAAAAACAAAAACAAGAATGCTTTTTGGGTTTTATTTTTTTCAGCAATTGTACTCAGTATTAAGCCTATTTTAATATCCAATAAAGAGAACCTGTAAATCCGAACAATAATTAAGTACATTTTGGGGTCAAAGTTTGAAATCTCTGTTTTTAGTCAGGAGACCAAAACGTTCAAAATAGGATTAAAAATACTTATGCCTGATTCTGGAGCTTCAAACTAATCTTAAAAACTTTGCAAGACATTGCACTTTCGAAATAATAATGAAAACGTAGCACTTATGGGGACATTTTGCGCCGTACGTGAGTATTAAAGGTAAAAAGGTGATAATTCACGAATTTCCAAAATGATTTAAAAAACTATTATTTTGCTTTATTATGACAAATTAAAGAAAAAAAACTCGTAACACCTAATAAACCCAATAATCATTGATGTTTTGATGACTTTTAATAAAAAAATGGAGTCAAGTTGATTGACTCAGTACTTCCCACACATTACTGTGATATCAGTTTATTATTTTCCCATAGCATGAAGCTTTAGTCTGAGATCCCCTTGCAACCAAATCATCGGCAGCCTCCCCCCCCCCCTAGAATTGTCTTGTGCCTCTAGGTCTTTCCTTCAGAGGTCAATGGACAGCCTAAAACATCTAAAAGCGAAGTCTGAGTTGTTTCTCATACTTTTAGTTCTTTGATTATTGCTATATACGCTGCCACTGACACGATTTTTACAAACATACGCGGTTTCCATCCTCACCACGGTAATAATACTGTGTCAAAATTCAATCAGAATCAATTTAATAGTGTCCACGTTACAAAATACAAAAAAGATCTAAAGCAATAAATACTCGTATGTATACAGAAAATTCTAAGTCCCTTAGTTTCCGTAATAGGCTAGGCAATGTTCGGAAGGACCTAAAAAGATATATGTCGCTAGGTCTTCCTACACAGGTTAGTGGATAGCCTATTATGAATACAAGCAATTTCTCAGTTTTTCAACCCCCCACCCCCTAACCACCCCAATTTCACCCCCACCCAAAAAAACGCAGAAAATGATCAGGAACCTCTAAAACGCTTAAAAACGAAGTTTGAGCTGTCTTTATATTTTTAGTTTTTTATGATTTCCGCGCCGCCACTGGCACGATTTATAAAAACCATACGCGTTTCCGGTCCTCGCCACAGCAGTAATACTGTGTCAAAATTTCATTAGAATCAATTTAGCAGTGTCCACATTACAAAATACAAAATGATCTAAAGCAATACTCGTATGTATACAGAAAATTCTACGTCCCTTAGTTTCCGTAATAGACTAGGACAATCTTGGGATGGACCTAAAAAGTTGATTTATGTCGCTAGGTCTGCCTTCACAGGCAGCCTATTATGAATACAAGAAATTTTTCAGTTTTTCAACCCCCCCACCCACTAACCACCCGAATTTCACCCCACCCAAAAAAAACGCAGAAAATGATCAGGAACCTCTAAAACGCTTGAAAACGAAGTTTGAGCTGTTTTTATATTTTTACTTTTTTTATTATTTCTGCGCCGCCACTGGCACGATTTATAAAAACTATACGCGTTTTCCATCCTCGCCGCGGTAGTAATACTGTATCAAAATTTCATTAACATCAATTCAATAGTTTCCTTGTAACACAATATAGAAGGATCTAAAGCAATACTCTCGTATGTTTACACCAGAAAAAATTCTAAGTCCTTTGGTTTCTGTAATACACAAGGCAACGTTCGGATGGACCTAAAAAAGTTATTTATGTTGCTAGGGCTTCCTTCATGGGTCAGTGGACAGTCTATTATGAAAGTAACAAATTTTTCAATTTTACAACCCCCCACCCCCCAACCACCCTAATTTCACCCCCACCCAAAAAAAAAGTAAAAAATGATCAGGAACCCCTAAAACGCCTAAAAACGAAGTTTAAGCAATATTTAATTTTTTTTGTTTTTTGCTAATTACTCCGCCGCCCATGCACCGATTTTCAAAATTGTAGGAACATTACCTACTACGACCCCACAGCATATCGCTGCCCAAATTTCATCACAATCCATGCAGCGGTTGCTGAGATTACGAGGCTAGAAAAAAGCGACTGACAGACAGACAGACAGACCGACAGACAGACAGACAGACAGACAGACCGACGGAAATGAGTGACGTGGATTTTCGTTATGTAGACATCATAAAACGCCCAAAAAGCGTATTATCTCAAAATCGAAAATGTTCGCGATCACAATACTCAGTAGGGAATTATTGTATGTTCTGGAAGAGGAGGAGGAGCCTTGACCTTGAATGTGACCTTGAAGGAGGCATTGACCTTGAGTTGGACCTTGAAGGTGGCCTTGACCTTGAGCGCGACCTTGGGTCTGGCCTTGACCTTGAATGTGATTAGTTACAGCGTCAACCCTGAATGTGACCTTGAGCTTAGCTTTATCCTAGAAATGGAGTTTAGCTTGAAAGAGCAATGATCTTGACCTTGAAGTAAGTTCGACCTTCGCAGGTAAATACCGGTTTTGTAAGATACCGTTATACAAGAAGGTATAAAGTAGCCAGCAGTGTAACAGACTGCATTAGTTCACAGTTGTGTGCAACGTAAAGCAGCTTATACAGTATTACAACATGGCACTAACCAATTTAGAGAAAAGTGTATTGGAGCCAGTAAAACAGCAAATAGAGAGTGAGCATGCCGACTGGTGCTTGAAGATAGACATACCCAACCGATACACCATGGCGGAGAGACTCCGACGGCTCTACATAGCTATAACGGACTATGAAGAAGGAAAGCTGTGTGCAGAAGGATTATTTAACCATATGGAGTACACTCAACGATGTGAGCTCTTTTATCCCATAATGGACAAATTACCAGCAGAGCTAGGAAGACGTCTGAAGGAGCATCACAAGAATGCCGTGCAGCAGTCAACTCAAAATGTACATCGAGTTAAATCCATAAGAATTGTCAAAGCGGACGGAAAACGCCTAGTCTTCTTCTGCGATCTATAGAGAATGGGTGGAAGGCAGGTACACTTCAACGATAAGACGGCGATAATTTATCTCACGGTGTGGCAGTATGCATCACGAGTAGCACGAATGGGGGTGTGGCAGAAAGAACTTGCGGACCGATGCAGATTTCAAAGGCGAATATTACAATGTGCGCAAGTGCTGGATCGAGTATTAAGTGTACAACATAGGACTAAAGTATATAATGAACGGTTTTGTGACTTAAATGTATAGACAACTAAAAATTGGGGTGTAAACAAATGTAACTTGTGCAACAAAGTGTATGGGCTAGTCAACAATAAATGTATGAAACAAAGCTGTGTAATCATTTCTTTTATGCTTGCACTGTGAACTGCGTATGAAATAATATGTTCCGAACATATGTAGTTTTCTACTGGAAGGAATGAAACATCAAATGAAAAGCAATACTCATGTTTATTGACAAAAATTGTAATAATTATGACATGATAAAGGTATCGTATAAAAAATAAACATTAGAAAGTGCACAAACACAGGTATCCTTAGTGTGCGCAAAACAGCTAGCAGGACGTGCGACTAATCGCGGCTGCTCATCCAATTCAATTATCGGCTTGGCAGAGTACTGTCTCAGGAAGTTGACTTTTTCTTTACCCTTTACAAAAATGCGATCCGCTTGAGATGTCAGTTCCTGAAGAATCCTGGAGACGTGATGTATTTGTGTATATCCAGAAGTCCATTGAAGACAGTGGTGGTACTCCGTCAACCAACTAGCTTGTTTTTGTAGGTCAGGCGACAGCAGATCCCAGGGAAAAGGTTGTTTAAAAACATAATGACATGTCCTAGATCCATCAAAGGCTGCAAGCTCCTTCACAATGAATTTATTTTTCTCTATTTTGAAACCCTGTATGTCTAAGACAAGACTCATAATCGCATTCGGCTGAAGCGTTTAAACACAGAGATTTTGTGACAATAGTTGTCAAGGGCTTGTCGCAGAGCTTTTAGTTTTTGGCGGTACTCCAGGAGAGCTCGTTGGTATACAACCTTCATGCTCAGAATGCGCTTGCGGAATGAAATGGGAAATATATCGGTGTACAATTTAACGCTGTTTCACAATTTTAGTCAACGGATTATAAGAAAACATTCGATCGTGGAGGATCAGACAGTATGCTGTCGTGTTCTTAGGAACATTTTGACCAGTTTCGAATTCGATTCTCATCACTACGGAAGCTGATTGAATGCTTTCTTTTTGCTTAGAGCAATCAATATGTGTGATGGGAGCTATCGACTTAAAGTCCTTGGGGGTAAGCAGTGGTTCATTTTCCGTATCATAGTAGGTAGCACGGAATTTGGAAAACATATCATACAGCGTGGCAAATTTGTTATTATCAAAATCTAGATATAAATCGTTGTATGGGAAACGAGCAGAATTGAGAAATACTCGAATGTTAGTTAAATGACAGTGATCAAATGTTGACATATTGGAAGCTACTTTATTTTTCTTATCTGTTTGGAAAGCGACCAAAACATGCCGAGGTGTTTCAAGCTTCGTGGTTGTTTTTACAGGCCACGTATGACGGGTAGTTTCTGAAAGAGTGGGATATTCAATTAACTCCCAGCTACGAAAGTAGATTGGAATATCAATGTTTTTATTAAGAATTTTTGTTAACGCTAACTGCTGCGGTATATCAACCGAGACATGGGGCACGCGCCATTGAATTTTATCAATAGTAATTTTAGGTAAATCCTTAGCAGCACTCGTTACTGCGTCCAGATCGGAAGTGCTTCGTATTAGAACCAATTCCTGTTTCATATTCAATATAATTTTATTGTAATCTTCGAAAAAACCCATCCACATGCTTAACGGTATACAAACGTTAAACTTTCCATTATCAGAAATTTTTGTTTCTTTGGGAAACCAACCTGCATTTTGTAGGCGCAGGCTTTCATTTTCGTTATAGGAGAGATACCCCTTCAAAGTGGATGTTAGTCCAACATTTCGGACTGAATCGATAACGACGCCATTTAACTCGTAACGGATTTCGCGGAATAAAAAGGCAAATGCGTTGTTAATTAGTGACAAGGTGGTGGCAGCCGATCCATCACTTTTTGTCAAACTTCCTTCGAGATATAGCATGCTTTGAGATGGTAAAGTGTACGCATCTAACTCTTGGATGCCTATACGAATTTCGTCATTGTAATCAAATTTGGCGTTTATGAATGGCTGGTAGGTATGAATCTCCATTTCAGTAATTGAGTTATCTACAAGAGGGGCTTGAGTCACGTTTAAAATACTCATCATGACAACACTTGGAATCCTAGCGACTTCAAAAACGTTTTGTTCTCAGCAGAGAGCTTGGGAGGTTGAAGAGGTGTGTAACTTTTGCCAAGGGGGGGTTTAGATGTACTGACAGAGCGACGCATAAATTGCGACTTTTTATACTGATGAGGGGTGTGATGGTCAAAGCACTTGTGGTACTTAATGCCCATTGTTAGCAACGCGCAGATGAAGTCTGATGGTGATAGTTTCGTTACGAAAATTGACGAGGTCTCCGTTCTGATCCGTCACCCGAATGATCAGCGATGTAATTGCTTTGACAGTCACTGGAAAATACAAAACGTTCTGTGGAGACTCCACAATTTTATATCCAGCGGGAACAGTTGGAAAAAACTGATGAATCACGTGACAGGCCTGTCCGTTATGAAAAGAGCCTGTAGCAATGCTACAATCTATGCACAAGGCATTAACTTTGAGAATTTCAACAGGAAAATCAGAGTCGTGAATTTCCCCAGCCTTTAAGAATCGAGGTTGGAATCCTAAAAGTCTTCCAAAAGTTCTCGGTTTGGTAAAATCAATCGGAAAGTTTGCGTGCAGAGAAACTGTGGAGGTGCTTACATTAGGCGTAATAGAAAGGGTGTAATCGTGTGGGAGATTAGTTTGCAGATATTTTTCTAAATCCGCTATTTCATAGGCACCCGTCGGTATGGTGAGACTGCCATTACCGTACGGAAAGTAATTACTACTGTCATCAATATTAGGAATCATATTAAAACTCTCAAAATTACATAGTCCAATTTCATAGTCTAGATCGTCTCGGAGGTACAGAGGTGGATTGAAATCGGCAATAAGCGTGGACGAATTTCCGGACAAGGTGAACGTGAGCGACATGGTTCATCAACAACGTGCGACATGGATCTAGTTATGTAAAGAAGGACGAGAACTTAAATAGAAATTTCAGGCACAACTGACCGCAATTGTGAGCGTTGAACTTTTGGACTGAGTCACGGTTGTATAAGATATTAGAAACATCATTGCTACTTAAAAAGTAATGGACTGCTTCAGGCGGCGGTCGCAAGTTACCGTATGAGTCGAAATATATCACACAGCTGCGATTTTTAATGTAGGCCGTCCAGTGGGTGCCGGGACCCGAGGATTGGTCTAAATTAATGATACCACATTCATTTTTCTGAATACGCCTGGGTAGTTGATCACGCAGAAATACACCGCGAAAATAAGGAATCCGTAGCGATTTCGAAAACTGTGCTAGCTCAGTATTGGTCATTGCGTGACGGGGTAGCATTATTGGAAGTTTTTTTTAAATGGAGCTAAGTAAAATCCTTTACCATTTGCAACTTGACGCATGGACTCTAAAGCGAGATTATGCCGCTTTTGCTCAGCCAACTGTGTCTGCGAGGCTTTAGCATCGTTAACAGCTTTTGCGATAGATGCAGCACCCCCACCAAGAGCGCCAATAGCACCAAGTAGAGGGAGAAGTAGCGGCAGGAACCCTCCTTTCTTCGGCACTGGAAGAAGTCGCTTCGAGCGGCGTCGGGTACGCATTTTGTTTTTTAAACCTTTTCCATGCTTCCTTTGTGACTGTTTCCGTTGTTTCCGTGCACTGCTCCGCCGTAAACCAAAACCCAACTTCTTCTTCGCATGCATGGCTCCAACAACTGCAAGTGCCGCAGCGCGTTCACCCAAGGATGCACCCGAGTCTACGACCCTACTCCAAGCTTGTTTGGATAAGACACCGTCTGCGTAGTGGCGATCACTGCTGTTTTTTGCTTTTGCGTATGAAATGTCGTGTTGTTTGCAATATTCATCTAAGGAATTTATACCAACGTCACCGCGAGCTAGTCGCGTTTGTAGCTTTGTGAATGGACCACAAAATCTATATCCACCAGGAAGATGAACTTCAAAAGGAAACTTATCGAGTAGCTTACTAAAGAGTCCTGAACCAGTCACTAAAGCCCGTGATCTAATACTGTTACGCGATGAGTAATGTGCAGGCATTATATACCTAGACGTGATGCATACAATGTGTCGGGTTAAAAAGAATGGATAGGGGTGGTATTGCGCAGTAGTATATATAACGTATCAGAATGCGGATCAAGTCAGCAGGTCCACCACTACCAGTTATTAATTATGACACTTCAGCTCAGGAAGCGGCATTTCGAAAGCATGGTTCATTATTCGGAGGGGAATCGAAGCGGGCACTGATTGTAGGACCAAGCGGATCTGGTAAAACGAATATTATGATCAGTTTGATAACCCATCCTAATGGACTTCGATTTTCAAACGTGTATATTTACTGTAAATCTCCATATCAACCTAAATATCAGTACCTGCGCCGAGTCTTGGAACCTCTAAAAGAAATTGGGTATTTTGAATATACGGATGATAAGAACATTGTACCTCCGAACCTTATTCGACCTAATTCGCTTATAATTTTTGATGATGTAGCATCGTGCTCTCAAGATATTATGCGGCAATACTTTAGCTTTGGCAGACATCGTAATACGGATTGCTTTTATTTATGTCAAACCTATACAGCAATTCCAAAACATCTTCTGCGCGATAATGCAACCCTACTCATCCTGCTTCCGCAAGATGTATTGAATTTAAAACATATATATGACGACCACTGTAGTCTAGATATGACATTCCAGGAATTTAAGGAGCTGTGTAGTTTGTGTTGGGAAAAACCATTCGACTTTATAGTGATCGATAAAGATTCTCCCAAGAATGAAGGAAGATATCGGAAAGGATTTGACAACTATATCTATTTCTAAGGAGATTGCTATAAAAGGTGGCATTCCTCACAATATCCGAACATTGGTGCAATATCACTACGAAGATGAATATCAAATTAGCAAAGGAGCTTGTGAAAACAAGGAAAGCTGTGCACCAAAAGTTTAAAGCACTTAAATCAGAACTCATCGAAACAGATCGACAACTGCAAAAGCAACTGCAACCCATCTCTGAACCCTTACAGCAACTATTGTACCGCGTAGAACCCCTCAAGACCGAATCAGTGTCAACAGTGAAAACCCTAAAGTCCGAATCTGCAACCTCGACACCCAAAAAGGATTGGTATAAAGAGTCGGACAACCCTTATCAGCAATATTTACCACTCACAGGACTGAGTTTTTTGGAGGACACATATTCTAATCTACCACAAGCTTCAAACATGGCAGATGTATCCACAATCGAAGAACATGCTCGTGAACCTACAGTAGTAGAGCGCGAGAATCAAGCGCTTGATGACGCAATTGCTGCGAGTCGGGATAGTTTGCGCCATTTAATCCATACTCCAGCATATAATGAATACCTGGAGTCCTTTCATCCGTTACCAAGAAAATATGTTGATGAGAGCATTCGAGGAAACGAGCAGGACTTTGATAGGTACTATGGGTTGTCGCATGATCTCACGACTGAGGCATTCACATTAGGTAATACACCGGTACGACTTGAGGGGTCGGACCTAATGATACACAATGTGCGATACCCAGGGACAGTAGGATTGTATGAGCTATTATTTAAAAAAAAATCCAGTAGCTTTCAAGGTCAAGGTCACACTAAAGGTCGAGGTCATATTCAAGGTCAAGGTCATATCAAAGGTCACTGATATCTTCAAGGTCATCTTCAAGTCCAAGTGCATATCAAGGTCAAGGCCATCTTCAAGGTCAAGGTCACGTTCAAAGTCAAAATCATAGTCAAGGTCACATTCAAGGTCAAGGTCATTTTCAAGGCCAATGTCATATTCAAGGTCAAGGTCATATCAAAGGACACTGCTATCTTCAAGGTCACCTTCAAGGCCAAGTACATATCAAGGTCAAGGCCATCTTCAAGGTCAAGGTCACGTTCAAAGTCAAAATCATAGTCAAGGTCACGTTCAAGGTCAAGGTCATTTTCAAGGCCAAGGTCAGATTCAAGTCAAGGTCAGCTTCAAGGCCACGATCAAGGTCAAGGTCTTATTCAAGGTCAAGGTCACGTTCAATTCAAGGTTATTGTCCAAGAGCATAATCCCCCCCTCCCCCCCCCCTTACGCTACTGAACAGTGGAGATACTACATGCCAGTGTTTCTCTCAGTAGACTCAGAACGTAAGCGAAGTTATTCGGGCATCTTGATCTGCAGTCACTATGGATCCTCTCTTTGTCATCATAGAGGATGGACGGTTAAGTCCACTTTCATTCGACTCAACCGCGTCCACGCTATTGGATGGTGAGCGGCCGGTTGAAGGTGTGGGCAATGCGCTGCTCCGGGACCTTCTGGAAGATCTTGCAGGCATTGAAGCTCCAGAAGAGGTAGCGGAGGATCTGTCCGAACCAGAGTCAGATCTAGAATCTGACGGTGACGTGGACGATGACCCTGACCATGGTCAAGACGAGCCTCATGGCATCGGCGTAGAATTTGACGGTGACGTGGACGGTGACCCTGACCATGGTCAAGACGAGCCTCATGACATCGGCGTAGATGGTTGGCTGGAAGATCAAGAAGCGATGTCTAACGACTCTGCCTACAGCAGCGACTATGTTGGTTTTTAGTTTTTAATTTGACATATTTTAATTATTATAAGTAAAACACTAGCATATTTTTCTTTGTTTTATTTATTTCTCTTCTATGCTATTTACATCTATATTCTCTATTACTCTTATACAGACACTCATTTCTGGCATTTTACGATATGCTTTTACACACTTTGCTTTCATACGTTTCCCGCAATACAGGCATTTTGCTAAACGCTTATCGTGCGCATGTATCGTTTTTGTGTACGCAGTGCTCCACACACTAAATATGATGTACCTTGTAGCAGGCAGGCATTGCTCACAGACTATAGACCCTATATCCCTGGTCCCCACAAAATTATACTGTTGACACATCTCTTCATGCCATTCAATGCCTCTTGAATACGCTTCTACTATAGCGATGCTCTCCACGAATACGTTATTCCCATTAACTGTGCCACACCTCACCTCTAACAATCCGTATCGATGTCGCGGCATTTGGCTGTTCTTGAGGTCTTCCCATTTGATGATATGGCTCATTTCCATCTTCTCATCTGTTTCAAACTCTCTACTTCCCGGAGACACTGTAGTACCTTTTCCAGATACTACTGACACGTGGTCTCTGTTCATTGCACTTGCCAATCTTTTGATCTTACACTCTTAACTTGTAAGCTCTACCAACTGTTTGCTACACGTCTACTCTTTTACAGGCACTGCTGGTGACCAAGTACGGTTCTATAAATAAGTAACCCCCCCCCCTAGCATATTTTGCAGCACACTAGACTCACACACATTTACACAGGAACGTCGATCATGCGACGTATACTGACTGTACTATCAATAAATTTTATGCGCGTAAACAGCAGCCTTGCATTTCCACTTTCGCAAGAGAACCAGTTCACTTCAGCATTCGTTCGCTTGGCATTGAGTTAAAAGTGGTACAAACGTTACGTCAGATGATAGTGCGAGAAAGCGCTTGATTATATTTTACCATTTGTGGGTCTTCCCTAGAAGATATCTCTGCATATACTTTGTGTGGAGCAACTAAATTTAAATGATTAATATTATTTTAATTTAGAGGTCATAGCCAAGGCTGTTCATTGCTCTTTCAAGGTCACGCTCTGAGTTACGCTCGAGGCTATTGCCAAGGTCACATTCAAGGTCAATGCCAGACCCAAGGTCGCGCTCAAGGTCAAGGCCACCTTCAAGGTCCAACTCAAGGTCAATGCCTCCTTCACGGTCACATTCAAGGTCAAGGCTCCTCCTCCTCTTCCAGAACATACAATAATTCCCTACTATACTCCCCTCACCTATCGGTGTGGGAAGTAAAAATTCAAGTCCTTTAGTTTCTGTAATAGGCATAAGGCAATGTTCGGATAGACCTAAAAAAGTTATTTATATCGCTAGGTCTTCCTTCATAGGTCAGTGGGTAGTCTATTATGAATACAACAAATTTTCCAATTTTACAACCCCCCACCCCCCAACCACCCTAATTTCACCCCCACCCAAAAAAAAGTAAAAAATGATCAGGAACCCCTAAAACGCCTAAAAACGAAGTTTAAGCAATATTTAATTTTTTTTGTTTTTTGCTAATTACTCCGCCGCCCATGCACCGATTTTCAAAATTGTAGGAACATTACCTACTACGACCCCACAGCATATCGCTGCCCAAATTTCATCACAATCCATGCAGCGGTTGCTGAGATTACGAGGCTAGAAAAAAGCGACAGACAGACAGACAGACAGACCGACAGACAGACAGACAGACAGACAGACAGACCGACGGAAATGAGTGACGTGGATTTTCGTTATTTAGACATCATAAAACGCCCAAAAAGCGTATTATCTCAAAATCGAAAATTTTCGCGATCACAATACTCCCCTCACCTACCGGTGTGGGAAGTAAAAATTCAAGTCCTTTAGTTTCTGTAATAGGCATAAGGCAATGTTCGGATAGACCTAAAAAAGTTATTTATATCGCTAGGTCTTCCTTCATAGGTCAGTGGGTAGTCTAGTATGAATACAACAAATTTTTCAATTTTACAACCCCCCAACCCCCAACCACCCCAATTTCCACCCCCACCCAAAAAAAGTAGAAAATGATCAGGGACCCCTAAAACGCCTAAAAACGAAGTTTCAGCAATATTTAATTTTTTTTGTTTTTTGCTAATTACTCCGCCGCCTATGCACCGATTTTCAAAATTATAGCAGCATTACCTACTACGACCCCACAGCATATCGCTGCCCAAATTTCATCACAATCCATGCAGCGGTTACTGAGATTACGAGGCTAGAAAAACGCGCACAGACAGACAGACAGACAGACAGACAGACAGACCGACAGACAGACAGACCGACGGAAATGAGTGACATGGATTTTCGTTATGTGGCCATCATAAAACGCCCAAAAAGCGTGTTATCTCAAAATCGAAAATTTTCGCGATCACAATACTTCCCTCACCTATCGGTGTGGGAAGTAAAACTAATACCCAAATATTGATTTTTGAAGTGTTTTGCTATGTACTATTGAACTTCTGCTAAATTAAGTTGTATGGAAAGTTAACAAAGGAAAGGAATAATAAACAATAATCTGACTTCCAATTTCATGGCAGAATTACCTGGGAAGCGTTGTCGTAGCATACGCCATCCCTTTCTTTCAGAGTAGCTTTTTGCGAGCTCATGTCGGCGAAGCGCAGTTGTGTTAATTAATTTTCGGTAATAGGCAAGGCAATGTTCGGATGGACCTAAAAAAGGTGATTTATATCGCTAGGTCTTCCTTGATAGGTCAGTAGACAGTCTATCATGAATACAACAAGTTTTTCACTTTTTCAACCCCCCAACCCCCCAAACACCCAAATTCCACCCCCATCAAAAAAACGCAGAAAATGATCAAAAACCTCTAAAACTCCCAATAACGAAGTTTGAGGAATATTTGAGTTTTAATTACTCCGCCGCCCATGTACCGATTTCCAAAATTATAGCAGCATATTACCTACTAAGACCCCAGAGCATATTGCTGCCCAAATTTCATCACGTCCATGCAGCGGTTACTGAGATTACGAGGCTAGAAAAACGCGTACAGACAGACAGACCGACAGGCAGACCAACAGGCAGAACGACGGAAATGAGTGACGCGGATTTTCATTATGTAGACATTACAAAACGCCCAAAAAACCTATTATCTCAAAATCGAAAATTTTCACGATCACAATCCTCCCCTGACCTATCGGTGTAGGAAGTAAAAGGGATGGTGTATGCTACGATAACGCTTCCCAGGTAATTCCGCCATGGAATGAAAAGTCAGATTGTTGTTTTATTATTCTTTTCCTTTGTTAACTTCCCATACAACTTAATCTAGCAGAAGTTCAATAGTACACAGCAAAGAGCAGGGGTATTAATTTTTTTTATTAAAAGTGATTAAAACATCAATGACCATCACGTTTATTAGTTGTTATGAGTTTTTTTCTTTAATTTATCATAATAAAGTAAAATTATAGTTTTTTAAATCATTTTGGAAATTCGTGAATTATGACCTTTTTACATTTAACAGTCACGTACGGCGCAAAATGCCCCCATAAGTACTATTTTTTCATTATTATTACGAAAGTGCAATGTCTTGCAGAGTTTTTAAGATTAGATTGGAGCTCCAGAACCAGGCATGAGTATTTTTAATTTTATTTTGAAGGTTTTGGTCTCCTGACTAAAAACAGAGATTTCAAACTTTGGGCACAAAATGTACTTAATTATTGTTGGGACGTACAGGTTCTCTTTATTGGATATTAAAATAGGCTTAAGACTGAGTACAACTGCTGAAAAAAATAAAAGCCAAAAAGCATTCTTGTTTTTGTTTTTGACGATTTCTTGGAAAAACTGGAAAATCTCTAAGTTTTCAAAAAAAAAATCATAACTCGAAAACTATCAATAATCGGTACACATACATGGGGATGTTTTGGATAGGTCTCGGTACGGGCTATCTAAAAAAAAATTATTATCGTCACCCGATTGGCCACCCTGTATTTACTCCGAACCCCCAATCACCACTCCACGGTGGACGGGGGAGTAGGAAAGAAATAATTTTAGAGCAAAACAATAAGAGTTGAATTAGAGAACAGCTCTACGCGCGAAGATATGTCTACACGATGGTTCCACCGTAGAGCTGATGTCCGGGGGACCTCTTGATCCGGTTAGCCCAGAGCGCCGGCAACGCCCCCAATAAAAAAAAAAGTAGTAGTAGCAGCAGTAGCAGTGAGAAAGTGGCTACTACTACGAATGAAACCACTATGCTTGGCCCACTAGAGTCCTTCTATGCTGGCCAACTGCAAAAGGTCGAAAGGGACCTGCAGAAGGCGGAGGCGGACAAGATGGAGTTGTCCGAAGAAGTGCAGTCGCTGCAGACGCTCGTTGACTTAAAACGAAGCGTCGTCGAGGAAAGGCAGCGACTGCAGGAGCGCCTCCTGCAGTTGGACCAGCGTTTGGCAGAGATTGATGGTGCGGTACAAGCTGGTGAACATATGAAGGAACGGGAGTGGATCGTTGGGGAAAGGGTAGCGCGGCTGAAAGAAAAAAAGGAAAAACTGGTGGGACGGATGGCTACGGTCATAGCTTATAAAGATGACCCTATCTGTCTGTCCCAATCCCAGTAGTTTTTTTTATGTATATATTTTTTCCTTTGTTTTTCCTTTGTTAACTTGTAGATATTTAGAGTTAGTTGTATGTATGTATATATTTTTCCATTTAGAATTAGCATTATGTATTTATTTTATTTAGTTTGATATTTTCATAGTTAATAAATTAAAATGTATATTTGTGGAAAAATAAAACAAAAAAAACAATTTAGATTTTAAAAAAAATTTGTAAAAAAATGTTGAAATTTAGGTATTTATTTGTATATAGGGGTTAGTGATTTGTGTACATTTTTATATAATAGTAGTAATGTGCAAATGTATTTTTATGTATATCTTATAATTGAGAAAATATATAAAAAGGTTTTAGTTGATGAAAAAATATTTGTGAAAAAAAATGTCTTTAAATTTTGTATTCATTTGTATGTAGGTGTTAGATATTTGTGTAAATTTTTCTAGAATAGTAGTAATATACAAATGTATTTTTTGATCATAATAACTTTTATGTATCTTATAATTGAAAAATAAAGAAATTGAAATAGATATATATCGATTCTGAAATCTAGTTTATTTCTGATTAATAAATGAGAAAAAAATATGCAAAAAAAAATTGTTTA
Source organism: Callosobruchus maculatus (assembly GCA_951848785.1). Taxonomy (NCBI): domain Eukaryota; kingdom Metazoa; phylum Arthropoda; class Insecta; order Coleoptera; family Chrysomelidae; genus Callosobruchus; species Callosobruchus maculatus. The sequence continues at coordinate 11,339,296 of CATOUR010000067.1, read as the reverse complement.
GTTTATGAAAAAAAATATTTGTAAAAAAAAAGTTCGTAAGTATTTGACAAAAACAAATAGGTTAGTTTATGAAAAATATTTGTGAAAAAAATTATAGGTTGGTTTCTAAGACAACAGGATAGTGCATAGTCTCCAATTACACATAGTGCTTACTGGGTCGTGCTAAGTTTCGGTAAAGGTGGAGGTTAGGTCGACTGCTGCGCCGTTGACTAACATCGACACGCATACAAAGGCTCGGTGGAGGCCCATTTTGACGCATTTTGAGGGGCAAATGTGATCTTCAAGGGTCCTTCAAAACGGTAGTTTTTTCAGAAAAAAGACTGAAAAAAAACGTTAGAAGCATGAAAAAATCGAGATAGACAAAATTGTAAGACTGATAAAAAAGTACACCACTAAATAAAATTTTTAGAAAGATCATTCGTTGGTGAAGCCGCCCACGCTCGATGAATTTTTTTTCTGTCACGGTGGTAAGGTTTTTGAATAAAGTACGATTTAAAAAAAAACAAGTTTATTGGTTGATACAAACAAAAAATCTCTTTATAATTCACAAAAATAGCGCCTCATATCTCCTCCTCGCTATCTACAGGAAAAGGTAGTTCCACTCTCTGGTTTTCTGGACCATCCGGACGATTAGGATCATCATCGTCGCTGTTATCAGATGAGCTGTCAATTGTAAACAGCAGGAACCCCAGTGGCTGTCTTGTGGAGTCGCACGGTCCATCGTCCATCGGTGACCTCGCCACCGCCCAATGTGATTGGTCGGGTAAGTCACCATCAGGAACCGCAGTCTCGATACTCCATATGCTGGAGTTATCATTGTCGTCATCTAACCAAGACGTTGAGTCGCAAGGTCCGTTTGACTCTGTAGTCATTTCGCTGCTAAATGTGTTAATTCGTCACTTGATTGTACGTATGATTTTCATTGACAAGAACTCTCGTTTTTATGTTTCTAGTTCCTCACACTAAAGCTCCCTCCATACCTCCTCCCCTCTTCATCTATACATCTTTAGAAGTAAACTTAGTGTGTTATTGGATGGAACGTCGATGGCATTGGTGGGTGGGTACTATATATGCGTGCCCCAATCCAAGACACAATAATCTCACAAACGCTCAAGGCGCATTTACCGTTTCTGTTAGCACACTGGCACTCATGCTTCATACTATTTTCAAGTATCACCAATTACTAAGTTACTGAGCGCTTATTGATAGAACAAGTAATTGTATTATTATATGAGGGGATGGATATAGAAAGGAAAAAATATTGGTTCTTTTTTATTTCATTCATTATTTATTTTATTCAAGATGAACATTACTTTATACATCGAAAAAAGATAAAACAGTTTCTTTTTCTTCATTCAATTTTGTCCTTTTCTGTTCAGATTTCATACTAAGAGTATCAATCCTCTTCTGACAATCATCTAACTGTCGCTTCCTTTTATTTCTGCACTCCTTGACACGTTTTCTTTCTTCATCTAACTGCTTTATTCTTTCATCATCCGCTGCCTGGGCTGCCTGAAGCTTGTCACAATGGGCCATCTCCTCTGCCAATTTCTTTTCTGCACTTATTATTTCAGCTTTAATTCGCTGAATACTACTTCTCAATGCATCCCTCTTCTCATCGAAGTCGTCCATTGGAGGTTGCTTCGATTTAAGTAGTGTTTCTCTTAAAATGTTGCTAACTGGTTTGGATGCTGCCTGTTTCGACTTTCTCACTGCTGGCACTGTTGACGCTGTACCCGTTGATGTTCTCGCTCCATCTCCAACTACTGGCGGCATCGATGCTGCACTTGTTGATGCTATCGCTGCATCTGTTGATGCTCTTGGTACATCCATATCTATTTCTACCACCGCATTAGCATCCTCCGCGATTCTCCGGTCTGGCTGCTCCACATGAATAAACTCGTGAAGTTCATCCTGGACTTCTACTGCCAACTGTGTAAACTGCACCCCGTCACTCTGCAGCTCCTCCAGAATGGCTTGCAAGCAATCGCCACTAATAGCGTCTTCGTTCTTTGTTGGTTGGTTGGTTGGCCATGATGATGTACGTAATATGTAGTGTTTTCTACGGAACAGTATGATTCTTTGAAGACTGTAGAACTGATAAACCATGGAAAGTAGACTTGTATTTATACAGAAAACACTCTACACGACAGTAGTAAAATCTAAGAGGGGAACATTGAAATACCGACATGGGTGGTTTACGTGCAGCTGTTTAACGATGTACACTATAATAGACCAATGAGAGTACTGGTTGAAATGTATCACAACCAATAGGCGTTTATGGGCGGATTCACTTACAGTTCGGTCAATAACGATGTCCGTTAGAAGTCGCCGATATCGATGCTACATGGCAGTAGTGAAATCTGAGAGGGGACCATTGAAATATCAATATGGGTGGTGTAAGTGCAGCTGTTTAACGATGTACACTGTAATAGACCAATAAGAGGACTGGTTGAAATGTATCACAACCAATAAGCGTTTACGGGCGGATTCACTCACAGTTCGGTCAATCACGATGCGCGTTGGAAGTGGCTGATATCGATGCGCGCATGCGTTGTCGGAGCGTATAGCGAAATGTTCTCTATTTCCACTAATAATCTTACGTACACCAGCTGGCAAGTAGGCGGATCTTCTTTTTTTGCTTTTCTTTCACGATATACACTGATGGGGGAAGACAGTAGAGGGAGGCTTACCTACCTGGAACTGTATAAATATGATGGTGAAATGAGAGTCCTTCAGTGCAGTTTTGCTACCGCTACTACTACTACTACTACTACTACTATACTACCGCTACTACTACTATTTTGAAATGGAGTATTCGAGGAAGTTGATCCCCTGCCCCTACAATGGTGAACATGAGGTGCGGCGTGGGACAATTGGGGACCATTTGCTGGTTTGCCGTTTCCGGGGTTGTGGTCCGGTGAATTGGCCACAATATATTGCTACCTATCTAAGTAAAGGTACGTTTTCTCATTTCACTATATATCCCTACACGAGCAAGCTATCAAATGACAACTAGTTTATAACAGAACAATCCAAAAGTTACAGTTGTTCTACAAAATATCTCTTTATTTGCAGAGCCATCCACCCAGCCAGGAAGCCATAAGGAAGCCGAGGCCAGCAACCCCACCACGCCACCGCAGGACCCATCGAAGTACGGACTAGTGCAATGTCCGCGTGTTGCAGCGCATTGGGTCAAACCTACGTCGATGGGAATGCACCTCCTGCGGTGTGCCAAGAACGTGCTGCCTACCAAGAACGTGCCTACCACGCCACCACAGCATCACCTCGCAAGCCGGAGAGATGTGGAGGTTCAGCCTGAAGGTACATAATTCGTTTTCTGCGACAAAAACTTTTTTCTTTTTTCATATATCTTGCACATCTTTATCCTAGAAGTCACAGAAAATTGATCTCTACTAAACATCATTGTATTAATTTTGCACTGATACAATCATATTGTATAACTCTAAATTTTAAATAAATCAAGCCACACAAAAATTCTTCAGTACATCCACATAGATTTTCAACCTTCTGAATCTTACCCACATTCACATAAATTACAAAACCATATTTTCTATTGTTTCAGAAAACTGGGATAATGATGATTATCCCACGTATAGGCCGAATCTCCAGAACAGAGAAGTAATCCGGGATCCTCCCCCTTGCCTCTCCAAGAGGGAGAGAAAGCTGTGGAGGAGAAGCGAGGTGGTGCGCTTCAACAATATAAATAAATAATTTTTATCTTAGGTTAGGTGTATTTTATGTATTAGAGATTAGGGTAGAATTAAATAATAAAAGTAAATTGAAAAAACTGCTATTTCATTTCCAAAAGTATCGAAACAAATATACACATTGAAATTATTACTGCTAAACATAGTCTGCGCTCCGTCATATCAATCATCACAGTACATCTGCTGCGTCTATCCAGGAATTCTTGTTCTTTTGGAAACCTAACCATTTTACAAAGAGCTTGTTTCCTCTCCTTTTTAAGACTTTTTCAATCAAATACTCATTCGGAAACTGTGTTTTTCTTAGCTCAGCTTCATAGAAACAACCGCTTATTGGTCGCCGATCCATATCTTCTAGCATATATGTGACCGGATCTGTAATATTAACTTTGCGTATTTTGAAGAGCTCCGTGGAATAATTCGGAGTGTAGTCTTTTTCAAATACACCTTTATATCTGCTTATTCTCACAACGTCTCCAAGATTAAGTTTGCTTTTGCCAGCAACCTTTGGATTGCGATACGCACTCAATCGAGTGTGAACATTAATTTCAATAGGGGCCAATCCAGTTGTTCGATGTATTCTATTGTTATATACGTTAGTGATATCATCCAAAATAGTGATCCATGTGTAACTTCCTCTTGCGGAAAATTCTTTGAATAGAAGGTGCTTTAGCGAACGGATAGCCCTTTCAGCAATTGCGGCCTTCTTTGTACTGTATGTGGAATAATGGTTAATTCCATACTTGTTCATGAGAGAAGAAAATTTTCTGTTGTAAAATTCGGTTCCATTATCTGTTTGTAGATCAATTGGATAATATCCTGCGTCCCTTATGATATCGCCCATTGCTGTCGTTACCGTTACCATATCTTTCTTCTTGATTGGTCTACACCATAGGAACTTAGAATAGCAGTCAATGACTACCAATATGTATCTATATCCATTATTTTCTTTATGGAAAGGTTGCATTTCCGCTAAATCAGCTTGCCATAAGTCAGCGAAACCTTTTATGATAGTTTTTCGACGGCGAAAGTTCTTCCGAACTGCCCTGTGTAACTCTTCTGCTATGCCACGTTTTGTTGCGCTGTTAACTGACATATCTACATGTAGAGGTCTGACTCAGGTGATTGTAGAACAGAAACTGATCATTAATCATGAAAAATCTACTGATCTATGGTCTGAGTTGATTTAAAGTGTAGCCTGCAAGCCACGCTGGTAAAACAGGGCCACCTTCAACATCGAATTCCCTTTTGACTTCACTAGCTAATTTCTGGCAAAAATTATATAGAACCTCTAGTTGCTCTAAAATGGATATCAAATTGGTTGTTAATACATCAATCTTTTTCTCAAGGCCATCACTCAATTCTAGCGCTTTGCTATTCACCATACTTTCAAGCATATCAGTGGTACTTTTTAGTTTTTCTTCAACATACTTTATATGAAAAGAGTCATTTTCGTCTGTAGGATCACCAACATTCTTTAACTGCTTTCCATTGATATCATAATTTCCAGTTTGTGTAAGTTTAAAACCAATACCTGGAATACCACGTACAGTTGTATGCTTAGAACTGCGACGACCAAACTTATCTATCGTATTGTGCATCGCTACGAAAGCGTTATACTATTAGTGGGATCTTTCAACTTGCAAATATATACCCCAAAATTAGCGTATTACGCCCTCTTCACGCAATTCTTCTATTATAGATAAAATTTCGTTATCGTGGTTTGTGTGACCAGCTGATTTTGAGCTGTATAGCAATTTCAATCGATCAATCAGCTCGTTGATGTCGTTCCAATACACAAAGTCGCGTTTATTAGTGTTAAATATCTTATACTTAGGTATCTTCATTTATGTATGTCCCCTACCAACTCTGGCTCTCAAATGCATGGGGGATGATGTAGATAGGATATTAAATAATTTATTGAAATACTCAGATCCGTCGACATTGTAAATATTAAGAGGTGTGTAATCTTTGCGAAGTACATTAGTTAGATTCAATATGGACCTGAATGTGTGTAGAGTTTTCGAGTCGGAGTTTCGTGTATCTCCTACTAACATCATATCTAGTAAGTGTGGGGATATTTTGAATTTACTAGTCTTATCACCCGATGATAAATGAACCGCCTTATCATCAAATTCCACTTCATGTACACCCATTAACAGCTTCTGTGATAGTGGGTCGATCCTTAGATTATAAACACTTCCATAGGCCGGATGTCCTGCTCTCAAATTATCTATATGACTTTTCAACACCTCAGCAACTGCCTCTCTATCCACACTTGAATTAGCTGTAGATACATACTGAGTGACTGAATCTCTTTCCCTCTCATTAATTGATGATGGTGTATCAGGTAACTCCTTTATTGGTGTTATACCGGAAAAAGCAGCGGAAGTCAAATCTTCGAATCTCGGCCCTTTTGGTGTGCTAGTAGAGGGAAGGGTTTGATTCGGATATGTAGATGGTGGTTTTTTAGGAGTGCTCGTAGGACCAACATTTTGAATTGGCTGTTTCGGTAGCGTAGGATTGGATGCATTTGCTATTGTCTTCAACTGTTTTGTAATAGGCTCATATATCTGTTCCAATGAAGTGTTACCGATTTCGCGAGCTTTCCTTACATAGTTGAATTTTCTCCGCACTGACTCTGTTGCATTAACTAATTCTTTTTTTAGAGCTACCTCATCATTGCTCTGTTGTTGTTTCATTCTGGTATATGTAATGTTGCCACTGTGATGTATGCTGATTGCAGTCTCACATTCAATTGATGATATTATTAGTCTTGCAGTGGATTTATGAAGCTATCGAATCCCTTCCGGTACCTGCCGTTTCTTATTTCTGTATCTTTGTCGATAACTAGGAATCCATATTCATCCCTCCAACATATTGCACACATATCTTGAAATTGCTTAAAAGTTACATCGGGAGCCACATGGTCAGAGAAAACATGTGATAAATTTGTATTATCGACCTTAAACAAAACTATCAGGTTTGCGTTGTCTCTAATCACTCTTTTCGGTACCCAACTGTAACTTTGCACACAGTAAAAGCAATCCACACCTTTGTGTCGCCCCATACTGAAGTATTCTCGTATAGCATTTTGATTCTCACATATCACATCATCAAAGATAAAAACTGAGTTTGGTTTGGCTTCTGACGGTGGTGGAACTTCGGAATTATTAGCAAATGCATAATATCCTAGTCCATCTATCGAACTCATTACTTTTTCAATGAATGCGTACTTGGGTTGGTTGAGCGATTTTGAAAAAATATATAAGTTCTCAAAAAACAGCCCATTCGGATGTAACAGGAGAGATACTAGTACATTGGTTTTTCCACAGTTTGATGGTCCAACTATAATACATCGAATTGTTGATGGTAGTAGTACCCCATGTCGACGACGAGAAGTATTATTTTCCGGATCAGTAACATTGACATCTATATTGCTAATGTCTAATTCATGGTCCTGTTTTGTCACCTTCATCGTTCAACGACTTGACCATATATAAGCTGCAGTTGTTTATATGTGTTTTATTTAAATGCCGCTACTTCTTGAGAGAAGGTGTAGCAGCATCTCCAAAACTGGTGGTGGAATTGTTAATAAGTTGATAAATAAGCTGCCATTCGAAGCACATTTGCCTTTTTATCAGTATTGCGGCCCGGGTACTCGATTGGAAGAAAGGATCGCACTAGGCCAAAAAGGAATAAATAGATAAGACGCGGCCTGCTTACAACACGACCTTGCATACCGCAAATCCGATTTAGCTACAAGACATAAAGCTGACTACCAACTTGAGCAAGAAGCTTGGAAACGAGTCAAATCAGCTGACGCGAACCTTGGAGAAAAAGCAGCTGCTTGGTTAATTACAAATATTATGAAGGTCAAACGACGCACTGGAATGGGTCTTGCAACACTACGTGGACGGAATAAGAAGAAATGCATGCGTGAAAAATCGAGGAAATTGGTAGCTGTAAAACATCGCGCAGGAATGGGTTATGCATCACGACGACGAGGGCAGAATAAAAATAATATACGTAGGAAAATGAGGATGGCTATAAAGAAGGCGCACTTTGGTTCAGGAATACTAAACAGAGTTCGCAAAAATATGAAACATTTTTCGAACCACAAGCAAGATAACAGTGTGCTAAGAAAAGCAACATCTGCTGCATTATTAGCTACCCGGAAGTATATCAAGTCCATTGGGGGCAAACGGCACATTCGTCTTCCGCGAGTTATACCTATCCCCAAAGTAGGTGGAATTCTTCCTTTGATTCCAATTTTTGCCGGTCTCTCAGCATTAGGTAATCTCGCTGGGGGTATTGCAAATATTGTTAGGTCCTCTAAAGCAGTTAATTCAGCACGACAAAGGAATACAACTGATTCAACATCTACTTGTGGTATAAATAAAATTGGAAACGGTATATATTTGAAACCATACCGCAAAGGATTGGGTTTGTTTGTTAAACCTAGGACTTCAAAAAACTTTTAAAAACCCTACCCCAACGACCGCTTACAGATAATGACCTTGTGTATTACGCTAAAAAGCTAGAAATACCATATTTCAGAGGGATTTTTATGCGCGATGATCTGCCTAAGCAAGGTCCACTGAGGAATGAGTCAGCCATCATTAATTTAGACAGCAAGAGTGGGGATGGGTCACACTGGGTTTCATATATAAAACGCGGAGTGGTGGTATATTATTATGACAGTTTCGGCAACCTACCGCCAACTAGCGAACTGGTGAAATATTTCCTCAAAAAATCTAAGAAGATTCAGATCCTGTATAATCACAGACGACAGCAGAACTTCAATACCTTTTGGTGCGGGCACCTGTGTCTACGATTTCTTTCTGAAGAGAAGCAGAAATCTGTGAAGAATGGATCGTGAAACACTTAAAAAGATGAGCAATTCCCTTAAAGCATTTTCAAGAGAAAGAAGCCTGTTGAACATGACACAAGAAGAACTTGCCCACATACCCAAAGAAGTACTGATGGTATGTACACCTAACGAAATAGCACTTGTATGGAACAAACTGCCATTGCATTTGAAAGAAGATGTGGATATACAGGGGTGTAAACTAACTCGCGTCCGTGGCAGAATACCACACGTGCACCCTGGGTAACGCTAAATGAGTTAGAGCGATCTTTGGCAGCCAGATTATATCGTTAGATCTCCTGGCTTTACTCTACATGGATTCTCGAAACGGTCCTTCTCAGGACCCATTAACAAAAAATCTCGGAGAGATTGTTAAAATTTTTCAACTTAACGCTGAAGGTCTTAGCAGAGCTAAGTGTGATTACATATCGAAGCTCTTGCTAGACAATAATATAGACTTGGCCACTATCCAGGAAACTCACATAGAAAACGAGGAGCAACGACGTCAAAGAGGCAAAATTCATGGATATGATCTACTTGGAGCCACCTATCATCGTTCGTATGGTCTTGCAACCTATGTCCGGAATGACATTGACAACGCTAAACTCGTTTCCTGTACAACTTCAAACATCGAACAGATAACAACAAAAATAGGAGACATCACCATAGTCAATGTGTATAAGCCACCGCAGCAATCTTGGCCTGATAATACACTAGAGGTACATCAATACCCTGTGGTATACGCCGGTGATTTCAATAGTCACCACACTACCTGGAAATACCGGAGCACAGACGAAAATGGAGAACACCTGTTAGACTGGGCTGATTCCAATAATTTCAACTTAATTTTTGACGCCAAAGAGTAAAACCTTTAGATCAGCTGCATGGAACACCGAGTCTAATCCAGACCTGTGCTTCACATCAGTTGACTCTCAAAATCGTCAAATACCGGTTTCAAGGAAAGTTCTGGACGATTTTCCACACAGTCAACATCGTCCGATTATCCTCGAAGTTGGAACCCAAATTCCAATCGTCCGCTCTACACCAAGACCGAGGTGGAATTTTGGAAAAGCCCAATGGGACAAGATTGCTGCGCAGCTGGACTCAGCCGTTCGATGGATCCCCCCAAAAAGTAGCAGCTACGACAGATTCATTAAAGCTGTTATAACAACATCTAAAAGGTGCGTCCCCCGAGGTTTCCGAAGAGAATATGTTCCGGGATGGAACGATGACATAGAGAGGCTTTATCAAGAGTTTAAGAACAGCGGAGATTCTTAAATAGCTGATGAACTCCTTCTCTCTCTAGATGCAGAACGCTGCAAAAAATGGGAACAAGCAGCCAGTAACATGAACTTCAAAAAGTCAAGTAGGAAAGCTTGGAGCCTTCTTAGGAAACTAGGGAGCTCTAACCCACCCACACGCCAAAATAATGAAATATCGGCTGACCAAATCGCAGCACGAGTTGTAGCGCTCTCTAAGGTCCCAACTAATAGACAGCACTGTAAAGATGTTAAGAAACAACTGAAAGAACGTCGTCAAGCAACATTAGCTCACCCTGTATACTCCACACCATTCACTGTTGAAGAAGTAAATAACGCCTTGGAAAACACTAAGCCTGGCAAAGCCCCTGGATTTGATGGAATTCACCCTGAGTTTCTCAAAAACTCTGGGAAACATACCAGAATGTGGCTGAGCAAATTTTTCAGTGACATCTTACAAACAGGAAACATACCAACGAAGCTTAAAAAATCAAAAGTTATTGCAGTGCTGAAACCATACAAACCAAAGAATCTACCTGAGAGCTATCGGCCTATATCCCTACTGAGTTCATGTTATAAACTTCTTGAAAGGATGATACTAAATCGGATAGGTCCAACAATACTGGAACATATTCCCATTGAACAGGCTGGCTTTAGGCCACACCGTAGCTGCACGGATCAGGTACTCAGCCTAACAACCCACATTGAGGCTGGGTTTCAGAAACGGCTGAAAACTACAGTAGTGTACGTCGACTTGACTTCAGCATACGACACAGTTTGGAGGGAAGGCCTTCCTTTCAAACTCCTGAAAGTAGTACCGTGTGGCCGAATAACGTCGCTATTAAACAACATGCTTTGCGATAGGCCCTTCCAAGTAATAACGGGTGACAGCAGAAGTAAAATGAGGCACCTAAATAATGGTTTACCCCAGGGCTCAGTTCTTGCTCCAGTCTTATTCAACCTATACATTTCTGATATACCCAACACCATTTCAAAGAAGTTCATGTATGCCGACGATATTGCTCTAGCCGCTCGTAGGAATACAATAGAGGAGGGCAGTAGTATCTTATCGGAAGACCTTAGTGTGATGGGAAGATATTTTGCAGACTGGAGGCTGATTCCAAATATGATGAAAACTGAAGTGTTATGCTTTCACCTCAATAACAAGCAAGCTAGAACTGAACCTCAGGTATACTTCAATGACAACTTAGTGCGCTACAATCCTCACCCAAAATACTTGGGGATAACAATGGACCGAACATTATCATTTAGAAAACATCTAGAAAACACAGCAGCAAAGCTTAGCACCAGAAACAATATTATTCATAAATTGTGCGGTACCACTTGGGGGGCAAACATAACCACCCTCAGAATATCTGCCCTCAGTCTTGTTTATTCTACTGCTGAATACTGCGCCCCAGTATGGTTAAACAGCCCTCATGCAAAAATGATTGACACCAAATTAAATGAGACAATGAGAATAATTAGTGGCTGTCTAAAAACTACCCCCCTACCGTGGCTGCCCGTTCTGTGCCATATCACTCCTCCTCATATTCGTAGACAGGATAAACTGGTGAAGGAATACAACAAAATACTATCCAATCCCCAACTTCCACTGCATACTGACCTAGATGATGCAGATCTTCGGAGGTTGAAATCTAGAAATCCCCCATTACCATTTGCAGAACGGCTCTTGCGGGATGGCTTCCAAGTTGATGAGCACTGGAGGAGGGATTGGGAAGTCCAGAAGCCGGTACAGGCTCCACCAACTATGGACCCCACTTTATCCCTGCCAGGAATGGAATTGCCTCGCCATACATGGAAAACCCTTAATCGAGTCAGAACGTCGCATGGTATCTGTCGTGACTCGTTCTTTAAATGGGGGATATCTGAATCACCGTCCTGTGACTGTGGAGAGCCCCGGCAGACTGTTCAGCATATTGTCACCGAATGCCCGATTACCGCATATGCTGGACAACAGTCGGATTTCTTCGAAGCCTCGAAGTCTGTAGTTGACTGGATAAATGGTCTTAATTTTAAAATCTAAAAACTATTTATTTATGTTTGTTTTAAATTTAATATTTGTATTTTGTTATATTGTCTAAGACTTATTACCAATTAATCCATGTAGCCATACGCTAAATAAATAAATGTGGATATACAACGATTCCAGTTCTGTTGGGAGCACTATAATACACACCAGAACGGAGATGAAGCAGACGGGCCGCCACCAAGAAAAATATTTTGTTGTTACTGTAATTTGCAAGATATCTCTATGACAAGCAGTAATGAGTCAAACAAGTGTTGTAATCAATAAAATTTTGAATATATAAAAGTGTTATTTTTTTGTATCACCGCAGTCATGTCTTATACATTTACCTTGACGGGTTATGACAGTGTGCTGTCTGCTAGTTTTTATCCGCCAATAGAGTTGGATACCAACGCGCAGTATGGATTGGGGCTAATAGGTTTTTACTCCTACAACTCAATATTCAATGTTCATGAGGGGAATAATCTAATTGTGTTTAAACAACCTTCAGATGATTCTCAGATGAATATTACATATATTCCACCAGGCACCTACGAAATTGATGAACTCAACATATATCTACAAAACATAATAAAGTCCATAGTTCGATACAAACATAATGTTACAACTGACGAGCTGTTTTGTCTGAAGGCCAACAACAATACAATGAAATGTGAATTATATTCAATATATGATGTTGATTTATCTTTCCCTAACTCAATTGCATCTTTGATTGGATTTGAGCCGAAGGTTTTCGAATGCAACAAAAAACATATATCAACCTTACCAGTTAATATAACGACAGTCAGACTAATAAAGGTCGACTGCGGATTGATATCTGGCGCCTACCACAATGGAAGTGAAATGCACACTCTGTATGAATTCGACATAGACGTTGAGCCTGGATTCAAATTAACAAAGGAGCCACAGAATGTAATATATATGAGCGTTATGCCTAGTGGTCGTCAGTTTATCGATAACATCACACTGAAAATTTTGGATGACGAGGGAAATCTGATTAACTTCCGTGGTGAAAAAATTATCGTTAAATTGGAATTGCGTCGGTTAGCTTGAGCAAACTCCACAATTGAATGGGATGGGTTTTCTATACAACATAGGTGCACAACAATTGAAAAAAGTCGATAAAGCCCTTACAAACAACCATAAAATACGAAGAACACATAGGAATGACCTTATTCGTCATTCGTCAGCTGCCAAAGGCACAACGTCGAAGCTATCACTACAAAATCGTAAGTTTCTGGAGTCTATAGGACTAAAGCTAACTGAAAAATATGGTTCTGCACGTATCAAGTGAGAAGCTGGATGTTTTTGAGGAACCGATTTTGGATCACTACTTAGCAAGTTTGCATGAATACACATACAAGCCGTATGGTTCACCATATTTCAAGAATTCTGACATTGTTCATATACCAATCAACTTCCAAGATCTCATTTTAAATATTGCTGACAGTTACATTTTCATCGAAGGAACGTTTACTCCAAGTGATGCCACGAAGTCCTGCTATCTATCTAACAATTCTCTGTCTTTTCTGTTTGATGAAATTTCTCTACATATGGGTGGTGAAAAAGTTGTCATTGTACGAAATCCTGGAATAACGTCAACAATGAAAACAATGATCTCTCATGGTAAAAGTGCCGCCCATTCACTATTATGTACAGGATGGGGCTTAAATGAAGACAATTCAGCGATATGGAATTCAACTAGTAAGGTCTTCAGTGGTAGAATACCTCTAAAACATATAATGGGATTTGCTGAGGACTATAAAAAAGGAATTCTAAACATAAAACAAGAGCTTGTATTAGTCATTGCAAGATCCTTTAAGAACTGCTTTGTCGGTGAATGTGATGCAGAGCTATCAATATCAAAGATTGAATGGAAAGTCCAACAGATTGTTCCTGAAGACCGCTACAAGGTCAAACTTCTACAGAGACTGAACAAAAGCAGTTTGAGTTCAAGGATTAAGGTGGCATTTCGCTCTTGGGATTTGTATGAACTACCATCACTTCGTTCAACATCAACAGACGTCTGGGCAATTCGAACAACCAACAAGCTAGAGAGGCCTTTGTTTGTTATCGTTGGATTTCAAGACTCAAAATTAGCAGAAAATCCTAAGAAGGACATCACTAAGTTCATTCATGCCAACATAAACTCGATTCGATTGAAGCTGAATAACCAGGTATACCCATATGAAAGGTGGAACCTGGATTTTGAGAAGAAGCTAAACACTGCGGCTTACTATGCATTTGAGAGCTTCCAAAGTGCGTATTACAACAAGGGAATGGCAGAACCATTATTCAATATTAAGGAGTTCAATGACAACCCACTATTTGTAATCGACTGCAGTCATCAACCTGATAACCTTCAGCTGTCAACTGTGGATATATCGTTGGAATTTGAAACCAGAAAATCTTCTTTCCCAGCTAACACTAAAGTGTATGCATTAATCATTCACGATTCTTGTATTAGTTACAACGCTTTTGATGGATCTATTCAGAATGGACTTATTCATTCATATTAAATGTATTTTGATTTTTATTATAGCTGTCATGGCAAAAATAAAACACTTTTAATACATTTGTTTTTTTATTTATGCATAAATGATACAGAAGTGAGCAGGATGCGTACAAATGTCAATCTTTATCTACGAAACTATATTTGGTAATTATATGTTGAGGTAAATATTCCTCTATTGCATACAAAAATGGTTTGAGTTCATTACTAATCATTCCATCACATAGTTGATCGATGGTACATTCTTCACGTAAATATTGTCTGCATAACTTTTCCCCTTCTTCATATTTCCTTATTAGCATCCTCCTCCGTTCGACCTCTTCATCATCCCAGCAGATACTCAAGTCATAGACCGTGGAATGTTCCTCATCGAAAATCAAATCTACCAATTGACATGCAATTCTCTGGATGGCTGTACGTAGATCTTTTGCTTCAGGCCACCCCATTGCTGAATACTGCATCCACATTGTATAATGGGAATGAATAGTTAGTCTGCTTCTGAAACAAACAGAACGTCTAATACCAACTAGGTGCAAATAAATGTTTTTATCTCGAATTTACCTTCTACATATCGCGGGTCCAATACATGGGAGTAACCATTATATTATTTATACCCAACACAATCTGTACTACCTCATCATCAAATATATTATTGTTGAATATAATCAAATTTCATCAAACATTTGGAGCGCGCGCCTGGTGTTTTAGGTGAACTTTGACCAATATATGTTAGTGAATATTTATTTTGAGATTCATTTATCTCTTTAATCACTGCTTCAGACATATGCTCCGATACTCTTTTAGGTAACCATACTTTGAACTCATTAGCATCATCTTCTAATAGTGTTGCTACTAGACATTCACCAAATTTTGATTTGACGGGTGACAGATTCTTAATTGTATGGGCTTTGTTTACAGTTAGTGAAGATAAAGTTCTGAACAGTATTTTGTTATCGAGTTCACAGTTGATTTTATTGTTAATTTCATGCAATTCAGAGGTAGCGACAGACATTGTTTAAAGAAAAAACAAATAATGTTACTGTTGGATAAATAATATAAAAAGGGTGCTCACCAAGTTATATCTGTACACAATATACTTCGGGACTATACTCTGATCGTCTCTCAACTTTTACTGATCACTAGCCCGTTATTACACTATTTATACAGATACCATCAAGGTCAAAATACGTCACCGTGCATTCTTCTCAAAACCATCAAGCCTCGTAAGAAAATCATACAACTGATCTCAAGGCTATCCACACCCTATCTGAGTGACCTTCAGGGAGGATTGCAATTGGCCCCACGTCAAATCTCGAGGTTATCCACCACGTCAAATCTCAAGGTTATCCAGTCAATAGTCACATTCAAGGACGTTCAAAATAAGCAGCTATACACTAACACAAAAAAAACTCAAGGTTACACAAACAACCAATTCAAACACTAACAACAAATATTTCAAAATCGTTATCTATAGGCACATTGTAAACCGAAAAAACTCAAGGTTACCCAACACCCCACTGAAACAAGCCCTTCAGATACGATCACATTTGAAAACACAACGTTACAAAATGAGCTTCAGGGAGGATCAGAATCGGCACCTATAAGAAAAGCCCACGTCACATCTCAAGGTTATCCACACCCCATTTAAATGACCTTCAAATGACCTCGGGAGGATCAGAATCGGCATATCTATACTACTTCCGATCCTTCCTAAATTCCGATCAATAATAGTCCGGGTGTTGACTTGGCACAGCCCGTCAACACTTGTTGTTACCGCAATTATGCGAGAGGAACTTAGAAAGTCAGATAATAGTAATAATAATCATCAGGTGCTAGATCGTTGACGCTCGTTTGGGGGCTTGGAAAGTGACTTTTTGATGGGCAAGCTATGTCGGTTGATGGTTCATCGGAGGCTTTGATACCACCGCGGAATTATGCCGACAGGGCTCGCGATCAAAGGGTCACTTCAACCAAGGCTAGCACACCCAGGAAGCTGGGTGCTCGGTAGACTTTACATACCCTACCTAGCACAAAGCTCCTTCCCCCAGGCTATCCTGACTTCGCTCAGATAGGGGTTTGGCAAATCCGGGGACAGATGCCACAGAGGGCTAAGCGCCGGTCCTTCTGTCACACACCGTTATTGCGCCCCACACTTCAACGACCTCAGCAGGGCGTGGCTGGGAAACGTTGTGAGGGATACGCAACAGGGGGGCTTGCCTCAACCGGCCGGCTCGCGAGGAGAAAGCCTCAACAAAACCCGACAGTAAAGTCGCAAATCCTCCGGAGCACCTTGGGCCAACTTCGGAGTAAATATAAGTCCCTTCCCTCCTGGAATGGGCGTCACCCAGGAGAGCGACTTTTAGATCGTCCCGACTCGTGGGAACGCGATGGATAAAGTAACTTTTGCAAAGAACCAACGACGGCCTAGGGTACGTCGACTAAACTCACCCGAACACCAAATCCAAATTCCAGAACAACCAATAGCATCCAACCCAGCTGCGAATGTTTTGCCGGTTCTGCCGGCAACCACCAAAGCTGGTAAACCACGACAGCGCTTACAGTGGACCACTGAAATGAACAAATCTGTAATGCACTGTTACTATACCGCCACAAAACTGGAAACGATTTCCACAGGCTACAGACATGAATTCACAGGCTGTTTACAGCACTATACCCACACCTCTCAACACGTGTAACTGAACAAAGGTTGATTGACCAAAAACGAGTCATCACAAAAAACAACCGCCTTACACCTCTAGAATTACAAACAATAAAGAATCTTGTAGCAGACGAAACAAATACAGTTCAACCGAATGATTCGCTAGCTTCTGAATCAGTCACGGAGGCACAACACATACATACCCGAAATAACCCGTCCCCAAACACCGATACGACCGACAAAACCAGCAAAAAAAGTCCAGTATCCAACGAAATAAATATTGTTGGATCAATTACGGAGACACCAAACATTCAGTCCCCAAATAACCATACTCCAGACACAACCACATTCAACAAGACCAACATACACTTTGAAATTAATCCCGAACATGAGCATACACCAGACACACCAAACACAACATTCACTAACTCACCTTCCACAACCACTGAAAACCGAAACATTAATCGACAGCCTTCTGTCACACAATCTGCAGAAGAAGTGATGAACATACAATTCAACAAATGGTGTGGCACCAACCCTACACTACGAGATCCACTGCCTAGACTAATCTTTAAGAACAACACCCAACAAATATCGCACTCAATAAATGCTAACGTAATACCACAATTTATAACGAACGACAGTACACTAGAAGACATCCATACTGTTATATATGCTGCCGTAGCAACTACACTCATACTTAACGGCCAAAAACTTCCAAAACGGTCTACAGACCGCACAACCGAAAGATATAAACCTAAATGGCAAACAAGAATTGAAAATAAAATTAGCACAACCAGAAAGGATCTGGCAACCTCGCGCAATACACCAACCATAACAACCCTTCGAAGCGCGTACAAAGAACTGTTAATATACTCAAATCCAAGTCACCACAACAGACAGTACCAGAAATAGCTGATACCCTTAAACAAAAGCTTGCAGTCTATGCAGCTAGACTCCGCAGATACAACGAGTCCAATGCCAGAAAGGATGCTAACAATCTTTTTCAGAAAAGTGAAAGACAGTTCAACCAAAAGATAACACCAGACAACCAGATTACAACAATAGAACCTCCTAGTAAACAAGAGCTGACTGAGTTTTGGGGAAGCCTACGGTCAGAACCCAAAACACATAATGAAGACGCTCCTTGGATCAAACAAGAAGAGGAAAAACATCAGCATATAGAGGAGCAGGGAGACATTATTCTCACACCAGAGGAAATAGCTGAGACGATAAAACATACTCACAATTGGAAGTGCCCAGGCGTGGATAATGTACAAAATTTCTGGTACAAGCAATTCAGTGCAACATATGAAATGCTTGCGAACCAAATTAATAAAGCCATCATCCAACCCGAAAGGTTTCCCAAATTCCTCACACAGGGCATATCGTATATAAAACCCAAAAACGCAGATACCAAGAACCCCTTCAACTACCGCCCAATCACATGTCTCCCCACCTTATACAAGATCGTCACCGCAACAATACGCAGGAGGATTGAACAACACCTTACGCAAAACAGCATTCTTACTGAAGAACAAAAATGATGCAGAAAACAAAGCCAAGGTTGCGAAGAACAACAGATAATTGATAGTGTGATCATGGAGCAAACTAGAAAAGAACATAGGAGTCTTCATACCTGTTTCATAGATTACAAAAAAGCCTTTGACTCTGTACCCCATAGCTGGCTAACTAAAATTCTACAAATATATAAAATAAACCCAGGCATTCGTCGGTTTCTTACAAGAACCATGGAGACATGGCGAACCAACATACACCTCGAAACTCAGGACGGCCATATCCAAACGGAAGAGCTAAACATACGACGCGGTATCTTCCAGGGTGACTCACTCAGTTCACTGTGGTTCTGCCTGTGTCTAAATCCGCTTTCCAATGTACTTAACAGCACAAACTATGGTTTCAACATCAGACACCAGAAAGCAAATCAACACAGAATCAATCATCTCCTCTATATGGACGATATAAAACTATATGCAGCCACTGACGTACAACTGAGAGAATTACTCAGAATAACAGAGGTTTGTACGTCAGATGTCAGGATGGAGTTCGGGATGAGCAAATGCAAGGTGCTACACATAAACAAAGGCCAATGGAAGAACCATCCCGAACAGGAAATAGTAACCGGCCAGACATTGGATAACATGGACAAGAAAGAAACGTACAAGTACCTGGGTTTCAATCAGAGTGTTAAGATAGACCACACACAAATCAAAGCACAACTTAAACAAGTGTTTCGAGACCGCCTCATTAAGCTTCTGAAAACAAAACTGAATTCTAGAAACCTTACAAAAGCTACTAATACATTTGCAATACCAATCCTCACGTATTCATTTGGCATCATCAAGTGGTCGCACACTGACATAGAAAACATCCATATACTCATACGAACAGAACTTACGAAACACAGAATGTCACACCCCAACGCGTCCAAGGAAAGGCTCACCATAGACAGAAAACAGGGGGGCAGAGGAATTATAGACATACAGTCACTTCATTCAAGACAAATAAAAACACTCAGACATTTTTTCCAAAGCAAACAGACAAACCTACATAGATCAATAGTCAAAGCAGACAAAAACTATACACCACTTAACCTCTCTTGTCCAGATCACGCAGCAGACACATACAATCACATCCAATCACAACAAGAAAAAATAAACACCTGGTCGCAGAAAGCACTTCACGGCAAACATAGGTACTGTGTCACACAAGACCATATTAACGAAAAACAGTCATACACCTGGCTGCATGATGGCCAGCTGTTCCCAGAAACGGAGGGTTTCATGTTTGCCATTCAAGACCAAGTGATTGCGACACAAAACTACAAAAAATACGTAATTAAAGATCCATCCATAACAGACGATAACTGCAGAAAATATCACCAACAAAAGGAAACAATAGATCACACAACAAGCGGGTGCAAAACTCTTGCCGGTACCGAGTACACAGCCAGACATAACTCTGCAGCGAAGGTCATACACCAAGCGCTAGCCACAACGAACAAACTAATAGAAAACGCAGATCCATATTATAATTACACTCCGACCTCGGTACTTGAAAACAATCAATACAAACTATACTGGAATACATACAGACAAGACTATCCCAGCCACCAGACCAGATATAGTTTTCCAGTCAAAGCTCGACAAAGTTACATACCTGATAGACATTGCTATTCCCCATGATGTGAATATACAAAACACCTACGCTGGGAAAATCTCTAAGTACACGGACCTTGCCATGGAAATAAGACGCCTTTGGAAGCAGGACAAAGTTACTATTGTTCCCCTCATTATGTCAGTCTCAGGCCTTACACCACACCTACAACAGTTAGGCCTGGACGAAAAGTTACACAAAACATTCCAAAAGTCTGTTATTCTGAAGACCTGTAACATCGTACGATCCTTCCTAAATTCCAATCAATAATAGTCCGGGTGTTGACTTGGCACAGCCCGTCAACACTTGTTGCTACCGCAATTGTGCGAGAACTACTTAGAAAGATGAATAATAATAATAATTTATTTACATATCAAAAATTATAAACATGAATTAGAAATTAGAGGCAAATAAATAAATAACTACGCCGGTTAAGAGAGAAGCCTGCTCATCAAAACAAAATACAAAACTTCAAAATCATAGTAATAAAAAAATAAAAATTATCTGCGCATTTTTTTGTGAGTGTCCACTGGAACCAAGGGTTGTGCGTGGACACCGTTCGCTTTTATGAATATAAATTCTTGCGCTACGTAATTATACAAATATATATAATAGACACATATATCTTTAACTTCTTTTAGTGACTGTGAGGGCAGAGGGAGGAAAATATATATACACACATACAGGGTGAGTTTTTAGTACCGGCTCGGTGGATAACTCCACTACTGTAGAGGATAGCGAAAAAAATTGTATATAAAAATTGTAGCCACGGATATGCTCCTTGCTCAGAAAATATTTTGATTTATACAGGGTGATCCATAACTACGTGGTGGTGCAAACATGCATTTTTTTAAATGAGACACCCTATATATTATTCCATATTCAAATTCTACTAATGATTTCCGTTCTTCCAATATAGGGTATTGTTACAGTATACAGGGTGTTTCAAAAGTTATGACCATTTTTGTATCCAAATCACGGTCAAATGAACATACTGTATATCAAAAAGTAATTAATCAAAAATTATTTTTTTTACATGAGAAGATTAGAAATATCCTCTAGTTTTAAAATACGTTATAAAAAAATCCCGCGACGCATATTCGTATACAGGGTGATGTAGAAAGCAAAATCTAGATTTTCTCTCTTTTTTTAAATGTAACTCCCAATATTTTATTATACCAAAGAATTGCTTTTAATATGCTCTTTCATCTTTGTATAGCACTTACTATAGCTGCATTCATTAGTTTCTGAGATATTTCGATTTTTCTACAAATTTTAAATATACCTTCTATTTCTTTAATAAAATTTATTTATTTTGAGAAAATACTACCAAATTTTGTTTTTGCTTAACAAACAACTAAAATATAAGGCGATAATAATACTTGATCAAGTCAAAACACTGAACTAACGAGATAATATAGGTCAAGTGTGCTGAGGAAACAATTTTATAGATGTCATGCATAATTATCAAGCAGATGTATCAGGTAGGCTATGAAATATGAAACGACACAGTCCAAATAAAACGATTCTTCAATCTTTCAAACGCATTAGTTTTAGAGTGCCTCCGTTCTGGATATTGCTATTCATAGTTGATATATTCTAGAGGCAAGTAGAAAATTTCTCAAAGAATCTCCTAAATACCCTCAATGGAAAAATTAATTTGCAAAGCTAGTTTTTCACACAGTACGGAATTATTGAGTAGGTTATGAAAACTGTCAATTTTTCAAAGCCTACCTGATAAAACTACTTGATAATTATGCATGACGCCAACAAAATTGTTTCCTCAGCATACTTGACTTTATTATCTCGATGATATAGGGTTTTGACTTCATCAAATACTATCAAGACGTTATAATTTAGTTGTTCGTTAAATAAAAAACAAATCAGATAGTACTTTCTCAAAATAAATAGATTTCAGTACACAAATAGAGGCTATATTTTAAATTTAGCGAAAAATCGAAATATCTCGGAAACTGATGGACGCAGGTACAACAAGTGCTATACAAAGATGAAAGAGCATATTAAAAGCAATCCTTTGGGAGAAAATTTAGATTTTGCATTCTACATCACCCTGTATACGAATATGCGTCTCGGGCTTCTTTTATAGTCGATTTTAAAACTAGGGGATATTTTTATTCTTCTCATGTAGAAAAAATAATTTTGGATTCATTACTTTTTGATATACAGTACGTTCATTTGTCCGCGATTTGGGTATAAAAATGGTCATAACTTTTGAGACACCCCGTATAATGTAATAATGCCCTATATTGGAAGAACGGAAATCATCAGTAGAATCTGAATATGGAATAATATGTAGGGTGTCTCATTTAAAAAAATGCATGTTTGAATCACCACGTAGTTATGGATCACCCTGTATAAATCTAAATATTTTCTGAGCAAGGAGCATATCCGTGGCTACAACTTTTATACACAACTTTTTTCGCTATCTTCTACAGTAGCGGAGTTATCGACCGAGCCGGTACTAAAAACTCACCCTGTATATACATATATGTCTTGTTTCAATTGTAGCTATTGCAAACCTATCAGCTTGTGTACTTCATCTCGACCTAAGGTTACTACGTAAAGTTTAAATCTACTTTTTATCATATTTAATGAATTTATTAAATTTAAAAGGTGTTTATAGTCCTGTGGAATATGATTGTAGATTTTATGTGAAAGGTGAGTATAAGATCGTAAGCTAAGGTTTTTTTGATATAAATTCATTATCACAGAGCCTTTTTGTTTATATCTAGTAAGTATTCATGAAGAACTTTTTCAAATTTTGTCCTGTTTTTATAAATATGAATGATAATTTGGTGCATGAATAACTGTCTGAGATCTAATATACCTCATTTTTATTTTAGTTTTTCTTATTAGAGTATTTAGTTTGTTTCTATATGTTTTGTATTGTATTTCAAACTCAACAGTGTAATTGTTAAGCAATTATTTTTTCATTTTATCTCTATTATTTATAGATGAAATAAGACCTGAGGTGATCCATGGCTTTATCTATTTAATTTTTTTATTCGTTACTCTGACGCTTTCTGTCGAACCGTTAACAAAGTTTTCTATTTTTTCAATGAAATTGTCATATGATGATTGTGAGTTAGTCGCGCTTAGTACACTTTCCCAATTTTCGTGCATTAGCGATGAATTAAGCTTTTCAGTCATGTCGGTACAGAAAACTATAGCGTCGATGTCCATTCTGTGCTGAACGTGTTTATTTGCTCTAATAAATATGTGATCATTAATTGAACTAGTATTTTTTGTTACTCTTGTTGGTTTATTTATACACGAGATGTAACCATACTGATTCAATAGGTTCAAGTAATTATTTGTTTTTTCATTGCTCATAGATAAATCAACGTTTATATCATCCAAATATAATTCTACATCCTGCTTCATAAGATTATTCAAGTATACGTTTAAGTTCCTGATATAGTCATTAATACTAGTTGAAGGAGATCTGTACACTGCTGTAAGTCCAATGCTTTTGTGAGGTAGAAAATTAGAGTTTAAGCCAAGTCGCATAAATCCGTACGGCTGCATTATTCCAATCTTTACTGTACAAGTCAAGTTACTCTTCACATATACGACAACGCCATCACACTTATTTAATCCAGACACGTTGTAGTACATATTAAAATTTGGTATGGAGAAATCACTAATGGCTTCAATGGTGCCAGTTTCAGATAAAACAATAACATCTAGAAATAATTGAGCCGAGTCTATGTATACCAGTAGCTCATTAAAATGCTTCCGTAAACTTCGTATATTTAAATGTATTATTCCTAGGCTACACTTACCTCTGTTTCCTCTCACCCCTTTATAATCCTCAAAATTACTACATACCTTGGTATCTATCTCTATGCCATCATCCAAATCATCCAAAAAGTTTAACATTCAGCTACGTAAATAATTTGTATACTACCGTGATTGGAAAAAACTCCTTGAAAAAAGTGATCTATTAATATATAATAAGTTATGATATAATGTATGTATATACAAGTTAGTGTTTAGGACGAATTATTAAAAAAAAAAATGGCATTCCAACATTCCTGTCTAGTTACATATCGCAATGAAGATTGTATGATTTTATAAGTAGAAAGAAGAGATATATTCAATGAGATCAATTCTCCAAGATATGCACGAATATGTACAATAATTGCACATACACACTCACACATCCAGAGAGCTGTACCTACCTATTGTACTATTATGGACAATAACAATGTTAAGAAAAAAATTAATGCTACGTATAATTATTATAGTCTCTTAAAAATATTTTTGATAGTCTGTCTCATTTTTTATTATAAAGATATTATTGTCCTTAACCGCATGAATTTTACCATTTTCAGTCCACACGTTTCTTAATCCCAGCATACCAATAAGCCTGTTCATTATTTCCAACCTTGAATTTGTGAGATCCTCTCTGATCACAATGCCTGTGCCCTTCAGCAACTTCTTCTTTCCATGAATCATATGCTTGAGCTTATAATCCTTAAGCAGTATTCCTCTAGCTTTATTTTCGACTCTCTTTCCTATTCTGTAGCACTGTTGTATGTCATCATTAGTGAGGTTCAGAGACAGTCTTACATTAAGTAGCTTCATAATCTCTAGTTTGGTATTCTCTTGTGGCATTTCTTTAAAATTGAATATCCTCAGATTGCATAGTTTGCCATTCTGATCGAGATAATTTAGCCTCTCCTCCAGTTTGGATTTCTCCTTTATTACCTCAGCTAGTTTATCTTCTAACATTGTAACCCTAGTACCAAATTTATTTTCCAGCTGCGCCACTGCGACATCAAATTTTTGTAACGTTTGTTCTAGAGTTTTTGCCACTGCCTCGGTTACTTTTACAGATATTTGGCTGATAAATGTTTCGCTTTTTATTGCTTTACTTACTGCCATGTTTACTGCCGCTTCGATTTCGTCGCGGATTTCTCTTGTTAAAACCGTTATACTTTAATATTATTGCACTTCACTGTATATAAATACACTAGCTCAATTGGTACACCAAATTTTGTAAATTTATACGTCCATTTACTTGGTTATTTGATTAATTACACGGGAGCTCCAATCTATCCTGTACTCACTCACTGCCTGCCATAGGCGTACCCCAAGTTTAGATCCAATATTCTTCAAATGTTTTGTAATAGGATTATAGAAAGTCTTGTAACATTTCACCGTGTTTCAATTGTTATAATTTTGCTTCGATACTTTTACGTTTCAGTGTCAGTCTTTCTTTTAAATGTTTATCAGTTAAAATTTGATCTCCCTGGTATATTTAAAAATCAGGTTGCAATCCTCTTGTGGATTCTGTTTTGATCTGTTATCGATTGATGAAATCACTCAAATATAAATAAAGTGATCGATACCCTTCCTGTATCTGTCGTTCTCAATGTTGCAGTCCTTACATATGATTTGAAAATCACGATTCTTTCAACATACTGCACATATTCATTTGAACTCATCAAGTGATATGTTACTACCAACATGATCATTATAGACACGTTTTAAATCTAATTCATCCTGCTTAAAAACTATTAGTACATTGGCGTTGTCCCTTATAAGAGGAATAAAACGAATGACGTCCCATACTAAAATATTCTCTGATAACATCCTGGTTGTCACATGCTACGTCATCAATTATGAAAAGAGAGTTAGCGTATGTGCACACGTGCCGTGTGTATTTGCCCGGTGCCGGACCGGCTGCCGGGAGTAACCCTGCACACGTAGCCGGTTACCACCCGGCCTGGCCGGGCAGTGCAGTTTTACATCTGTGTGAAGATGGATCGTAAACGCATTATTGCGAAGTGGCTTTTATATAGACAACGACGCCAACGCCTCAGAAAAAAGACACAGAGGGTATATTGTGTGCACCCTATGGTACAAAACAGGTTGAGAGTGGGGGCATTTTACACACTATTTGAAGAACTAATAGAACACGAGCAGAAATTCTTCAATTATTTCCGCATGTCCAGCCTTTCGGTCTACGAGTTGCATGACAAATTGAAAGACACTCTACAGCGCCCAGGCACTGTCATGAGGGATTGTATTGCACCAATGCAAATGTTAGCAGAAGCAATAAGGTAAGTAAAACTAAATGTATATGTTATTTGTATTTTACAAATATAGGTTAAATAATCATTGCACTGTAATGTCAAACTTAAAAAACGTGAAGTTTTGAAAAAGTAAAGAAATTGTTAGTGTTTATGTGTTCTGACCAAAATTAATCGGTGATAATGATGATGCGTCAGATTTGTCTTCAGAAGAAAAGCACTGTTGCATATACGATGTGTAATGCTGATTTGCAGAAGTTCCTCCAGATACCGACTCCAGGACGGCTGGGTCACTACCTGACTCACTACCCTGTAACAGATAATACACTCTCTGTTTTCCTGGCTCCATGTGTGACTCTGATGAAATGACAGTATCTGGCTGACGTTGAGCAGTTTGTGTTGCTGGCAGCAATCGCGATGATTTTTGCTTTTTTATATCAGAAATGAGTTAGTTAGTATTCCCATTTGGAACTGTAGAATATCGTCTTCATCAAAAGAACCCAATGAAGGCATAATGCCTTTAATAACTGATATATGGCGGTTTTTGTTGTCAGGCGTTTTCAACATTTGCAACATTCTCTAGTTTTTTACTGTAGTAAAGCGATTCCGTGGTCTCTTAAAAGAGTTGAAAGTGTGTTCGCCTTCAGGGCCTGAATTCTCGAAGCGGAGAACGGCGTTCACAGGAGAACATGGACAGCTGTTCTCATGAAAACGCTGATTTCGTATTCTTGAAAATGGAGAACATTCCCTTCACTGAAAAAACGATGAACATGGTTCTCCCGTCGGCTTCGCCGTGAACGACAGGTGGAGCATGCGCAGTGCGTTGTACTGTCATACATAGATATCATAACCTAATATTAGAATGTCAATGAAGAATTATTTGCGGTTTTGTTTATCATTGTGTTATTTTATATTTTTGGTGTTGTTTGCATTTTTGCTCAAGATTTATTGAGAAACTAAGTGTTTCGTTTTCAACTAGATAGTATCGTTGGAAAAATGGCACAATGGGAAGGTAGAGCCGCTATTTACGATGTTGTGGTAGATAATTTACAAGGTAGGTAGTCTTAAGCATATTGTTTCTAATTCAATGTATACTAGTTCAAAGGTTTCACAAAACTTGATTTGATTACTTGAACAGAATTGATCTTTTACAGCTGCTGAGGAAGAAGCACAGCAACCTGCACGAAGATTTTATAAACATGAAGATCCTTTTTTGCTGGAAGAACAAAAATTTAATAAGATGTTCAGGTTGAATAAACAATTAGCTAGAGATCTGATAGGGATGTAGACAGACTACCTTAGACAACCAACCAGAGCTTCTGCAATAAGTGTGGAGCTGAAGGTAATAATGCCTATTAATGTTATATTTAACAAGACTACAGCATGTACATGTTGCTCATTATCAGAGTAGTGAACTATCAATCTATTATGATTTTAGGTGCTAGTTACCCTCAGATTCTATGCCACCGGAAGCTATCAAGAAATAGTTGGAAGCTGTATTTTTTCAGCTATTAGTCAGCCCAGTACATCTCGGTGCATCCAGGAGGTAACTGATGCTCTAAATACCCATAATATTTTAAATGCTTGGATAACATTCCCTAGCACTATTAATGAGTTGGAAACTCTGCGAACTAGGTAAAAACTGTGTTTATGTAAATGATAATGATACTAAAAAGCGATTGCTTGCAGATTTTATAACAAGCACCAACTTCCAGGGGTGATTGGAGTAATCGATTGCACTCATGTAGCAATAGTTATGCCATCAGGAAATGAGTATCCTGAAAACATTTACGTAAATAGAAAAAACTATCATTCTATCAATGTGCAATTGGTAAGTTGAATATGTAGCGTTGGTAGAAAATTATGGTAGGGCATATCGCTAAACTATTTGAATACTTACATCTATTACACATATGATGGAGAAGGCATATTGATTCTATTTTTTTGTGTGAAACAACAGGACATTCTCTAATTTTTATGTCATTTGAATAGACTATATTGTTATAGGTATATACAGTTAATATGATTGAAATATTCTCAGCATTATAGTCTTACAATTGCAATAACATTTTGTACCTCATTACTAGTTCATTTGAAGGAACTCCCATAATACTTTCAAGAAACAACTGAAATTTTTGAAGTCTTTGATTTAAATTTCAGATATGTGATGAGAATCTTAGAATTATGAATGTTGATGCTAGATTCCCAGGTAGCTGTAATGATATTCATATTTGGCATCAATCCCAAGCTGCTCCAGTTATGGAACAAGTGTACCGATGGAATCCAAATAATTTATTTTACATCCTAGGGGACTCAGGTGAATTTTCTCTTTTCTTAAATGTCTTTTTTTTTCAACTGTATACTACAATTTATTTGCAGATATGTACATACCAAATAGTACATATTTATTATTTGATACTTCTAAGAAATTTAATCATACATAGTTTTGACACAGTTAATTCATTTTTGCATATTCTGTAGCTCAACTGTTGAGAGATGCAAGACCATGATCATATTAAAATGAGCTTGTGACCTTCAAAACACTGAAGGGTTTACACCCTTAATTCTAGCATCCAATTATTATAAAATACCATGTACCCATCAATAATTTTTTGTGCAGGTTACACCCTCCGCCCTTGGCTCATGACGCCATTTGATTCACCACCTGTCAATGCTGCAGAGGAGAGATTGGATGAAAAATTCAAGGCAGTAAGAAGTAGCATTGAACGATGCAATGGTGTGCTGAAAAATCGACTTCGATGTTTGCTCAGACATAGAGTACTGCATTACAGCCCACATCGTGCATCACAAATAATCAATGCATGTGTCGACTCTCAGAACTTCTGCTCTTAGTCTTGTCTACTCGGTGGCGGAATATTGCGCCCCCGTCTGGCTGAACAGCTGTCACGTAAGGATCATTGACACTAAACTCAATGAGACAATGAGATTGATCAGCGGCTGTTTAAAAAGCACGCCGTTACCTTGGCTACCCGTCCTGAGCCATATTGCACCTCCCACAATCCGCAGACAGGAGAGCCTTGTAAGGGAACATAACAAAATATTGTTAAATCGGCTCCTACCAATACACGGCGACCTGACCGACGCCGGCTTGCAGAGACTGAAATCTAGATCTCCCCCAACACTACTAGCAGAGAAACTCGTGGGTGAGAACTATGACCTGAACGATGAATGGAGGAAACGCTGGGAAACATCGAAACCCGGCCAAGCAGCATATATAGCTGACCCCACAGTGCCCCTGCCAGGAATGGAGCTGCCCCGCCACCAGTGGAAGACCCTGAACAGGATCAGAACGTCTCACGGCATCTGTCGTGATTCATTCCATAAGTGGGGTTTGGCCGAGACACCAACTTGCGCCTGCGGAGAGCCCCGCCAGACTGTCCACCACATAGTGGCCGAATGCCCTCTCACATCATACAGAGGAGATTTGAGCGACTTCTACGAGGCTACTGCCCCTGTGCTGGAATGGATCGATGGCCTTCATTTTAAAATTTAGCCTGTTTGTTATGTCTGTATTTTATGTTTGTACCATGTAAGCCATACGCTAAATAAATAAATAAATAATAATGCATGTGTTGTGTTACACAACATGTGCATTGAAAACAATATTGAAGATCCACTAGAGGAGGAGGACCTTCAAGATATTGACTATGGAATTTTCTTCCACAGGTCACAATAGTCAATCCAGACCTAGCCAGTGCAAGAAGGCTGCAAAGGCAAATTGCTGCAACCCATTTCACTCATGAGGGGTTGTAAGTTTTCTTATCTACCATGCCAACATGGAAATCACAGTTAATACATTTTCATTGATGATCCATTTAGTCTAACTAACTTCATTTATTATACTGTACATTGCAAATCATTTCGTGCGTTTTTAA
The DNA here is from genome assembly GCA_951848785.1 of Callosobruchus maculatus. Lineage (NCBI taxonomy): Eukaryota > Metazoa > Arthropoda > Insecta > Coleoptera > Chrysomelidae > Callosobruchus > Callosobruchus maculatus. The sequence goes on along the minus strand of CATOUR010000067.1, from coordinate 11,309,083 downwards.
TGTTTATACCCGTCTTTTTATTTTATTTTTTCAAGATGGCTCTGGGTGCATACTTATTTGTTTTACATGTTGTATTGTAAGTTTGAGTTTTTTTGAATATATTCCTCTACGTATTTATAAATAAATAACTAGATAACTAAATAAACAGTTTATTATTCATTAAATCACAATATTTTCCAAATGACTTAGGTGTTTCCTAAATAATCAGGTACAAGTAACATGTATTTGGTTCACAATCTTTGACATCAGTAGTACGTACATCGACGATTTGGTCTAGTCTAGGAACATATTTTTTCTATCACATTCAAATCAACTAACATTAAAAAAGTCTCAAAATGCATAAGAGAACGAGATGTAATTAATATTTCAAGAACAAACGAATGAAAAGAACACAAACTCCAAAAGAGTAATAAAACTAATCCATACCCTTCAAAAATAAAAAAAAATCAAATAAAACAATAAAGACTCCATTAAACAAAAAAAATACTCCATACCCCTGATAAACTATGAAATAGACTAATAACTAGAAGCTATAAAAGAATACCAACATCATAAAACGTAATAACCCAACTCTAAAAAGCAACAAAATAAAATATTGGAATTTTAAAAATAAAACAAAACCCACTCCATAAAATATAAAATAATCACACATACAAACAAATCACAATAAAGGAACTGAAAAAAATATATACATTATGGTATTGAAACACCAATGTAGGCCACACAATGAATTTCATCAAAATTTATTTAAAAAAAATTAAAAGCATGGCCTATCTTGGTGGGTCTTTTAATCTTTTTTTGTTTTAGGTTATTATTTTCCTTTAATATTTGGAGTTTTTCTCTCTCGTACTCCTCTCTCCATTTAAGGTATTTGGCTTTTTGCTCGTAGTACGATGCCAGAGCCTTTGCTTTATTTCTCTCTATGTCCACCAGACTCTCCGATATTTTGGTGGATTTATCCAGCCGACCAGCTTTGGTCAGCCTTCTTAGTGCTTTTTCTGCTGGCATCTTCTTCGGGGTTGTAGAGGGCTGGAATAAATAACATTTTTTTCAATTTTATGTGAAGAAAAATATTGATTTGTGTCAGATGGCCACACAAAAAGTATTAACAACTCATCATCAGAAGTTTTATGGTGGAAGTTGTGTATTTGAAATTGAAATGTAATGTGAAAAGTATTGGATTAATGAAAAAGTACCACAAACTTTAGGTGCAAAAATTCCTCCAGTCGATTGAAAATTGTTGATAGTTATTCAAGAAAGAGGTGAACACTTTAAATTCATGTAACACAAATGATGGGAATTGTGTACACACAACATGTACTTCAGTCCCATCAAGTAATGATATATGTCTCAGAAACTGCACTAACCCTTATATTAACTGCTACTTCAGGTTGTTCATCATTAACTCCCAGTGCTGCAGTTGAAGCTCCAACCACTGAGATTGTTGTGGAGGTTGTTGGTGTTTGATTTGTGGCCAACTCATCTTCTGTAGCAGATGTTTCTTCCTGTAATAAAAACCATTTACTGATATAATATGTATTTATGAGTATATGATAGTCTCCTAATAGGTGAACTACCCATCATACCTTTTTTTATTTTATTTTAATGTGCAGTTGTGTCATCTCTATAATTACACCTAATGATCTATAGGGTTAATGATTTTAAAAATTTATTTAACATTGTTTTTCAAGATATGTTTCAGCATAACCTTGAAGCTTTTCATACAGTTCACTGTTAAAGTGTGTATGTAATGTGAAACTTTATTTTCATTAATTTATGGAAATTTCCTGGGCAATCTCATAGAATTAACTTGTGCATTAATATTATATTGCAGTGGAAACCATACTTACCTCCATGAAATCGAATATAATTTCTGGCACCGCCACCGAATTATCTCCAAATATCACTTTGGGTGATATTGTATCTAAGATTTTCTGATCGATACTGTCAAATGACACAACATTTCTTGGACCTCCTCCAGTCATTTTCTCATGTTTATGTTGTGCCACCTGTTTGGCCTTAACATGTTTCCTCATGTCCTGCCAACTCTGAAAGAAATTGAATACATTCATGTAAAAATACACATTCATGCTCATTACCAGATATAGGCTAAGTGTGAGGGACCTACAACGGAACTTACAGTCTAAAACTGTAAAACCAGTCTGGGGGTCCAACAGTTTTAATAACTAATTTTTTAGAGAGGCCCACTCCTATTCACTATATCCTAAACATTTTATTCAAACATGGGACAATGAAATGCTAGCTTGAATTTCAAAGCACTTAAATATTTTTCAATAAATATCATTTTGCTATTGAAAATAACCAAATTGAAATACAGTCATTTTACTGGCTGCTTAAAAAAGAGACATTTTCTTAGATACAGAAACAGTTTCAACTTGGTTCTTTATCCATTAGGGTGGTGGAGCCTATTGTAACTTTGTGCTGACACAATAATGATAATATCAAGAAATTTGTCATGCCTCAACCTACCTTTCTCCACTGCAGCCAACTCTTTCTCGAACCTCCCGGTACAGCATTCAGAGAGCTGGTTATTTTTTCCCATAAATTTTGGGCCACCTTTTTGGTGAATTCGGCAGTGAATCTGCCGGAAAACAGCTCCGGATTGTTATTCAGAAAGTCAATAAGCATCTGTTTCTGTTGCTGGCTCACCGGACTCACTCTTTTTTTTGCGTCTTCCATTCTCAACACAATTCTCAAAAATATAAGCAGAAATGCCAGAAATAAAAACAAGCTGTAAACGATCAACACAATACCACACAAATACACAAATGAACAAAGAAATAATAGAAGAATTAATATACCTTAAAACCATAAAACAACAAACAGTTAATCGCACAAAATTTTATCTGTCAAATTTGTTGTTTTATGACCACAGAACCATGGGAATCATAAAACTGTGTCGGTTCTTTGCTTGGCCGTCAGAGGTTCAATGTGAATATACACTTGGCAACGTTGCCTTGTCTTTTCACGGATCCGTCCACTTCACCAGCTTTCAGGAATACCATTTTTCGTCTGTTGGGAACACATCGGGGAAGCGGACGTCCGCTTCGGCGTAGTGAACGTTCCCTTCTCTCGAACTGGAGAATTGGCGTCCAGATGGAGCTTCAGGGGAGTCGTTCCTTTCAGACAGGCTGTCTTCAGTTAAGCGTTCCTCTGTAATTTTATGCAGAAACTGCAACTGGTCATTGTAAACGTATTTTTTCAAATGTGTTGCTCCAGCGCCAGATTTTAAAGCTTCATTTATTTTCTTTTTTGATTTCATATATGAATCTCGAATGTTAGCCCATCTCCTCATAACTTCTCTTTACCTGTAACAAGTTTTGGGTTGTTTCAGATATCTTGCACCTATAGGCTAGGACGAACAACAATAAGTAAAATTGTCATAAATGTGACCGTAGCAATTTGGAATGTTTTGAGACTGGAATGCCTACCAGTGCCAACAAAACAAAAGTGGGAGGACATTGCTTCATGTTTTGAGAGAAGAGCTAACTTTCCTCATTGTTTGGGAGCAGTTGATGGAAAGTACATCAGAATAGTAAATCCAGTTGGGCCAATGTTTTATAATTACAAAGGGTACTCTTCCGTGGTACTGATGGCTGTTGCGGACGCTTATTACCGCTTTATTTATGTGGACATTGGAAGCTACGGGAAAAATTGCGACTCAGCTGTATTTAAAAATTGTTCTTTATGGAGATCAATCTTAAATGGCGAACAAGAATTACCAGATGAAACATTTCTCCCAGCTATGACGAACAAAAAAGTGCCGTATTGCCTTATCGGTGACGAAGCATTCGCTCTACACAGGCATCTACTTCGACCATTTGGTGGACACAATCTGACTATAAGCAAAAGGGTTTTTAATTATAGGTTGAGTAGAGCTCGACGCTTTGTGGAATGCACATTCGGCATTTTTTCGAACAAATGGAGGATATTTCACCGAGCAATCAATTTAAAACCAGAGTACGCGATAGATGTAGTAAAAGCTTGCGTTGTCCTACACAATTTCGTCATAGAAAGAGGTGGCTATAACATTGAAGACACATTCACGGTGGTAGGTTTTGAAGAACTACCTAGCGCAGCAGTAGTACGTGGAGGAAATACAGCTAACGATATACGAAACACATTCGCGGACTATTTTTTAACGGAAGCTGGATCAGTTAATTGGCAAATGTCGAAAATTTAACATAATATGTGAATACTGGACAGACGTAAGTGATTGAGAATATTTATCTAAGTATAGTTTCGAATAAATGTCTATAACCATGAAGTTTTTTGTTCACCTCAGTGCAACAATTCTTACAGAGTTAATATTTCAAAAGTCAATATAAAATTCAAGAACTTGTCTCAAACGCTTACTTTTTCGAGTAGTGTAGGTTAGCATTATAATGACGATGTTTTGTAACAACTTACCAAATTTGTTTTTGTCTTCAGAATTCATATCTTCAAATTTTGGATCGAGGGCTTCGCAAACGTCTGCCCAGGCATTTCTTGTAGGCGTTTTATACTTATAATTTTGTAGTGTTTTATCCCAAAGCACAGGATTTGCTTCAACTAACGATATTAGGACTTCAGTATCGATAGCTTCCATGTTTACTAATTTCAGATCAACTACCGCTACTAACTACGAGGTTGCCGGTCGTCTGTTGGTCCGGCACGTATGAACCTGTCGATACAATCTCATGCCCCACCACACACAGGCCGACACCCGGCACCGGGCGATTCGATTGGTACACCCGGCGTCAACCCGACAAGCAGCTGTCGGCCCGGTGCCGAATGGATTTACCCGGCACATGTAACACGATGCGTATAAGTTCATGCGACACCACCTCCAATACGCATGGCACGTGTGCACCTAGGCTTAGGTCTTGCTTCAGAAGGATGTAAAATATTTTCACTAGCATTGAACCGAAAATATTTGGTTCCGTTTATAGGTTTCAATAATTCTGATAGTTATACATATTTTGGTTTACTCAGCGACTTTGAGTATACGTAAACATTCTCAAATTTTAAGCCATTTTCGTGTTCAATCAAGTTAATCATAACGTTTGTCTTTCCACAATTAGAAGGACCCACTATGATGCAACGTATCGGTGAAGGAAACAATATATTACACTTTTATTGGACGGTACGGTAGTTATATTACACTTGCAAAATATTTGGAAAATCACACCACAATCATTTACTGCTGAGTTTGCTCAGGTGGTGAAATAACCGTATTGCTATGGCTTGGCTCGCTACAACTAGCAATAACACTGATTCTCTGCTTGCTCAGCTTATGTTTACTCCTTGGTTTCGTCTGAGCCGTTCTTGCTTTCTTCATGTTCCTTCTTTTTTTGACGACCAAGTCTTCTATTTTGTATGCACCCGCATGTTTCTTCAAAATCCCCAACTCAACCCCTCTCGCCAGATAGTTGGATACCGTTTTTGAAGCATCAGAAAGATTGTTCCACCTCTTCTTGATGTAACTTTTTATATTACGGATATTAGCACCTAACCCAGTCTTCTGCAAAAAGGCTATTGCTCCAATCACAGCTGTAGCGCATTTGATATTGGGCTTGAAACTATTCTTCTTGGTTTTTTCAGCCCGTATCTCAAGCACGGCCTTCCTTTGGGCAGTCTTGACCTTTGAGCTTTGAATGATTTTTCCTTAAATGTATTATTTCCGATATCTAATGTGGTTTCTTGCCTAACGGTTTTCATTTCAATACGTTTAGTAGTAGTAGTCGTGGTGGGGAGGCGAAGCCAGGCAAGTAGGCCACCTTTGACCCTTTTTGCTGACCCCACATAACACACACACACACACATACTCATTTCCTTCTCTTGGCCATCAATAGCCTGGTGTTATTGTCCGACCGAAGCTTCGGCTTCGGCCACCTTCGGCCAAAAAACGCACATTCGGCTTCGGCCAAATTCAGCGGAATGTTTAGCCGAAGCCGAAGTTTTGTATCCAGGCGGTCCAGTACACAGTAGTGCGCCAGCTGCCGAAACCAAACGAAACAATTACGAAACGCACACAGTCGCATCTTACATTTATGAGCCTTGCGGCGAAGAAGACCGGGAATGTTAGGACTTAGGTTAGATCAGCAGGCGATTGTAGCTATTGTTAATCATTAATGTATAATGTTTTAGTGTGCTAGTTTGCTTAGCGGAGAAAATAATTGAAACGTAAGTATGTTATATTTGTCAATAATATTTACATTATCGCAATAGTTAACAAGCTACAACATACAAATTATGTTTGGCTCTTGGGGAATTAAATGATAATTGCTTTACAAATAAAAAAAATTATAAATTTCTCCAGGAGTGCAATTATGGGTTAGGGACTGATAAAATGAATATACTTAGTTTTTACAAATGTTTGCGTTTTGTTACAAAAAGATGCTTGCGTGCTATTTAGTTAAACGGAGGAAAAAATCCACAAAACTGGTAAAGCTTTCATAAAATTTATAACATTAAAGAGCACTGAATTGAAGGAATAGCGTTTATAATATAAAAAAAAGGAAGCACTGAAAGGGTCTGGGGCGGACGTAATGGAGATAATTCTTATACATTTTGTTACAAAACACTGATTCTGAGGTAATATTTTAGAGGAAATTTCATAAATGGGGGTAAGGAATTTTTTATGTCTAAGCTATGTACCTATGTTTGAAAAATCTCTTATATCGGCAATAACATAGCATAACTTTGAATGATGTGCATATAATTTATAGTGGTAAAAAGCTGGCTTCATTAACCAGCAAAACACTTATGAAAATGTGTATTATCTATTAATAAACTTTCTGAATAATTTATTTCATCAAAATTATGCAACAATAATTTCTTTGGTTTCAGGTATTTAATAAAACAAAATGGGACCAAATCCTATTTGGGAATATTTTCAAAAGAATGAGGCCAAAGCAACTTGCAAAATTTGTAGCAAATCATTATCCCTCGGCAGTTTTATACCAAAAAAGCAGACGGTAATAAATATAAAGAACCATTTGGCAAAAATTCATAAAAATGAATGGAAAATATATTGTGAAGCCAGTGTTATGTATCAAAATTTGATAAAATCAAAAAAAATCAGAGGTCAGAGACTCAACTGTAAAAAAAGACATGAAACAATCGACTTTACCAGATATAATTGAGAAAAAAACAGCTCCACTATGGCCTGATCATCATGAGATTTCTTTGCGGATAGATAAATGTATTATGGATCTCATCATAGTAGACATGCTCCCATACAATCTTGTTCAAGGAGAAGCTTTTCGTAGACTCAATTTTACTGATCCTCAAGCACCATCAAGATACAGACAAAAATCAGAAAAATATTTTAGAACTTCTTTAATGCCAGCAACGTACGAAAAGGTAAAGACGAAAGTCGCATCGCTTTTAGAAAAGGCTGAATGGATTTGTTTTACAACGGATATATGGAGTAATCCAACAAAGACCTGTTCACTTTTGAGTTTCACGGCACATTTTATTGTAGGTTCAAAAAGGGAAAAAGTTATATTGGCAGCTAGCGTCATGGAAGAAGATCATACAGGGCAATATATTGCACAAAAACTTACTGAAACTATTACCAAATACAATATAACAGATAAGATTCATATGGGTATTCGTGATAATGCCTCAAATATGAACGCGGCCATGCGTTATGGAAACTTTGTTTCTATTGGGTGTGTGGCTCCTACTCTACAGCTAGTTATTCACGATGTAATTTTCAAAGATGCCGCTGTTATCGCGATAGTGAAAAAGTGTCGCAAAATAGTAGGCCATTTTAAGAAGAGTGAACAAGCTTCTCGATATCTTAGTAAATTTCAAGAAACATGTGACTTGCCCAAACACGCTTTGATACAAGATGTCGAAACTCATTGGAATAGTACCTACTTGATGTTGGAAAGGCTAGTAGAACAGAAAACTGCAGTCAATCTGTATATGGCAGAACGCGGTGGAATAGAAGTTCCAACTGCAGAAGAATGGATACAGATAAGCAATTTTATAATTGTCCTGAAATGTTTTTATCAAGCGACAATTGACATTTCTAGCGACACTTCTTCAATATCTGTAATTATACCGTTGATTGTCATGCTAAATTGAAAACTGGCTCAGAAGGATCAAGACTCTGATGATATAAAACTACTGAAGGGCCGCTTGTGTGAGTCTGTTAACAGGGGATTTTCTTACGCAAGAAACACTTTAGAGTTGTCGATTGCCACTTTAATCGATCCAAGATTTAAAACAAAATATTTGACCAACGACGAAGCTGAACATGCAAAGACTGAAATATTAACATTTCTACGTCAAAATTGTGCACCAAAGAGCAGAATAGATCAGATGGATGTGGATACTGAAGAACCTGTTCCCTCCTGTTCAACAACAGATTTCACTCCTGCAAACGATTCTCCAAACGACGATTTATGGGACACTCATGACAAAATGCCTTCGACTGTTACTGAATTGGGAGATTCGAATAAGTGTCAAGTATCTTTTGAAGAACATTTAACTTGTTTTTTAAAGGAACCTTTGCTACTAAGGAACACTAACATTTTTCAGTATTGGGATTCCAGTCCATATATTTATTTACGACCAATAGCAACCAAATATTTATCAGCTCCTCCCACTAGTGTTCCAAGTGAACAATTGTTCAGTGCTGCAGGTCCAATCTACGAGGACAGAAGAGCTAATTTACTTGGCGAAAATGTGGATAAACTGTTATTTTTAGCATATAACATCAGGCTGTTTAATTTTGATTATTAATTACTATTTTGTTCAAGTTATTACCTACTTCTTTTTTGTTTATGATTTAGTTATCCAAAATTTCGTATACTTTCTATATTTTTCTAGGTAGAAAGTTGTGTAAAAATAATTTCCTTGGTTTGGTATAATGTCACTAGTAAACAATAAATGTGTCTAAAAATTAAAACTAGTTATCTAATGAGTGCTATGTTATGAATTTTATGAATGATATGAATATGTATACCATCTTTGGAACTGATGCAATTGTGAATTTATGGCACGCAATCATATATTTAATTCCATATATAATAACACAGAAGGCGAAATAACAGTCTTTTCAGTGTTATTTCATATTTGTCATATTCTGAAATATAATTTAACCTTCGGCTTCGGCTTCAGCCTAAGGCTATGGTAGGAGCCGATCATTCGGCTTCGGCTTCGGCCAAAAACTGACCTTCGGTCGGACACTACCTGGTGTATTTCTGTTCTGTGTAGGCTTTGTTACTGTTTCCCAGCGCCACTTTAGGAACAGCACTGTTAATTAGAACCCAACAGTGAATGGTCTGGTGGGGAATCTCGCCGAGGTTTATGGAAATTTACTTCTGATTGAAAAATCAGAAAATAAATTTCTGCCTCTGGCGTCAATACGTTTAACTCTCAGAGTGAATTGTGATAAAATGATAAGGATGACATGTGAGTCACGTTTTTAATAGACTTTTGAGAAAAAGTTGGGAAAAGGTAATAAAACATGTACATAGCAAAAACAAAATATATTATTGAACTGAAAAAATACATATCACAAATCAGTGCTACCGAACCCTCCCTCATTTCCATATTTCCTCCTCTTAGGTAGTGGAAGAGAAAAGCTGCTTATGTGCATATACAGGGAAACAATTCGTTGACAAATATAAGTATGCTCTGGTGTATATGTCTGTGAACTGGCAACAAATTTTTGACAACTAATTTGAGTGAACTCGTATAGTCACTGTCTGTGGTGCCCTCTATAACCAGAAAGTCATTCCTCTGGAAGGAAGATCTCCCTACTAATCTACCATAATGTCCCTATGGTAGAGACACCTTAATTTTGAGATCTATAATGATGATCTCATTATCGAGGGCATCACCACCACCTCAAGGTACAGCAAAATCTATTCCAGTACACATTGTAGAACTCAGCCTGGGTGGTAGCACCTCACAATAGTCGGCAGCACCACTGTATTCTATCATCAGATTTTCTGGAAAAATCTGATACTGCCATGCCTAACACTTGAGGAGCAGACTTTCTATATGCATTTTGTCCATTTTTTAAGATTTTCAACGAAAGATGGCGTAGCAAACTACATAAACAGAGCTGCAATATGCTGATTGTCTAGATACACAATACGGTGAAAATTGAAATAGTTTTCAAGATCACTAGATAGCTTACCCCTATCAAATAGTTATCATCAATGTTTAAACTGGAAATCAAATAAAGTGTGAAGCTTATATTCTAACACCCGTATGCACCGTTTGGCGATTCTAATCCTAGTTCACTAATCGCGTTTTGCTAATCTTTGGCATCTAGCCATGCACCGTCAAGAGATTAACTAATCCAGATTGGAGATACGGAAAGGTTGTGTTCGCAAGATTGTTTTGACGGTGACAGTGTCAAAATTGTCAGTTTGCGGGGCATAGTAAACAAGTAATGTAATCCAGGTTTACGTAACTAATCGCGTAATTGACTTACGGTGCATACGGGTGTTAATGACTGTTATCGTAGTGTAGTGACTTAGACAACGCTTAACGGGCAGATATTCTCTTGGACTTAATTCTTATCCCTTATTTTAGGTTTGGAAGAACGAGAAAAAAATATACATTTGCCAAAAATTATTTTTAGCCATATTTAGTGTCAGTCAGAGGCGCGTAAACACTATTGTTCGGAAAATACAATCTGGAACTGGTACCATTGAGAAGCATGAAGGAGATAAACGCTCTTTTAAGAACGTAGACAAACTCAGATCTGTGAAACAATTTTTAACCAACTTGAAAGTACAAGAAAGTCATTACGGACGCGCTAAATCTTGTCGAATTTATCTTTTGTCTGAACACAATACTGTATCTTTATGGAAACTGTACAACCAGGCTGCAGTTGAAGAGGCGAAAGTAAACTACAAGTACTTCAGTAGAATCTTTAATAATGATTTCAATATAGGGTTTTGTAGCCCCGCAACTGACGTATGTTGCTTTTTTGTTATAACCTAAACTTCTATTAGCATTTGCAAAGACAAAAATGAAATAAAAAAATTACAAACTTCCCTACGTGTACATAAACTACAAGCCAAACAATTTTTTCGTCTGATGACTGAGAAGCCAGCACAAACTATTTCTTACTGTTTTGACCTTCAACAGGTTCAAGTTTTACCGAAAGTGCCAATTCAAGATGCATTTTATGCCCAACAGTTAGCTTTTTATTGCTTTTGTATCACTGACGTGGATATTAAGAAACCAATATTTTACACCTGGGTGGAACACCAAGCAAAACGGGGATCTGCAGAGACAAGTTCTGCCTTAAGAGATTTTCTGAATACAGTAGAATTTGAGCCTGATATAAATCAACTAAGACTATTCGCAGATGGTTGTGCCGGGCAAAATAAGAATGCACACATGATGCATATGCTTATGCTATGGTTGTACAGAGATGCCTTGCAAAGTATTAAATCTGTGGTACTTACATTTCCGGTACGCGGCCATTCATATTTGCCAGCGGACCGTGTGTTCGGGCAAATAGAAAAGGTTGTACGATCCCACGGTACTATAAAAACACCTACACAGTACTACGAGATTTATTCAAACAAGGGAGAAGTGAGGAAACTTGGCAGGGACTGGGTAGTCTATAATATAAAAGCTGCCTTATCTTCTTTGAAAAAAATTGAAGATATCAGCGCGGCTAAACGAATTATCATTAAGAGATCACCAAACAATGATATTTTGCTTAAAACCGAGTTGTTTTATAGAAATGACGATCCTTCCAAACGTTTTCAAACGTTATTAAAACGCGCTAAGAAGCTTTCGTGTTTACAATTACCTGCTGTAGAGCTTCACAACGAAATTAAACAAAAAAATTCGAAGCCTTTCAAATCTGTTAGTGGAATTGTCAGGGTCAAAGTGGAATGACGATCCCGAGTTAACTTGGTTACAGCCAATTCTTTCTAACAATCGTGGGTGTAATGACAATTCAGATAACCAAGATGAAACTGATGAAGATGACGTTACTGATGAAGCTGACATGATATGCGATTGCAATCATGATGATGGAGAGCTTTATGAGATGTAAAATGAGCTATTGTCATTTTATTTCATTTGTAAATATTAGTTTGTCTTTCAAAAATAAAATATCTACGTACTATAGTTGAAATCTACTTAAATTTTATCACCTCCTAACCACCCAGTCAGTCATGCTGCTTTGTATAGACAATCAATACGCATTTTGTACCAAAGTGACAATCTAAATGCAGCTTGTCCAACGGTTTATTTGAGTTTTTTTTTAATATAATCACCACTAGATTTTTTTGCATGTAGGCATAATATTTGCATTATTTTACATAAATTTTTTGAGTTCAATAAACTTTCAGTTAATTTCTAAGCAAGCAGTTTTTCTCTGTTTGCGAAAATTACAATAAATAGACAAAATGCATCTAGAATGTCTGCTCCTCACTTGATGACTCCACAGTCAGGCCATACTGCGTGTGTTGTTTGTGGTTCAGCAGATGCTCCTCCGTAAGATGATGATGATGATCAATCAAAACACCAACCCAATGAACTGATGATGATGATGAGTCAAGTTTTTCATAACAAAGCAGATTTGTAGGAGATTCGTAGGAGTACCAGCAGTTGTTGTTTATATTGTAGCATGATTGTTGACTATAGCAAAAATACAATTGACAAACGTCACACCACTTTGTTCCTATTGGATGATTAGTTTTGTGGTTAAGGTGACTAAATCGATCTTAATCAGTGAATGGGTTTTCCCGACGTTTTTACTCCAGCTAAAAATGAATGAAGAAACTTGTAACTGTAATGTAATGAACACACAAAATTTGACAGCTTACTTTAATGAGATTTCATTGATCCCAGTAGTAGGCTCGTGTAGGATCAGTTAAAGTCAGTAGGGTGATATTTATGTAATATATTCCCATGGCAGCGTATCAGTATAAATGTAATTAACTACACACTTATCATCATAAGGACTCAAAGCTATTTTGTTTTGTAAAACTCAATAGACTTCATATTTCTTGGATACGATCATATTTTGTTCAATTTCAGCTTGAGTATTGTAAAACAGACATCTATGGTAGTCCTCAAATGTAATTTCTTTCAGTGCAGCTTTCTGAACAACTTTAGCTTTTTTTTGTTATACAATGTTTCTCCCCCTTTTTTATCACATAGAACTTTTATGTCTATATTTTTGATCTTAATCCAATGAAATGTGTCAAGACTTTACTAGCATTTTCATCTTTCATAAGTCCCAATACTTTTTTATTCATTTGAGGAATCCCATAAACATTGTTTAGTGGATAGTCAGATGTGTCAAATTTGTGTATGTCATTTTTCATGTGGGAGTAGATGTCGTCAATAAAAAAAAATGAATATCTGTCTGTATCAGTATACAGAAGCTTAGCTTTGTTGTGAAACTGGTTTCACATAATTATAGTGAAAGTCATATAATTGTTTTAGATATATCCATTATTGACATAACAACGTATATTTGTTTATTGAAGTTAACTTCCAAGCATTTCATTTCAATGATCACTAAATCGCTATCAAAAATGATACAGCTGTGAAAGTTATGTTGATTAATAAAATAATTCGCCCCATTACGTCCTGACCACCTGCTAATAAGCTTAACATCCCTGTACTTTTTTGTGTTCTCTATTGTCTTACCAAATACAGCGTTCACGAGAATTTTAAATAAATTCTTTTCAAACTCATTTGTACTACGCTCACGTATATTGAGAGACAGATTTTTTTAACCATGTTGACTGCTTGAATTTTAAGCAACGTTGAATTTTGGTAAGCTTCATTCCCAGCTGAAGTTACTACTTCAACGCTTTATAATGAATCACATATTTCTTTTTATCATATAAAGTTGTCAACAGTTTTGGTAAGTTTCCCTCTGAGATGGGTAGTACCAAGTGCTCTGGAGGTAAGGGTAAATCTTTGTGTGTATTGTGAAGTGATTTTGGATATTCTAAATCAACTTCCAGCATATATCCGTACTCACTGTCATTAGAACGATTAGGTATGTTTTCATTATAAATATCAACAGTTGGCACCCATGTAAAACCTCCATAAGGCAAAGGTAAACATATTCCTGTACCATAGAGATTGTTAATGTCCCAGTACATTAGATAAGATGTAGGCAAGTCGGGCTTGAAGTCTTCACTCATATATTTGTTGTTTGCCTCTCTATATCTATCACTACACTGAGACACACCACCCCGTATACCCTTCTCAATAAACACTGCTATATCAGTATCGGTTAATAGCTGCAATTCTACACCACTTATTTTTAACATACCATTAAACGCAAGTCCAGGTAAAGTAAAATAATGTAAACTATCCAAGCGATAAGTTTTGAAACTTCAGTTTTCAGGTAAAGTTCTGCATATTCACGTAAATTTTTTATCGAAAACGTATCCCAAACAGTACAAGCATGCTGGTATTCTTCAACTGAAATTTGTTCATTAAAAATTTTACTAAAGAATGCTTCTATTGCTGTTAAATGAGTGTCTTGCAGTTTTTCCCAACTGTCAAGGCACTCATACGGGAAGACGCCTTTTCTTGTAACCAATTTGAGTTTATCATCATCAGTGTAGAATTTATTAGTTATTATTTTTTGATTGTCATAAGATGATAATTTTTCTAATATATCAGCCATAAATCTGAATGAATCGACAAATCGAAAACTTGTGTGATATATATTTCTCCTTATTAAGAGGCAGTAAGCTGATATTGCCTTTAACTTCTTTGCTAAGAGATTTCAAGATAAAGTGACTATCGTAACCTGATAAATAGTGGAACACAACTGGTACAGTTCGATGCTTGTATTTATCTTTGATCTGCAAGTTACACATATAATGAGCAGCCCCTCTATATTTCCCTGTGAAATGATCATGATATCTCACTTGTTCCCATGATCATTCTCTTGAGAGAAGGGCTTTGAACAAATATGGCAAGTTGAAGCATTTCTGAACTCTCTGTAATCATCGTTTGACATTTCAAGGGCTTTAACCCTTAACCACCGTAGTGCAGAAAGTATAACACTGTCGCCGTAGTGAGGTCATAGTGACCGCACGTTATCAACAGCTTCAGTTAGCAAAACTAAAATGTGCTACATTTTAAAAACATTCTCACATGATAGAATGTTATCCGAAATAAGACACAAACGTAAAAATTCGACGACAGTTTAATTAACAAAAAAATAAAAATAACAAAAACGTTAAACGTACTTCATTATCACATTTTTTACACAGACGAGTAAAAAGTTCCATGTGAGATGAAATACAATATACTATGCAAAATTAATGAATAATTCTAAAAAAAGGATGAACTCGTTAACGAAACATAAATCAGCTCGAGTTATATCTCAAAAGAAAATAAAAAACTACAGGCGGTAAAGAAATTAAATATTTTGGGTACAATTCTTACACACTTTCGAGGCACATTCCAAACATGTTGGCCTACGACACATTTTACACATATAAAAAGTTTTTCTTTGAATTTTTGATGGACAAGTAGAGCAGGTTTTCCGTTTTGCGAATTTTTCCTCAAACTTCTCCTGTTCACCATGGTCGGGAAGCGATAAGATTCTTCGAATTGTAGCTCGGAGGTCACGCTTTATCTTTATATTCTCTGCACGCCTATAAAGATGAGGCTTTACTAATTCATCAGCAAGTATTTTCAGAAAATCTGCTTTTTCAATGTTTGTGCTGTCCTTGAAACACTGATAAAGTACATGCGCGTTAACACCACTAATATCAAGAAGCCGGAAAAAAATTACCATTGGCCATCTTTGAGTGCGTCGGCTGGATGAATGCTTAGCACACTTTTCATCGAGCGCGTCAACGCCTCCCTTTGTAGAATTATAAAACGATATAATTTCTGGTTTTCCCACGTCTTCGTCGAAACACTGAGAATGATGCATTGAAGAGATAAGTAGCACTGCCCTGTTTTTCCTTGGTACATGAGATACAATTGTCAAATTTTTGGTGAAGCCATACAGAGCTGAACCAACTTCTCTACTCCTCTGTGGTAAAAAACGTGGCGGTATCTCTCGCTTATTTTTTTTCAAAGTCCCGACATATGTAAGTCCTTGTTCTCTCAATTTTTCTGCTAGCTCAATGGACGAGAACCAGTTATCGGCCGTAATGTTTCGATGTGTGTTCCGTACTGGTTGCGAAAGCCTCAAAACGGATTGTGTTGGCTTGGAAAATGTATTTTCCTCTGCTGTGAGACCTATGCCATCAGAATCCTTCCCACAGTATAGGTAGCCATTATAAAAATAATGACTTCTAGCGTCTGTCAGACACATCATCTTCAAACCATATTTACTTGGCTTATTGGGCATGTACATTTTATATTTACATCTTCCTCTAAATGGTATGAGCATTTCGTCAATAGTCATATTAGCACCCGGTGAGTAGACACTTTGACAGTTTGACACAAATTTATTGAACACTTCTGAAATTGGTGCAAGTAAATCCTCCTGCCGTCTTTCGGCTCGATCCTCTGGATTGTCGAAGCGTAGTGCTATAAGTAATACTGCAAACCTATTTTTGCTCATTACACATCGGAAAATTTCACGACCCGTTCCATCTGTAGTAAAGATTCTTTCGATTTTTTCATGGTTTGATTTAAATGTTGCAGTATAAAACAATAATCCAAGAAAAGCCTGCAACTCGGTTATATCCAAGTCCTGCAATTCAGATCTTTGCATATTTTTGTACTTGGCCCTAATATTTTGTAATTTTAAATTTGTCCATTGCAATATAATTTGCTGCAGATCGTTCGTAAATAAGAGGTTCCAACAGGTAATTGGGTCAGCCTTATTTCCTAATCTAGCCGATGGACGTAGACCCGGAAGTTGCGTTACAATATTGTGTTTCTGGGTTCTCGTTCGGGAAACAAAACTATGAGATGACCACTTATAGCGATTTTTTCCATAAATGGATTGGCCACATTGGATAGTGGTTTCTCCACCGCTCTCAGATTCGTCCGATTCGTCAATATTTTCTCCGACTTGCTCACTGTCACTAAGTTCTACTTCTGAGTCTGTTTCATGTTCACTCTCTTCACAGTAGTCTTCATCAACACTTTCTTGGTCACTGAAATCTTCATGCCCGTCTCCCACCTCTTCCCACCACTGAAGTAAAGTGGTTTCAAAGTCTGGATCGCCGAAGCGAACTCTTTTCGATGGACCAGGATTTTGATCCATTTTTAAAGATTTTTGCTACCACAAATAATCCTCAAAGATCGCAGGAAAGCTCAGTAACGACGAAGTGATCGTAATTAAAATACTAACTTAAACACCGTAGTGAGGTCACTGTGACCGCTCCGTAACTTCAGCGATATTTTTTATTGCGAAGAGACACGGCAGCACAGCCAAATTCTAGCGATAAACTGACGATACGCACACTTGAAGGTAGAGGGGATATGGCGTGATTATAGCCCAGGAGTGATGAACAGAAATTAATATCTTCTTGGGTCTCCATGACCGCGCTACGGCGATTAAGGGTTAACGTTCTTTACTCTTGTATCAATTTCTTTGGCTATTCCTTCAAGTTGTCTTACGAACCACACCTGACAATCACGTCCAGTATAACTTTTAAATGTAGACAGTGAATCATCATAACTACACTGAGGTAGTAGGCAATACTAAAAGCTTGATGTTTCTGATACATTTGCATTTTACTTATGGGTTGTTCTCATCAAAAGTGCTTAAAGTAACGATGATTTTTTAAAAAAAATTAAAATGATTTCAATAAGTATTTGAACGTCTATGTCAAGGAAATAGTCACATCAATACTGGGATAACCATGGTCAAACACTTTATCCATTATTTTTTGAAAAAATTGGGAAATAAGAAAAATGAACATCACGGAGGTAAAATGTATATCACGTAGTTGATGAAATATTGTTTTTTTTAGCATTTCAAGCATTTCCCGGTTCACCTCGATTAAGTTAGATGAATGAGAAAAAATAGTTTGTCAAAACAATATTTATTTATTGGTTGACAAATAAAACATTTTTATTCTTATTGCTACATGAGATCGATCAAATCAACTTAAAAACTTCCTAAACATAATAATAAACAAGAGAAATATAGTATAGTCTTCTAGCCTAATCCCTCAAACATAGTTCTTTACCAAGAAATAGCTTTTTAGTTAGGCAAGATAACGGTATTTCATCTTCACTAGAACTGCACTCGATCTGGTTTTACGACTGTTCTGCAAGTCGTGCTAAAGGAACTTCATCTTCATCGCTTGAATTGGTATACACCTCTTCAACTCGAAGTCTTGCAGAAAAATTAACTGTTTTACGTTAAGGAAAATCTTATGTTAGAGATCTATAATAATACAAATATGTTTGAATACAAAAGATAAAAGGATACTTGGTTTAAAATTATAATTTCCCAAAGAATAATGCTGACATTGGATATGTCCAGAGCAATTTAAATAGGTAAGTGTTCGTATGTCCAACCACGACTTTCTTTTGCTCCAAACAACTTCGTGACACTGTAATATTCCTTTAAAGAAAGGTAGATTCCTCTGCAAATATGTTCCTATATGTCTGAGGACTGGCTCTTCTAGTTTCACCTCAATGATTTTTATACCTTTGCAGTTACCTTGCAAATAGAATAGGAAGGCATCTAAATTCGGGATGTCTACCCCTCGTGCTACGATATAATCCGCTGTACGCTTGAGGACCCCACCAACCCCATCAGGAGCGCCCTTTCGATGACGCTTTTCACTGAAGTGCCATCTTATTTCTTCTACCTACAGCTTATCAGACATAAAGTTTTCCATTAAATGAAACATCTTTCGGTTTCGACACTGATTAGCTGGGCCATCACTTAAAAAATGTATTTTTGTCATCTGGCCTAAATCTCCAACGATTTGATCGAAAACTGAATTCAGATGGGCGCAGATAGCCACTGGGTCATGACGTAGGTTACTTGAAACTGTGCAATAACATTTTTTCCTCAAAATGCTTTGTGGATCTTTGTAATATACAACGACGGTGTGTAAGGACAACTGAGGCTTCGACCCTCCAAAATGTGCAGACTGTATTTCCTCTGCGTACTTGCACCCGTAATTTTCAGAAAAATCTATATGAACAAGAGCTTCTCCGCTATCTAAGTCAGCTTTTATTCGAGAAATAGCATCATATTGATGCTGTATATTTCTTACATGTAAAAAAAATGGTCTAATTGACTTTTCCAATATCGACACAACATCCTGTTTAGTACTGACTATTGTTCCTTTACTGTGCGTGAACATAATTTTTCAGCCCCTTTGATAACCACTTTTGCACGTTTTGTTATCCACCTCTCATAGACTAATGTATCGCTAGGGTTCCATTCACCTGCAAGGATTACAGTCTTGTTCATACAATCCAAGCATTTTCTTTCTAAGCAGTTTTCTTCTAGAGGTTCGCTTAGGCAACACATACTTTTGCACAGTTCATGGGGCGAATTTGCCTTAATCACGTTGGATACTTTGAGTTTTTTCACAAGTAATGTTCGTATGGGTTATACATAGGCATGTATCTCTTCCTTCAACTCTCGGCTGAACAATCCAGAAAGGCCTGAATCTGCAAAAAGTGGCGTAGCTTATCAATATTTCTTGAGAAATCATAAATTGTCTATGTAAAACTTTCAGTGAATTATTTAGAATTCTTTTTTGCTTTTTGATGTTATTCCTCTTTATAAACTCTTTCTTCCCAGGGCATAATCTACTACATTCATCCCTTTCTAGAAAATTGATTACTTGTAGTTTGATATTTTTTGATGCTAACTTGCGTTTGCAAAAAGGTCGATTTGTTTTTGTTGTAAAAGCTGAAACAGCCGATCGCAGGTAATTCTTTTGTTTATATTGATTTATGGCATTACCAGAAACAAAACTCCAAAACTTTCTCTTTTCCTCCGATTTCTTTAGATTTCTGTAGTTCTCGGGTAGTTGTTTCCTAATTACCTGGGAAAATAAGAGTTCTCTCTTGACATCTGAGTTTCTTTTTTGGTTCGCAATTAACGTTTTGACATTATCTGTAGGAGAATCTTTCAGCTTGTTTTTGTCTTCTTGTCGTTTCAGTCGCATCCTGTATTTGTTTGCCCTATTTCTTTCTTTTTGTAACTTCAATTTCAATTCTGTAATATTCGCCTTTAACCCTTCAATATGCTTCCTTCTTCGTAATTGTCCCCTTCTGGTTCTACCATCATTATTTCTTTGGTTATTATCAGGCCCTAAAATGTCCAAGGTAGGCGTAGGAGGCGGGGAATCCTCCCGTATTTTTTCCTCAAGTGCTTTCAGTTCTTTTTTTCTTTCGTAGTGTGATTTGCTGCCTGTTCTCCACTTTTTTATCTGTGCTCTTTTCTCTCTCTCTGATATCTGATCAATCATTTTTATTTTACCTTCTTGTTTTCTTCTATAATACCGCTCCCTTTCTTTTTGTTTTTCTGCTTCATACGTTACAGGATCATTTCTTCTTGCCTCGCGTGGCCGCCTCATGGCTTCTCTTTGCCTACGTTTTTGTTCCTCGTGACTAACGCTCATCTGCTTTCTATTCCGAGATTTTTTGTTTAGGTCCATGTTCTGAAATTATATTTTTATTGCAAAATTGTTTTATCATTTCAAGGAATATTTAAATGTCTATACCTAATTAATTATTTATTCTCATATTCAGGCTCATCACTAATCAAATTAATAATTAAATAAAATAAATCTCATTTCCGTGAACACTCCCTAAACTCCGTGAAGTAGACACTTCACGAAGTGTACATTCACGGAAATTAGAAAATAGTATATTTATTGTACATAAAAAACGTTTAAATTACAGATATAAAAATATTTCTCTACATATTCCATATATTACTTAGTTCGAACTAGTTACCTCAGAGAAAATTTGAATCGGCTTCTACTTACCTCAACATTTCTGTTCACGGATATGATATTTCACAATATCCCACGTGCTTAGATGTTGGCTCCTCACAAAAAATTGACACTTCCTGCCTCTTCAGAATCCAAACGGTCACTGATTCAAATTCGCGTGGCTTCCGTCGTTCGTAAAACGGTTAAACTATTATACTTCAGCGCCATCCTTTGACGATATGGTAAATTTAATGCCAGTTCACGGAGATGAGGTGTACACTCGGGAACAGCTATTTGAACTTATAAATAACAGATATGCAATTCGATTTTGCATATTCTTGCAGTACCGTTGAGGCATTTAACGTTTGTTTCAGTAACTAAAACATTTCTTTCACGATTTATGACTATACCAAGAAAAATTCTGAACGGTTTGCAGCGTCAAATGTGTTTGAGAACAGTCACGGAGGTGATAATTTTTGGTATTCAGTCATAAAAAATACACTTTAACACATTAAATTCACAGTTTAGTAGGCATTTTTCACTCAGTTTGTTAGCATTGCCTCAAACCTACATCTTTCTCAGAATAAAATATTATTTTTGGATACATTTTTTGTAACGAACATGACATAGACAGTTTTCATGAGAATCACCCTTATAGGAACAGGTTGAAAGCCATTGTAATTATCATCAGTGAGAATACCTTCCAAGTCAACATATATGACATATGGAGCTGGAGTTTTGTAATGAAAATTTTTGAATTTCATTATATTATTTTTTTCAGTGGGTAAAACAACCTTTGTTTCATTCAAATTTTTGCAATCTTCCAAATGCTTTTGTAAATGAGTATGACTACTGAAATGATTCAAACATCTTTCACAAAACCACTTTTTGTTTTTGATGTTTCGAGTTTGATTACAAATTAATCGAGATAAATTTCGAATACAAACAAAATGAAAAATAGATTTTTCATGCTTAAAACAACTATTGTCATCACTAGCAACATCTCTTATTGTAGCTGGAAGCATCACTAGATTGACTCTGGGAGAAAAGTCATATTTGCTGAGTGACAATGGAACTACCTTTTTACCCTGTACAGTAAAAACGTTTATTGCAACTTTATTCATATTTTAAAATTTCCGAATATCTTTGAGATTCATAGGAAATTCAATACCATCATAAAGTAATGTTTTGCTGCAATCAGGATAAACGTATGATGATGTTTATCCTAGTGTTATGATTACCTACTTTCCGTGGTCCGTTTTGTGTGTGATTTTGAAAATGCCATGATAGACCCCCTGGCGAGAAGATGTGTGACCTTGTCCTTTTCCTAATTTTATATTTGTAGGGATATTATTAGTCATATGAATTGTGTCTGGCTGCATGGACTAATCAGGTCCCAATGTCATTAAGAAAATATGATGAAGTATTTTGTACACTAACCTTACTTGTAAATCTTTGATTAACTTTATGAATATCGCTAGTATGACAAGTGCCAATTGATTTCATCCTTTTGATTAGGTCTTTAGGATCATTCCAGTATTAACTGCATACAACTGATCGTAGAAAGCAATAAGAATCATCATTTTTTATATTTATGACGCTTTTTGTTTTTTTATGAAGTCTGGAAACTCAACATACGTTGATGTACCAATATTGATTGGGCTATAATGACTAATATTCACTTTAAGAAATAATATGTCAAGTATAGCCCATCCTCTGTCTTTTTCTTGGAAATTATCAAATGTTCTCAAAAGTTTTTCAGTAACGTTTACTTAGTACCAGGTTTGTAAGTCAGTATTGCGGTCTATAATTTCATTTTTAGTTGTGAAATTTTTCAAGGAAGTTTCAGCTGTTTGTGGTTTTATAAATTCACCACAGAACACTACTTTCATCTTCAAGGATTTTTTTCAGTTCTTTTTGAATTTGAATTGAAAAACTTCTAAATGCATTTTTTATGAACAATATTGGATGCTTATATTTAAAGTTGACTACAGCTGATGTTAACCCGTAAAGCATGACTCTAAGTTTTTCCAAACTAGACGTTTTTTAGTTTTTTTTATCAAGCCTTGTTTGAAGATTTTTCAAAAAAGTTTTCAAAATGGTAATATTCGATTCAAGTTATCCAAAATTTTTAACACAATCAAGCTTCAATGTTTCAAAATATCACCCCGTGACTTAACAGTTCTACTCAAAACTTCTATGTTCTTTACAAATCGACTGGACACCTCATCGACTGATTCTTGCTGCTGCTGCTGCTGCTCTGATTGGCTGCTGGTACTTGGGTTGGTGTTCATCTTCGTTGGTTGTGGTTTGGTAGTACTGTGTTGAGAACAGAATGCTGATGGTATGCATTCGCTTGTCTTTTAAACATATCCGAATGTGAATCATCATGAGGCACCCATTATACGTTTCGACGCAGCTTAACGTATGTTGAGGCAAGATATTCATGTTTGGATGAAACAAGGTTTGGAAAAGTTGAGATCGCGCGCGTGTGTGATGTAGATGTGCTAGAAAATGCTGGAATAAGCTAAGTCCACACGTGTGTACATTATGAAGTTCAATTACACGTTTGGACGCAGCTTAACGTATGTTGGGTATTTGAAAATAAACAGCGTGTGTGCTTTTTTAGAATAATTTGCTGATGCAAGATATTGATGTTTGGTTACATGAAACAAGGTTTGGAAAATTAGATGTACGTCATTACTTACATGTGAACAGTGAGGATAAAAGCGACACCCACTTGTGTGGTTAGCTGAAAAGTTTACAGAAGCAAGCAACAACACGGCAGCAGTTCCTTCAACGATTGGCTCGCAGACTTCTCCTCAGGTCGGAAAATTTGTCGTGGTAGACGGCTTTTCCTCTTCTTTCCATAGCATAAATGCCGGGGTTCCGCAGGGATCGGTATTCGCTCCGACGTTGTTTCTGCTTCACATTAATGATCTACTCTCTAGCACTACAAACCCAATCCGCAGTTTTGCGGATGACAGTACGCTGCATGTAGGCATCACCGATCTCTGTGGTCGAGCTGGAACGCAGAAGACTGGCAGTGGCAGCTTCACTTTCAAAGGATCTCGATACCAGTACCGCTTGGGGGCTTAAGAATATGGTTAAATTTAATGCCTCCAAGACTCAGTATTATACGCTATCAAACAAGAAGTGCCCAAACCAACACCAGGTTCTAATGAACAACCGGGCTTTGCCAAGGAGTCACTCATTCAAGCTGTTAGGAGTCAACATTACAGAAAATCTGATCTGGCACGAACACGTCGCGTCAATTGCAACAGCTGCTGGTAAAAAGCTTGGATACCTATTTAGAGCCAGAAAGTATTTCTCACCATGTAACCTCCTCACGCTATATAAAGCCCAGATAAGACCTTGCCTGGAGTATTGCTCTCATGTCTAGGGAGCTGCTGCCCCTACTACCCTGTCTATACTAGATGCCGTTCAGAGAAGGGCAATTCAACTAATTTGCGATCCGGCCTTAACGCACCACCTTCAGTCACTTTCTCACCGGCATGTTGTTGGTGACCTCTCACTCTTCTACCGATATTCCAACGGAATCTACTCCTCTGAGCTATCCTCTATCGTTCCGCCGCTTACTGCTCCTATTAGATTTACCCGTGCGACCGCTGCATCTCATCCTAAGACGGTCGTTCTTCATACATCAAGAACTGAGCAGTACAACCGCACATTTATTCCCAAGGTGTTCAAGGCTTGGGATGGACTGCCAAAAGATGTATTTATTAGGCCTACGAGTATTGGCCCATTCAAATATCGCGTTAACAAACTTCCCCTAACATAACCCTTTGAGAGCAGCCGCGGTACTCTGGTATTTAGGCTCTGCCTGTGCGGTCTGCTCATTTATAAAAAAAAGATCGTCTTATAGACAAGGTAAACTTCCCTCTCAAAACAGCGTCAGTTGTGATGAAACAACTATTTCAGTAAGTGATTTTTTATTTAATTAATATTTTTTGTTTTTTTGAATGCTTTCAGCTGCAACCAGAGATGTTGCTAGTGATGACAATAGTTTAAGCATGAAAAATCTTACATTTCTTCTTCCAGCTGCAGGATCGACAGTAATTTTCCATGTATCATTTTTTATTTACTTTTATGTTTATATTGGTGAACGATTTTCAATATTTTATACCATTACTTTGATTTTTAAATTGTGTATTACCTATCAGAGGTCTTTTATTATGTTTATCTTGAATGCTTTTTGTTCTGTTCTGTTATGGGTATGGTGTTAAGGAGATCGTTGCTCGAGGTGACAAGATTTTTATATCTCTAACCTACTCTCCGAGAGCTACTACTCTCAAATATAAATTTGGAAATTTGCCCGTAAAATATATGCGGGCAAAAATAGACAACGAAGAAGACTTTAAGGTTCTGGTAAGTGAGGTTAAAAGATATAAATTCAATCTTGTCAACGAGGAGCTTGAAGACGTAGACCCAAAACGTCTAGCAGCACCTGCTGGACCACCTCTATTACCAAGTAAGCGAAAAAGGTATTTGGAGATACCGAATACCTTAGACAACTGCGACAACGACAACTACATCACTGACAATGGTGAAGAGGAAAATGGTGATGACGAGGAACTGAGGAGAATCCTCAACGTAGGCTCTGATTAACAGACAAAAAACGGGTTATGGGGCAGCCGAAGCTTCAACAAGCCGCCTCGACTCAATGGCTAGGAGGAGCAGTACGTCGTTGTCGCAGCTGTCGGAGACAGAGGCCTCAGGGGTGTGACTGTGAGACATAACGCTGTAACATAGGATAGGTGTATAAATAAAACAAATTGAAAAATATATAGTGTTACATTTGTTTGTTATTCCAGTGATTGATAAAACAATTACAATATAAAAAATCGTAAATTCAAAAAACTTTTACAGTGTTGCTCAATGGGTTATATTTGACAAGGCGATCGTGTAAAATGAGACAATATGCAGTGGTGTTTGTTGGTACATTTTCAGATGTTTCGAACTCTATTCTAATATCAACACTCCCAGACTTAAGACTTTCGTTTTGTCTACTGCAGTCGATAACGAAAATCGGTGTTTTTTTATGAAATCTTCCAAATCTTGACATGTCTCACTAATGGTAAACTGTTGGATATGCGTATACATTTCATACAAGATACTGTGATAATTTTTGTTCATATTAAAAGCAACATTATCGTATGGATAGATTTATGAATTCAAAAATAATTTAATATTTGTCAAATTACAAAGATCAAAATGACTCATATCTTTCATCACTTGACCAATTCTAGCAGTTTGAAATACAAAAGTAACAAAACGAGGGTTGCTCTATACCTCCGTCAATCCACCAGTACGCAGACAGCTGTTTCACGCTTATTAGCGATCATCAGTGCGCCATAGGTCGATTGACGAAAGTAGAGAGCATCAATTTTTCCATGTTTAATAAACACGGCAGAATTCCTTCTGTCTTACTCGTAACAAAACGAGGTTTTTCCAGTTGGTTTGTAGATTTAACATTCCACGTATGTCTCATACATTGTTGTATGAACGGAAACTGGTGAAGCTCCCAACTCCTGAAAGCTAACTCGTTCCTTTTTCTATGTACCTTAACAGGTGTAACTTTTCAGCATCAGCTACTTGAACATGGGAAATCCTCCACAATATCCTATACAATTCCAAATGAGGCTTTTCATCGGCTGCAGTCGTTATGATTGCATTCACATCTGTAGAACTTCTTAACAATAGCAACAATAGCAAGTCTTGCCCTATGTTGATTAGTCCTCAAAAAACCCATTGGATTTTCCAGTGGAACAGTTACGCTAAAGTAACCATCAGTATTCCTTAGATCAGGGTAAGCCACATGATCCCAGCCTGCATGTTGGTAACTACTAGCTTCATTCCGTGAAAATGATACAAGCCCTTTTAGAGTTGAGGTTATTCCAGGGTTACGCACCCTGTCCACGACAAGACCCGCAATCTCATAACGAATTTCATCAAACATAAAGGCTACAAAGTTATTTATAGTATTCAATATATTTGTTGATTTCTTGTCTTTTTGATTAACCAATCTTCCTTGAATATACAATGAGCTATTACAAGGTAATATGTAGATATCTTGAGTCTGTATCGGAATTCGTATTTCATCTGAATTTTTATAGGTCGTATTGACATAAGGACGATGACTGTGCATCTCACAATTCGTAATAAAGTTGTCTATCATCACATACTCACCAATATTACGAATATTAAAGCCCATTGTTAGTTCGGGCTACAGGCCAGTCTATGGAGGCTGGGAATTAACAATAATTGCAATCAATCTGAAACTCGGGATTCGCATTCTATGGCGAATGAGTAAGAACTATAAAAATTTGCACCTCTTTGTGACACACGGAACCATCATTAAACGTCAAAAATTGAAAAAAATTCATAGCCGTCACGCCTAAATTGCAAAAAACGTGCAACTTCACAAAAAAGCATTTCTTGATGGCTACTACTATTTTTTAGGTTTGCACGTGTTTTTGTTTATCGGAACCTATTAAATTAATTGTTTATGTTCACAACCATCATATCTAGGACGACAAATTTGGAAAAAACGTGCAAATGAAGACGGAGCAGCAACAATGTCTAAGCAATAACCGTTCGAGTTTGCACCTTTTTTTCTTCTCCGGAAATGGATGATATTCAGAAGATATTTTTTTTTGTTCCAAATCAGACAAATAGGTATCGACAAATTTGCAAACAGCCCAAAAAGTACGTGCAAATATTAAGATTAGTTGCCAGACTCTGATTCGAGATTTGCACGCATTAGTTTTTCAGGGAAATTTGTTCCTTGTGAGTTTTCATTTTGGTGAAAATTTTGAGGACTCGACAATTTCGCAAACATCGTGCAGATAACAATTATAGTTCTTCACATTAATTTGAGTACCCTTACAAATTTGCACCTCAATAATGTATACGGAAACATGAGTTTGATGAGTTTTGATGTTTGTGAGATTTGACTGTCAACAAAATTGCAAACAACGTGCAAACACAAATACCGCGTAACTCTGAATTTGCACGCGCATACGTGCAACGGAAAACTGAAAATCAACAAATTATTATTTCTTCTATTTAGAAGTTATGCCCCCGGTTGCAGTGCGTGTCTATAAATACCTTTCTTCGTTCTCCTGTATCGTCCATCAGAGCTATTGCCAGATGTAATACACAGCAAATCTCTTATCTATCAACCTAATCAAAATACCCACACAGACCATAATTATTAACTAGAAGATACAAAATTCGGATGTAAATGAACATTACCTCATGTGTCAAGTCTCATACGATTATCATGCACAAGGTCGATTTATTATCCATAGTGTCTCAAGAGAAACTAGCTTTTTACATCAACATACACTAGTCCGTGAAGTAACTTGAGTATTATTCCTAAGTTTAGTGAACAATTATGTGCAGTAGCAGAAAAAATATTGTGATATATAATATGCACAGTCGTACCACGTTACATACTGATTGCATAAATAACTATTCGAACATCAGCCCTACACCTCTACTTTGGTTAAAAAGCCTTATGTATAGCTGCGAAGTATCAGAACGTCTGGCAACAGCGTCAAGCCTGTGTCCATCTGTAAAAGACAAATAGGTGCAAAAAATCGGTAGTTGGAGCCCATTGTTAAAATGACAAGTGTTAATGAATCTAGGATAGATGTTGAAAAAGTATGTTTTGTCCGCAAAAAGTATTTAACATGTGCATCAACAGATATAGTTGGAAAAAGAGGGTTGCAAACAATAAAAAAATGTAGCCTCCTAAGGCAGGACGGTATCGCAAATTTACTTGACGCGTCTCAGATCGAAGTAGACAAAAAACGCCGGAAAATTTATACAAATGTGAAAAATTCGTCAAGTGCGTTGAAACGTCCACGCGAAAAATCACCCATATTGCAGTAGAGCGAGGAAAACATGAGATTTGATTACAAGTACCTGTTCTGCAGTCAGGATATTTCGGACATATTTTGGACGCAAGAGCAGAAGAAACCACGTGGAAAGCGCGCAGAAATCTCCAAAATCATACGGAATGATGCCGATCGTGGGATAAGAAAAGCTGCTGAACTGCATGATGACGACTGGAGTCGTGAGATTTGTATTTTCATGCTTATTATATTATTTATTGGCTTATTTTAATGCTGCTACAATACAAGTTTAAAGTGTAGCAATTTAACAAGTTTTTCAAAATTTCCGTGATTTTGATTTCTCAAAATATACAAAATGTTTCAATTGTTACGTTTCGAAAAATTTTCTGATTCTCAAAATGTTCCAAATGTTCAAATTTCAAAACATTAAAAACTTATAGAAAATTCAGAATTTCAACAGTTTTCAAAACTGTCATAAGTTGCAGAATGCAGTAAAATTAAATTTAATAATATTAAAAGTATTCAAAACTTCAAGACTGTCAAGATTTCAAGATTTTAAAAAATTCTGAATATTTTATGATCATCAAAATTTTAAACCCTCTCATAAGATTATTAAAATTTCTAAGCATTTTTTAATATTTAACAATTCAAAAAATACTTTCAATCCTCCCATGATTTTTGAAATTGTCAAAATTTATAATATCTGAACTACAAAGTTTACAGAATAATTTATTAATTATTAAAAGGTCTCTAAGTTGGTTAATCATCCTCATGATTTCCTAAATTTCATAGATTTTAGTGATTTTCGAACATTTACATTTTTCAATCTTCGCATTTCCCGAGATATTAAAAATTCTAACAATTTTCTGAATGACAAAATATATACAGTATGAGTTTTTAGTACCGGATTGGTCGATAACTCCACTACTGCAGAAGATCGCGAAAAAAGTTGTATATAAAAGTTCTAGCTCCTGACTCAGAAAATATTTTGATTTATACAGGATGCTTCATAACAACGTGATGATGCAAAGATACATTTTTTAAATGAGACGCGCTGTATATTATTCTATATTTAGATTTTAATAATGATACCCGTTCCTAAAATATAAGGTATTGTAACATGAATATGATGTATATTGAATTTGTGGTTCTTGGGTTTTTAGGCCGGCGTCGTTTAGCGTTAAAGCTTGACGTTTCGCCACCACGAGTGGATGGCATCTTCAGAAGCTATTTCACTTCGGCGACTTCCACTCGTGGTGGCGAAACGTCAAGCTTTAACGCTAAACGACGCCGGCCTAAAAACCCAAGAACCACAAATTCATTGGACGATGGCCGCGAAAGCCTTACACAGTATGATGTATATTGAAAATTAATGAACCAATGATAATTATGCATCACGTCTATGAAATTGGCCGCATTCAGGGAACAACAGCGCTGCAGCGCTTTATTACAGCGACTGCATAAAGCTACTAAATTCTGACATTTCGCTGAAGCGCTTCATTAAAGCGATAAAGCGTATCGTTTCGTGCGCTGAACCGCTTGAAATTTGATGCTGTAAACAAAGTAGTAAAATCTAACCTAACTTTTTAGCGTCTATTTTGTGTTGTGATTAGCGTTGTCGAGATTTTGCTGTTGGTGTGTTTGAGTTGAATTGAAATCTGAAATGGAGAACGATCTTGTATGTGTCCAAATAAATGGCGAGGACGTCTATTTTGAAGCCATAAATGAAGAGGAAAGAGAGAAAATACTTACTGGTTAGTTTGCTTAGGATCCATTAATTGCATCTGCCTGCTAAAGTAACTTGTTTCGCGTGGTATTTTTGACCCAGGCTGTGGATTAAATGTTTTTAATTCTCTTCCAGATCCGTCATATGCGACGCATCTGTACCAGAGCTATATTAGCAAAGAAAACCAAGTAAAAGAGAGTGATCCAGATGTACCTGGTAGTACCGCCTCAGAGAACCCGATTCCACAAATACTGGACTCTGAGGGTAATAATACACAATTTGTTTTTATTAACATGATTCATAATTATATGTATTTTTTAGGTATTATTTGGAATGATCAGATGATTCTAGTTTTGTTGGAAGAGTACCGCAAATTAAGAGATTTATTTAGAAATCCCAAAATGAAAAAAAGAACATTGTGGCAACAAATTGTTGCTGTATTCAACAATTACAAGTATAATGTAAACGAAGACATTTTAGACAAAAAATTTAGAAACCTCAAGCAAACATTCATGCGCATAAGGGATAATCAAAACACGAAAAGGAGAACTGGGAAAGCTAATGTGACATGGAAATTTTATAATGTCATGTGTGATATATTCTCAGTTGATAAAACAAGCAACGTGGAAGTGAGGATCATAGAATCATCTCTTCCAAACCAGAATCCAGCAAAACCTATTGTGAAGGCTGACAGTCAAACCTCAACTAGCGCAATTGTGCCAGAAACGCCAAGCATGTCTGGAGAATTAACACCTTCCTCAAAAAAATTGAAGATGGAAAATGTTTTTAGCAGTCCTATGAGTGATGGAGCTGGCCCTTCTGGAGTGGTCAATAGCAAACAGTCTGCCACACAAGTTTACAAAGAAAGGTGCACAACTCCCGCCAGCACACCTCAATGTAATAAAAGAAAAAGAAAAGGATTGTTACAACACCGCCAGGAGTTGTTGAAAATGGAACAACAGAAGGTTACAGAGATATCTCTCTTGAGACAATCGCTAGATAAAAACAATCAGCTCATGCAAGTGTTGGTTGAAACAGCACAAGAAAGGAATAAACTCTTGGCACGGTTAGTCGAGTTGGAAGAAGAAAAAAGGCAGTAGTAAATGTATATTTATATATTTCAAGCTACTTTTATATTTTTAGAAAATAAAACTTTATTCCACTTCTGTTTTGAAACTTATGTGTGTTATATCCCTAATACCTTGGTGCATTCAGATACAATATACTTGCATACAGTGTACATTCAACTTTGAGAAGAGCTGAGCACACCCATTGAATGGTCAAATCTATAAAAAAAATATCATAACATCTGTCAAAAAAGAGCCAATAGAATTCAAGTAAAATATGCAACATATCATACCTAAATATTGCACAGAGATCATAATCAATCCTTATGTGTAAAAATCTCAAATGGTAAATTAAGGCTACCTATTAGAAGAAGCTTTATTTCAAAATAGGATTATCCTAGTACAAAGATACCAGTACTGATACCAAAAAATACAAAAAGATTATCCCAAAATAATCAAATTAATACAAAAAAATTAACACATACTATCACAATGCGCTTCCTTCTTATGATAGTTCTCATCCCATGGTTTTGTAACTGTGCCAACTGATTCCAGTTAAATAGTTAAAGTACAAAAACACAATAGACTGATAGCCATGTACTATAATGTATATAGAATATACAAGAATCACCATCCTCTACGGGTGAAGCCTAGGGTCTCGCTGAAATAAAGCTCATCTCATGTAAGCATTAAGTAGTGTTAAATGAAATCTAAGAACACAGCAGCAAGACATTTAACCTGATGTAGCTATTTCCAAATTTGACAGGATGTGTATTGTTTAGTGGAAGGCAACCAATTATTCCAAATTATTTGTTATATTTATTCTCTTGACTTCTCCCAATTGATGCCGTCTTCTTTCTGTAATATTAGGTGCTACAATAGGGATCTCTCCCTCATCTACAATTTCTAACTCCTCCTCTACCTGGTCACCTTCACTGTTTATAATTAAATTGTGCAGCACACAGGCAGCTACAATTACTTCATTTAATAATTCTAAATCTGACATATCGAGAAATTTTAATCTTCGCCATTTTCCTTTTAAAAGGCCAAATGCTCTTTCAATTGTTGACCGTATATTAGAAAATCTGACATTGAACCTTGTTTCTGCTTCAGTCAAATGACCTGTGTCACGATATGGTGTTAAAACTTCCTGTAATAGGGGATAGGCACTATCTCCAATGAGATGATATTCTGGCCTTATGAGAGGTTCATCTTCATCTACAATCCGTTGGTATAACAAACTTCTACGGAACACTCTAGCATCATGCATACGTCCAGGGTGACCAACACTTATATTAATGAAACGTTTCCTTGGATCACACACAGCTTGCAAAATTACAGAATGCGATTGGTATCTGTTATAATAGTCTACAGCATTGCCAACTGGCTGTTTTATAAATATATGGGTACCATCTATGGCTCCAACAACATTTCCAATTCCTCTTGATCTCTCTTGGAATATCTGAAAACACATAAGTACTTATGAGCTCTAAACATGATAAAATTAACAAGTCGTATTCCTATACTTGTATTATTCAAATAAAAGTGTTTTTACCTCTGCATTTTCATCACACTGCCTCGATGTTGGCCATACTATAGAATCATCCACCATACCACAAATGACGTTAACGATTTCTCTATAAATATAGTGTCCTGTACTTGGTGCTAATCCAAATCTATCACTGCAAGCAAGGAATGTTTTTGGTTTTGCCAACATCCAAATTACGAATAGCACTTTCTTTTGCACATTTACCAATAGTTCTCTGGATGGTTGAAGGCGACTGCCAATCTCATTAATAAGTATCTGAAAAGACATTGATTACTACAAGTAACTCTGTAAAAATATGTGAATCTTAAAATGTAATTTGAATAATAAGAACTAAGAATTTATGCTTTGGCATTATAATAGGCTGCTATACTAACATGACAGAACCTGTGTCATGAATATTGACCTACCTCAAAAGTATCTCTAGACATTCGAAAATGGTTTCGAAATTCATCTGGCGTGTATAAAGGTATTGTGTCTTCTACATAATTTTCATTCCTAACCGGATTTCTTCGTTGTGGAAGTGCTGGTTGTAGTGAAGATGTTAGATCTTCCACTGCATAAACTATCGTCCTGTTGCGATTAACGATATTATCAGCTATTTCGAGGTCTTCATCAAGAAATTCTGCGATATAATTCATGATGGACGTCTTTGTATGGTCAATGAAAGCACACAGTTTTCAAATTGCCACGATCGCCAAATTATTTATAAAAATAGAATAGAGATAGAGAATAAATTCAATAAATTGACAGCTGGGAGAAACACACGATAAACATAAACAACATAACCCAAAAAACCGTTACTACGTCAACTGTCACAACAATCTGACAGCTACCTGTCAGCTTGATGCTCTCAACAGCACAGCTATTCAGGGAACACAAGCTAAAAAGCGCTAAAGCGCTGACCGGCTGTAAATTCCCTGAATGCGCCCATTGTTTTC
The DNA here is from genome assembly GCA_951848785.1 of Callosobruchus maculatus. Lineage (NCBI taxonomy): Eukaryota > Metazoa > Arthropoda > Insecta > Coleoptera > Chrysomelidae > Callosobruchus > Callosobruchus maculatus. The sequence continues at coordinate 11,275,056 of CATOUR010000067.1, read as the reverse complement.
TCAGTATACTTGACTTATGTTATTCCGATAATTTGGGATTTCGACTTTAACAAATGCTATTATTTAGTTGTTGTACAAAATAAATAAATTTCGGACACAAATTAATAATATTTAAAATCTGCAGAAAAATCGAAATATCTCGGAAACTGATGAATGTAGGTATATGAAATGCTTACAGTTATGCAAGAGCATATTTAAAGCAATTTTTTTGTATAATAACATATGGGGGGTTACATTTAAAAGAAAAGAGAAAATCTAGATATTGCATTCTACCTCACCCTGTATATGAATATGCGTTGTCAACTTTTTTTAGCCTGTGTTAAAACTACATCAGAAAGAATAGAAACCCGACAGTTGATATGGTACGGACATATAAAACGTATGAACGAAGATAGATGGCCAAGACGCGCTTTTGAATATAGCCCGACAAATAAAAGAAGACGAGGAAGACCAGCAACTTCTTGGATAAGCGGTGTCAACCAAATAATGAGGGATAGAGCAATCCATGAAGACTCATGGCAAAATAAAAAGTTGTGGCGATCGAAATGCGGGATGCGGCAGAAGCTGTAGGACCCCCGCCTATATATATATATATATATATATATATACTTACAGCGGATCACCCAGCGTCCGGACCAAAAGCGTTTTACCCAGCGTCTGGCGTATATAACTGTATATAAGTAAGTTTCAGAAACAGGTCGCTTGGCGTCATAGTTCACCGTTAGCTCCACTGGGCGTCCATATTTTTTATGCCTGTCTATTAATAGAATTTATATACAGACTTTTTGTAAATTCAGCGTTGATGTTACTAGGCGTCCACCCTTGAATGGCTTATTGCCACGAGGCAAGGGTTCTGAGAGCCGTTAGAATGAGTGGAACTTTGAGCGTGTTGATTAGAAGCGTAATGGCTAATGAGAGAAGAGTCACTGCCCAAGAACTATGATACAGCTATGCAGTTATAGTGGTACAATACTACAGGGTGTCTCAAAACGACCCGACTGTTTGAGGTAGGGAAAAACCAAAACCGGCTTATTGTAAATACCATTGATTAGTGCCAATGGAGAGATGAAGGAAGAAATTTTACTTTTTCAAAATAGCATTCTTTAAATGACGCCCATTTTGTTGAAGGCGTTTTTCAAACCGTTTGTGCACATTTTAGCAAAAACTGTTCCAAGGAGTTGCTGAGTTGCTATCGATCTGATGCTTTCTTCAATATTGTGGCAACTAAACATGCATCCTGGCAACTAAAAGTGCAATATCTAACCAGTGTTCTTACCGAGCGAGCGGTGCGGGCTTACTCCCTCCACCACGCTTTATTTGCGTCTCGTGCACTCTAAGTAGTTGGACCGTTTTCATAATGTGCATAAACGCTTTGAAGAATACCGTCAACAAAATGGGCGTCATTTTAAGAATGTTATTTTGAAAAAGTAAAAAAAGTAAAATTTCTGCCTTTATCTCTCCATTTGGTTTTTCCCTACCTCAAATAGTCGGGTCCTTTTGAGACACCCTGTATAAGGTTACGGAGATTTGAGCACAGAATATGTATAGAACTTTTCGTCGCGTACTGCAACTTAAAATAAAACTGAAGAGTTGCATTAGCATATTATGGAGGAAATGTGTTCATAGGCTTTTCGGTATAGCCTAAACGCTCAACTCCTAAGTTCTTAGCATGCTATTAAGTACTGTACCCATGCAAGCAACACAAATCTGCAAGTACGTCGTGAGCAGAGAATATTTGATAGCTGGGAAAGACGCTATTATCTCAAGGAATTTCGGTACTTTGCACATTTCAAGGGCAAGACTCAGCGACAGACGCTGGGTAAACCGCTGCAAAACACAAAGAATATGATGATACTAAAAATAGATTTACTTTACAATAGGGGAGCATAGTAAACCTGTACACTGGATTTTTTATGAAATAAACAATGACCTTTAACACTTTATATGGATTTCCCTTCTGGACACCCCCCATTTATCTCACAAATTATTTTACGTTCACAAAAAGGCTTATGAGAGTTGAATGATTATTTATATGGATGTCGAGGGTGAACAAAACAAAATTACAGCATGTACAGGAAAGTGGGGCGCAACTAAAACAGATTCTTTAGGTGCGCTGTCCTGGATAATTTCATACCATTATATTATTTTATATTTACAGTATAATCTTAATATGTGGCGTTTTTCAGAGGTGGTCGATAGTTGGGTAAACTAGAAAGGTATCGAAAAAAGTTTAACAAGGGTTTGTAGGAGCAGTCATCAGCAGTCTCATTTTTAATTATACACAGTGACTCCATAAATTCGGCAAACCAAAGTTGTACTTGTTACATGAATCAAGCTGCATATTACTGATTTTCACGTAAAACATGAAGACTGGATTTTGCCTATTTCGCTCCCAGATCATATGAAAATCTCTAAGAAAAATTCAAACTTTTAAAATAGTTTCTTTTTGACAAAAACTGAGAACTTCTGAAAAAAACGTAAAGTTTAGAAACTTTGTGAAATAATTATGAAATTTTCGAAAAAAATTTGACTTCCTAAAGAACTATAAAATTTTCAAAAAAAAATATAAAAATTTTGAGATATCCGACTTCAAGATAATCACGTGAAATTTGAGTTTTTTGGAAAGAGTTGGATATTCAAAACAGAAACCTTAAGAAAATTATGATCTTAATAAACGAGGTGATTCCAAAACAAGTGAAATTTTCGACCAATTTTGCAACTTTTCGAAATTTTGAAAAATAAACATTTTAAATTACTAGGGTACTTGCAGAAAAAAATATTATGTCATTTACGCGTTCCTTAGAGCCTAGTAAACATGACAAAATCACTTGTTTGGTTTTTTGGTGTCGGCTGTGAGAGATATTCCAAAAATTATTTCAAATGCCGGAAAATGCCGCGCAAACAACCTCTGACGTCAGTGATATCCTATAGTGATGGGATGTAAAGTATTGATATTCGATATCGATAGCCAATGCTAACCTAACATTTTGTCATTGATCATTATAATCACAAAACAGGCACACACAACAGTACAAAAGTCAAAAGAATCAAAGTTAGGCTAGATTACTAATTCACCTTGTAGGGATGGGCTTGAATTAGATTCTATCTTTGAATTCATTCATAATGGGATGCGTCGAAATAAGATGATGGCTTCGATTAGTTGCGAATCTCGGTCACAAACAGGGTGAACTGTGATACCTATCAGATATAAAAATGTATTGCAACAAAAATGCTAGTGGGTTAATTGCCTGTTTCAAATATGTTTAAGTATCAATAAATTGAGTCGCATTGTTTCATCTCTAGCCGAATGCGCAGTTGGCAAACCACAAAGAAAATATGGTTGCGTTCGAACAGCTGATATGATTTCGTTTTGCATTTTGCATCTCGCAGTATTACTCAATGAGGAACTACGGCTGTAGTAGGATAAAAGAGAAGTCTTATTTCATTTGGGAATATGTATACCCATATAACAAAACTCGCTCGTAAACTAAATTATTGATATATGGCCAACGTAAATATTTAAAAAGAAATTTGGCAACATCAGAAATAGTTTGCAGTTGAATCTCACTGACCTGCGCTGTAGCAGTATCGATTGTCGATATCGATAAGATACCTGTGACGTCAGCCCTTGTTTTAAGTCACGTGGAAAAATTTGAATATATTCTTATTTTATTATGCAAATATCTTTTTTTGGCCGTCCGTAAAATCATGTTTTTTGTTTCCTACTGCTTCTTGATATGGTTTTCTTTACGCTATGTATACTCCCGAGGCGATTTCACGACCTCTGCAAGTAGTAGATATTGTCAAAAATTACTCACATTTTGATTATTTTTTGTATTTTAAAAATGTTTACTTTTTCAGACCAATGACCCTTTCGATAAAATTCAAAACTTTTTGGAAAATTCCGAGATATTTATAACAAAAACAAACAAAGAAGCAGGATTTATTCGAAAAATGAGGTTTTTAGAATGAATTAATTTTTAGACCAATTTTGGAAATTTGAGAAACTTCAAGATGCAATAAGTATTTTGAAATTTTACTAGTCTGCATCTTTTTACTAAGTTAGTTGCTTTCTTCCATATTAACGAGCTTTTGTTTATTTTTCATGGCCTGCTAGGTTGCTTGCACGCAGGAAAATTGAAAAACGCCGATTTGACTGAAAATTTGAAATAAAATGAAAACGAAAAAAGACTGATATCAAGAATGCTATATCATTAGAAAGGTAATCAAATTTTAGATTTGATTATTTAAACCAAAATAGGCATTCCCATTTGAAAAAATCAAGTTATCTGTGATTGAAGTTTCCTTAATTTATCCTCTGATTTCTCAAAGTGCAAAAAGAATTCAAATTTAGCCGTCTAACCTAAGGTGACGCATTTCATGCTTAATCGTACCGCGAGGTCAGGGCCTTCTAGGTATTATAATCGCTGCGATATTCAATTTTTTTCTGATACCTACTTATACCAAAAATGGTGATTTGCGCCTAAACGGTTTAAAGTTCCATGTGTGATACATAAAGTCACATTAGAATTGACCAAGGAATCCAAATATGCAATAATATATAGGGGGTTCCATTCAAAAAAATGTAGGTTTGATATGAATCACCCTGTATAAACGTCAAAATTCAAGTGAAAATATTTTTACGTTATAGCCCTTAAGGATCCCTACCATGATCAAGTGACAGATTTTTGAAATATTTTTTAGTAAGCCCGCAATTCTCCGTCCACGCACTATTGGCCCACCCCGTACGTATCATCTAAATCATTGTAAATCTTGATGGCATTGTAGGTGTATGATCTGCGATATAGTACAGTTTTATACATGGGATCTCTAAAATTGATGTCTAAATTACTACGTCTAAATACAAATTTTTCGTAAAGGGGGGGGAGCGAGAAGAAACAATTTTATGTGTAAATGTTGCTAAGTAATATTTACACGCATTTTATATGCCTAACCAACCATGCTGATTTCTCTTCAAAGAGATATGATCGTATTTTTTCAAAGAAAATACAACACATGTTTTGCAGTTTTTGTAATATGTTACACTTAGTAACCGAATCTAAACAAAAATAGTATACACTGCTACAATAAAATATGCTAGGAAATATGAGAGACTCACATAGTTTTTTCTTATTTTAAAATTCAAAATTGAACGATTCACATATAAAGACTTCAAATTAATATAACATTTTTTCAAAACATTTGACACATGTTCTTTGAAACGCAGAGTATCAGTATCAATTGTCAATCCCAAATTTTTGGCAGTATTTACCATATTCAAAGAGTCGTTGTTAATTTTGACATCAAAGTGATTGGTTATAAAATGATGTTTAGGGCCTGGGCAAAATAACATTACGGAACACTTGTCTTTATTAAGTTTCAAATTATTATTTTGAGAGTAGTTTGCAATGGCATTTAGATCATTATTAATCTGAAGGAGTGCACTATCCATGGAGTTGGTGCTGAAGCTTTTGTAAATTTGTGTATCGTCAGCATAACACATCACTGACGAGTTTTCTACGGAGTTGGACATATCAATTGTGTAAATTAAATACAAGAGTGGTCCCAGGACTGACCCTTGAGGAACACCTGAGGATATTTCAATTGGGCTGGATAAACAGCTATCGATCATTACTGATTTCCACGTAAAACATGAAAACTGGAGTTTGGTCTATTTCGCTCCCACATCATATGGAAGTCTCTAACAAAAATTCAAACTTTTAAAATAGTTTCCTTTTGACAAAAACTGAGAACTTCTGAAAAAACGTAAAGTTTTGAAACTTTGTGGAATAATTATGAAATTTTCGAAAAAGATTTGCCTTCCTAAAAAACTATAAAATTTTCAAAATAATATAAAAATTTTGAGATATCCGACTTCAAGATAATCACGTGAAATTTTAGTTTCCTGGAAAGATTTGGATCTTCAACAGAAACCTTAAGAAAATTATGATTTTGGTAAACGAGATGATTCCAAAACAAGTGAAATTTTCGACCAATTTTGCAACTTTTCGAAATTTTGAAGAATAAACATTTTAAATTACACCAAATTATGATATTGTCGAAAATTACTCACATATTGATTATTTTTTGTATTTTAAAAATTTTTACTTTTTCAAAGCAATGACCCTTGCGATAAAATTCAAAGCTTTTTGGAAAATTCCGAGATATTTATAACGAAAACAACCAAAGAAGCAGGATTTATTCGAAAAATGAGGTTTTTTGAATGAATGAACTTTTCGACCAATTTTGGAAATTTGAGAAACTTCAAGATGCAATAAACATTTTGAAATTTTACTAGTCTGTGATACTCTCGGAAATAACCGATGTTAGGAAACATTTTGTGTAAACAATGGGACGTTTTTTGAAAAATTATGAAATTTTTGAAAAATTCAGACTTCAAAACATTAGATTTTGGAATAAAATTTTTGGAAGATTGCGTCTCGCCCTTAGAGAATTATTTCGACTAGATGAAATATTTGAAAGCTACTGATAATCGTAGTAACCAATTTTCAAAAATCTCATATCCGAGCACAAGAATAGCAATATTAGTTGCAGGCACTGTAGTTGCATAAATCAATGAATCGAACTACATTTCTCTTTTAAACTTCATAGAAGTAAAACATAAAACTGTTATCTATGCACATTTGTTCGTTATTATTCCGACTTTAGAGTAAACCTAGAGTTTAGCTCCAACGGTAGCTACTGAATTGAATCCAAAACAATCCTCCAATGTATTAGAAGAGACAATATTCAATGACAACAAACGACGGCAGTCGCCGAGTAAACCGCTGCAGTGTACGTAGTATAGTTATTCTAAAAATAGATTAATATAAAGAATTGGCGCCGGGTAAACCCGTGCACTGGATTCTGTATACGGCGCCGGGTAAACCCCTGCACTGGATTCTGTATACGGTAAGTATATAAATGAGGACCCCCAGCGCAGCAGGTGGTAGAAGCTTGAACTTCGATTTTGTACGCAAATCAGTATTAGGTGCCAGTGGGCGTCCAGCCGATTTTAACGGTTTTGGAATCTACACATGTTATAAGTATCGAAAACAAGGTTTTAAGGGGGTGGTTACTGGGCGTCCGTATATCCGGACGCCCAGTGACCTCGGACGCCGAGTGAACCTAAGATTTTGCATTGGAGACGCACAGTTGTACCGTGTAGATATATATATATATATATATATATATATATATATATATATATATATATATATATATATATATATCTACACGGTACAACTGTGCGTCTCCAATGCAAAATCTTAGGTTCAGTCGGCGTCCGAGGTCACTGGGCGTCCGGATATACGGACGCCCAGTAACCACCCCCTTAAAACCTTGTTTTCGATACTTATAACATGTGTAGATTCCAAAACCGTTAAAATCGGCTGGACGCCCACTGGCACCTAATACTGATTTGCGTACAAAATCGAAGTTCAAGCTTCTACCACCTGCTGCGCTGGGGGTCCTCATTTATATACTTACCGTATACAGAATCCAGTGCAGGGGTTTACCCGGCGCCGTATACAGAATCCAGTGCACGGGTTTACCCGGCGCCAATTTTTTATATTAATCTATTTTTAGAATAATTATGCTACGTACACTGCAGCGGTTTACTCGGCGACTGGCGTCGTTTGTTGTCATTGAATATTGTCTCTCCTAATAGATTGGAGGATTGTTTTGGATTTAATTCAGTAGCTACCGTTGGAGCTAAACTCTAGGTTTACTCTAAAGTCGGAATAACAACGAACACATGTGCATAGATAACAGTTTTATGTTTTACTTCTATGAAGCTTAAAAGAGAAATGTAGTTCGATTCATTGATTTATGCAACTACAGTGCCTGTAACTAATATTGCTATTCTTGTGCTCGGATATGAGATTTTTGAAAATTGGTTACTACGATTATCAGTAGCTTTCAATTATTTCATCTAGTCGAAATAATTCTCTAAAGGCGAGACGCAATCTTCCAAAAATTTTATTCCAAAATCTAGTGTTAAGTCTGAATTTTTCAAAAATTTCATAATTTTTCACGAAACGTCCCATTGTTCACACAAAATGTTTCTTAACATCGGTTATTTCCGAGAGTATCACAGACTAGTAAAATTTCAAAATGTTTATTGCATCTTGAAGTTTCTCAAATTTCCAAAATTGGTCGAAAAGTTCATTCATTCAAAAAACCTCATTTTTCGAATAAATCCTGCTTCTTTGTTTGTTTTTGTTATAAATATCTCGGAACTTTCCAAAAAGCTTTGAATTTTGTCGCAAGGGTCATTGCTTTGAAAAAGTAAAAATTTTTAAAATACAAAAAATAATCAATATGTGAGTAATTTTCGACAATATCATAACTTGGTGTAATTTAAAATGTTTATTTTTCAAAATTTCGAAAAGTTGCAAAATTGGTCGAAAATTTCACTTGTTTTGGAATCATCTCGTTTACCAAAATCATAATTTTCTTAAGGTTTCTGTTGAAGATCCAAATCTTTCCAGGAAACTAAAATTTCACGTGATTATCTTGAAGTCGGATATCTCAAAATTTTTATATTTTTTTGAAAATTTTATAGTTTTTCAGGAAGGCAAATCTTTTTCGAAAATTTCATAATTATTCCACAAAGTTTCAAAACTTTACGTTTTTTCAGAAGTTCTCAGTTTTTGTCAAAAGGAAACTATTTTAAAAGTTTGAATTTTTCTTAGAGACTTCCATATGATATGGGAGCGAAATAGACCAAACTCCAGTTTTCATGTTTTACGTGGAAATCAGTAATGATCGATAGCTATTTATCCAACCCAATTGAAATATCCTCAGGTGTTCCTCAAGGGTCAGTCCTGGGACCACTCTTGTATTTAATTTACACAATTGATATGTCCAACTCCGTAGAAAACTCGTCAGTAATGTGTTATGCTGACGATACACAAATTTACAAAAGCTTCAACACCAACTCCATGGATAGTGCACTCCTTCAGATTAATAATGATCTAAATGCCATTGCAAACTACTCTCAAAATAATAATTTGAAACTTAATAAAGACAAGTGTTCTGTAATGTTATTTTGCCCAGGCCCTAAACATCATTTTATAACCAATCACTTTGATGTCAAAATTAACAACGACTCTTTGAATATGGTAAATACGGCCAAAAATTTGGGATTGACCATTGATACTGATACTCTGCGTTTCAAAGAACATGTGTCAAATGTTTTGAAAAAAAGTTATATTAATTTGAAGTCTTTATATGTGAATCGTTCAATTTTGAATTTTAAAATAAGAAAAAACTATGTGAGTCTCTCATATTTCCTAGCATATTTTTGTTTAGATTCGGTTACTAAGAACATATTACAGAAACTGCAAAACATGTGTTGTATTTTCTTTGAAAAAATACGATCATATCTCTTTGAAGAGAAATCAGCATGGTTGGTTAGGCATATAAAACGCGTGTAAATATTACTTAGCAACATTTACACATAAAATTGTTTCTTCTCGCTCCCCCCCTTTACGAAAAATTTGTATTTAGACGTAGTAATTTAGACATCAATTTTAGAGATCCCATGTATAAAACTGTACTATATCGCAGATCATACACCTACAATGCCATCAAGATTTACAATGATTTAGATGATACATACAGGGTGGGCCAATAGTGCGTGGACGGAGAATTGCGGGCTTACTAAAAAATATTTCAAAAATCTGTCACTTGATCATGGTAGGGATCCTTAAGGGCTATAACGTAAAAATATTTTCACTTGAATTTTGACGTTTATACAGGGTGATTCATATCAAACCTACATTTTTTTGAATGGAACCCCCTATATATTATTGCATATTTGGATTCCTTGGTCAATTCTAATGTGACTTTATGTATCACACATGGAACTTTAAACCGTGTAGGCGCAAATCACCATTTTTGGTATAAGTAGGTATCAGAAAAAAATTGAATATCGCAGCGATTATAATACCTAGAAGGCCCTGACCTCGCGGTACGATTAAGCATGAAATGGGTCACCTTAGGTCAGACGGCTAAATTTGAATTCTTTTTGTACTTGGAGAAATCAGAGGATAAATTAAGGAAACTTCAATCACAGATAACTTGATTTTTTCAAATGGGAATGCCTATTTTGGTTTAAATAATCAAATCTAAAATTTGATTACCTTTCTAACGATATAGCATTCTTGACATCAATCTTTTTTCGTTTTCATTTTATTTCAAATTTTCAGTCAAATCGGCGTTTTTCAATTTTCCTGCGTGCAAGCAACCTAGCAGGCCATGAAAAATAAACAAAAACTCGTTAATATGGAAGAAAGCAACTAACTTAGTAAAAAGATGCAGACTAGTAAAATTTCAAAATATTTATTGCATCTTGAAGTTTCTCAAATTTCCAAAATTGGTCTAAAAATTAATTCATTCTAAAAGTTTTGAATTTTATCGAAAGGGTCATTGGTTTGAAAAAGTAAACATTTTTAAAATACAAAAGATAATCAAAATGTGAGTAATTTTTGACAATATCGTTAGGGTACTTGCAGAGGTCGTGAAATCGCCTCGGGAGTATACATAGCGTAAAGAAAACCATATCAAGAAGCAGTAGGAAACAAAAAACATGATTTTACGGACGGCCAAAAAAAGATATTTGCAAAATAAAATAAGGATATATTCAAATTTTTCCACGTGACTTAAAACAAGGGCTGACGTCACAGGTATCTTATCGATATCGACAATCGATACTGCTACAGCGCAGGTCAGTGAGATTCAACTGCAAACTATTTCTGATGTTGCCAAATTTCTTTTTAAATATTTACGTTGGCCATATATCAATAATTTAATTTACGAGCGAGTTTTGTTATATGGGTATACATATTCCCAAATGAAATAAGACTTCTCTTTTATCCTACTACAGCCGTAGTTCCTCATTGAGTAATACTGCGAGATGCAAAATGCAAAACGAAATCATATCAGCTGCTCGAACGCAACCATATTTTCTTTGTGGTTTGCCAACTGCGCATTCGACTAGAGATGAAACACTGCAACTCATTTTATTGATACTTAAACATATTTGAAACAGGCAATTAACCCACTAGCATTTTTGTTGCAATACATTTTTATATCTGATAGGTGTCACAGTTCATCCTGTTTGTGACCGAGATTCGCAACTAATCGAAGCCATCATCTTATTTCGACGCATCCCATTATGAATGAATTCAAAGATAGAATCTAATTCAAGCCCATCCCTACAAGGTGAATTAGTAATCTAGCCTAACTTTTATTCTTTTGACTTTTGTACTTTTGTGTGTGCCTGTTTTGTGATTATAATGATCAATGTCAAAATGTTAGGTTAGCATTGGCTATCGATATCGAATATCAATACTTTACATCCCATCACTATAGGATATCACTGACGTCAGAGGTTGTTTGCGCGGCATTTTCCGGCATTTGAAATAATTTTTGGAATATATCTCACAGCCGACACCAAAAAACCAAACAAGTGATTTTGTCATGTTTGCTAGGCTCTAAGGAACGCGTAAATGACATAATATTTTTTTCTGCAAGTACCCTAGTAATTTAAAATGTTTATTTTTCAAAATTTCGAAAAGTTGCAAAATTGGTCGAAAATATCACTTGTTTTGGAATCATCTCGTTTATTAAGATCATAATTTTCTTGAGGTTTCTGTTTTGAATATCCAACTCTTTCCAAAAAACTCAAATTTCACGTGATTATCTTGAAGTCGGATATCTCAAAATTTTTATATTTTTCTTTTTGAAAATTTTATAGTTCTTTAGGAAGTCAAATTTTTTTCGAAAATTTTATAATTATTCCACAAAGTTTCTAAACTTTAGGTTTTTTTCAGAAGTTCTCAGTTTTTGTCAAAAAGAAACTATTTTAAAAGTTTGGATTTTTCTTAGAGATTTTCATATGATCTGGGAGCGGCAAAATCCAGTCTTCATGTTTTACGTGAAAATCAGTAATATGCAGCTTGATTCATGTAACAAATACAACTTTGGTTTGCCGAATTTATGGAGTCACTGTGTATAATTAAAAATGAGACTGCTGATGACTGCTCCTACAAACCCTTGTTAAACTTTTTTCGATACCTTTCTAGTTTACCCAACTATCGACCACCTCTGAAAAATTTTATAACGCCACATATTAAGATTATACATGTAACAAATACAACTTTGGTTTGCCGAATTTATGGAGTCACTGTGTATAATTAAAAATGAGACTGCTGATGACTGCTCCTACAAACCCTTGTTAAACTTTTTTCGATACCTTTCTAGTTTACCCAACTATCGACCACCTCTGAAAAATTTTATAACGCCACATATTAAGATTATACTGTAAATATAAAATAATAAGATGGTATGAAATTATCCAGGGCAGCGCACCTAAAGAATCTGTTTTAGTTGCACCCCACTTTCCTGTACATGCTGTAATTTTGTTTTGTTCACCTTCGACATCCATATAAATAATCATTCAACTCTCATAAGCCTTTTTGTGAACATAAAATAATTTGTGAGATAAATGGGGGGTGTCCAGAAGGGAAATCCATATAAAATGTTAAAGGTCATTGTTTATTTCATAAAAAATCCAGTGTACAGGTTTACTATGCTCCCCTATTGTAAAGTAAATCTATTTTTAGTATCATCATATTCTTTGGGTTTTGCAGCGGTTTACCCAGCGTCTGTCGCTGAATCTTGCCCTTGAAATGTGCATAGTACCGAAATTCCTTGAGATAATGGCGTCTTTCCCAGCTATCAAATATTCTCTGCTCACGACGTACTTGCAGATTTGTGTTTCTTGCATGGGTACAGTACTTAATAGCATGCTAAGAACTTAGGATTTGAGCGTTTAGGCTATACCGAAAAGCCTATGAACACATTTCCTCCATAATATGCTAATGCAATTCTTCAGTATATTCCATTTCCGTGTAAGCGTAGTGTACCAACAATATAATACACTCAAAGGCAATTTTTGGGCTATAGTGACTTTATTTTAAGTTGCAGTACGCGATGAAAAGTTCTATACATATTCTGTGCTCAAATCTCCGTAACCATATACAGGGTGTCTCAAAAGGACCCGATTATTTGAGGTAGGGAAAAACCAAATGGAGAGATAAAGGAAGAAATTTTACTTTTTTTTACTTTTTCAAAATAACATTCTCAAAATGACGCCCATTTTGTTGACGGTATTCTTCAAAGCGTTTATGCACATTATCAAAACGGTCCAACTACTTAGAGTGCACGAGACGCAAATAAAGCGTGGTGGAGGGAGTAAGCCCGCACCGCTCGCTCGGTAAGAACACTGGTTAGATATTGCACTTTTAGTTGCCAGGATGCATGTTTAGTTGCCACAATATTAAAGAAAGCATCACATCGATAACTACTCAGCAACTCCTTGGAACAGTTTTTGATAAAATGTGCACAAACGGTTTGAAAAACGCCTTCAACAAAATGGGCGTCATTTAAAGAATGTTATTTTGAAAAAGTTAAATTTCTTCCTTCATCTCTCCATTGGCACTAATCAATGGTATTTACAATAAGCCGGTTTTGGTTTTTCCCTACCTCAAACAGTCGGGTCGTTTTGAGACACCATGTAGTATTGTACCACTATAACTGCATAGCTGTATCATAGTTCTTGGGCAGTGACTCTTCTCTCATTAGCCATTACGCTTCTAATCAACACGCTCAAAGTTCCACTTATTCTAACGGCTCTCAGAACCCTTGCCTCGTGGCAATAAGCCATTCAAGGGTGGACGCCTAGTAACATCAACGCTGAATTTACAAAAAGTCTGTATATAAATTCTATTAATAGACAGGCATAAAAAATATGGACGCCCAGTGGAGCTAACGGTGAACTATGACGCCAAGCGACCTGTTTCTGAAACTTACTTATATACAGTTATATACGCCAGACGCTGGGTAAAACGCTTTTGGTCCGGACGCTGGGTGATCCGCTGTAAATAATATATATATATATATATATATATATATATATATATATATATATATATATATATATATAAAACTAAAAGACATTTTTTATCTTACCATGTGAAAAAAATAATGTTTTAATATAAGAATGGTCATAACTTTTGAAATATCTTTTATAATGTTACAATAACTTACATTTTATGAACGGGAATCATTAGTAGAATCTAATAATTATGGAATCATATATAGGGTGTCTCATTTAAAAACAATATTTGTTTGCTCACCACGTAGTTATGGATGACGCCGTATAAATCAATATATTTTCTGAGCAAGGAGCATATCCTTGGCTGCAACTTTTATATACAACTTTTTTTGCTATCTTCTACAGTAGTGGAGTTATATATCCACCGATCCGGTACTAAAAATTCAACCTGTATATTAAAATGGATAAAAACCCAGATTTGTAGGTTGCATTCTCCTGTTTTCAGGATTCATCAGCAACTCCAGATGAAATAGCGTTAGCAGGTGAAAAGATATTGGTAACTTTGTACAATGGCCGGCCCAATGACACCCTTAGTGGCCTCCGTTACGCTGGTTTTGCCCGGTCTCTAACTAAAAGCAAATATAATTTGGCAGCATTACCACCCATGGAAGCAGCAGCACGTCAGCATTCTCTTAGAGTATACCACTAAGTACAACAGTGGAAGAGCATCATGAAACAACTGGAATCCTGGGGATGGCGGCAGGGGGCTCAGGGCTTGCACCCTATTCCGACCACGCTCGAAGCTGCACCTACCGAACTCCTACGGATCATTTCGTGTAAATGCGAGAAGGGCTGCGGCGTACGGTGTAGCTGTCGTAGAGCTGGGCTGGCATGTACTGAAATCTGTTCCTCATGCCATGGCATGCACTGCACAAACAGAAGAGGAATAAACCTGGACGACGACGAAGATGGTCAAGACGATCTAAATTTGAATATTTCACAAGACAACTCTAGTCTACCCACAACCGCAAGAGAAATTCATTTGGATGCTGACGATGATTGCCAAGATGAACAGAATCTTGATATTTCTCAAGACTATTCTAATCAATCTACAACCATAAGAGAAGTGGATTCGGATGCTTGCCAAGATGAACAGAATCCGAATATTTCTCATGACAACACTAATCTAGCTGGACCCTCAACGGACTGCACGTAGCAATACCAATTTGTTACTACGATATTGTATTATAATCATCAAAACCATAGTTTTTCCGTTTGTCTTTATTATTATTGATCATACCAAGTAGTTTTTTTTCACCATTAACTCTTATAGATATGTTGAGTGAATTGTTTCATCCTGTATCTTCATAATACAGTTTTGTTAATTTTTTAAGTTTCCTTATACCTCCATATACCTATATTACTTTTTATTCCAGTTATTTTTCCGTCTACTCATATTATAGTAGCATGATTTTATGGGGAAGAAACCCTTTTTCTAAGTCATGGTATTCAACTGGTCAAACTATCATAAATACAACAACGAAGGGAAGCGTTAATTTGTTTTTTTTCTAACAATGTTTAATAGCAATTCAAAAGTCATATACTAACACTACATGATATCGAAAAAATATTAAGCTAATAAGTTTAGGTGTTGCATACAGTCGAACCTGTATAACTTGATTTTTTTTAGTTGTCCCTGTACATATTTTCCATCATGTGGGCATTTTCTGTATAATCTATATTGCTATAACTCTAACCTCTATAGCTCGAACCTTTCTTCAACTCAAGCTCTTTTGAATGTCTCGTCAACCTCGAGCCATAGAGTTCAAACAATAGTTGACGTGCTAAGTAATATTTTTAGATGTTGCAATGAAATCCTGAGTATGTATTCATCTCCTCTTTAAAAAGAAGATACTTAATGAAAAATAAATAACCTCCACTCTGCGTGGTAGCTAGCACACCGGCGCGTCACACCGCGCGGCGCAGCGTCACCTGCCATGCAAGCGAGATCCTTTCGGTTAAAAGAGAGCGCGCTATAAAATATGAATTTCGCGGTTCTCTTTTCTGGACAAATATATATGAAGTTATCATTAAGTATACTTCCGTTGAACAAAGACACGTGCAAAGTCATAGTTACGGTCAAAATAGACTCATTAATCAGCATTTGTATCTGCAGGTTGTTTGCAATTTTGTTGAGAGTCAAACAAATCTCACAAATATTTCAAACTTATCAAACTCATGTTTCCCTATACACTATCGGGGTGCAAATTTGTAAGGGTACTCAAATTAATTTGGAGAACTATAGCTGTTATCTGCACGATGTTTGCAAAATTGTCGAATCCTAAAAATCGTCACCAAAATGGAAACTCACAAGGAACAAATTTCCCTGAAAAACTAATGCGTGCAAATCTCGAATCAGAGTCTGGCAACTGATCTTAATATTTGCACGTAGTTTTTGGATTGTTTGCAGATTTGTCGAGACCTATTTTTCTGATATGGAACAGAAAAAAAATAACTTCTGAATATCATCCATTTCCGGAGAAGAAAAAAAGGTGCAAACTCATAAGGTTATTCCTTAGACATTGTTGCTGCTTCGTCTTGATCTGCACGTTTTTTTCCAAATTTGTCGCCCTAGATATGATGGTTTTGAACATAAACAATTAATTTAAAGGTTCCGATAAAAGAAAACACGTGCAAAACTAAAAAATAGTAAGCATCAAAATGCTTTTTTGTTAAGTTGCACGTTTTTTGCAATTTTGGCGTGGGAGCTATGAATTTTTTTCAAGTTTTGACGTTTAATGACGGTTCCGTGTGTCACAAAGAGGTGCAAATTTTTATAGTTCTTATTCATTCGCCATAGAATGCGAATCCAGAGTTTCAGATTGTTTGCAATTATTGTTAATTCCCAGCCTCCATAGACTGGCCTACTATCAAACAACTGCGCCTGAGACGAATCAATAATCTTTGGATTCTAGAATAAATTGCTAATTTTATACGTAATATTAATCTTATGCCGCTATCTCCAATGACATTAGTTCTGTTTGTCTGTTCCACTTTGTATGACCTTCAAGCCAAGCAATTGACTATTCTCGGATGTTAATTCATTAGCTGCTTGTCTACTACTGACTCCTTTATCTCTCTGATTATCTTTCTTTATACGTGAATGGTAATTGTGCGTATTGTTAATGCTGTGGTTATTTAGCATCCCAGTGTTATACAAAAAAACCATATTAAATTTTCTTCAAATGTACTCTTATCGTTATCATCTCTGACTTGAAATTGATAAGGTTTTTGTCTTGGTCTACCACTTTAAGAACAATTTCGTCAATATAATTGGTATTTATTAGAGATGTGCCGATCATGACTTTGGCCGACTAGCCGAGTAGTTGCAAAGTGGCCGACTAGTCGGCCAAGCCGATCACGGTTTCGGGGATTTCCGTAACGTTTCGTATGCAAAGCGCAAACGCCGGCGCCGTCTGCGTGCGTGTCAGTACCTGTTTTGTTTACGTCGCATTGTTTCTTGATTTTCGCTTTTAAAAGGGTCAGAGCGGTGCTTTTGTGTAAAGAGTATTTAAGTGTAGAGACTAAGTGTTGAACAAAGTGAAAGAACTCAATTGTTTAGTAATGTCAAAAAGGAAGTGTATGGATGTTTTTTGAACAGTTAGACAATGATTCCCATAAAGTTAAATGTAAGCAGTGCCAAATGATAGTTTCTCGTGGTGGGCAGGGAAAAGCAGCGAATACTTCGAGCATGAACAATCATATTAAGCACAGACATCCAGCCCTGATACCTCAGTTAGGTTCTGTTATCAAATGCTCGACCAAAGACGATTCCTCCCAGTCACAAATTCAAGCTGAAGAACTTCCTACAACAGTGCCTACTCCGTCAACTTCAGCGTCATCAGATGTCACTTTAAGGAAAAAAAACAACAAAACATTGAAGATAGTTTTGCCATACAATGGGCACGTGAAGATTCAAGATCAAGAGAGATCAATATCGCGGTAGGTGAAGTGATTGCACTGGACAACCAGCCGTTGTCAATTGTTGAAAATACTGGCTTCAGACAATTGATGAGAAAAGTTAAACAAAAATATAACATACCAGGCAGAAAGTATTTTACAGAGAACATCATTCCTCAACTTTACAAAGAGACTAAATCGGAAATACGAAGAGGAGTTATGAGTGCAGCTGCAATTTCAGTTACTACTGACATATGGACAAACACAAACAAAGAAAGTTTTTTGAGTTTTACAGCTCACTGGTTTGACGATAGTTTCAAATATCATCACGCAGTATTGCAAATGAAACATTTCCCTGAAACACACACCGCTAATAATATCAAAAACTGTTTAGAAGAAATACCAACGTTGTGGGATACAGATACGAGCAAAATTCACGCTGTTGTTCGAGACAACGGCAAAAATGTGACGAAAGCAATCGATGATTCACTTTTTAAGGGAATACCTTGTTTCATACATACTCTTCAACTGGCAATCAATACTGCTTTAAAACATGATACCATGGCACAAATACTTGTAAGATCGAGACGAACTGTGACTCACTTCAATCACTCTAACCAAGCTCAGTCAAAACTTCGTGATTTGCAGCAAGAACTGAATTTATTAGATCACCAGCTAGTCCAAGATGTATGTACCAGATAGAATTCTACGTACTATATGATATCTCACCTTTTCGAACAAGAACGAGCTGTTTCATTATACCTGGCTGAAACATCGGTAAATTTCGAAAATTTGTCCAATGCAGAGTGGGAAATACTAGGAAAAACCATCGAATTGCTGAAGCCATTTGAAGAGATTACCAAGATTATAAGTTCAAGTTGCTCTTCGATATCTGAAGTAATACCTCGTCTGAAAACTTTACAAAAATATCTAGAAATTTACAGTGATGAAAACAAAGAAATCATGGAAATGAAAGTCCTGCTGGAAAATGATTTGAATAGTAAGTTCGACGTAGACCATAACAAAGTCTTCATGTTGGCTACCTTGCTGGATCCAAGATATAAGCAACAGTTTTTCAATGGAGAGGATCTCATCACCATAAGATCTCAATTTTTATTGGATTTCAGAAAAATAGCATGAGTGATGACGAGAGCGACAGTGGCAAAGATGATCTACAGAGCACCTCCATCGATGAAGCCAATACAGAAACAGCAACACACAATTTACCTTTAATTAAAACATATAAGTAAATTATAAAAAAATAATGGAGATGATGATATTTTTGTTTTTCACAATTGCCACTTTGATTTGATTACGTTATGTACGGTAATAAGTCATATGAGTTCGTTACTTTTTTCTTTTTATAAAACAGTTAGTGTTTAGAATTTTTGAATATATATTTTCACTGTTCATCATGTACATGCCTAAATTTAGTTGATTGGTTGATAAAAAAATCCAATTTTTTTTATTTTACTGGAAAAAATTATACATGTTTATTGGTACATGCCTAAATACTTCTTAGTTTGTTAATAAGAAAACCCTACCCTTTTATTTTAATAAGGAAAAATATATATAAATGATTATTGAAGATAAAAAGATATTATATTGTTTTGTTTGTTAACCATTGAATCGCTATCGGCCGAATCCGTCCGGATGACCATTGATTTTCCATTCTGTCTGGCATCACACGCTTGATGGGTTGAGATACTTATTTTAATTTTGTTCAATAAATGTCATAATAAATATATATTTTGTTTTATTTGCAAGTACTGTAAATGGATGAAATGAGCGGACTGTATGGTTCTTCTTTGTTGTGTACAGTTTTAATGAAAATTGGTTTTGTTTTACACTGAATTTAACAATGATTTATAAATTCAATTGCGAAACCGTGTTGACTTGTTGGCTTGTCGGAGACGGAGTCTCCTAGACCTCTGGTGTCGCCGCTGTTGCCACATCGATTTGTGGCAGATTAGGTGCCGCCGTCGATTGGTTCTTGACAAGTACATAGTTTGAGAAACTGATAACCAACGGAAAGGTCGTTTTGCTTCACATTCCAAAATGTATAAGACTGACTATAAAATAAAAATATGAATGAAAATTCAAGGTTAATGCTTGATGTATTTCTCCCTAAATACATATTGTACTATTGAGAAATGCATACAAAATATGGAGCCGGATAGTCGGCGCTGTTTGCCGACTAGTCACCGACTAGTCGCCGACTATGGTAGTGGCCGGATAGTCGGCTTTACCGACTAGTCGGCACATCTCTAGTATTTATAGGAAGATAAATGACATATGAATATAAATTTCATTATCATCATGGGTATGTTTTTTATTATCGATTTTTTCTTCTATAAACTGAACAAGTTCATTTATCTCATAACTACTAGGTATTCGTACAACCTCATCTCCAATATGAAACTTATTGTTTGTGTCAACCACATTAGGTATTGTGTTAAAGGTTACGAAATCTAATTGGAACTGCAGTACTTCAACCAGTTTGAAGTGTCTACCATAGGAATACTCATAACGACAGTTACTGATTTATTTTTGTAGTAACTCTCGTTAATCATTACTATTAAAATGTTCACTTGAAAGTAGTTGTACTTAAACCAGTTGAATTGTTACAATAATATGCATTTTCTTCGACAAAATCGCAGTATTAGAATAGAATTCAGTTTTTATCACTGACTATGAAGCTACATTTTAGAAACAGCATGCAACTTTAATATAGGCTATTAAAAATGTACCAGTTAAACACTTTAACATGGCTGGTTTTCATAATGTGCTCCTCTGAGTACTTCCGTACCATCAAATGTGGCTGCACTTCTCAATGGTTTTCTCCTTAACGGAGTGTCGAAAGAATCTAGAAATGCCACACTATCGATTCATATCCATGGATCGCTAACTGCCTAGCAGACTGCACCTGATATATATAACCGGTGAATATGTCTAGACAAATAGCACTCCGAGATCTCCAACGACTGAACTACTGTGGGGGTACGCCGTTAGCACAATTTGCCTCTGAACGCAGTACATTCGGAACAGGGGCCGAAACATGTAGTCTACTGACCGCATGGGGCTGGCAACTCCCGTTTAACTCACATCCGGACTTCAGAACCCCACTGACCCCACAAGCTGCCTTGGTTGCAATGGACTAGTATCACGAGGTTAAGAACAATGATTTAATTATTATGGCCGCTTAGTGCATACACAAATAAACGTTCTGCTGCATTTCGTTACTTTCTACATCATTTTGTTTTTTAGTAATTCCATTCTAAAGTTTAAAGAAAGGAATTCAAATTCAGCCAATCAGTGCCAACCGCGCGAATTATCAGCAGTGCATTGTTGCCAAGAACAGCTCCGACTCGCAAAACATTTACATTTCACATAAACATGTTATTTGCTATCCAAAGTGTTATAAATAATTTGAAACTCACTTCTTAGCTTTCACATTTCTCATCTTCGTATTGAAGAACTGCATATTATCCACATAAAAGTCGTTCACCATAGCCATATCAACTTTAGGCAGGTTATCTGAATCGGCGTTTGTGAATCCACTATCGATTTTACCCATACTTGTTGGTTATGTTATGATAAAATAACTTGAAACCTAGTAAAATGGAATAAAAGGATATCCTGTACAAATAAACGCAAACAAATAATAATAACTTTAAGATTGTTGAAAATTACAGCCAAAGCCCAATGGAATTTGGAAATGACAATGACCGAATGACGATTGATTGACAGGATTGACGGATCAGGAACCTTAACTTAGCTTTCGGAAGGGCTGTTCCAAATTATGGTTCTATCACCGTCCTAGAACTGTTTTCATCATGCCCCGCCCATTTTACAGTTCTCAAAACGATGATTGGTTGCTCCACCAGCGTACCAACCAATCATCGATTCTAGAATCACAAAATGGGTGGGGCATGATGAAAACAGTTCTAGGACGGTGATAGAACCGTAATTTGGAACAGCCCTGGAATTTCGGATCACGGGACATTAAAACCACAAAACATATCAGACGGGAACAGAAGACAAGATAGATGAGCCAGCCCGCGTACAGCTCCGCGCGCCATCAGAATGCGGCAACACAGCACACATATCTGTCTTTTGATTGGCTGTTCGCCTATAGGGCAGTGACGTCACTGCCCTAGGAGAATTCAAATATTTTCCTCATTTTCACGGCTTTCCTGTGCCCAAAAAAATCGGAGAAAAAAATGAGATGCTTTTTATGACGTACTCTATCATATGCAACCAGAAATAAAATTCATGATACTAGTCCATTGAGCGAATTTTGCCAATTCTTTACCCTGGCAGAACTATGACATCCGTCACCAAAACAGCACTGGTAACGGGTCAACTTACGGCCACCTGGATGGCGAAGGGTAGAGACACCTTGGCTGATCAGGAGGCAGCATTTGAAAAGTTGCTTGCTGACATCCGGACGACCCCTCCTTCTGCTACCGTGATACAAGCTATATTCAAAGAGGTGATAACTCAAGCTGCCCGACATAATGGTGACTCTGTTTCGTATTCCGCAGAGGAAGTAAAGGCCAATGTTGGTGTGACACATGACAGACTTTTCCGCCTACCGCTACCAGAAAGGATCAATCGGCAGAAGTATCTAATGATAACCATGGGGGCGAATGCAGTTGATCCTGCGTTCTTGGATCCAACTTCCAAGTTGGCTCGAATTTGGCCGGAGATAGTTGGCAATTTGAGTGACAACTATGAGGTCAATCGGGACCTCGAGATTCACTTGATAGATGACAACGATATACCCTCCCGATGGCGCGTACAGAACCCAAGCTCTCTGATAGCAATGCTTCATATCGAGGGCCTGAGAGGGGGAATCAGCTTAGACTCCAAAGCAATAGGGTACCTATTGATCTGTCTGTTTACCCTAACAAAGTCAGGGAACTTAACAGACAACTATGTCGACAAGAGGTTGACAATGATAAACAGGGATTTCCCTGCGCTAAACTTGAAGAGCTTAGTGACACGGGAAACCATCATGGAATTCAGCCAACTCTTTCCGACGATGAAAGCGACAGAAGACGAGATCTACCAGGTACTGTTCTCATTCTACAATGTCTTCAAGGAGGCCTCGCTAGGTCCCTTAGAGTGGATCATTGAACAAGCCAGGGCTTCCAACATGACAGCAGCTGCTGCAATTGCTAGTATGGTTATACAGTATCCCACATACACATTTAACCAGGTAAATGATGCTATCGGAGGGAATCAATTTGGGAAGTGGGCAACAGCCGTGGGATATGCAGCTTATGATTCATTATTTATATTTTAAACAAAAAAGTGCAGCCCGGGCTCCGACACACCGAGCTGCTGTTCCATTACCCAATGACTACTCCTCACACCGTGAGGTGAGCAATCACTGGGTCCGCGAATCGTGCGCCCTAAGTAGACGAAGGGACCCAAGGATGACTGCCTTCTGCATTCTGGCGGCTAAGATGTGCGCCGCCGCACGGCACACCGGTATTTTGCGCAGTGCCGAGAGCAGCCGTATTCCTCATTCCACCTAGGGATCCAATGACCATAAGCAGCAGACTTACAGTGTAGTCTGGCCAGAGCCTGCGAGGTTGACCGAGCAACTCCTGGTATTTGGTCCGCTTTTCCTCCTCCTTAGAGACGATGTTCACCTCGGCAGGCGCCGAAAACTCAATAACGAACATCGTCTTCTGTTGGTGGTCGAGAAGGACTATGTCGGGCTTGTTTGCCTGTACAAGCTCGAGCGTGGGGAACGAGTAGTTCCAGTAAATCCGGCATCTCTCGTTCTCCACAACGGACTCTATATCCCCTGGAGCGTATGGCAGCACCGCATATTATTATTATTATTGTCTAACGATCGTCCTTATACTCTTTCTCATTAAGATCACACCCGATTTCGGGTACTGTTAGGGGAACATCTGCCGATTTCAGGTTTTATTTTTCAGCATGCCGATGGGACTCCAGTGGAAGCAGCTCCGATGAGGAACCTAGTTCCAAAAAGCTAATGCGTGAATTACGTCACATGAAACGTAAATTGAAAAAGGTGTGCCGTCAGCGGTCTCGATCTCGTTCCCATCGTAGGCGGTGGACTCGTAGCCGGGATCGTATCTCGAGGAGATCGGCATCGGCTAAACAGCGCCAGCGGTGCATCATCACCGTACACCAGCCCTACCCCGCGCGGGTCGGAGGTGTTTACCATATACGACGGCGGCAGCCATTGTCCGAGCGACACGGGGCCGCAGGCGCATAACAGCCACAGTGCGTCTTCCGCGCCTCGGGCTAGAGATGCGCACCCTAGTGGAGCGGAACCCGTTCCTCGGGACGGAACACCTGACCAAGAGGAGACAACAGAGGGAGGAGACCGACCCATCATAGATAATGATGTTGATCTACCCGATGACATACTATCAGTATTAGGGGAAGATCCAACTAGAGAAAAAACGGCAGCGTTTTCGCTACACTCCGCACTGGCACATTTTGGTGAACGGCATCCGTCCCGAGGTTATCGACTAACTTAAATCAAATTACGTATTACCATCAAACTTAAAACTATCTCCTCCTCAGATAAATCCAGAAATTTCGGTTATCTTGTCACCTTCCCAACAGGCTAGAGATGAGGTACATCTTCAGTACCAAACGTTCATCGCGACAGCATTGTCGGCTTTGGGAAAGGGCCTCACCATTTTGCTACAACCAGGCTTGAATTTACCTGCTGATGTTAGAGAGGTACTCCTTAAACCTCTTGGAGATACAGGTCGTATGTTGGCAGATACTTTTGCATTAATTTCGTCTAATAGACGGAATATGCTGTTCCCGCTCTTGACTTAGCTGAGAAGTCTGTTCCATCAGATCTCCTATTTGGTGATGATCTAGGGGATCGAATAAAATCCGCTAAGGTCGTCGAGACTACTGGGAAAAGTATTAAAGCGACATATTCTGCGCAACCGAAACAACCTTTCTCAAAAAAAGGGGCGGGGGCAACAAAACGTGCATACTCACGTTACCCGTCGGAAAAAAGGAATCGCCCGGCCGGCGGTGCAGCCAACGTGAGGGAAGCGAGGTCATTCCGAGGGCGCTCCTCACGAAAGCAGGAGTGGGCAGAGAGGTCCAAACGGACTCACAGGAAATGATAGAGGTAAGCTACGCAGGTAGACTAAAGCACTACTATACGTGTTGGAAATCCCTCACAACCAATAAAGTTGTGTTAAGCTGGGTCAAAGGATATCGTATACCTTTTATTAAATTTCCCATACAACAGGTTGAACCAAAGTGTAAGTTAACCTCTCAAGATTCACTCTTATTAAAAACCGAAATTTCTAGACTGCAACTTATTGGGGCGATAAAATTATTTCATCGCAGTACCTCTCCAGTTATTTTTTGGCCGATAAATCTGATGGTAGTAAGCGGTTTATATTAAACCTGAAACGCCTAAACAAATTTCTACATCCACCACATTTCAAAATGGAGGATTTCAGAACGGTATTGAGATTAATCGAGAGGCATTGCTATATGGCATCAATAGATTTGCGAGATGCCTATTTACTAATATCAATCCACAGCAAATCTCGTAAATATTTGAGGTTCAAGTTTCATCACACAATATACGAGTTTCAGGTCCTTCCTTTTGGTATCTCTACCGCTCCCTACACATTTACAAAGTTAATGAAGCCAGTCATTCAGCAATTGCGAACTCGGGGAATAATTATCGTGAACTATTTGGACGATATTCTAATTTTTGGTTCCACTCAAGAAGAATGTCAGAAAAATGTTGACTCTACATTACAGCTTTGAAAATCACTAGGGTTTTTGGTCAACCTAAATAAAAGTTCACTTATTCCGAACACAACGTGCCAATTCCTAGGTCTAATTTTTGATAGCAAGAAAATGATAGTTCAAATAACACCCAAGAAAAAACAATTGATCCTGAAGTGGACTAAGTACTTTCTTCAAAAAAAACCCTTTCAAGATAAAAGAATTTACGAGATTATTGGGTATGCTGGTGGCCGCATGCCCCGGTGTGAAATATGGATTTCTTTATACCAAAATCTCAGAAAGAGAAATATCTGGCATTACAGAGGGCGAACATGTCATATCAAGGTTCCATGCACCTGTCTCTACAGGCCAAACAGGAACTATCCTGGTGGGCTACCAACATCACGAATGCAGTTAATGATATTCGCCAAGACAATTTTACTTTGGAAATATTTACTGATGCCTGTCCTACCGGCTGGTGTGCCTGCTCCAACAATGAGCGCACTCATGGGTGGTGGTCAGTCTCCGAGCAAAAGGAGCATATACATTTTTTAGAGCTCAAAGCCATTCTGTTGGGGTTAATGTGTTTTGCTAAGCACTTGAAGGACTGCAGTGTCTTTGTTAGGACTGATAATACCACGGCTAAGGCTTACATCAATAAAATGGGAAGTGTTCGATTTCCAAAATTGAATAATTTGGCCAGATCTATCTGGCAGTGGTGCATAGAGCGGAACATATGGTTGTGTGCATTATATATTCCGTCGGAGGAGAACCACCAAGCCGATAAAGAATCTAGAGTTACCAACTGAGGCAAAATGGTCATTGCATCCACAGGCTTTCAGGCACATAACTCTTCAACTTGGAACGCCACTGATTGATCTGTTTGCTACAAGGCATAACCACAAGTGTGGAAAATATGTCTCCTGGTTAAGGGACCCTGGAGCCATTGCAGTTGATGCCTTCACACTGAATTGGGGGGACTTGTTCTTTTATGCTCTAAAAAGACTCCATAAAAAAGCTCCAGTCATTCTAGAACATTCTTTTAATTTGTTATCCTCCGATTCTAGCCAAGATCACCCGCCCGCCAACAGCCTTACCCTGGTTGCCTACAGACTTTGCACCAAGCCTTCCAACTTCGGAACGTTCCAAGCAGTGCTATAGGTACCTTGTTAAAGTCGTTGGCAGATTCCACCATACAACAATACAACTCATCATAACATCGGTGGTGGAGTTTCTGCGCCGAAACGAATACACATCCTTATCAGGCGGATGCTACCGCGCTGATCGCCTCTCTACAGTCGGTGATCGACAAATCAGACTGTAAGTATGGTACCATAAACACTCACCGATCAGCCATATCACTGATCCTACCCGGACAAGTTGGATTTGACCCTACGATATGTCGGTTTTTGAAAGGAGTTTCAAGATTACGGCCTACCCAACCCAAATATACGTTCACTTGGAATCCACATCAGGTTCTAACATACTTAGAGTGATTAGATGAAAATATCACGCAACCGCTCAAGACTCTCTCACATAAACTAGCCACTCTGATGGCACTTGTTATGGGACAGATACTTCAAACATTGTATTTTATTAAAGTTTCAGATATCGTAGAGTCTCAGTCAGGTTTCCAGATTTTCATCACAGATCGCCTTAAAACATCGGGGACGGGAAAAAATCAACCCTGCCTCAACTTACCCTTCTTCAAGGACAATGCCAAATTATGTGTAGCATCAACCTTGAAAGATTACTTATTATGCACCAGTAATCTACGGAGTTCAGACAACCAGTACTTATTCTTAACTTATTCTAAACCATATAGTAGAGCTAGTAAGCAAACGATCAGTCGGTGGGTGAAAGATACGCTTCAATCAGCAGGAATCGATACAACCGTATTTACCCCGCACTCAACACGACATGCTAGCTCTTCCATGGCATTGAGACGAGGGGTCTCATTGGACGTCATACATAGAACAATAGGATGGACGGAGCAATCGAAATGCTTCGCAAATTTCTATAACAGACCTCTCTTTACATCTGATCAGTTTGCGAAGTTTGATACATTGTGTTTTGTTTGATTTCAGAGTAAATTGAGAATACCTATACAATTGAACCTTTTGTTTTCCTGTTCCACCTAACATATTATCTTTAAACCACTACATAGTTATAAATGTCTTCGGACTGGACTCGAAATATAATTGAACGATCAAAAGAACTTACCTGAAGTTCGATAGCAATTATATGAGAGTCCAGTCCGAAGACATTAGAACCCAGCACACCTAACCTCAAAATTGTTGTTATATCTATTAACCACCCCAGGTTGTTAGCTGTCACAGGTAATATTTCAAGCTTTAAACTAAATGAGGTGGCGGACGACAGACGGAACGAGGTTGGGATGAGTAGGGATGGGGCACCGGAACTCTTTGAACTTAGTGCACGGCAGTACGACGGAGTCGGACCACATAGTTATAAATGTCTTCGGACTGGACTCTCATATAATTGCGATCGAACTTCAGGTAAGTTCTTTTGGTCGTTCAATTTTGCCTCGTTTGGCGAGAAGCAAGATTTTATTTGTGAGCTCAGGACCATGAGAATAAGAGCGTAATAGATTATAGAACATCATGAGATCTCCGTGCATGCGACGTATATGAAGGGATGTAATGTGAAGAGTTTTCGAACTCGGAATAATTTATGTTTTCGACTATGTGATGTTCTTTATACGCAATGTACCTCAGAGACTTATGCTGTACTCTTTCAACAGCCAGTATATGGACATTATATGATGGGGACCACACACATGAACAGTAGTCCAAGTGCGGTCGCACCAGGGAGCAAAATAGCAATTTGAGGGATGGAATACTTAAAAAGTCCTTAGTGCAGCGCTTGATAAAGCCCAGGATTTGTAGTGATTTAGTAATAATCATTGCGAAGTGACTTGTAAATGTTAGCTGGCTGTCAAGCAACATTCCTAGACCTTTGATTTGATAGACCAGTGATAGGGGTGAAACTTTTATGTGATAAATATGACATATGGGATTTTTTCCACAGCTGAAGATCATAAATTGACACTTGTTAACAGTTCCATTCCATTGAGCTCAGACCACTGTGGTAAGCGATCTAAATCAGATTGAAGTTTGTTAAAGTTATCTTGATGTTGGATTTTCATATAAAACTTTAAATCAGCGAATAATAAGAATCATTTAAATGAATATTGAAAAGTAGGGGCCCTAGATGTGAACCTTGCGGAACACCTGAAGGTACCTTAATTTCATTGGAGTAAAAATTCTGGACACGTACGACTTGTGTTCGATCTGTGAGATATGAAATTAACTATTTTAAAAGCTCCCCTTGAATTCCAATGGCTTCTAATTTGTGGAATAATATTTAATGGCTTACTCTATCGAAAATAATATTTAATGGTTTATTCTATCGAAATCTGTGTAAATAGCATGTACATGCGATCCTCCTTCCAATGAATTTAACACAAAATCAGTAAATGACGATTATAGAAGTCATACTCAAAACCCAAAAAGGGACATATGTGAGATGGCACTGGAACAATTTTCTTTAAATTACGTAAGAAGCTTAAGAATAGCAGATGTTACAATTTTACTGATAACAAGTATATCATCCAAGTAAATAACACATAATATGCCCTCAGACCTTAGAAACTTCACTACTGGTTTCATGACATTGTAAACACGAAAGGCGCCGTACCAAGTCCAAAAGGTTTTTTTTATAACTGAGCAGACCGCGTAGGCAGAGCCTAAATACGAGGGGCAAGTAAAAAATAAGGTTCCCAACGCTGTACACTCGCCGTGCGAGATACTAGGAGAAATCCGGCAGCACCGCCTTCATTGTTGATCCCCCCTCCCCACTCCATTCCAAGTACCTGGAAGATCACTGCGATGCTTAGTGCCAGTCTAACAGCCATCAACGATGGAGCCCGCAGTCGCCGTCACCGCCAGGTGTGAAATCCGTTCAATGATTCAATTTTTAAACGCGAAGAAGGTTATCGCAAGGTGTGTGCGCGGTGGGTCCCGCATATGCTTTCAGAAACACACAAAGGCAATCGCGTCAATTGTGATGAAGAATTCTTAGACTCCATTATTACGGGAGATGAAACGTGGTGTCACTACGTCACTCCGGAAAGAAAAGAAGACTCGAAACAATGGCACCATCCCGGGTCGCCGAGGCCGAAGAAGTTTAAGCAGACGCTGTCCGGAGGAAAAGTGATGGCTACGGTGTTTTGGGACCGAAAAGGCGTCTTGCTTACCGAGTTTATGCCTAAAGGGACCACAATAACATCCAATCCGATCTACAGCTTCGCAGATGACAGTACATTAGTGTCGTGCATGGAACCAGGCAAGCCACTATCATCCCAGGAGACGGTACGTCAGCGACAGCAGCATGCCTCACAGATCAACGCTGATATCAAAACAATTGTCGAGTGGGGATTAGCAAATAAAGTACAGTTCAACGTACAAAAAACTCAGGCAACAACACTTACAAAGAAGTCTCACGATGGCTTACCAACCGTGGAAATGGAGGGTCACCCCATAGTCGAATCACCTTCTGTCAAGCTTTTGGGAATCAACATCAACAATAACATGTCCTGGCACGACCACGTCGTCAGTATTGCTAAAACGGTATCCCAGAAGCTTGGAGTTTTGTTCCGCTGTAGGAAGTTGTATACACCAGAGCAACTGCTGCTGCTGTACAAGGCACAGATCCGACCATCGCTGGAGTATTGCTCCCATGTGTGGGGATGCGCTCCGAAGCACTCTCTAAAGCTTCTGGACACTATCCAGAAAAGAGCGATTAGACTAATCGATCCGCCAAACCTCACAAAGGACCTCCACAGCCTGGAACATCGAAGGAGGGTGGCTGACCTATCCCTGTTTTACAGATTCTATCACGGAAGATGTTCGATTGAGCTCTCTCAGATAATAACACCACAGGCCGTCCGAACCAGGAAAACTAGAGAAGCTCTGCGAGCTCATCCTTACCAGGTCGAGGTCCTCACTCCCCGAACTAGTCTCCTCCAGCATTCCTTCTTTTGGAGAACTTCGACGCTGTGGAATCAGCTGCCGGGGACTTTGTTTCCCGTCGGCTACAACCTGCAGCGTTTCAAATCTAACGCGAACCGATACTTATCCTCTCGCAGCGATTCTACTGCGCCGTAGGCTTTAAGCCTTTGCGGGAGGCCGACCATAAAAAAAAACAATAAATTCGGACAGGTACTGCGAGACGCTAACGAAACTCAAAAGAGCCATCCAAAATCGCCGGAGAGGAAGACTGAGCAAGGGCGTTAGGTTGCACCACGACAACGCGCGACCGCATGTTTCTCGACAGACCACCGCCCTACTGGACAAATTCGGCTGGAAATTGCTTGATCATGCCCCTACAGCCCTGATCTTGCTCCCAGCGACTTCCACTTGTTCCCGAAATTGAAGCAACACTTGGGTGGACAACGCTTCAGTACAGATGAAGAGGTGAAGGAAGCGGTCACCAAGTACATTGGCGGCCTAGCGGCGGAGTTCCTCGAAGCGGGTTTTCGGAAGTGGATAACTCGTCAGAAAAAATGCGTTGAAAGATCTGGCGACTATGTAGAAAAAGAGTTTGAAATACAAGCTTCCAGATGGTATACATATTTATTGCAATAAAAAATGCCTTAACCCTGAAAAAATGTGGGAACCTTATTTTTTACTTCGTACCAGAGTACCACGGCTGCTGTGAAAGGGTTATGTTAGGGGAAGTTTGTTAACGCGGGATTTGAATGGGCCCAATAAATACATCCCCTGGCAGTCCATTCCAAGCCTTGGACATCCTGGGAATGAATGTGCGGTTGTACCGCTCGGCTCTTAATATATGAAGAACGACCACCTTAGGATGAGATGAGCGGTCGCGCGGGTGCATCTAATAGGAGCGGTGCGCGGCCGAACGATAGAGGAGGAGCAGATTCCGTTTGAATATCGGTAGAAGAGCGAGAGGTCACCAACAACACGCCGGTGAGGTGAGAAAGTGGCTGGAGGTGGCGCGTTAAGGCCGGGTCACCAATTAGTCGAATTTCCCTTCTCTGGACGGCAAGTATCGACGGGGTAGTAGGGGCAGCAGCTGCCCAGACATGAGAGCAGCAATATCAAAAACAAACCCAAAAATCGGCGAGTTTATATCATCATATTTGTTGGTTTCGAAACCTGATGGTTCATCCCGATTTGTTCTAAATCTCAAGGCTTTGAACACTTTTCTAACTCCTTCACATTAGGTCAGTATTCAAGTTACTTTACCCAAATTGTTTCTTTACATCAGTGGATATTAAAGAAGCATATTTCCAAATTCCAGTAGACAAAAATTTTTGAAAATATTTGACTTTTGCTTTTAAAGTTTCACATTATGTCTTTCATTGTCGAAATGCAGAAGACCGGCAGTGGCAGCTTCACTTTCAAAGGATCTCGATACCATTACCGCTTGGGGGCTCAAGAATATGCTAAAATTTAAAGCTTTCAAGACCCAGTATTGTACGCTATCAAACAAGCAGTACCCAAGCCAACACCAGGTTCTAATGAACAACCGGGCTGTGCCAAGGAGTTACTCATTCAAGCTGTTAGGAGTTAACATTACAGAAAATCTGATCTGGCACGAACACACGAATACGTTGCGTGAATTGCAACAGCTGCTGGTGAAAAGCTTGAGTACCTATTTAGAGCCAGAAAATACTTCTCACCATGTAACCTCCTCACGCTATATAAAGCCCATATAAAGACCTGGACCTCTACTTTATATATGTAACTCATGTGCTCTAAAAGACGGTTTTGGAATATAATTTTGCAGTGGTCTTATAGCCAGAAATCCAGGAAAGAACACAACGGCTATTAGTGATCTGAGTCCATCGAGGTAAATATTTAGCAAGACGGCCGGCATAAGATGTAGCAACTTGACTTACTATCGACTGTTCTGGATCCTCTATATGTGTTCTCACTGGCGAGCATAGGCACCCTTGTGACGAGGTCGCTCCTCCTCATTTTTCATGCAGAACTGGGGCTGGGACGGCCGGAAGTTTAAAGACTGTTGTATGCTCCAAGGACCCAGCTCTGGGTTGATTAGAATTCCTGGTAACCAGGGATTTCGATGAGTGGAATTGGGTGACCTTTCGTTTTTTCTTAATGGTCGAACCCAGACGTTGTGCCTCATTGGAAGTCTTCAACTCATCCGAAAAAGATTTTCCGAACAGAAAGTCATCTATAGGGCAAGAATCTAAGATTTTCTTAACATCGCCATCCAAAAAAGGAACGATGCCATGGCGACGATGCAGCGAGAGGGCGTGAAAGACATCCATGAAAATTTTGACTGGATAACACCTCTTCATCAATTCCTTCTTTGATTCTTCAGTTGGAGTTTGCTTGGTAGGTGCAAACTGTTCGTTGAGAGGTATTCACTAACGCGCTTATACCAGTCGCCAACTGACGTTATAATTTTTGCAGGAAATTTCCTGTAGGAAAATTTTCCTGCTTTAAAGCATTGATATTCAGGCAAGCTTCAATTTCTGGATTACGGTGTGAGGAGTAGTCATTGGGTAATGGAACAGCAGCTCGGTGTGTCGGAGCCCGGGCTGCACTTTTTTGTTTAAAACATAAAATAAACGACTTTGGAAACAAAACAAAGTCACTATTGTCCCCCTCATTATGTCTGTCTCAGGCCTTACACCAAACACGTTTACACAACACCTTCAACAGTTGGGCCTGGACGAAAAGTTACACAAAGTATTCCAAAAGTCTGTAATCCTGAAGACCTGTAATATTGTGCGATCTTTCCTAAATTCCGATCAATAATAGTCCGAGTGTTGACTTGGCACAGCCCTTCAACACTTGTTGCTACCGCAATTATGCGAGAGGAACTTAAAAAGTCAGATGAAATAATAATAATAATAACAAGATAAAGTTATTATTGTCCCCCTCATTATGTCGGTCTCAGGCCTCACACCGAATACATTTACACAACACCTACAACAGTTAGGCCTGGACGAAAGTTTACACAAAATATTCCAAAAGTCCGTAATCCTTAAGACCTGTAATATAGTACGATCTTTCCTAAATTCCGATCAGTAATAGTTCAGGTGTCTCTAACTAAAAGCAAATATAATTTGGCAGCATTACCACCCATGGAAGCAGCAGCACGTCAGCATTCTCTTAGAGTATACCACTAAGTACAACAGTGGAAGAGCATCATGAAACAACTGGAATCCTGGGGATGGCGGCAGGGGGCTCAGGGCTTGCACCCTATTCTGACCACGCTCGAAGCTGCACCTACCGAACTCCTACGGATCATTTCGTGTAAATGCGAGAAGGGCTGCGGCGCACGGTGTAGCTGTCGTAGAGCTGGGCTGGCATGTACTGAAATCTGTTCCTCATGCCATGGCATGCACTGCACAAACAGAACAGGAATAGACCTGGACGACGACGAAGATGGTCAAGACGATCTAAATTTGAATATTTCACAAGACAACTCTAGTCTACCCACAACCGCAAGAGAAATTCATTTGGATGCTGACGATGATTGCCAAGATGAACAGAATCTTGATATTTCTCAAGACTATTCTAATCAATCTACAACCATAAGAGAAGTGGATTCGGATGCTTGCCAAGATGAACAGAATCTGAATATTTCTCATGACAACACTAATCTAGCTGGACCCTCAACGGACTGCACGTAGCAATACCAATTTGTTACTACGATATTGTATTATAATCATCAAAACCATAGTTTTTCCGTTTGTCTTTATTATTATTAATCATGCCAAGTAGTTTTTTTTCACCATTAACTCTTATAGATATGTTGAGTGAATTGTTTCATCCTGTATCTTCATAATACAGTTTTGTTAATTTTTTAAGTTTCCTTATTTTCATATACCTATATTACTTTTTATTCCAGTTATTTTTCCGTCTACTCATATTATAGTAGCATGATTTTATGGGGAAGAAACCCTTTTTCTAAGTCATGGTATTCAACTGGTCAAACTATCATAAATACAACAACGAAGGGAAGCGTTAATTTGTTTTTTTTTCTAACAATGTTTAATAGCAATTCAAAAGTCATATACTACCACTACATGATATCGAAAAAATATTAAGCTAATAAGTTTAGGTGTTGCATACAGTCGAACCTGTATAACTTGATTTTTTTTACATATTTTCCATCATGTGGGCATTTTCTGTATAATCTATATTGCTATAACTCTAACCTCTATAGCTCGAACCTTTCTTCAACTCAAGCTCTTTTGAATGTCTCGTCAACCTCGAGCCATAGAGTTCAAACAATAGTTAAAAGTGGGCAAAGCTGCAGAAACTTTTTCGCCTATTGGCGTGCTAAGGAATATTTTTAGATGTTGCAATGGAATCCTGAGTATGTATTCATCTCCTCTTTAAAAAGAAGATACTTAATGAAAAATAAATAACCTCCACTCTGCGTGGTAGCTAGCACACTGGCGCGTCACACCGCGCGGCGCAGCGTCACCTGCCATGCAAGCGAGATCCTTTCGGTTAAAAGAGAGCACGCTATAAAATATGAATTTCGCGGTTCTCTTTTCTGGACAAATATATATGAAGTTATCATTAAGTATACTTCCATTGAACAAAGACACGTGCAAAGTCATAGTTACGGTCAAAATAGACTCATTAATCATTTGTATCTGCACGTTGTTTGCAATTTTGTTGAGAGTCAAACAAATCTCACAAATATTTCAAACTTATCAAACTCATGTTTCCCTATACACTATCGAGGTGCAAATTTGTAAGGGTCCTCAAATGAATTTGGAGAACTATAGCTGTTATCTGCACGATGTTTGCAAAATTGTCGAGTCCTAAAAATCTTCACCAAAATGGAAACTCACAAGGAACAAATTTCCCTGAAAAACTAATGCGTGCAAATCTCGAATCAGAGTCTGGCAACTGATCTTAATATTTGCACGTAGTTTTTGGATTGTTTGCAAATTTGTCGAGACCTATTTGTCTGATATGGAACAGAAAAAAAATAACTTCTGAATATCATCCATTTCCGGAGAAGAAAAAAAGGTGCAAACTCATAAGGTTATTCCTTAGACATTGTTGCTGCTTCGTCTTGATTTGCACGTTTTTTTCCAAATTTGTCGCCCTAGATATGATGGTTTTGAACATAAACAATTAACTTAAAGGTTCCGATAAAAGAAAACACGTGCAAAACTAAAAAATAGTAAGCATCAAAATGCTTTTTTGTTAAGTTGCACGTTTTTTGCAATTTTGGCGTGGGAGCTATGAATTTTTTTCAAGTTTTGACGTTTAATGCCGGTTCCGTGTGTCACAAAGAGGTGCAAATTTTTATAGTTCTTATTCATTCGCCATAGAATGCGAATCCAGAGTTTCAGATTGTTTGCAATTATTGTTAATTCCCAGCCTCCATAGACTGGCCTACTATCAAACAACTGCGCCTGAGACGAATCAATAATCTTTGGATTCTAGAATAAATTGCTAATTTTATACGTAATATTAATCTTATGCCGCTATCTCCAATGACATTAGTTCTCTTTGTCTGTTCCACTTTGTATGACCTTCAAGCCAAGTAATTGACTATTTTCGGATGTTAATTCATTAGGTGCTTGTCTACTACTGACTCCTTTATCTCTCTGATTATCTTTTTTTATACGTGAATGGTAATTGTGCATATTGTTAATGCTGTGGTTATTTAGCATCCCAGTGTTATACAAAAAAACCATATTAAATTTTCTTCAAATGTACTCTCATCGTTATCATCTCTGACTTGAAATTGATAAGGTTTTTGTCTTGGTCTACCACTTTAAGAACAATTTCGTCAATATAATTGGTATTTATTAGAGATGTGCCGATCATGACTTTGGCCGACTAGCCGAGTAGTTGCAAAGTGGCCGACTAGTCGGCCAAGCCGATCACGGTTTCGGGGATTTCCGTAACGTTTCGTATGCAAGGCGCAAACGCCGGCGCCGTCTGCGTGCGTGTCAGTACCTGTTTTGTTTACGTCGCATTGTTTCTTGATTTTCGCTTTTAAAAGGGTCAGAGCTGTGCTTTTGTGTAAAGAGTATTTAAGTGTAGAGACTTAGTGTTAAACAAAGTGAAAGAACTCAATTGTTTAGTAATGTCAAAAAGGAAGTGTATGGATGTTTTTTGAACAGTTAGACAATGATTCCCATAAAGTTAAATGTAAGCAGTGCCAAATGATAGTTTCTCGTGGTGGGCAGGGAAAAGCAGCGAATACTTCGAGCATGAACAATCATATTAAGCACAGACATCCAGCCCTGATACCTCAGTTAGGTTCTGTTATCAAATGCTCGACCACAGACGATTCCTCCCAGTCACAAATTCAAGCTGAAGAACTTCCTGCAACAGTGCCTACTCCGTCAACTTCCGCGTCATCAGATGTCAGTTTAAGGAAAAAAAACAACAAAACATTGAAGATAGTTTTGCCATACAATGGGCATGTGAAGATCCAAATCAAGAGAGATCAATATCGCGGTAGGTGAAATGATTGCCTGGACAACCAGCCGTTGTCAATTGTTGAAAATACTGGCTTCAGACAATTGATGAGAAAAGTTAAACAAAAATATAACATACCAGGCAGAAAGTATTTTACAGAGAACATCATTCCTCAACTTTACAAAGAGACTAAATCGGAAATACGAAGAGGAGTTATGAGTGCAGCTGCAATTTCAGTTACTACTGACATATGGACAAACACAAACAAAGAAAGTTTTTTGAGTTTTACAGCTCACTGGTTTGACGATAGTTTCAAATATCATCACGCAGTATTGCAAATGAAACATTTTCCTGAAACACACACCGCTAATAATATCAAAAACTGTCTAGAAGAAATACCAACGTTGTGGGATATAGATACGAGCAAAATTCACGCTGTTGTCGAGACAACGGCAGAAATGTGACGAAAGCAATCGATGATTCACTTTTTAAGGGAATACCTTGTTTCATACATACTCTTCAACTGGCAATCAATACTGCTTTAAAACATGATACCATGGCACAAATACTTGTAAGATCGAGACGAACTGTGACTCACTTCAATCACTCTAACCAAGCTCAGTCAAAACTTCGTGATTTGCAGCAAGAACTGAATTTATTAGATCACCAGCTAGTCCAAGATGTATGTACCAGATAGAATTCTACGTACTATATGATATCTCACCTTTTCGAACAAAAACGAGCTGTTTCATTATACCTGGCTGAAACATCGGTAAATTTCGAAAATTTGTCCAATGCAGAGTGGGAAATACTAGGAAAAACCATCGAATTGCTGAAGCCATTTGAAAGGATTACCAAGATTATAAGTTCAAGTTGCTCTTCGATACCTGAAGTAATACCTCATCTGAAAACTTTACAAAAATATCTAGAAATTTACAGTGATGAAAACAAAGAAATCATGGAAATGAAAGTCCTGCTGGAAAATGATTTGAATAGTAAGTTCGACGTAGACCATAACAAAGTCTTCATGTTGGCTACCTTGCTGGATCCAAGATATAAGCAACAGTTTTTTAATGCAGAGGATCTCATCACCATAAGATCTCAATTTTTATTGGAATTTCAGAAAAATAGCATGAGTGATGACGAGAGCGACAGTGGCAAAGATGATCTACAGAGCACCTCCATCGATGAAGCCAATACAGAAACAGCAACACACAGAAATTCTTGGCAATGCTATCAACAATTTACATCAAGAAAAATAGAAGACATTCAAGATGACAGGTCAAGGGCAGCTCATGAACTGCAGTCCTACTGTTCGTCACCGGTAATAAATCGTAATGATGACCCATTTTAGTGGGGAGCCGCAATAATACTAGGTATCCTGAAATGTCGCGCATCGCCAAAGTGTACCTTTGTTGTCCCGCAAGTTCCGTTTATAGTGAGAGACTGTTCTCAGAGGCTGGGAACATATATGAAACAAAGAGAAATCGATTGCTGCCAGAAAGGGCAGAAGCGTTGGTCTTTTTACATCACAATTTACCTTTAATTAAAACATATAAGTAAATTATAAAAAAATAATGGAGATGATGATATTTTTGTTTTTCACAATTGCCACTTTGATTTGATTACGTTATGTACGGTAATAAGTCATATGAATTCATTACTTTTTTCTTTTTATAAAACAGTTAATGTTTAGAATTTTTGAATATATACTTTCACTGTTCATCATGTACATGCCTAAATTTGGTTGATTGGTTGATAAAAAAATCCAATTTTTTTTATTTTACTGGAAAAAATTATACATGTTTATTGGTACATGCCTAAATACTTCTTAGTTTGATAATAAGAAAACCCTACCCTTTTATTTTAAAAAGGAAATATATATATATACAAACAAAACAAAAACAAAAAAGGTGCAGCCCGGGCTCCGACACACCGGGCTGCTGTTCCATTCCCCAGCGACTACTCCTCACACCGTGAGGTGAGCAATCACTGGGTCCGCGTATCGTGCGTCCTAAGCAGACGAAGGGACCCATGGATGACTGCCTTCTGCATTCTGGCGGCTAAGATGTGCGCCGCCGCACGGCACACCGGCATTTTGCGCAGTGCAGAGAGCAGCGTATCCCTCATACCACCTAGGGATCCAATGACCATTACTAGCAGACTCACAGTGTAGTCCGGCCAGAGCCTGCGAAGTTGTCCGAGGAGCTCCTGATACTTGGTCCGCTTTTCCTCCTCCTTAGAGACGATGTTCCCCTCGGCAGGTGCCGAGAACTCGATAACGAACATCGTCTTTTGTTGGTAGTCGAGGAGGACTATGTCGGGCTTATTTGCATGTATAAGCTCGAGCGTGGAGAATGAGTAGTTCCAGTAAATTCGGCACCTCTCGTTCTCCACAACGGACTCAATGTCCCCTGGAGCGTATGGCAGCACCGGTGTCTCATCTATACCGTATGAGTGCCTTAAATGGTAGTATAGCACTCGTAGAGCCGCATTGTGCCGATAGATGTAGGCTGTGCCAGCGTACACCTTACACGCCGACAAGAGGTGCGTAAGGGTCTCTGGCGCCTGCAGGCAGGCTCTACAGCGGATATCGGGCACATCCATACCCATAATCCGGCTACGGTATACTAAGGTGTTGAAGACACCGTCTTGGCAAGCCATTATAGAGCTCTCAGTCTCCGACTTCAACCCATTAGACCTTAGGAAGGAGAAGGTCAACTGCTCAGATAAACCATGCTCTTCTAGATGTTTGTAGAAGATTCCGTGCATTGGTTTATCTTTGTGAAGTCTTAAAAGCAATTGGACTTCAGCAGTTTTAATCCGGGCTTTTAATTGTGCGGGAGCAAGTTCCGTAACGGACTGCTGACACCTCCGCGTGAAGTCGAGCGTGAGACTAAGTTCTTCGGCTGCCCGTGTTGCTGCTCTAAAAAGGAAGGCTCCTTTACCCGCAATCTCGTGCTCTCGCACAAAGCGGATCAGGGGATCGGTGCTCGTCGTAACATAGCAGGCAGTGGCCAGTACTACTCTGTTGTGCAGATGCTCCAAACTCAATAGTCCACGCCCTCCCAGGTGTCGCGGGAGGTATATTCGCGGGACAGAGGATCTAGGATGTAGACTTCCCTCCATATTCATCCTTTTGCGAGTCTTTATGTCGATTTGTCGCAGCTCTTCCACGTTCCAGTGGATAGCACCAAAGCTGTATAGCAACAATGGGACCGCAAGCATGTTTGTGGCAGCGACTTTGTTTTTGCCGGACAGTTCTGACGACCAGATCTGCCGGAGTCGGTGCAAATACTTGCGGCGGAGACACTCTTTGACCAATTCTGCCTCTTGGATGTGACGCTGCGCCACTCCAAGGTAGGTATAAGTATCTCCGGCATGCAGTTGTCGCAAGATGCTCCCATCAACGAGCTGCTCCTCATCTTCACTATCTCCGCAACGTCCTCTTTTGAGATGAACCATGGCACATTTGTCTATCCCGAACTCCATACCAATAGCTTGACTGTAATCCTGCACTACCCTCAGCGACTGCTCTAAATCGCGTTGTCCGGAGGCATAGAGTTTCAGGTCATCCATGTAAAATAAGTGGGTGACCTTGTGCCTCCGGTAATTGGGCTTGCCACAGCTGTATCCCTTAGTATTTTTCAGCGCTATGGACAAAGGCAGTAGCGAGATGCAAAAGAGCAAGGGACTCAAGGAGTCTCCTTGGAAGACCCCTCTTTTAAATGATACCAACTCTGTTCGAACCCTGGTTTCACCCGATGTTATGGTGAACCGAGTCTTCCAGAGCGGCATCAGTTGTTTGATGCATCCCACTATTTGATCATCTACCGAAAGACATTCCAACAGCCGCACAATCAGTTCATGAGACGTAGTGTCGAATGCCTTCCGATAGTCGATCCAGGCCATAGAAAGGTTTCGCAGGTAATGCACGGAGTCCTGTGTGACACAGCGGTCAATCAACAGGTTATCCCTGCAGCCAGCTACTCCTTTCTTAGACCCTCTTTGTTCATATACGCTGAGAAATACGGGATTTACAGCTTGAAGGATACGCATGTACAAGATTCTGGTGAAGAGCTTGTAACATGCGTTCAGACATGTTATTGGCCTGTAGTTTTTAGGATCAGACAAATCTCCGGTCTTCGGGAGAAGCACGGTTCGACCCTCGACAAACCAAGCCGGAATTGGCTGCTCCTGATTTAGCCACGAGTTAAAAACTCTAGCTAAATGCCGGTGGCAACTGGGAAACTTTTTCAACCAGTAGGTGTTTATGCCATCCGGGCCAGGAGCTGCGAAATTCTTTGCGCCTCGTAAGGCACCAAGAATTTCTTCCGTGTTTATCGGGTGACGCAGTACATTCAGGTTTGGAGTCCTCCTACAAACGGACTCGAACTGCGCCAAGGCCGGAGTGTCTGCTTGGAGAGGTTTGGGGTGTTCGTAAATGCCCCTCCAGAAAGTCTCCACGCGATCAGCAGTTGGCGGCTGCTCTATGACTGGTGGTCGCTGTTGGAAGAGACGAGCAGGCTTTTCGGAAAACAATCTGTTTTCCTCCAAACCTCTCGCCCGCGTCACCAGTGATCGTTTAGCAGCGATTAGCGTCCGTATCCTGTCAAGACAATGCTGCTTGACAACAACCAGTACCGCTTGACTGAGCGTGTGATGGTCGCGCCTTAGCTCTCGGGCTATCTGGCGCACGCGGCGCGTAAAAGGCCTACCGGCCGCTCTATATTCCATCACACACTGGATACGGGATGCTTCTTGGCGAGCCAACTGGATTTTCGCTTCCATCTGGCGCACCCGCCTCTGTGCTCTCTCGACAGGAGAGTCTCTCACTCTCCCCTGTCCAGCCAGCCTCAGAGCCGCAGCGTAAATTTCGCAATTGATGCTCCAAATGTCAGAGACCTCCGATAGACGTTCACTCAACGCCTCATCCTCTCTCTTTAAATCTGCCAGCTTGAAGGACCTCTTGTTGTTATGCAAGGCCCTTCGGTCACTGAAATCTCCAGGTGAGACGGCTTCGTCGATTTCCCTCTCAGCGGGCCTCATCGGCGACCTTTCAGCCTGGTTAGCAGGCCTTTCAGTCGCCGGAGGGGCAGGCTGAGCTGGAGCACGAACGTATCCCTGCCCCCGAAGGTAAAATACCTGGTTCCGCAAGCTCTGGGAGGTAATTGTGCTATGCTCTGGATGCATTTCACACCATCTCCCATGCATGCGGGACATGTATCCCCTACGGCGCGGGCTACTGCTCTCGTAGCAGCTCAGCAGGTCATCCTTCAGTTCCGTCGTCCACCTAAAACAGTCCATGTCGTTGCGTGTGTCGTCGTCAGGGCGATCCGAGGCACCGCCACCTTGCCCAGAGCCGGCTTCCGATACCGGCCTGGTGTGGGTGCTCTTCTTCTGGGGCGGTCGAACCAGAAGGTAGGGCCCGTCCGGTGGTTAGCCTTAGGGCCCCCAGCCGACATTTCAGAGGCAGCCGACCACATTGCCTCCTAGGGATGACCTGTACAGGTTGCCGGCCGGCTTTCATCCCTGGCTTGGGTTATCCCCGCAGTGTCGCCACGCACCGAATAGCCGTTTGATGTTGGTCGGCTTCCTGGGGGCGCATTTTATACCTACTGCCAGGTTTGCTATCAGCCGCCCCTAACCTGGGGTCAGACGCTGTCGGGAAGCCGTCCTTAACATAGGTGCAGCCGCTTCCTCACTATGGTGGTTCATACGCCTGCTTTCACAGCCGGTGACCACCATAGGCCCTTTTAAGGCAAGGACTACCAATCTTTTAGTCGCCTCTTACGACAGGCAGATTAAACCCTGGGAACATTCTAAACCCGGACCCAGACGATATATATATATATATATATATATATATATATATAGGACAAAACAAAAACAAAAAGGGTGCAACCCGGGCTCCGACACACCGGGCTGCTGTTCCATTTCCCAGCGACTACTCCTCACACCGTGAGGTGAGCAATCACTGGGTCCGCGAATCGTGCGTCCTAAGCAGACGAAGGGACCCATGGATGACTGCCTTCTGCATTCTGGCGGCTAAGATGTGCGCCGCCGCACGGCACACCGGCATTTTGCGCAGTGCAGAGAGCAGCGTATCCCTCATACCACCTAGGGATCCAATGACCATTACTAGCAGACTCACAGTGTAGTCCGGCCAGAGCCTGCGAAGTTGTCCGAGGAGCTCCTGATACTTGGTCCGCTTTTCCTCCTCCTTAGAGACGATGTTCCCCTCGGCAGGCGCCGAGAACTCGATAACGAACATCGTCTTTTGTTGGTAGTCGAGGAGGACTATGTCTGGCTTATTTGCATGTATAAGCTCGAGCGTGGAGAATGAGTAGTTCCAGTAAATTCTGCACCTCTCGTTCTCCACAACGGACTCAATGTCCCCTGGAGCATACGGCAGCACCGGTGTCTCATCTATACCGTATGAGTGCCTTAAATGGTGTAGTATAGCACTCGTAGAGCCGCGTTGTGCCGATAGACGTAGGCTGTGCCAGCGTACACCTTACACGCCGACAAGAGGTGCGTAAGGGTCTCTGGCGCCTGCAGGCAGGCTCTACAGCGGATATCGGGCACATCCATACCCATAATCCGGCTACGGTATACTAAGGTGTTGAAGACACCGTCTTGGCAAGCCATTATAGAGCTCTCAGTCTCCGACTTCAACCCATTAGACCTTAGGAAGGAGAAGGTCAACTGCTCAGATAAACCATGCTCTTCTAGATGTTTGTAGAAGATTCCGTGCATTGGTTTATCTTTGTGAAGTCTTAAAAGCAATTGGACTTCAGCAGTTTTAATCCGGGTTTTTAATTGTGCGGGAGCAAGTTCCGTAACGGACTGCTGACACCTCCGCGTGAAGTCGAGCGTGAGACTAAGTTCTTCGGCTGCCCGTGTTGCTGCTCTAAAAAGGAAGGCTCCTTTACCCGCAATCTCGTGCTCTCGCACAAAGCGGATCAGGGGATCGGTGCTCGTCGTAACATAGCAGGCAGTGGCCAGTACTACTCTGTTGTGCAGACGCTCCAAACTCAATAGTCCACGCCCTCCCAGGTGTCGCGGGAGGTATATTCGCGGGACAGAGGATCTAGGATGTAGACTTCCCTCCATATTCATCCTTTTGCGGGTCTTTATGTCGATTTGTCGCAGCTCTTCCACTTTCCAGTGGATAGCACCAAAGCTGTATAACAACAATGGGACCGCAAGCATGTTTGTGGCAGCGACTTTGTTTTTGC
Source organism: Callosobruchus maculatus (assembly GCA_951848785.1). NCBI lineage: Eukaryota > Metazoa > Arthropoda > Insecta > Coleoptera > Chrysomelidae > Callosobruchus > Callosobruchus maculatus. Next base: position 11,230,702 of record CATOUR010000067.1, on the reverse strand, counting down.
CGGACAGTTCTGACGACCAGATCTGCCGGAGTCGGTGCAAATACTTGCGGCGGAGACACTCTTTGACCAATTCTGCCTCTTGGATGTGACGCTGCGCCACTCCAAGGTAGGTATAAGTATCTCCGGCATGCAGTTGTCGCAAGATGCTCCCATCAACGAGCTGCTCCTCATCTTCACTATCTCCGCAACGTCCTCTTTTGAGATGAACCATGGCACATTTGTCTATCCCGAACTCCATACCAATAGCTTGACTGTAATCCTGCACTACCCTCAGCGACTGCTCTAAATCGCGTTGTCCGGAGGCATAGAGTTTCAGGTCATCCATGTAAAATAAGTGGGTGACCTTGTGCCTCCGGTAATTGGGCTTGCCACAGCTATATCCCTTAGTATTTTTCAGCGCTATGGACAAAGGCAGTAGCGAGATGCAGAAGAGCAAGGGACTCAAGGAGTCTCCTTGGAAGACGCCTCTTTTAAATGATACCAACTCTGTCCGAACCCTGGTTTCACCCGATGTTATAGTGAACCGAGTCTTCCAGAGCGGCATCAGTTGTTTGATGCATCCCACTATTTGATCATCTACCGAAAGACATTCCAACAGCCGCACAATCAGTTCATGAGACGTAGTGTCGAATGCCTTCCGATAGTCGATCCAGGCCATAGAAAGGTTTCGCAGGTACTGCACGGAGTCCTGTGTGACACAGCGGTCAATCAACAGGTTATCCCTGCAGCCAGCTACTCCTTTCTTAGACCCTCTTTGTTCATATACGCTGAGAAATACGGGATTTACAGCTTGAAGGATACGCATGTACAAGATTCTGGTGAAGAGCTTGTAACATGCGTTCAGACATGTTATTGGCCTGTAGTTTTTAGGATCAGACAAATCTCCGGTCTTCGGGAGAAGCACGGTTCGACCCTCGACAAACCAAGCCGGAATTGGCTGCTCCTGATTTAGCCACGAGTTAAAAACTCTAGCTAAATGCCGGTGGCAACTGGGAAACTTTTTCAACCAGTAGGTGTTTATGCCATCCGGGCCAGGAGCTGCGAAATTCTTTGCGCCTCGTAAGGCACCAAGAATTTCTTCCGTGTTTATCGGGTGACGCAGTACATTCAAGTTTGGAGTCCTCCTACAAACGGACTCGAACTGCGCCAAGGCCGGAGTGTCTGCTTGGAGAGGTTTGGGCTGTTCGTAAATGCCCCTCCAGAAAGTCTCCACGCGATCAGCAGTTGGCGGCTGCTCTATAACTGGTGGTCGCTGTTGGAAGAGACGAGCAGGCTTTTCGGAAAACATTCTGTTTTCCTCCAAACCTCTCGCCCGCGTCACCAGTGATCGTTTAGCAGCGATTAGCGTCCGTATCCTGTCAAGACAATGCTGCTTGACAACAACCAGTACCGCTTGACTGAGCGTGTGATGGTCGCGCCTTAGCTCTCGGGCTATCTGGCGCACGCGGCGCGTAAAAGGCCTACCGGCCGCTCTATATTCCATCACACACTGGATACGGGATGCTTCTTGGCGAGCCAACTGGATTTTCGCTTCCATCTGGCGCACCCGCCTCTGTGCTCTCTCGACAGGAGAGTCTCTCACTCTCCCCTGTCCAGCCAGCCTCAGAGCCGCAGCGTAAATTTCGCAATTGATGCTCCAAATGTCAGAGACCTCCGATAGACGTTCACTCAGCGCCTCATCCTCTCTCTTTAAATCTGCCAGCTTGAAGGACCTCTTGTTGTTATGCAAGGCCCTTCGGTCACTGAAATCTCCAGGTGAGACGGCTTCGTCGATTTCCCTCTCAGCGGGCCTCATCGGCGACCTTTCAGCCTGGTTAACAGGCCTTTCAGTCACCGGAGGGGCAGGCTGAGCTGGAGCACGAACGTATCCCTGCCCCCGAAGGTAAAATACCTGGTTCCGCAAGCTCTGGGAGGTAATTGTGCTATGCTCTGGATGCATTTCACACCACCTCCCATGCATGCGGGCCATGTATCCCCTACGGCGCGGGCTACTGCTCTCGTAGCAGCTCAGCAGGTCATCCTTCAGTTCCGTCGTCCACCTAAAACAGTCCATGTCGTTGCGCGTGTCGTCGTCAGGGCGATCCGAGGCACCGCCACCTTGCCCAGAGCCGGCTTCCGATACCGGCCTGGTGTGGGTGCTCTTCTTCTGGGGCGGTCGAACCAGAAGGTAGGGCCCGTCCGGTGGTTAGCCTTAGGGCCCCCAGCCGACATTTCAGAGGCAGCCGACCACATTGCCTCCTAGGGATGACCTGTACAGGTTGCCGGCCGGCTTTCATCCCTGGCTTGGGTTATCCCCGCAGTGTCGCCACGCACCGAATAGCCGTTTGATGTTGGTCGGCTTCCTGGGGGCGCATTTTATACCTACTGCCAGGTTTGCTATCAGCCGCCCCTAACCTGGGGTCAGACGCTGTCGGGAAGCCGTCCTTAACATAGGTGCAGCCGCTTCCTCACTATGGTGGTTCATACGCCTGCTTCCACAGCCGGTGACCCATAGGCCCTTTTAAGGCAAGGACTACCAATCTTTTAGTCGCCTCTTACGACAGGCAGATTAAACCCTGGGAACATTCTAAACCCGGACCCAGACGGTATCTTTTTTATGTATATATATATATATATATATATATATATATATATATATATATGTTATATATGTATATATCCCGTCTGGGTCCGGGTTTAGAATGTTCTCAGGGTTTAATCTGCCTGTCGTAAGAGGCGACTAAAAGATTGGTAGTCCTTGCCTTAAAAGGGCCTATGGTGGTCACCGGCTGTGAAAGCAGGCGTATGAACCACCATAGTGAGGAAGCGGCTGCACCTATGTTAAGGACGGCTTCCCGACAGCGTCTGACCCCAGGTTAGGGGCGGCTGATAGCAAACCTGGCAGTAGGTATAAAATGCGCCCCCAGGAAGCCTACCAACATCAAACGGCTATTCGGTGCGTGGCGACACTGCGGGGATAACCCAAGCCAGGGATGAAAGCCGGCCGGCAACCTGTACAGGTCATCCCTAGGAGGCAATGTGGTCGGCTGCCTCTGAAATGTCGGCTGGGGGCCCTAAGGCTAACCACCGGACGGGCCCTACCTTCTGGTTCGACCGCCCCAGAAGAAGAGCACCCACACCAGGCCGGTATCGGAAGCCGGCTCTGGGCAAGGTGGCGGTGCCTCGGATCGCCCTGATGACGACACACGCAACGACATGGACCGTTTTAGGTGGACGACGGAACTGAAGGATGACCTGCTGAGCTGCTACGAGAGCAGTAGCCCGCGCCGTAGGGGATACATGTCCCGCATGCATGGGAGGTGGTGTGAAATGCATCCAGAGCATAGCACAATTACCTCCCAGAGCTTGCGGAACCAGGTATTTTACCTTCGGGGGCAGGGATACGTTCGTGCTCCAGCTCAGCCTGCCCCTCCGGCGACTGAAAGGCCTGTTAACCAGGCTGAAAGGTCGCCGATGAGGCCCGCTGAGAGGGAAATCGACGAAGCCGTCTCACCTGGAGATTTCAGTGACCGAAGGGCCTTGCATAACAACAAGAGGTCCTTCAAGCTGGCAGATTTAAAGAGAGAGGATGAGGCGTTGAGTGAACGTCTATCGGAGGTCTCTGACATTTGGAGCATCAATTGCGAAATTTACGCTGCGGCTCTGAGGCTGACTGGACAGGGGAGAGTGAGAGACTCTCCTGTCGAGAGAGCACAGAGGCGGGTGCGCCAGATGGAAGCGAAAATCCAGTTGGCTCGCCAAGAAGCATCCCGTATCCAGTGTGTGATGGAATATAGAGCGGCCGGTAGGCCTTTTACGCGCCGCGTGCGCCAGATAGCCCGAGAGCTAAGGCGCGACCATCACACGCTCAGTCAAGCGGTACTGGTTGTTGTCAAGCAGCATTGTCTTGACAGGATACGGACGCTAATCGCTGCTAAACGATCACTGGTGACGCGGGCGAGAGGCTTGGAGGAAAACAGATTGTTTTCCGAAAAGCCTGCTCGTCTCTTCCAACAGCGACCACCTGTCATAGAGCAGCCGCCAACTGCTGATCGCGTGGAGACTTTCTGGAGGGGCATTTACGAACACCCCAAACCTCTCCAAGCAGACACTCCGGCCTTGGCGCAGTTCGAGTCCGTTTGTAGGAGGACTCCAAACCTGAATGTACTGCGTCACCCGATAAACACGGAAGAAATTCTTGGTGCCTTACGATGCGCAAAGAATTTCGCAGCTCCTGGCCCGGATGGCATAAACACCTACTGGTTGAAAAAGTTTCCCAGTTGCCACCGGCATTTAGCTAGAGTTTTTAACTCGTGGCTAAATCAGGAGCAGCCAATTCCGGCTTGGTTTGTCGAGGGTCGAACCGTGCTTCTCCCGAAGACCGGAGATTTGTCTGATCCTAAAAACTACAGGCCAATAACATGTCTGAACGCATGTTACAAGCTCTTCACCAGAATCTTGTACATGCGTATCCTTCAAGCTGTAAATCCCGTATTTCTCAGCGTATATGAACAAAGAGGGTCTAAGAAAGGAGTAGCTGGCTGCAGGGATAACCTGTTGATTGACCGCTGTGTCACACAGGACTCCGTGCATTACCTGCGAAACCTTTCTATGGCCTGGATCGACTACCGGAAGGCATTCGACACTACGTCTCATGAACTGATTGTGCGGCTGTTGGAATGTCTTTCGGTAGATGATCAAATAGTGGGATGCATCAAACAACTGATGCCGCTCTGGAAGACTCGGTTCACTATAACATCGGGTGAAACCAGGGTTCGAACAGAGTTGGTATCATTTAAAAGAGGGGTCTTCCAAGGAGACTCCTTGAGTCCCTTGCTCTTTTGCATCTCGCTACTGCCTTTGTCCATAGCGCTGAAAAATACTAAGGGATACAGCTGTGGCAAGCCCAATTACCGGAGGCACAAGGTCACCCACTTATTTTACATGGATGACCTGAAACTCTATGCCTCCGGACAACGCGATTTAGAGCAGTCGCTGAGGGTAGTGCAGGATTACAGTCAAGCTATTGGTATGGAGTTCGGGATAGGCAAATGTGCCATGGTTCATCTCAAAAGAGGACGTTGCGGAGATAGTGAAGATGAGGAGCAGCTCGTTGATGGGAGCATCTTGCGACAACTGCATGCCGGAGATACCTATACCTACCTTGGAGTGGCGCAGCGTCACATCCAAGAGGCAGAATTGGTCAAAGAGTGTCTCCGCCGCAAGTATTTGCACCGACTCCGGCAGATCTGGTCGTCAGAACTGTCCGGCAAAAACAAAGTCGCTGCCACAAACATGCTTGCGGTCCCATTGTTGCTATACAGCTTTGGTGCTATCCACTGGAACGTGGAAGAGCTGCGACAAATCGACATAAAGACCCGCAAAAGGATGAATATGGAGGGAAGTCTACATCCTAGATCCTCTGTCCCGCGAATATACCTCCCGCGACACCTGGGAGGGCGTGGACTATTGAGTTTGGAGCATCTGCACAACAGAGTAGTACTGGCCACTGCCTGCTATGTTACGACGAGCACCGATCCCCTGATCCGCTTTGTGCGAGAGCACGAGATTGCGGGTAAAGGAGCCTTCCTTTTTAAAGCAGCAACACGGGCAGCCGAAGAACTTAGTCTCACGCTCGACTTCACGCGGAGGTGTCAGCAGTCCGTTACGGAACTTGCTCCCGCACAATTAAAAACCCGGATTAAAACTGCTGAAGTCCAATTGCTTTTAAGACTTCACAAAGATAAACCAATGCACGGAATCTTCTACAAACATCTAGAAGAGCATGGTTTATCTGAGCAGTTGACCTTCTCCTTCCTAAGGTCTAATGGGTTGAAGTCGGAGACTGAGAGCTCTATAATGGCTTGCCAAGACGGTGTCTTCAACACCTTAGTATACCGTAGCCGGATTATGGGTATGGATGTGCCCGATATCCGCTGTAGAGCCTGCCTGCAGGCGCCAGAGACCCTTACGCACCTCTTGTCGGCGTGTAAGGTGTACGCTGGCACAGCCTACGTCTATCGGCACAACGCGGCTCTACGAGTGCTATACTACCATTTAAGGCACTCATACGGTATAGATGAGACACCGGTGCTGCCATACGCTCCAGGGGACATAGAGTCCGTTGTGGAGAACGAGAGGTGCCGAATTTACTGGAACTACTCATTCTCCACGCTCGAGCTTATACATGCAAATAAGCCCGACATAGTCCTCCTCGACTACCAACAAAAGACGATGTTCGTTATCGAGTTCTCGGCACCTGCCGAGGGGAACATCGTCTCTAAGGAGGAGGAAAAGCGGACCAAGTATCAGGAGCTCCTCGGACAACTTCGCAGGCTCTGGCCGGACTACACTGTGAGTCTGCTAGTAATGGTCATTGGATCCCTAGGTGGTATGAGGGATACGCTGCTCTCTGCACTGCGCAAAATGCCGGTGTGCCGTGCGGCGGCGCACATCTTAGCCGCCAGAATGCAGAAGGCAGTCATCCATGGGTCCCTTCGTCTGCTTAGGACGCACGATACGCGGACCCAGTGATTGCTCACCTCACGGTGTGAGGAGTAGTCGCTGGGGAATGGAACAGCAGCCCGGTGTGTCGGAGCCCGGGTTGCACCTTTTTTGTTTTTGTTTTGTCTATATATATATATATATATATATATATATATATATATATATATATATATATATATATATATATACCCCGTCTGGGTCCGGGTTTAGAATGTTCCCAGGGTTTAATCTGCCTGTCGTAAGAGGCGACTAAAAGATTGGTAGTCCTTGCCTTAAAAGGGCCTATGGTGGTCACCGGCTGTGAAGGCAGGCGTATGAACCACCATAGTGAGGAAGCGGCTGCACCTATGTTAAGGACGGCTTCCCGACAGCGTCTGACCCCAGGTTAGGGGCGGCTGATAGCAAACCTGGCAGTAGGTATAAAATGCGCCCCCAGGAAGCCGACCAACATCAAACGGCTATTCGGTGCGTGGCGACACTGTGGGGATAACCCAAGCCAGGGATGAAAGCCGGCCGGCAACCTGTACAGGTCATCCCTAGGAGGCAATGTGGTCGGCTGCCTCCGAAATGTCGGCTGGGGGCCCTAAGGCTAACCACCGGACGGGCCCTACCTTCTGGTTCGACCGCCCCAGAAGAAGAGCACCCACACCAGGCCGGTATCGGAAGCCGGCTCTGGGCAAGGTGGCGGTGCCTCGGATCGCCCTGACGACGACACACGCAACGACATGGACCGTTTTAGGTGGACGACGGAACTGAAGGATGACCTGCTGAGCTGCTACGAGAGCAGTAGCCCGCGCCGTAGGGGATACATGTCCCGCATGCATGGGAGGTGGTGTGAAATGCATCCAGAGCATAGCACAATTACCTCCCAGAGCTTGCGGAACCAGGTATTTTACCTTCGGGTGCAGGGATACGTTCGTGCTCCAGCTCAGCCTGCCCCTCCGGCGACTGAAAGGCCTGTTAACCAGGCTGAAAGGTCGCCGATGAGGCCCGCTGAGAGGGAAATCGACGAAGCCGTCTCACCTGGAGATTTCAGTGACCGAAGGGCCTTGCATAACAACAAGAGGTCCTTCAAGCTGGCAGATTTAAAGAGAGAGGATGAGGCGGTGAGTGAACGTCTATCGGAGGTCTCTGACATTTGGAGCATCAATTGCGAAATTTACGCTGCCGCTCTGAGGCTGGCTGGACAGGGGAGAGTGAGAGACTCTCCTGTCGAGAGAGCACAGAGGCGGGTGCGCCAAATGGAAGCGAAAATCCAGTTGGCTCGCCAAGAAGCATCCCGTATCCAGTGTGTGATGGAATATAGAGCGGCCGGTAGGCCTTTTACGCGCCGCGTGCGCCAGATAGCCCGAGAGTTAAGGCGCGACCATCACACGCTCAGTCAAGCGGTACTGGTTGTGGTCAAGCAGCATTGTCTTGACAGGATACGGACGCTAATCGCTGCTAAACGATCACTGGTGACGCGGGCGAGAGGTTTGGAGGAAAACAGATTGTTTTCCGAAAAGCCTGCTCGTCTCTTCCAACAGCGACCACCAGTCATAGAGCAGCCGCCAACTGCTGATCGCGTGGAGACTTTCTGGAGGGGCATTTACGAACACCCCAAACCTCTCCAAGCAGACACTCCGGCCTTGGCGCAGTTCGAGTCCGTTTGTAGGAGGACTCCAAACCTGAATGTACTGCGTCACCCGACAGACACGGAAGAAATTCTTGGTGCCTTACGAGGCGCAAAGAATTTCGCAGCTCCTGGCCCGGATGGCATAAACACCTACTGGTTGAAAAAGTTTCCCAGTTGCCACCGGCATTTAGCTAGAGTTTTTAACTCGTGGCTAAATCAGGAGCAGCCAATTCCGGCTTGGTTTGTCGAGGGTCGAACCGTGCTTCTCCCGAAGACCGGAGATTTGTCTGATCCTAAAAACTACAGGCCAATAACATGTCTGAACGCATGTTACAAGCTCTTCACCAGAATCTTGTACATGCGTATCCTTCAAGCTGTAAATCCCGTATTTCTCAGCGTATATGAACAAAGAGGGTCTAAGAAAGGAGTAGCTGGCTGCAGGGATAACCTGTTGATTGACCGCTGTGTCACACAGGACTCCGTGCAGTACCTGCGAAACCTTTCTATGGCCTGGATCGACTATCGGAAGGCATTCGACACTACGTCTCATGAACTGATTGTGCGGCTGTTGGAATGTCTTTCGGTAGATGATCAAATAGTGGGATGCATCAAACAACTGATGCCGCTCTGGAAGACTCGGTTCACTATAACATCGGGTGAAACCAGGGTTCGAACAGAGTTGGTATCATTTAAAAGAGGGGTCTTCCAAGGAGACTCCTTGAGTCCCTTGCTCTTTTGCATCTCGCTACTGCCTTTGTCCATAGCGCTGAAAAATACTAAGGGATACAGCTGTGGCAAGCCCAATTACCGGAGGCACAAGGTCACCCACTTATTTTACATGGATGACCTGAAACTCTATGCCTCCGGACAACGCGATTTAGAGCAGTCGCTGAGGGTAGTGCAGGATTACAGTCAAGCTATTGGTATGGAGTTCGGGATAGACAAATGTGCCATGGTTCATCTCAAAAGAGGACGTTGCGGAGATAGTGAAGATGAGGAGCAGCTCGTTGATGGGAGCATCTTGCGACAACTGCATGCCGGAGATACTTATACCTACCTTGGAGTGGCGCAGCGTCACATCCAAGAGGTAGAATTGGTCAAAGAGTGTCTCCGCCGCAAGTATTTGCACCGACTCCGGCAGATCTGGTCGTCAGAACTGTCCGGCAAAAACAAAGTCGCTGCCACAAACATGCTTGCGGTCCCATTGTTGTTATACAGCTTTGGTGCTATCCACTGGAAAGTGGAAGAGCTGCGACAAATCGACATAAAGACCCGCAAAAGGATGAATATGGAGAGAAGCCTGCATCCTAAGTCCTCTGTCCCGCGAATATACCTCCCGCGACACCTGGGAGGGCGTGGACTATTGAGTTTGGAGCGTCTGCACAACAGAGTAGTACTGGCCACTGCCTGCTATGTAACGAACAGCACCGATCCCCTGATCCGCTTTGTGCGAGAGCACGAGAATGCGGGAAAAGGAGCCTTTCTTTTTAGCGCAGCGAAACGAGCAGCCGAGGAGCTCAACCTCACACTCGACTTCAAGCGGAGGTGTCAGCAGTCCATTACGGAACTTGCTCCCGCAGAATTAAAATCCCACCTTAAAACTGCCGAAGTCGACTTCCTTTTAAGACTTCATAAAGATAAGCCAATGCATGGAATCTTCTACAAACATCTGGAAGAGCATGGCTTGTCTGAGCAGTTGACCTTCTCTTTCCTAAGGTCTAGTGGGTTGAAGTCGGAGACTGAGGGCTTTATAATGGCTTGCCAAGACGGTGTCTTCAACACCTTGGTGTACCGTAAAAGGGTTATGGGTCTAGATGTACCCGACACCCTTTGTAGAGCTTGCCGACAGGCGCCAGAGACGCTTATGCATCTCTTGTCGGCGTGTAAGACGTACGCTGGGACGGCTTACGTCCATCGGCACAACGCGGCTCTACGAGTGCTCTACTATCATTTGAGGCACTCATACGGTATCGATGAGACACCGGTGCTGCCATACGCTCCAGGGGATATAGAGTCCGTTGTGGAGAACGAGAGATGCCGGATTTACTGGAACTACTCGTTCCCCACGCTCGAGCTTGTACAGGCAAACAAGCCCGACATAGTCCTTCTCGACCACCAACAGAAGACGATGTTCGTTATTGAGTTTTCGGCGCCTGCCGAGGTGAACATCGTCTCTAAGGAGGAGGAAAAGCGGACCAAATATCAGGAGTTGCTCGGACAACTTCGCAGGCTCTGGCCAGACTACACTGTAAGTCTGCTGGTTATGGTCATTGGATCCCTAGGTGGAATGAGGAATACGCTGCTCTCTGCACTGCGCAAAATACCGGTGTGCCGTGGGGCGGCGCACATCTTAGCCGCCAGAATGCAGAAGGCAGTCATCCTTGGGTCCCTTCGTCTACTTAGGGCGCACGATTCGCGGACCCAGTGATTGCTCACCTCACGGTGTGAGGAGTAGTCATTGGGTAATGGAACAGCAGCCCGGTGTGTCGGAGCCCGGGCTGCACTTTTTTGTTTTAAACATAAGGAACAACTTATAATTGATAGTGTGATCATGGAGCAAACCAGAAAAGAACACAGGAATCTTCATACCTGTTTCATCGACTATAAAAAAGCTTTCGACTCTGTACCCCATAGCTGGCTAACAAAAACTCTTCAAATATACAAAATCAACCCAGGGCTTCGTCAGTTTCTTACAAGAACGATGGAGACATGGCGAACAAATATACACCTTCAAACTGAGGACGGTCATATTCAAACGGATGAGCTACATATACGTCGTGGTATCTTTCAGGGTGACTCTCTCAGTTCACTATGGTTCTGCCTCTGTCTCAATCCGCTCTCCAACACACTTAACAGCACAAACTGTGGTTTCACCATCAGGCACCAGAAAGCAAATCAGCACAAAATCAATCATCTTCTTTATATGGATGATCTAAAACTATATGCCGCCACAGAAGTGCAACTGAGAGAATTACTCAGGATAACGGAAGCTTGTACGTCAGATATCAAGATGGAGTTTGGCATGAGTAAATGCAAGGTGCTTCACATCAATAAAGGCCAATGGAAAAACCATCCCGAACAGGAAGTAGTAACTGGCCAGGCGCTAGACAACATGGACAAGGATGAAACGTACAAGTACCTGGGTATTAATCAAAACGCTAAGATAGACCACACAAAAATCAAATCACAACTAACACAAGAGTTTAAAGACCGCCTTATTAGACTGTTAAAAACGAAACTAAATTCTAGAAATCTTACAAAAGCTATTAACACATTTGCTATACCAATCCTAACATATTCATTTGGCATTATCAAGTGGTCGCACACTGACATAGAAAACATCCATATACTCATCCGAACACAACTCACAAAACACAGAATGTCACATCCCAAAGCATGCAAGGAAAGGCTCACCATAGACAGAAAACAAGGGGGCAGAGGAATTATAGATATACAGTCACTTCATGCAAAACAAATAAAATCACTCAGACATTTTTTCCACAGTAAACAAACAAACTTGCATAAAGCAATAGTAAAAGCAGACAAAAACTACACACCACTCGCCCTTTCTTGTCCAGACCACGCAGCAGACGCACACAACCACACACAAGCACAACAAGAAAAAATAAACACCTGGTCGCAGAAGGCACTCCACGGCAAACATAGATACCGTGTTTCACAAGACTACATTAATGAAAAGCAGTCATACACCTGGCTGCAGGATGGCCAGCTCTTTCCGGAAACGGAAGGTTTTATGCTTGCTATCCAGGACCAAGTGATTGCGACACGAAATTACAGGAAGTACATAATGAAAGATCCATCCATCTCTGATGACAATTGCAGAAAATGCCACCAACAGAAGGAAACAATAGAACACATAACTAGTGGATGCAAAACTCTCGCTGGAACTGAGTATACAGCCAGACATAACGCTGCAGCCAAAGTCATACACCAAGCACTAGCCACAACAAACAAGCTAATTGAAAACACAGATCCATATTATAACTACACACCGACCTCAGTACTAGAGAACAATCAATTCAAACTATACTGGGACATTGAAATACATACGGATAAAACCATCCCAGCAAACAGGCCAGATATAGTATTCCAGTCAAAGACAGACAAGGTGACCTACTTAATAGATATTGCGATTCCCAATGATACGAACATCCAAAACACCTACGCTGGGAAGATATCTAAATACACCGACCTCGCCATAGAAATAAAACGACTATGGAAACAAAACAAAGTTGTCATTGTCCCTCTCATTATGTCGGTCTCAGGCCTTACTCCAAATACATTTACGCCACACCTGCAACAATTGGGCCTGGATGAAAAGTTACATAAAACCTTCCAAAAGTCTGTAATCCTCAAGACCTGTAGCATTGTACGGTCCTTCCTGAATTCAGAATAATAATAGGTCAGGTATTGACTTGGCACAGCCCGTCAATACTTGTTACTACCGCAACCATGCGAGAAAAAATAAGACATGCATAATAATAACCAAGGACCAAGTAATTGCGACGAGGAACTACAAAAAATACATAATTAAAGATCCATCCGTGACCAACGATAATTGCAGAAAGTGCCACCAACAGAAGGAAACAATAGATCATATAACAAGTGCATGCAAAACCCTCGCTGGAACCGAGTACACGGCCAGACATAACTCTGCAGCCAAAATCATACACCAAGCCCTAGCCACAACTAACAAACTAATCGAAAACACAGCTCCATATTATAATTATACACCGACCTCAGTACTTGACAACAATCAATACAAACTACACTGGGACGTCGAAATACACACAGACAAAACTATCCCAGCCAATAGACCAGATATAGTTTTTCAGTCGAAGGCAGACAAAGTCACCTATTTAATAGATATAGCTATCCCTAATGATACAAATGTTCAAACCGCCTACGCTGGGAAGATATCTAAATACACAGACCTTGCCATAGAAGTAAAACGACTCTGGAAACAAAACAAAGTTGTTATTGTACCCCTAATTATGTCGGTCTCAGGCCTTACACCTAACACATTCACACCACACCTGCAGCAACTACGCCTGGACGAAAAGCTACACAAAATATTCCAAAAGTCTGTAATTCTTAAGACCTGTAATATAGTACGATCCTTCTTAAATTCCGATCAGTAATAGATCAGGTGTTGACTTGGCATGACCCGTCAGCATCTGTTGCTACCGCAGTCATGCGAGAGAAGCTTGAAAAAAACATAATAATAATAATGCTTTATTTGCCAAAATAAATCACAATATAAAAAAAAATTACAAGTACAAACAAAGTATATATACAGTTGCACTATTAAGGCAAATAAGATAGGGTTGAGCCACAAAAGAAGACTTGTGCGTGGCTTCAATTATATTTTATTGCCGCAGTCACTATTGCTGAGCCATTAAACATTTTGTGAAACTGCAGTAAATAGTATCCTTACAAATACAGTTCAAAAACACGTATATACAGAGAGAAAAAAATATTTTCTAGAAATATGTTCTACTGGATAGAATATAAAAAAAAACAATATAAAGCATACGCGTATTATTATTGACCAACATAATTACTGCAACTAAATAAATTTTATATTGCTCATGATATGAGCAGATACATACATGAGCACCTATCCCATCTTACTTCTATATACCGCTTACATATAAAAATTAAATAAATAAAAAATAAATTGGTTTAGGTAACGTGATGACAATTATGACAAATAAATAAAAGACTCAATGGGCCCCACATAAACAAACACTAGGTGTGCTAACTATTAAGTAGAGGTCATATGTATATATATATATATATATATATATATATATATATATATATATATATATATATATATATATATCGAAATCGAAAATTATGAGGCATTTGTTCAATGTCCGTCGGAGATTTTTTTGAAAACAAACTTTTATTCATAAATACTCCCCACACGTATTTATGGCAGGGTTCTGTTTCTGTGATTTTTTCTTTGATGAAGACATTAATTTTTACTTCCAAGATTCTCTTTATCGAATCGTGACATATATATATATATGTTATATGGCCCTTTGACAATGAGCCTTATTGTAATAGTTTCAAACAATGAATCTATTGTAGGCAACTTTGTTGCAAAGTTACCTCCAAAGAAGACAAACAACTGATAACGACTTCCTGCAATAATAAGTCATACAAAGCATCATTGTTCGATGCCACGTGTGCAAACCACTTCTGTCAGCAGTAATTAAGTATAAAAGGGTGGTACTGCGTACCACAGTTGTTCAATACCCGGTTAGACTCCGTCATGTCAAGTAGTCACAAGATTCATTTGTAAAATTGTAACTTGAAAGTGCGACACAAGCGTGTGCCGCAAATAAAAGTTTTTAAAAAGTTAATCATTGCTTCAATGATATAACAAAAATTGGTGTCAGAAGTGGGATACCTCAACGACGTTAGAACGAGAACACCCCTAGACCGTAGGCTTGGACCTTCATACGTTTCAAGAGCCAGCAACGACCTAACTTCTGGACCCCTGTAGCAGCCAAGTCGTTTGGACTACAAGGACCGGCAGAACAAGGCGACCCCTGTCTCCAACAACGCTCAGGAAGTCTGCAAGCAGCGAGTACAAGGCCTGTCCTCACTAGCGGCGGCGGATCCCAATCCCCCAAGGGAACCCAAGCAACAAAGAAAACAAGAAAGAAAAAGAAGAAAGAAAACGGCACGGAGAATAGAGCGATTCCCGATGCACGGATACATGTAAGTCCAATACTGAAATCATTCACTTCCAGTTAGTGTGATTATCTGGTATAAGGTATAAACAAAGTATAATTAAACAGAATTAATAAATTTTCATTCACAAAATAATTTCATAAACAAAATTGAAAATGGCAACTAATAATACGCGAGCTGATGTCGACTCCGCCACGGCAGATGATATTATAGAGCCATACCGATTGTCTGAAATATTCTCCATAATACCTGAATACGATGGCAATCCAATACTTTTGAACACATTCATTAACTCCTGTCGCACTGCTTATCAAATGGCAGTGAACGATCAGAAAGCTCTAGTCATTTTACATTTAAAGAATAAGTTACGCGGAAAAGCAGCAGAGTTGATAAACTCTAGAAATCCCTCCACTTGGGAAGAAATTCGAAGTTTGCTAGAAACACATTTTGGTGACCTTCGAGACCTAACATCCCTTATTGCTGATTTACAGCGCATCAGGCAATTACCTGGTGAGTCAGCGTTAACCTTTGCTGCAAGACTTCAGACGCACAATGCAAAAATGCATTCTGCAGTCAACCGACAACCCCTAACACGAGAACAAAAATTAGCTCAATCATCCCTCATCGAAACGATGACACTAAACACACTCCTTACAGGCTTAGAACCTCGTATTGGTGTAGTTGTCCGATCAGGAAACCCTCCTGATATGTTAACAGCCATGTCACATATAAAAAGGGAACTCCAACTGTCCTACTTGGAAAATCAAAGGTTTGCTAGAATGCAAGTTCCAAATCAAAAACCAAAAATTTGCAACAAGTGTCAAAGGAAAGGACATGTAAGTTCTGAATGCAGGACGAACTCTACACAGTCATTTCGTACTCAAGTACAACAGCAACAATTTAGACCTCAGGAATATTCTAGACCGAATTTTCCTAATCAAGCCCCTAGTTCGTTTAATTTCCAAAATTCCAGACCAGGTCAAAGTCAACAGACAAGACCAGTTCAAAATCAAGGGCCTAGCTATCCCATTCAACCAGCCCAGAATTTTCAAAATCGACACCCTGTAATCAGGCCTAACCCTAGTTACCAGCCTAATACGAATTTCCAAAGGGATATTCGACCAAATCCAAGCTACAACCCATCACAAAGGGCACATGTCTTAAATGAGTCTCAGTCATTTGAGATGGACATTGATTACCCCTATACTGAACAATATTACGAAGAACCCTATGAAAATTACCAAGATTATTACGAAGAACCCTCGTACGGATCTTCATACGGAAATGATCCTCATGATCAGGATTTTCCCATGCTTGCGATAGAAGAAAAACCTCCTATCGACAGTTCCGAGATAAACCAATTAGAAACGAGGATACAGAAATTGAGCCTAATGGACAATTTCAATCCAAATTTAAACTTCCCAGAACGAAAATCCCTTTAAACCAAAATCAAGTTCATACAGCTGCATCGAGTAATTTATTTTATATGAAAGACACAGGTGGATTAGGTTTCAAATTTCTTATCGACACTGGTGCGTCGTTAACTATTTTTAAACCGTATGTCATTGAAGGCTATACTCACAGAAACACAGAGAATATGATTATTCAAGGCATTACTGATGAGAAAGTGAAAATATCTGAATCAGCATGGATAAATTTTTCCGACGTACACGATCCACACAAAGTTTATATTCATGATCTAGATATCGAGTTTGACGGACTTTTAGGTGTTGATTTTCTAGAACATTTTCATGCAGTCATAGACGTAGTAAACCAAGTTCTAATTACTAACTATGGAGTTGTACCAATTTTCAAAGTAAGAGATGATGAAAAATTATCAAAATTTGAAAGTGCTAGTTCATCGAAACCGCCAGAAAACCGTTCCCATTTCCAAGAACATTCAGAAGTAGTCAACAATATATACATTGAACCAAGATTAGAGAAATGCGTAAAATTAAAATCAAGTCTTAGAAATACTGAAGCTATATTATTATCTACTGAACAAGACAAAGTTCGAATTCCAAATGCTCTTGTCAAAATTGATAATAAAGGTGAGTTTATCACTACCATTTTAAATTCAGATTGTTCTGCTAGAGAAGTTACTTTTCCTTCGTTATCTTTTGAACCTTTTGATATTCAAGAAGTGAACAACTTCAAAGTTGTTGAAAAAGAAGCAGATACAGAACTTATAAATAGAAAAGAAAAGATTTTGGATAGTTTACGTTTAGACCACTTAAATGAGGAAGAAAGAAAATTAATAACTGATTTGTGTTTAAACTTTTCTGATATATTTTATCTTGATGGTGATAATTTAACTTTCACCAGCGAAATTAAACACCCAATAAATCTCTACAACGAAAAGCCCATATACACAAAGTCATACAGGTACCCCCAAATTTACAAACAGGAAGTAAAAGAACAGGTTGCAAAATTACTAGAACAAGGGATAATTCGCCATAGCATAAGCCCTTTCAATTCTCCTCTATGGATTCTACCAAAGAAGATGGACGCCTCCGGAAAACAAAAATGGCGTATGGTCATAGATTATAGAAATTTAAATGCCCAAACTATCGATGACAAATATCCTTTACCACTTATCTCAGATTTATTAGATCAATTAGGCAAATGCGAATATTTTAGCACCCTCGATTTAGCATCTGGTTTTCACCAAATCGAAATCGAACCCAAAGACATACCCAAAACAGCTTTTACAGTCGAAAATGGTCGTTACGAATTTGTTCGAATGCCATTTGGTTTAAAGAACGCTCCATCCACATTTCAACGTGTAATGGACAATATTCTTTTAGGAATTCAAAATGAAAGATGTCTTGTATACATGGACGATCTTATTGTCTATAGCCCTACCGTAGAAGAACATAAAAATCGTCTTAAAGAAATTTTCAAAAGACTTCGAAAATCTAATCTCAAACTTCAACCTGATAAGTGTGAATTTTTGAGAAGAGAAGTTGCTTACTTAGGACATATCATTACCCCCGAAGGTGTAAAGCCAAACCCTTTGAAAATAGATTGTGTTAAAAGATTTCCAGAACCCAAAAATCAAAAGGAAGTAAAGTCATTTTTAGGATTAGCAGGTTATTATAGAAGATTCATTCCCAACTTTGCCAAAATTTCAAAACCCTTAACCCTTTTACTAAAGAAGGATGTTACCTTTAATTTTTCTCTCGAATGCAAACAAGCATTTGAAGCTTTAAAGAAAGCTCTTACAACATCCCCTATATTAATTTATCCAAATTTTGATGAAACATTTATTGTAACTACTGACGCAAGTAATTATGCCATTGGTGGTGTATTATCACAAGGCCCTATAGGTAAAGATCTTCCAATAGCCTATGCTTCCCGTACTTTGAGTAAAGCTGAACAAAATTATTCTGTCATTGAAAGAGAACTCCTCGCTATTGTATGGTGTGTACGCCACTGGAGAGGTTATTTATATGGTAGGAAATTCAAAATTGTTTGTGATCAAAAACCCTTAACGTGGTTATTTTCCATATCTGACCCTGGTAGTCGTTTAGCTAGATGGAGATTAAAACTCGAGGAATATGATTACGAAATTATTTATAAACCCGGCAAAACAAATAAAAATGCAGACGCTTTGTCCAGAATCAAATTACCCGATATGAGCGAACGCGCAACAGTAAATACCTTTTCTGCTGATTGTGATGATGCAGAAACATCCACGCAAAATATAGAAAGTGAATTTAATATTTTCTGTGACCTATATAAAACAACATCTTTAATTGATTATAGTAAAGTCGAGTTTTCAACAGCTCAACTCTTAGACAAAAGTCATAAACAAATTCTTACATTTTTCAGACAAGATTTTATGTCTCAATTACATGAAGAAATTACTTTAGACATTTTTGAAGAAAATCTTGATTTTTCAGCTAATCAAATTAATGTCGCTTCCAGCAAAACTGTTAAGGATAGAAAATATCTTATTATTCCCCTTCCCGCAGATCCAGATTTATGTAATATGGTACTTTTTGCATCTATTTATAATAGTAAACATCTCGTAGATTTATCTCAGATAGTGTTTGTCGAAAACAATCTCGATATTCCAATTTTGGAAATGATGTCATTTATTTTTGCAGAAGAAAATTTAAAAATGGTCATTTGTCAAAATGTTTATATAGAACACCCAACGAAACACCCCTTTAGTATTTCACCATATGCAGTTATATGGTACTACACGACAAAGAATAAGACACACGGGTTTACCCCATATGAACTTGTCTTCGGACATACGTCAGGGCGACCTCCTGAAACCCTATATAATGAAAACGCCCTTATGTCAAAATACATTAGAGATTTAAGGAATAAGATTAATTATTATTATAAAGTAGCTAGAGAAAAGACAGTACGGAGCAAAGAAAAAGCAAAAATTCGTTTTGACGAACGTATTTCAAAAAACCAGTATGAATTCAAAATTGGTGATAAAGTTTGGTTAAAAGAATCCCAGATTTCTGGAAAACTGCGTAATAAATTTAATGGTCCTTTTGAAATCCAAGATATTCATGGCACTTCAGCCACACTTATAAATTTAGAAACAAAACAAATTACAAAAGTAAATTTTGATAGGCTCAAACCATATTTTGAAACTTAGTTTCTTTACAGAATTTTATTGCTGCTAGCTGCAGTTCCAACTCGCACACAGCACTTCATTGAACCGGTGAACAATACTGTGGGTATATTTTATTACGAAGAAACAAATATCAAAATTTCTAATGAAAAATGGACTCTGTTAGTATACAAATATTTGGAATTAGTTGAAAAAACATTAACACACAATGACAAGTTATTAGAAAGAATGGAAGATTTAATCTACCAACCAACGAATCGCATGCAAGCTTTTAGGGCTCAAGTAAAACACATGTTAGTTTACTCAGTCAAATATCTGATAATTTGAATACAAAATTCCGATCGATATTTGCCAATACTCAGTCAGCCAGTAGAATGCGACGAGGATTAATCAATGGGATCGGAACATTTTGGAAAGCAATCACAGGAAACTTAGACTCTGATGATGGAGAATACTTCGACAATTGCATTAATAAATTATCTCAAGATGAACATCAGATAGAAAATTTAATGAACAACCAAATTTCAGTTACTACATCAGTAATTAAAAGTTTTAATAATACCATTCGAAAGTTACAATTAGATGAAGAAACTTTCAATTCTGATTTAAGTCAAATTGAAACAACTATTTACAATATTTCTGAATCACTAGCATTTTATAAAGCTCATTTGGAAATGCTAGAAATGTGTGAATCACTTATGGAAAGTTATTTATTTTTGGAAGAAACCATTAATGACATTTTGAATGCGATTACATTTGCAAGATTACATATTATCCATACTTCAATAATAGATCCAAAAGACTTAATGTATTTCTTACAAGAAATTTCTCGTAATCTGGTAAGAAACAGTCTTCCTCTACCAGTCTATGAATCACATGTTGCTACATATTTAGATATTATTGAACTTGAAGCTTTTCAAACAGAATCGAGAGTTATATTTGTCCTTAAAATACCACTGGTTGAACCTGAAAGTTATACTTTGTATAAAATCGTACCTTTACCCGTACCAGATAAGCGTACTGGCCTTTTCCATGTCCTATTGACATCACGAAGGTACATAGCTCGAAGTGATGATTCATTATTGTATTTATCTATTCGTGATCCGGATAAATGTAAAAAGCTCTCGTTCTTAACAAAATTATGCTCAGATGTATTACCACATCCTGTTGACGAAAATGCTATTTGTGAAGCTCAACTATTACAATATAGCATTACGTTGCCAAAAACATGTCAAGCCACAGTGATAGCTGCAGAATGGTATACAGTTGTATCATTATCAATAAATCATTGGCTAGTAACAGTAACACAGCCTATTCCAGTTACAGTAAAATGTCCAAATAAGGGTGTAGTTACAAAAACCATTGGCAGTAACTCTATATTGAAACTCCAGCCAGATTGCAATGCCTTTATAGGTAGTACTCGAGTACACTCAAAACCTCGAGTAGATGTTTACAAAAATATGACATACAAAAGTCACCCTATCGAAATTCCATTCCAATGCTGCAAAGACTTGCCAAAAAAAGAGGATCTTCCAGTGTTAAAGTTCCTCAAATTGAATAAATTGAATCTTGATGATTTAGAAGTTGCACATCATAAATTGGACAAAAATGCAGAAGAACTGGATAAGATAATAAATGAGCCCTTCATTTCGAAAAACAGGTCATGGCTTACATACACTGTAGTTACCTTAATTTGCATTATCCTGGTACTATATGTGATATGCAAATGTAGAAAACGAAAACCCTTTCGACTATCCATTACTGGTGCAATACGTCCCGACGATGATCCAGACCCTCAAGGAAGTTCTCTCAAAAGTTATCCACGACTCTTTCCAAGAAGACGTCCCAGTTTCCAAGGAGAAGGAATTCCTGAAGAAATTCCACTTTCGTGACTTGCGCAGTGTATGTGATTTTGTGGAAAATTGTGAAATTTTGTTAGCAAGGACTTTAAGCATTTTTACCTTTTACAATTTTATATTTTATATTTTATATTTTACATTTTACATTTTTATTTTATTTTAAATTTTGATTTTACATTTTTATTTTATTTCCATTTTGGGAAAAGTTGTTGCATGGCATAGCAACAACTTTTTGAAAAAACGGGGAGTTGTTATATGGCCCTTTGACAATGAGCCTTATTGTAATAGTTTCAAACAATGAATCTATTGTAGGCAACTTTGTTGCAAAGTTACCTCCAAAGAAGACAAACAACTGATAACGACTTCCTGCAATAATAAGTCATACAAAGCATCATTGTTCGATGCCACGTGTGCAAACCACTTCTGTCAGCAGTAATTAAGTATAAAAGGGTGGTACTGCGTACCACAGTTGTTCAATACCCGGTTAGACTCCGTCATGTCAAGTAGTCATAAGATTCATTTGTAAAATTGTAACTTGAAAGTGCGACACAAGCGTGTGCCGCAAATAAAAGTTTTTAAAAAGTTAATCATTGCTTCAATGATATAACATATATATATATATATACGTATACACGCACACGCATACACACACATGTACACCCGCATATATACACATACACGCATATACATAAATATTGATATATACATAATGGGTTACTATAATGACAGTAGGTACTTATGCCATGTCAGGTAAAAGAAAATAGATTCTGTTCCTAAAGGATAAGTGATGATACCAAATAATAATACTATTAAAGATAAAAATTCCACCCATTTACGTAATTTCTAAGTGTTTCTCTAGATATGTTTGTCAACCAACTTTTTATTCTCTTTTTGAATAATGGAAAGGAATTTATTTCTTTGTATTGAGAGGGAATTTCATTGTATAGCCTGGGGCAAAGGAAAACCCATGAGCGTTGCAATAGTGTTTTCTCTGGTCTGGGTACAAACTTATGTGATAATGCCTTTTGTCTTGTGTCGTAGTGATGATCTATCTTTGCTAGAGAATATTTGTTCTTAAACTGAAATGCTAGCATATTATACACATACAGCTGTGTCATATCAAACAATTTTGTATCGATAAATAGTTGGTTAGAGGGAAACATCTTTCTTTTCTTATGTATAATCACATACTTTTGTACAACTTCCAGATCTTTCATGTAAGATTTGGCAGCTCCTCCCCGTGCAAGTATAAATTAGATGAGGTTGTACAAGTGCATAGTATAGTGACTTTAAGACTTTTTCTGTTAACATATTTGTCAGGTATTTGATTTCCGGTAAAATGGTTCTGATTTTTTTAACTGTTTCGTCTATATGACGTCCCCATTTCAGGTTTTCATCGATGTGAATTCCAAGATACTTTATAGTGCTCTTTCTAGTAATGGTGAGAATACTTTTATTATCAGTGATTTTTAATTCGTGAAAATAAGGTAGATGATTCTGGTAAGAAGCGAAAGGTACAAAATGGGTCTTTTCTAAATTGACTGTCAACAGCTTATTGTTGAAAAACGAGACAATGCCTTTAAAATCCTCTTCAATAGTATGTTTGAGAGACGTCCAACAACTACTTTCATATTCGTTGAATCTCATCTGCTCAAGTACATCACTTTCATTTTTAATGTTTGCATTTCTACTTCTTGTTTTCCAGATGCCTGGAAACAAACTAAGGTCATTCCAATACCAAAAAATAATAATCCCTCTGAATACTCTGACTTAAGACCAATTAGTATATTACCCTCATTGTCTAAAGCCTTTGAAATGCTACTTCAAGATCAGATCAAGGTATACGTGAACGAAAACAACATTATAACATCTGTTCAATCTGGGTTTCGTACGCACCACAGTACTGTGACCGCACTAGCGCACATTACGGATGATATTTATGAATCTGTGGATAAGCAGTTATGTGTCTGCTTGGTCCTACTAGACTATAGTAAAGCATTCGATACTTTAGATCACATAATATTGTGCAATAAATTGAAATATTTTGGATTCTCCGATAGCTCACTAACGCTTATCAGGAACTACCTTGCAGATCGTGTACAAAGAGTATTGGTTGGAGGTAAACTATCAGAAGCACTCCCAAAAACGAATGGTGTACCTCAAGGCTCAGTGTTAGGCCCATTACTTTTTCAATTATATATAGCTGACTTTCATGAATTTATAAGTCACTCTTTTATACATCATTACGCAGACGACACCCAAGTGTACTTAAGCTTCAGTACTGATAAAAGTGCAGAAGCTTTTGATAGAATTAATGATGATTTGGAAGCTTTGTATAATGTATCTAGTGCTCACAATTTAAACTTAAACTCACAAAAATCACAGGTCATTTTATTTGGTCCTAAATCAAAAAGAATACAGATTACTACAGGTCTGTCTATTAAAATTAATAACCAGATACTCCCAATATCAGATTGTGTAAAAAACTTAGGCGTGTGGATTGAATCTAACCTAAGATTCACCAAACACGTCAATCAGCTGTGCCAAGCCTCATATAATACTCTGGTTGGCTTCGGCTAGACAAGATTAGGAAGTACCATCAGCTAGTTTTGATCCATAAAATCATACTTAACAAAGCGCCAACGTATTTATTTGACAAATTTGTAACATTCAGCACTAATAGCAATAGAGATACAAGAAATAGGCTGCTATTCGTCATACCAAAACACTCGACTGCCTTGTTTAAACGCAGCTTTACTTACAATGCAGTGAAATTGTACAACAGCCTACCTAACGATTTTAGACATTTTTCATTATTCAATTTTAAGAAAAAGTTGAAAATTTTAATAAAATCAGATGAATGTTTATAGGACGGACTTCGCTATGTGTTAGGGAAATGATTTAAGTTTACATACATTGGCCAACTCGTTATTCTACTTAATCATCTAGGTGACTAGCACCTGTACGTAATATTATAAATAGCACATCAGCTGTTTGTAAAAACGTGAAAGTAGTTCAGCGGAATTGCACTATCAGCAATACACGTGTGTATACAAATCGCCATATAATTATAATGCAATTATAATATACCAATGTATACTGTATACAGGGTGTATCTGTGTGAGTGTGTATAGTTTTAGTTTGTTCTTTGTTTTATTTTATTTTATTTAGTATTTTATTTAGTTTTTGGGTTGAGTTGAAAAACAACCTTGTTGGTTGACACTCCGCCTTTCGTCATTTTTTGATTTTTTTGATCATAAATTTAGTATGTGTTTTTGTTGTACATACTTTACTCTTCTTTTCATGACGAATAAAGACCTATTATTATTATTATTATTATATATTATAGCTGTATCATCTGCAAAACCTATTATTGTGCCTCTACTGCGTAAAGTAAATAAATCATTTACGTACAGATTAAAAAGTATCGGACCTAGCACCGTGCCCTGGGGAACACCATGATCCAT
Organism: Callosobruchus maculatus; assembly: GCA_951848785.1. Lineage (NCBI taxonomy): Eukaryota > Metazoa > Arthropoda > Insecta > Coleoptera > Chrysomelidae > Callosobruchus > Callosobruchus maculatus. The sequence continues at coordinate 11,205,946 of CATOUR010000067.1, read as the reverse complement.
TATTTTATATTCGCTTAATATATCGTCAATCTTTACACACTGTGTTCTACCTTTCAAATAATTAGTCATCAATTTTAAAAGTGTTCCCCTTATGCCAATATTCTCTAGTACATCTAATAATTTAACATGACTAACTGTATCGAATGCTTTAGTCAGATCTATAAATAGACAAGCAGTAGGTATCTTATCATTGATACAGTGATATATCCTCTTAGTGACTGCTGCTATAGCATCTTGGGTGGATGTATTAGGTTTGAAACCAAACTGATTTTTATGTATAATATCATATCTATCAAGGAAACTAACTAATCTCTGTTTAATAATTTTTTCAAACACTTTACTTAAACTAGTTATTATTGAAATAGGTCTATAGTTAGCCATGTCCTCTTTGCTGCCTCTTTTGTGTACGGGTATTATAATAGCTCTCTTAAATACATCTGGAAACTCGCCTGTATTGAAGCACTCATTTACTATGTAGCAAAAGGGATCAGCTATATGACTGCTTATTTTTTTGAGTAGCTCTGATGTAATGTTATCGTAACCGGGCGTTTTACCTTTTTTCAAGTTATTGATAGTATGCAAAACTTCTTCCTTAGTTGAGTGATCGAGATAAAGTGAGTTCCTCAAGATTTTCGGATGTGTTAAATTGTTGTTAGGGACTATTTTTTGTGCTAAGTTTTTGCTATATTGCAGAAGTAATTGTTGAATTTTTCTGAAATTGCTTTTTTATCGGTGATTTCTGACGCGTCGACTTTTGTTTTATTAATCATTACTTTTTGACGAGAACTTCCACATATATCATTAACACTTTCCCATAGAGTTTTTGAATTGTTACAATTCTGCGTAACTAGATCATTGTAGTATTTCATTTTGGTCATTTTTATGAGATTATGTAGTTTGTTTCGGTATTCTTTGTATTTTTTTATGTTGTCTTCACTTCTGTCATTTTGCACTTTATGGTATAGCTTATTTTTTGTATCCATTGAATTTAATATTCCAATAGTGATCCATTTTTTTCTTTTAACTTTCTTACGACTAATTCTCAAGGTGACAGTACTCTCTTTTATGTAATTATTCAAAATACAGATAAAATTTTCAGCAGCCATATGTGAACTTCGATGTTCATATACTGAATTCCAATTCTTCTCTTTTAGCAGATTGAACAACTTTTGGTCATCTATCTTTTGGATGTGGTTTATGCCCTTGTTTCTGTTACTAACATTTATACGGAAGTCTACTTTGAAAATTAGGGTATAATGATCAGTTATACAATTTTGTAGTATCATTGGTTTCAACATATAACTATCGATATTTAAAGCTCTAAAGAAAATGTGATCAATACATGATTTAGACTGACCATCTACTCTTGTGAAATCATTAATAACAGACACAAAATTATGCTCTGCTAACAAATTCAAATACGATTCAGATAGATCTGTCCTTTGCAACATATCTATGTTAATATCACCCATCAAAAAATGCATGTCCGCCTGGTTTTTACATTCATTTAGATATGATTCTAAGTCATCTATGAAAGACTCTGCATTTGTTGCTGGAGATCTGTAGGCACCCGTAATAAATACATCTTTGAAATATTTTTTGCAGTGCACTTGTACAATCTTGATATTTGTTGACTTAAGATTACATATTTTGGTCTCTACGAGCTCCAAATCATCACGTAAATATATTACCACGCCGTCGTTTTCATTAATATTACCACTATTATAGACTACTGTATGATCATCTAAATGAAACAATGACAAATCGTCAATTTTCCAACATTCTGATAAAACAATACAATCAATACGCTTATCCAAACTGAACAACATAATTTTTAATTCATCAAAATTTTTATTCAAGCTCCTAATATTTAAATGTATTACAGTTATGTTTTTATCGTTTTGCATTGATAGAGCAGAGTTGCATTCCTGAATTGTTTTAACATTATGGCTTTCAACACTACTAACCTCAAAGTTTTTGATGTAGGCATCCATTTTAGACCTTGGCGGAACTCGAATTACTTCTCAACCTTGGCGGAGTATTTCGTAGCAGAGAACTTATCGTAGATGAACCTTTCTGCGTAGAACCCTTTGAATATCGTTGATCTTCAGAAATTCTTTCTTCCCTTTTCTTGGTCTCAAGCGTATTCTTGGGTAATGGGTGGATATTGTGACTTATTTCCTTATGTTGAGCTCCTTCTTGGTTTTCTCCAAATATTGCGTCGTCTTCTTCAGTTGCATCGTTTTCTAAGTCCTCGTAGGAATATTGGCAACCATTCACGTATAGTATATTATTTTTTATATAAGCAGAATTGTGAGCTTCCCTAGCTTTCCGTAAGTGTGTATATAAGACTTTTCTTTTATCGTACTCTTCCTGTGTATAATCATTAGTTATATAGAAACCACAACCTCGAGGTAACTTCTTTGCACTTATTATCACACTTTGCTTAGTGCTATAGTTAAGAAATTCGACTACAAGTGGCCTGGCTTTTAACTGCCCTTCCTGCTTCCTTCCTATACGATAAGCATCTCTTATCTTTTCTTCACCTTCTTTTACCTTTAACTGGTTGTTGATGAAGTTAACCGTCTGGCTAACAGCAGTTTCTTCTGTTTCTGTGACACCATATATCACAATATTGTATTTCTTTAATTTTTGTTCTAAATTTTGTACTTTATTTTTCAATGTTATGTTTTCTTCTGCAATATCTTTATATTTTAAATTTACCTCCTCTAACTCAATTTTTATTTGTGTGACGTTCTTATTTAATTGTTCAATCTCAGCTTTCATTTGTATGTTTGTTTCTTTTATCAATTTGAAAATATCTTCATTCGTTATTGAAGAAGATACCATGATTATAGTAAGGACGATACTGAGTCTTAACGAAAATTGTGTCTCCGTTATCTTTCAAGTATCACTGCAAAGTAACCAAGTACAATATGCAGCGACAAAATATTATCGCTTGACTATCCTCTTTCAAACCCTAGTATGGATAGTACGCCTCTGCTTTCAAGGATTATATCGACATTAACATCCGTAATTTGGTAGAAGGTAATTCAATTTTAAAAACTCACTTGTTTCTCCAGATAAATCAAAGATTTTTTCACAGTTCCATTCAGCGTAACAAACTATATCACCACAATATTTTTTATTAGCTGTTGTGTATTTTACTAGTGGTTAAACTGGATTTCTTGTGGAACAATAGTAATAGCGACTGTTCACTTCAACTGATTCACAACTATGCTATAATTGTTACAATAATATGCATTTTCTTCGACAAAATCGCAGTATTAGAATAGAATTCAGTTTTTATCACTGACTATGAAGCTACATTTTAGAAACAGCATGCAACTTTAATATAGGCTATTAAAAATGTACCAGTTAAACACTTTAACATGGCTGGTTTTCATAATGTGCTCCTCTGAGTACTTCCGTACCATCAACATCAGCCGCTCCAACTGGTTCAGCCGAGGAGGGCGCGCAAAATATTTTGTCGCTGCTCAGCAACCAATCCTCAAGCATTAAGGGCCCTGAGATTTGCCCAAATGTGGCTGCACTTCGCAATGGTTTTCTCCTTAACGGAGTGTCGAAAGAATCTAGAAATGCCACACTATCGATTCATATCCATGGATCGCTAACTGCCTAGCAGACTGCACCTGATATATATAACCGGTGAATATGTCTAGACAAATAGCACTCCGAGATCGCCGTTAGCACAATTTGCCTCTGAACGCAGTACATTCGGAACAGGGGCCGAAACATGTAGTCTACTGACCGCATGGGGCTGGCAACTCCCGTTTAACTCACATCCGGACTTCAGAACCCCACTGACCCCACAAGCTGCCTTGGTTGCAATTGAGCGAATTTTGCCAATTCTTTACCCTGGCGGAACTATGACATCCGTCACCAAAACAGCACTGATAGCGGGTCAACTTACGGCCACCTGGATGGCGAAGGGTAGAGACACCTTGGCTGATCAGGAGGCAGCATTTGAAAAGTTGCTTGCTGACATCCAGACGACCCCTCCTTCTGCTACCGTGATACAAGCTATATTCAAAGAGGTGACAACTCAAGCTGCCCGACACAATGGTGACTCTGTTTCGTTTTCCGCAGAGGAAGTAAAGGCCAATCTTGGTGTGACACATGACAGACTTTTTCGCCTACCGCTACCAGAAAGGATCAATCGGCAGAAGTATCTAATGATAACCATGGGGGCGAATGCAGTTGATCCTGCGTTCTTGGATCCAACTTCCGAGTTGGCTCGAATTTGGCCGGAGATAGTTGGCAATTTGAGTGACAACTATGAGGTCAATCGGGACCTCGAGATTCACTTGATAGATGACAACGATATACCCTCCCGATGGCGCGTACAGAACCCAAGCTCTCTGATAGCAATGCTTCATATCGAGGGCCTGAGAGGGGGAATCAGCTTAGACTCCAAAGCAATAGGGTACCTATTGATCTGTCTGTTTACCCTAACAAAGTCAGGGAACTTAACAGACAACTATGTCGACAAGAGGTTGACAATGATAAACAGGGATTTCCCTGCGCTAAACTTGAAGAGCTTAGTGACACGGGAAACCATCATGGAATTCAACCAACTCTTTCCGACGATGAAAGCGACAGAAGACGAGATCTACCAGGTACTGTTCTCATTCTACAATGTCTTCAAGGAGGCCTCGCTAGGTCCCTTAGAGTGGATCATTGAACAAGCCAGAGCTTCCAACATGACAGCAGCTGCTGCAATTGCTAGTATGGTTATACAGTATCCCACATACACATTTAACCAGGTAAATGATGCTATCGGAGGGAATCAATTTGGGAAGTGGGCAACAGCCGTGGGATATGCAGCTTATGATTCATTATTATTATTATTATTATTGTCTAACGATCGTCCTTATACTCTTTCTCATTAAGATCACACCCGATTTCGGGTACTGTTAGGGGAACATCTGTCGATTTCAGGTTTTATTTTTCAGCATGCCGATGGGACTCCAGTGGAAGCAGCTCCGATGAGGAACCTAGTTCCAAAAAGCTAATGCGTGAATTACGTCACATGAAACGTAAATTGAAAAAGGTGTGCCGTCAGCGGTCTCGATCTCGTTCCCATCGTAGGCGGTGGACTCGTAGCCGGGATCGTATCTCGAGGAGATCGGCATCGGCTAACAGCGCCAGCGGTGCATCATCACCGTACACCAGCCGTACCCCACGCGGGTCGGAGGTGTTTACCATATACGACGGCGGCAGCCATTGTCCGAGCGACACGGGGCCGCAGGTGCATAACAGCCACAGTGCGTCTTCCGCGCCTCGGGCTAGAGATGCGCACCCTAGTGGAGCGGAACCCGTTCCTCGGGACGGAACACCTGACCAAGAGGAGACAACAGAGGGAGGAGACCGACCCATCATAGATAATGATGTTGATCTACCCGATGACATACTATCAGTATTAGGGGAAGATCCAACTAGAGAAAAAACGGCAGCGTTTTCGCTACACTCCGCACTGCCACATTTTGGTGAACGGCATCCGTCCCGAGGTTATCGACTAACTTAAATCAAATTACGTATTACCATCAAACTTAAAACTATCTCCTCCTCAGATAAATCCAGAAATTTCGGTTATCTTGTCACCTTCCCAACAGGCTAGAGATAAGGTACATCTTCAGTACCAAACGTTCATCGCGACAGCATTGTCGGCTTTGGGAAAGGGCCTCACCACTTTGCGACAACCAGGCCTGAATTTACCTGCTGATGTTAGAGAGGTACTCCTTAAACCTCTTGGAGATACAGGTCGTATGTTGGCAAATACTTTTGCATTAATTTCGTCTAATAGACGGAATATGCTGTTCCCGCTCTTGACTTAGCTGAGAAGTCTGTTCCATCAGATCTCCTATTTGGTGATGATCTAGGGGATCGAATAAAATCCGCTAAGGTCGTCGAGACTACTGGGAAAAGTATTAAAGCGACATATTGTAACATGCCACGTAGGGTGCCAAATTTGAAACAGGGGACATCCAAATGTCAAAATTCCGTGGATTCAATTTTCCGACAATGAGGTTAGGAACTGATTGACAGAGAGTGGGAGGGGCTGAAAAAGATGTTCTGTGGCTCGGTGGTGACTTTGTTAATCGTTTTGTGCTATTAATTGTTTATACATATAATAAAATAGATGGGTATAGAAATGAAAGAAAAGAGCCAGTTGTGTTAAATCGATGGCTTAGATTTATTAAAATAAAATGCGTAAAGTTTGTCCTTGAAGGATCTTTTCTCAGCGCTGAGAGTGTGTTGTCACCTAACTATGGTAGATAGTACGCTAACAAGCAGGAAATGAACTGATAGGGCCCCGTCTACTAAGTGTTATATAATGGAAAGTGAGTACACTGTAATAAGTCTTATAAACTATAAATATAACTTAAGTTATTGTATTCTAGGGCTGGCTCCTGAAGAATTATAAGGACTATGTATAAAGGTTTTCTCCCACCTGTATTTACGAAGTGTGCCTGCTGAACACCAGGTTCTTCTTAACTTCAGTAACTAAACATCTATATATGGGGTGAGGATGGTGTTCCCATCAATCGTAACCAGCGTAGCATACAAGGGGTACTGCGTCTCATCGAACGTAGTATTGGAGATACGTGGTAGGAAGCGATGCCAATCCAACAATATTGGCTCAGTGGATCTTAATCTCTGGCATCAGGTAGTGCAACTCGTGCAGAAGAGGCAGTTGGTGTGGAAAGCGAAACAGGTTATACGATCACAACATAAAGAAGCAGACTTGAAGTAGACTTAACATTAAGAGTAAAAGAAGGCCTGTGGACAAAACACAAGCATTAGCTGACTGAAAACAGGTAAGTTCTCAATATTTCCAGGATATTTTAGGTAAAAATGAAAGAGTGAAAGCGAAATTCTGTAAGTAAGGTTAGACACCTACCGTTGATGTTGTGTGGCCTTTAAGAGTGTTTTTCCTTATTTGACTTCCCACAGATCCCACAGATGTGGTGCTTAGAAAGCCGAAAAGTCAATTTAAACTGGGTTTTTGCCCTCTTAAATCCACGAAAGTGTGACCACTTGGTCTTTCAAGGGACCCAGAAGGAAAAGTGAAGATGTCTGCCTTTTGCCAGAAAACTGGCGCTAAACCAACTTCTGTCAGACAACCATCATTTGTCTTCAGTGACAGATAGACAGACGACAGATGAAAAGGGGAAATCCAACCTTATTTTTCCCTATTGTGAAAATGTAAACAATAGATGTTGTAGCGAAATATCCTAATTGAAGTTTAATACTAATTTTTCTTTCTTTTCTAGGTGATGCAGCACTATGCAGATGACGAAAAGGTGCAACTCAAGAATACTTCGTACAATACATACAGGATTTACATTGTAAATACATTATAAATAAAGGAATTTGAAAACTCCCAGTTGTTTTGATGCTAAGTAACCTGAACTAGTTCACAATCTAGGTAAGATATCACATATACTTCAATTACTATATGGAATTACGTGCTAAAGTACATTATTGGTAATCACTCTTAAGTCAAGCGACAACACAGTCTTCTATTCTGCGACTATAAGTAATCAATCAAATCAAAATCAACTCATCAGCTCCTCAGAACTTGTAACAAACCCTCCCTTCCTGAGAAAGTTTTTCCTGAGGGGAAAACTTTCACAAAGGAAAAACTTTTCCTAAATGAAAATAAAAACACGGTACTCGTAACCTTCTACCAAGGTAACCTCAAAAAAAAAGTTAATATCAAAGAATCTTCCATCTCCGAATCTTCCGGAATGACGGAATTCATACCACTATACATAGCAACTTTCTATAATGAGCTTTGACTAGTTAAACAGCTAACGAAGCAACTAAATCTAAAAACAAGAAAACAACTTAACCCTAACTTTCAACTTCCTCTGGTGGATGTGCCTTTAGATCGTGCGCGGACCATACTCCTTTGGTCTTTCCAGCTTGGTCTACGAGTTCGTAAGCCCACGGCGAGACAATACGGGCAATTCGATACGGACCATCAAACTTAGGGGACAATTTAGATGTGACACCCTTAGCGGCATCCGAGAGCGTAACGTTACGTTTCCAAACCCTCTGACCTAACTTGAAAGTATCAGGGCGATGACGGAGATTGTAGCGCTGACTGGAGCGTTCATACGCCTTACGTAACTTAGTCTGAACGTCCTGAAAGACCTTTTTAAGGGCTTCATGGCGTTTGGTAGGTTGGAAAGGTTTGCTCGTTGCCACAGGGTTTTCTTTTCCCGAAAGGACTATTTCACGACCAAATATAACAAAATTCGGAGTGACTTGTGTGGTTTCGTGTCGGGCGGATCTAATAGCTGCTGCTACATGAAGTAAGTATTTATCCCACGACCGCTGGTTTTCCGCAACGTAAGAAGTGAGCGCGGTTTTCAGCACGCGGTGTACACGTTCTACGGGATTTGCTTGGGCGTGGTAATGGGGAGTATACCTATGCTCTATATCGTATTTCATCAATAGGTCGGCGACTTCCTTATTTTTAAAATGACTACCGTTATCGGTAATTATTCGAGCCGGGGCTCCAAAGAGTAAGAACACTTGTTCTTCCAGTGGCTTAACTATACATCGAGCCGTAGCGCGACGAAGAGGGAAAAGCAGAACAAACTTAGAAAATATGTCAACTACAGACAAAATATATACATGACCCGAACTATTCCTCGGAAGGGGTCCTACTATATCTATACTTAACATTTCCCAAGGGCGAGTGATTGTAGGGGCAACGCTTAGCATATGTCCAGCTGGCGGTCGTTGCTCCGGTTTTGTCTTTAAACATACTTCACAACGGCTAATGTATCGGGCAATATCTGCCTTCATTCGGGGCCAATAATATTTCTCGGCTAACCTAGCGTGCGTCTTGAAGATACCAAGATGGCCGCACGTAGGTGGATCGTGATTTTGTTTGATCAGCATGGGGCGGTCCTCTTTTGGAACTACTTTCTTCCAGAAATCTCTTTCCTCAGAAAGATCTGGATATCTTGGATTAGACCGTTTATATAAAACATCATCTTCTATCCTCCACAGGGGATATTGTTCTGGGGACCTTCGAATTTTCTCCATCATGCCTAAATACCAAGAATCTTTAGATTTGTTTCTAGATTCATGATCCACACTGTCTTCCAGTGCATTAATGACTGGTACTGCACGCGACAATGCATCCGGTACAACGTGCTCTTTGCCTTTTCGGTGGATGATGTCAAAATCGTATGCTTGTAAGCGAAGGCACCATCTAGCTATTCGTGACACGGGATCCCTGATACTAAAAAGCCATTTTAAACTATGATGATCCGTGATCACAGTAAAATGCGTTCCTTCGAGATATGGGCGCAGTTTCTCCACAGCGAAGATTACTGCCAGCGCCTCCTTTTCGGTGACGGAATATTTTCTCTCACTTTTAGTCAAGGACCTGCTTAGGTAGCAAATGACTTTCTCTTCGCCTCCTTGTTTTTGTAACAAGACTGCTCCTAATCCATAATCAGAGGCATCGGTTTCAACCACAAAAGGTAACGAGAAATCTGGACAGGTAAGTATCGGAGCTGATACCAATGACTGCTTCAAGGAGGTAAGAGCTTTATCGCAGGCTTCATCCCATATGAAGGGGCGACCTTTCTGAGTCAGCTGCGTTATTGGAGCCACTACGGTTGAGAACGATGGACTGAACCGCCTATACCAGGAAGCTAATCCTACAATTCTGCGAACCTCTGTCACATTCTTTGGGGGTTTGATGCGTAGGATTGCATCTACCTTTTCCTTGTCCACCATCAGACCGGTACTGTTGACGACGTATCCCAAATATCTAAGTTCTGATCGACAGAATTTGCTTTTCTCTTTATTGAGTGTAAGACCTGCGTCAATAATGCGTTTCAAGACCTGCTGTAACACCTCAATATGCTTCTCGAATGTAGGAGTACAAATCACGATATCATCAAGATAGACGAAAGTATGGTTGTCTAACTCTGGTCCTAACACTCTATCTATTAGTCTCATCCATGTTGCTGGAGCCGAATGCAAACCAAATGGCATGCGGGTAAATTGGAACAATCCTCGACCAGGAACAGTGAAAGCTGTTAATGGTTTAGAGCTCTCTGATAATTTTATCTGGTGATAAGCAGATTTTATGTCCAGGCTAGTAAGGTATTTTGCGTCTCTTAATTTATCCAATATAGAGTTCACAAAGGGAATTGGGTATGCATCTGGAGTACTAACGGCGTTCAGGCGTTTGTAATTGACGCAGAAGCGCCAACTATTATCCGGCTTTTGAACCAAAACGATAGGGCTCGACCATGGTGAAATGGAAGGCTCTACTATGCCCTTTTCCAGTAGTTCATCCAGTTCGGCATTTACAATTTTTTGCATGGCGGGAGAGAGAGGATAATAACGTTGTTTTATGGGTGGCGAATCAGTGTTAATGTGGTGCTCAACCAAGTGAGTACATCCTAGTCTATCACCCATTTTTGAAAATGCATCGTCGACAATGGAATTGATTAACCGACGTTGTTCTTCAGACAACTGGTCAAAGTCCCGAATCCCGCATAACTCTAAAGTATTTACGGATTCTTCCGATCTAAACTTCCAGTCTCCGTGAAATAGATCGGGTATTATCTCCATGGCTCGCCAAAAATCTATTCCCAAGATTAAGGGATGTGGCACAGACGGTACCACTAACGCCTCTATTACCTTTACTCTGTCATGCAATCGAATAGGAAGAGATACTTTCCCTAACACTTCACACTTCTGACCGTTAGCAACAGTACAATGCTTACTAACGCTTCCATCCAACTGAAGAGAAGATGCCAACTGTTTCCATCCAGAACCACCTAACACGGTCTTGGACGCACCACTATCTAACAAACCTAAAAACGATAACCCTAAAATATCTACATTCAAATATGGTCGCTCGTCATCTTTAGCATGAGCTAAAATATAATCTAACAATACCTTATTTTCATATGGTTTTGAAGTGGCCATAGAGTCTTCTTTTTCTGGCCCCACAGACAGCTGACCTACTGTCTGGGCGTACGAGCGTTTTTTGAACAGCTCGGACAATAAGCTGCGGTCACATTCTCCTTACCACAGGTATAGCAGAACTTACGTCTTGGTTGGGGACATTTTCGAAACTTATGTCCTGTGTTTCCACAATTCCAGCAAACAGATAATGTGGAACTAGTCTCAGGGGTCATAGTAGCCACGGGAGCCGATTCAGGTACATGTATCTCTGAAATCGCCGTATTTCTGTTATGAATAGGCCGATGATATGCCAACTCTGGCTCAAGGAGCTGTCTGGTATTAGCTGGAGGTGGGCAGAATTTCTGCACCCTAAAGGCAGTCTCCTCAATGCCTTTTGCCAATCTAAGCAATTCCCCCACAGTCTTTATAGGGTACAACGCAAGCTGTGTCTGGATATACGGTAACATATTCCTGCGTATTATTTGGACACGGGTGTCTTCGGGTGGAACACTCGGTAATTTCTTGAAAAGATTCTCCATCACGGAAAGATAAACAACTACCTTTTCCTGAGAACCTTGTGTACGTCTACGGATCTCCTCCCACAACGATTCTTCGTAGTCATGCGGCTGGAAAGCATTTCTAAGACTTTCGGTAAGATCATCCCAACTCTTAAATGGACCCATCATTCTATGCCATAATAAAGCATCCTTCGTGAAAAGTTCCGGAGCGGACTTCAACAAACGTTCTTTCGAAACCCCTCGTGACTGCCGAAGCTCCTCTAATCGTTCAAGGAAAGAAGTCACACTTCCTATTCCATCATACTGAATTCTCCAACGACTTACATCTACACGAGAATCTTCGAAGTCACAAGATGTGAAATGTGGATGACGAGGGAAAGGCTCTGCAAAATTAGCAGAAAAATCAGGATTTTTCGGACATGGACCAAGTCTTTCTTCACCTCTTTCTAAAGAGTAGTCGACTGGAAAGCGAGATCGATAAGGGAGTTCAACTCTATTCGACGGATATCGGCTAGGTTCATATTGATCAGGAAACCTCACGGTGTTAGTTACCTTCCTGTTGGGATTGTATGTATTCCCACAGATAGGAGCCTCAGAGAGAGAAAGGGCTGCCAGCCTATCTCCATTATCCTCCGCGTTTGAGGACACTGAGATGTTACCTAAAGGACTTCCGCAAATCCTATTTTTCTCCATTTTCTCGCGATCAAAGCGCGTTTGCTCTGAGTCATTCGGACGAAGTGGTACGGGTTGGTCTGTCGGAACAGGTTGATCTAGAATCGACTTAGATGCCGTAGACTGACCCGTCGGATTATCTATATCGGAGTATGCTAATTCTAGTTCACCAAACAACTCGTGACACTGTCGTAACAAAACGTTTCTAATAGAAACTACTTCCGAATCTTTAATTCGATTCAACCTACCTCGAATATGTAGTAGCCTCGAGTATATGCGTTTGTGTTCGTTGTCTTTATTCGCGAAATCGAAATTTTCTATATCCCTCCTTAACTCTTTTAATTTCTTTTCACACACTTCAAGCTCAAGCTGAGAAGGAAATTTCGAAGAGTCTGGGGGTGCAGTTTCCCCTGCGTGTTCCGCACGAAAAATGTCTCTAACTAAGCTTCTTTTCTCCGCGACTGTCCCGGTAATAGGTAACCCACGAATTTCTAGTTCATATGTGAGCTCATCCCCAAGTAATCTATTTACCTCCATCTTAATTCCAAAAAAAGAGAAAATCAAAATCCCTAACCTCTTAATCACCTCTAAAGGGAATATTTTCTTACGGCATAAACCAAAGATCGTAGATCTCCCCCCCTTACCTAGAAAAGGCAAAGCCGGGTAAAAAAACAAAACCGACACGAAAAACAAAACCGACACACGGCAACCACACGAAACGCCTAAAACACAACCACTTAAAAGTACAATAGGTATCTGCAAAATCTGTTTTTCCAAACTTCTGAAAATTCCCTTCAAATAACAATTATTCATAAAGGTAATCTCCCATCACTAGCAATAACGACAACTAAAATATCCCGCATCACTATCATCGACAAGATCGAAATGTCTAAAAACGTTTTCCCATCTCTAGTAAAATCAAGAACCCGCATCTTTGGAAATGATGTCCCATCTCTATCAATGTCAAAACCTATAACCTCGAAATGTCACACACGTTGGGCGCCATTTTGTAACATGCCACGTAGGGTGCCAAATTTGAAACAGGGGACATCCAAATGTCAAAATTCCGTGGATTCAATTTTCCGACAATGAGGTTAGGAACTGATTGACAGAGAGTGGGAGGGGCTGAAAAAGATGTTCTGTGGCTCGGTGGTGACTTTGTTAATCGTTTTGTGTTATTAATTGTTTATACATATAATAAAATAGATGGGTATAGAAATGAAAGAAAAGAGCCAGTTGTGTTAAATCGATGGCTTAGATTTATTAAAATAAAATGCGTAAAGTTTGTCCTTGAAGGATCTTTTCTCAGCGCTGAGAGTGTGTTGTCACCTAACTATGGTAGATAGTACGCTAACAAGCAGGAAATGAACTGATAGGGCCCCGTCTACTAAGTGTTATATAATGGAAAGTGAGTACACTGTAATAAGTCTTATAAACTATAAATATAACTTAAGTTATTATATTCTAGGGCTAGCTCCTGAAGAATTATAAGGACTATGTATAAAGGTTTTCTCCCACCTGTATTTACGAAGTGTGCCTGCTGAACACCAGGTTCTTCTTAACTTCAGTAACTAAACATCTATATATGGGGTGAGGATGGTGTTCCCATCAATCGTAACCAGCGTAGCATACAAGGGGTACTGCGTCTCATCGAACGTAGTATTGGAGATACGTGGTAGGAAGCGATGCCAATCCAACAATATTGGCTCAGTGGATCTTAATCTCTGGCATCAGGTAGTGCAACTCGTGCAGAAGAGGCAGTTGGTGTGGAAAGCGAAACAGGTTATACGATCACAACATAAAGAAGCAGACTTGAAGTAGACTTAACATAAAGAGTAAAAGAAGGCCTGTGGACAAAACACAAGCATTAGCTGACTGAAAACAGGTAAGTTCTCAATATTTCCAGGATATTTTAGGTAAAAATGAAAGAGTGAAAGCGAAATTCTGTAAGTAAGGTTAGACACCTACCGTTGATGTTGTGTGGCCTTTAAGAGTGTTTTTCCTTATTTGACTTCCCACAGATCCCACAGATGTGGTGCTTAGAAAGCCGAAAAGTCAATTTAAACTGGGTTTTTGCCCTCTTAAATCCACGAAAGTGTGACCACTTGGTCTTTCAAGGGACCCAGAAGGAAAAGTGAAGATGTCTGCCTTTTGCCAGAAAACTGGCGCTAAACCAACTTCTGTCAGACAACCATCATTTGTCTTCAGTGACAGATAGACAGACGACAGATGAAAAGGGGAAATCCAACCTTATTTTTCCCTATTGTGAAAATGTAAACAATAGATGTTGTAGCGAAATATCCTAATTGAAGTTTAATACTAATTTTTCTTTCTTTTCTAGGTGATGCAGCACTATGCAGATGACGAAAAGGTGCAACTCAAGAATACTTCGTACAATACATACAGGATTTACATTGTAAATACATTATAAATAAAGGAATTTGAAAACTCCCAGTTGTTTTGATGCTAAGTAACCTGAACTAGTTCACAATCTAGGTAAGATATCACATATACTTCAATTACTATATGGAATTACGTGCTAAAGTACATTATTGGTAATCACTCTTAAGTCAAGCGACAACACAGTCTTCTATTCTGCGACTATAAGTAATCAATCAAATCAAAATCAACTCATCAGCTCCTCAGAACTTGTAACAATATTCTGCGCAACCGAAACAACCTTTCTCAAAAAAAGGGGCGGGGGCAACGAAACGTGCATACTCACGTTACCCGCCGGAAAAAAGGAATCGCCCGACCGGCGGTGCAGCCAACGTGAGGGAAGCGAGGTCATTCCGAGGGCGCTCCTCACGGAAGCAGGAGTGGGCAGAGAGGTCCAAACGGACTCACAGGAAATGATAGAGGTAAGCTACGCAGGTAGACTAAAGCACTACTATACGAGTTGGAAATCCCTCACAACCAATAAAGTTGTGTTAAGCTGGGTCAAAGGATATCGTATACCTTTTATTAAATTTCCCATACAACAGGTTGAACCAAAGTGTAAGTTAACCTCTCAAGATTCACTCTTATTAAAAACCGAAATTTCTAGACTGCAACTTATTGGGGCGATAAAAAAGGTCCCTATTATTTCATCGCAGTACCTCTCCAGTTATTTTTTGGCCGATAAATCTGATGGTAGTAAGCGGTTTATATTAAACCTGAAACGCCTAAACAAATTTCTACATCCACCACATTTCAAAATGGAGGATTTCAGAACGGTATTGAGATTAATCGAGAGGCATTGCTATATGGCATCAATAGATTTGCGAGATGCCTATTTACTAATATCAATCCACAGCAAATCTCGTAAATATTTGAGATTCAAGTTTCATCACACAATATACGAGTTTCAGGTCCTTCCTTTTGGTATCTCTACCGCTCCCTACACATTTACAAAGTTAATAAGCCAGTCATTCAGCAATTGCGAACTCGGGGAATAATTATCGTGAACTATTTGGACGACATTCTAATTTTTGGTTCCACTCAAGAAGAATGTCAGAAAAATGTTGACTCTACATTACAGCTTTGAAAATCACTAGGGTTTTTGGTCAACCTAAATAAAAGTTCACTTATTCCGAACAGAACGTGCCAATTCCTAGGTCTAATTTTTGATAGCAAGAAAATGATAGTTCAAATAACACCCAAGAAAAAACAATTGATCCTGAAGTGGACTAAGTACTTTCTTCAAAAAAAAAACCCTTTCAAGATAAAAGAATTTGCGAGATTATTGGGTATGCTGGTGGCCGCATGCCCCGGTGTGAAATATGGATTTCTTTATACCAAAATCTCAGACAGAGAAATATCTGGCATTACAGAAGGCGAACATGTCATATCAAGGTTCCATGCGCCTGTCTCTACAGGCCAAACAGGAACTATCCTGGTGGGCTACCAACATCACGAATGCAGTTAATGATATTCGCCAAGACAATTTTACTTTGGAAATATTTACTGATGCCTGTCCTACCGGCTGGTGTGCCTGCTCCAACAATGAGCGCACTCATGGGTGGTGGTCAGTCTCCGAGCAAAAGGAGCATATAAATTTTTTAGAGCTCAAAGCCATTCTGTTGGGGTTAATGTGTTTTGCTAAGCACTTGAAGGACTGCAGTGTCTTAGTTAGGACTGATAATACCACGGCTAAGGCTTACATCAATAAAATGGGAAGTGTTCGATTTCCAAAATTGAATAATTTGGCCAGATCTATCTGGCAGTGGTGCATAGAGCGGAATATATGGTTGTGTGCATTATATATTCCGTCGGAGGAGAACCACCAAGCCGATAAAGAATCTAGAGTTACCAACTGAGGCAAAATGGTCATTGCATCCACAGGCTTTCAGGCACATAACTCTTCAACTTGGAACGCCACTGATTGATCTGTTTGCTACAGGCATAACCACAAGTGTGGAAAATATGGCTCCTGGTTAAGGGACCCTGGAGCCATTGCAGTTGATGCCTTCACACTGAATTGGGGGGACCTGTTCTTTTATGCCTTCCCGCCATTCAGTATCATTTTAAGGTGCATTCAGAAAATTATTGCCGACAGGGCGGAGGGGATCCCGGTAGTCCCGTTATGGGTGAATCAACCATGGTTCCCTCTACAAGAAAGACTCCATAAAAAAGCTCCAGTCATTCTAGAACATTCTTTTAATTTGTTATCCTCCGATTCTAGCCAAGATCACCCGCCCGCCAACAGCCTTACCCTGGTTGCCTACAGACTTTGCACCAAGCCTTCCAACTTCGGAACGTTCCAAGCAGTGCTATAGGTACCTTGTTAAAGTCGTTGGCAGATTCCACCATACAACAATACAACTCATCATAACATCGGTGGTGAAGTTTCTGCGCCGAAACGAATACACATCCTTATCAGGCGGATGCTACCGCGCTGATCGCCTCTCTACAGTCGGTGATCGACAAATCAAACTATAAGTATGGTACCACAGACACTCACCGATCAGCCATATCACTGATCCTACCCGGACAAGTTGGATTTGACCCTACGATATGTCGGTTTTTGGAAGGAGTTTCAAGATTACGGCCTACCCAACCCAAATATACGTTCACTTGGAATCCATATCAGGTTCTAACATACTTAGAGTCATTAGATGAAAATATCACGCAACCGCTCAAGACTCTCTCACATAAACTAGCCACTCTGATGGCACTTGTTACGGGACAGATACTTCAAACATTGTATTTTATTAAAGTTTCAGATATCGTACAGTCTCAGTCAGGTTTCCAGATTTTCATCACAGATCGCCTTAAAACATCGGGGACGGGAAAAAATCAACCATGCCTCAACTTACCCTTCTTCAAGGACAATGCCAAATTATGTGTAGCATCAACCTTGAAAGATTACTTATTATACACCAGTAATCTACGGAGTTCAGACAACCAGTACTTATTCTTAACTTATTCTAAACCATATAGTAGAGCTAGTAAGCAAACGATCAGTCGGTGGGTGAAAGATACGCTTCAATCAGCAGGAATCGATACAACCGTATTTACCCCGCACCCAACACGACATGCTAGCTCTTCCATGGCATTGAGACGAGGGGTCTCATTGGACGTCATACATAGAACAATAGGATGGACGGAGCAATCGAAATGCTTCGCAAATTTCTATAACAGACCTCTCTTTACATCTGATCAGTTTGCGACAGCTATTCTCTCGCATGTTAGCAAATAATTTTTTCTTATCATAGAATCTAAGGAATAATGATTTAGTTTTTTTATATTCTAAAAATACTCCTAGAATATCTTAACGTTTCTTTGTTGTATCATATGGAAGTTTGATACATTGTGTTTTGTTTGATTTCAGAGTAAATTGAAAATACCTATACAATTGAACCTTTTGTTTTCCTGTTCCACCTAACATATTATCTTTAAACCACTACATAGTTATAAATGTCTTCGGACTGGACTCGAAATATAATTGAACTTCCATTCCATTGAGCTCAGACCACTGTGGTAAGCGATCTAAATCAGATTGAAGTTTGTTAAAGTTATCTTGATGTTGGATTTTCATATAAAACTTTAAATCAGCGAATAATAAGAATCATTTACATGAATATTGAAAAGTAGGGGCCCTAGATGTGAACCTTGCGGAACACCTGACGGTACCTTAATTTCATTGGAGTAAAAATTCTGGACACGTACGACTTGTGTTCGATCTGTGAGATATGAAATTAACAATTTTAAAAGCTCCCCTTGAATTCCAATGGCTTCTAATTTGTGGAATAATATTTAATGGTTTACTCTATCGAAAATAATATTTAATGGTTTACTCTATCGAAATCTGTGTAAATAGCATGTACATACGATCCTCCTTCCAATGAATTTAACACAAAATCAGTAAATGTAAGCATGTTTATCTCGGTGGAGCAGTGGGGGAGAAAAGCAAATTGTTGCTTGTTGAATTATATCAAGGACAAGCGAAGGAAAATTAATAGATTAATCGACTTACCTGAAGTTTTTCCGAGCTTGTCCGAAGATATAATTACCCAACCCTCCCTATATTACCCAGGGGTAGGCATTTTTTTTTAGGTACTCCAACGGAATGGCAGAACTGGTGACAGCGGTACCTTAGCCACTGGCAGGCAGGGAAGGCGTTAGTGTAGACTCCTTTTACTGCAAACAATTCGTACTGATGAGTAGGTTTATTCACTTATGTGAACGAACGTTGTTAAACGCATTAAATGCTGCTAGCAGTTCCAAATAATTGAGATATTTGAGACTGTCGTTTAAATGCCAAAAACTATGCGTGACTTGATCCATGCAGTGTGCACCCCAACCTGTCACGGAAGCGTCCGTAAATATTTCACGAACAAATACTGTGTTCGTTACTATAGAAGTGCCTTTGTTCTGGCTTATGGCCTTGTACCGCCAATGCAGCTCAGATTTAACTAAATCTCCTAAATAGGGTTTAATGATAATCCTGGTTACTAGAGCGTAATGCTAAATACTTTACACAAACTTCTCTATAAGTTGAGCCAGAGCAAGAATGGAGCATCTTTTCTTTGACAAAAGTAATGCAATGTGAACTATAGTAAGGGTTTGTTTTTCCATCGGTAAGAGAACTTTAAACAATTATAGAAGTCATACTCAAAACCCAAAAAGGGGCATATGTGAGATGGCACTGGAACACTCTTCTTTAAATTAAGTAAGAAGCTTAAGAATAGCAGATGTTACAATTTTACTGATAACAAGTATATCATCCAAGTAAATAACACATAATATGCCCTCAGACCTTAGACACTTCACTACTGGTTTCATGACATTGTAAACACGAAAGGCGCCGTACAAAGTCCAAAAGGCTTTTTTTATAACTGAGCAGACCGCGTAAGCAGAGCCTAAACACGAGGGGCAAGTAAAAAATAAGGTTCCCAACGCTGTACACTCGCCGTGCGAGATACTAGGAGAAATCCGGCAGCACCGCCTTCATTGTTGATCCCCCCTCCCCACTCCATTCCAAGTACCTGGAAGATCACTGCGATGCTTACTGCCAGTCTAACAGCCATCAACGATGGAGCCCGCAATCGCCGTCACCGCCAGGTGTGAAATCCGTTCAATGATTCAATTTTTAAACGCGAAGAAGGTTATCGCAAGGTGTGTGCGCGGTGGGTCCCGCATATGCTTTCAGAAATACACAAAGGCAATCGCGTCAATTGTGCTGAGGGGTTTCTTCGAGAATGCGCCGAGAATACTGAAGTATTCTTGGACTCCATTATTACGGGAGATGAAACGTGGTGTCACTACGTCACTCCGGAAATAAAAGAAGACTCGAAACAATGGCACCATCCCGGGTCGCCGAGGCCGAAGAAGTTTAAGCAGACGCTGTCCGGAGGAAAAGTGATGGCTACGGTGTTTTGGGACCGAAAAGGCGTCTTGCTTACCGAGTTTATGCCTAAAGGGACCACAATAACATCCAATCCGATCTACAGCTTCGCAGATGACAGTACATTAGTGTCGTGCATGGAACCAGGCAAGCCACTATCATCCCAGGAGACGGTACGTCAGCGACAGCAGCATGCCTCACAGATCAACGCTGATATCAAAACAATTGTCGAGTGGGGATTAGCAAATAAAGTACAGTTCAACGTACAAAAAACTCAGGCAACAACACTTACAAAGAAGTCTCACGATGGCTTACCAACCCTGGAAATGGAGGGTCACCCCATAGTCGAATCACCTTCTGTCAAGCTTTTGGGAATCAACATCAACAATAACATGTCCTGGCACGACCACGTCGTCAGTATTGCTAAAACGGTATCCCAGAAGCTTGGAGTTTTGTTCCGCTGTAGGAAGTTGTATACACCAGAGCAACTGCTGCTGCTGTACAAGGCACAGATCCGACCATCGCTGGAGTACTGCTCCCATGTGTGGGGATGCGCTCCGAAGCACTCTCTAAAGCTTCTGGACACTATCCAGAAAAGAGCGATTAGACTAATCGATACGCCAAACCTCACAAAGGACCTCCACAGCCTGGAACATCGAAGGAGGGTGGCTGACCTATCCCTATTTTACAGATTCTATCACGGAAGATGTTCGATTGAGCTCTCTCAGATAATAACACCACAGGCCGTCCGAACCAGGAAAACTAGAGAAGCTCTGCGAGCTCATCCTTACCAGGTCGAGGTCCTCACTCCCCGAACTAGTTTCCTCCAGCATTCCTTCTTTTGGAGAACTTCGACGCTGTGGAATCAGCTGCCGGGGACTTTGTTTCCCGCCGGCTACAACCTGCAGCGTTTCAAATCTAACGCGAACCGATACTTATCCTCTCGCAGCGATTCTACTGCGCCATAGGCTTTAAGCCTTTGCGGGAGGCCGACCATAAAAAAAACAATAAATTCGGACAGGTACTGCGAGACGCTAACGAAACTCAAAAGAGCCATCCAAAATCGCCGGAGAGGAAGACTGAGCAAGGGCGTTAGGTTGCACCACGACAACGCGCGACCGCATGTTTCTCGACAGACCACCGCCCTACTGGACAAATTCGGCTGGAAATTGCTTGATCATGCCCCTACAGCCCTGATCTTGCTCCCAGCGACTTCCACTTGTTCCCGAAATTGAAGCAACACTTGGGTGGACAACGCGATGAAGAGGTGAAGGAAGCGGTCACCAAGTACATTAGCGGCCTAGCGGCGGAGTTCCTCGAAGCGGGTTTTCGGAAGTGGATAACTCGTCAGAAAGAATGCGTTGAAAGATCTGGCGACTATGTAGAAAAAGAGTTTGAAATACAAGCTTCCAGATGGTATACATATTTATTGCAATAAAAAATGCCTTAACCCTGAAAAAATGTGGGAACCTTATTTTTTACTTCGTACCAGAGTACCACGGCTGCTGTGAAAGGGTTATGTTAGGGGAAGTTTGTTAACGCGGGATTTGAATGGGCCAATTCCCGCACGCCCAATAAATACATCCCCTGGCAGTCCATTCCAAGCCTTGGACATCCTGGGAATGAATGTGCGGTTGTACCGCTCGGCTCTTGATATATGAAGAACGACCACCTTAGGATGAGATGAGCGGTCGCGCGGGTGCATCTAATAGGAGCGGTGCGCGGCCGAACGATAGAGGAGGAGCAGATTCCGTTTGAATATCGGTAGAAGAGCGAGAGGTCACCAACAACACGCCGGTGAGGTGTTTATATCATCATATTTGTTGGTTTCGAAACCTGATGGTTCATCCCGATTTGTTCTAAATCTCAAGGCTTTGAACACTTTTCTAACTCCTTCACATTAGGTCAATATTCAAGTTACTTTACCCAAATTGTTTCTTCACATCAGTGGATATTAAAGAAGCATATTTTCAAATTCCAGTAGACAAAAATTTTTGAAAATATTTGACTTTTGCTTTTAAAGTTTCACATTATGTCTTTCATTGTCGAAATGCAGAAGACCGGCAGTGGCAGCTTCACTTTCAAAGGATCTCGATACCATTACCGCTTGGGGGCTCAAGAATATGCTAAAATTTAAAGCTTTCAAGACCCAGTATTGTACGCTATCACACAAGAAGTACCCAAGCCAACACCAGGTTCTAATGAACAACCGGGCTGTGCCAAGGAGTTACTCATTCAAGCTGTTAGGAGTTAACATTACAGAAAATCTGATCTGGCACGAACACACGAACACGTTGCGTGAATTGCAACAGCTGCTGGTGAAAAGCTTGAGTACCTATTTAGAGCCAGAAAATACTTCTCACCATGTAACCTCCTCACGCTATATAAAGCCCAGATAAAGACCTGGACCTCTACTTTATATATGTAACTCATGTGCTCTAAAAGACGGTTTTGGAATATAATTTTGCAGTGGTCTTATAGCCAGAAATCCAGGAAAGAACACAACGGCTATTAGTGATCTGAGTCCATCGAGGTAAATATTTAGCAAGACGGCCGGCATAAGATGTAGCAACTTGACTTACTATCGACTGTTCTGGATCCTCTATATGTGTTCTCACTGGCGAGCATAGGCGCTCTTATGACGAGGTCGCTCCTCCTCATTTTTCATGCAGAACTGGGGCTGGGACGGCCGGAAGTTTAAAGACTGTTGTATGCTCCAAGGACCCAGCTCTGGGTTGATTAGAATTCCTGGTAACCGGGGATTTCGATGAGTGGAATTGGGTGACCTTTCGTTTTTTCTTAATGGTCGAACCCAGATGTTGTGCCTCATTGGAAGCCTTCAACTCATCCGAAAAAGATTTCCCGAACAGAAAGTCATCTATAGGGCAAGAATCTAAGATTTTCTTAACCTCGCCATCCAAAAAAGGAACGATGCCATGGGGACGATGCAGCGAGAAGGCGTGAAAGACATCCGTGAAAATTTTGACTGGATAACACCTCTTCATCAATTCCTTCTTTGATTCTTCAGTTGGAGTTTGCTTGGTAGGTGCAAACTGTTCGTTGAGAGGTATTCACTAACGCGCTTATACCAGTCGCCAACTGACGTTATAATTTTTGCAGGAAATTTCCTGTAGGAAAATTTTCCTGCTTTAAAGCATTGATATTCAGGCAAGCTTCAATTTCTGGATTACGGTGTGAGTAGTCATTGGGTAATGGAACAGCAGCTCGGTGTGTCGGAGCCCGGGCTGCACTTTTTTGTTTAAAACATAAAATAAACGACTTTGGAAACAAAACAAAGTCACTATTGTCCCCCTCATTATGTCTGTCTCAGGCCTTACACCAAACACGTTTACACAACACCTTCAACAGTTGGGCCTGGACGAAAAGTTACACAAAGTATTCCAAAAGTCTGTAATCCTGAAGACCTGTAATATTGTGCGATCTTTCCTAAATTCCGATCAATAATAGTCCGAGTGTTGACTTGGCACAGCCCGTCAACACTTGTTGCTACCGCAATTATGCGAGAGGAACTTAAAAAGTCAGATGAAATAATAATGATAATAACAAGATAAAGTTATTATTGTCCCCCTCATTATGTCGGTCTCAGGCCTCACACCGAATACATTTACACAACACCTACAACAGTTAGGCCTGGACGAAAGTTTACACAAAATATTCCAAAAGTCTGTAATCCTTAAGACCTGTAATATAGTACGACCTTTCCTAAATTCCGATCAGTAATAGTTCAGGTGTTGACTTGGCCTAGCCCGTCAACATTTGTCGTCACCGCAGTCTTGCGAGAGAAGCTTGGAAAAAACATAATAATAATAATAATAATACGTCTTTATTTAAACTGTTTCTGTAACGGGCGAAGTTTAGCCACATGGTTATTCCTCCACTTAACCTTAATTTGTTATATAAAACACAAATATGTATACGCATAAATGTATGAGTATGATGTATTCATATACACACACACTATGCTCAACGAAGGAGAAAAGAAAACACTAAAAGTTACTCTAACATTAATTATCATAACAAGTTCGTTGAAATGACTGAGAAAAGAAAAGTATAAAATTTATTTATGTTGTGATAATAAATATTCTTTAACACAATGCTTGAATTTTCTATGATGTAACTGCTTGAACGGCTCTGGCAAGAAATTAAAATATTTAACAGAGTTATATGTGAAACATCTTTTAAACAGCGATGTTTTATGCTGGGGCATAGTTAACATATAGGGATGTCTCAAATTTCGTTGCCTGATATCGGCTCTAAAAATCAGTTTGCGATACAAATATGATGGTTCCTTATTTTCTATCAATCTATGGACAAAGCATGTTACAATGTGATACATATACATCTCTTTAACATTCAGCCAGTTTAGATTTCTAAACGACGAGGAGATGTGATCAAATTTTTTTAGATTTGATATCAATCTACAGCATGTATTTTGTATCATTTGCAATCTAAAAGCGGTGGCCTGATCCAAACAGGGGTAATATAGAATGAGACAGTACCTCAGCTTTGAAATGACCAAACTTTCACAAAGCATTCTTTTAATTTATAATTCATTATAGATCTGTTGGCGAATAACAATTTTAAAACTCCAAAACAGTTTTTTACAACCAATGAAATATGTTGCCGAAAGCGAAGATCTTTGTCCAAAATAACTCCCAAATTCCTTGCATTGTCCAATATGCTGATAGGCAAGTCCTTTACCAAAAGTTGGCTATTATCCTGGATACGTTTGTAATGATTTTTAGTTGCAAACAGTAATGCTACCGACATACTGGCATTTATTAGACTTAGTGAGTTTTTTTCAGCATAGTCCACTATCGACGATATATCGTTATTTAAATCAGTCATGACAGAAGCATAATTTTGCGGTTCAAAAGAGACATATAGTTGAGTGTCATCTGCATATTGGACAATTTTAGAATTCTCTACTGCCTTGCCCAAGTCAGAAACATATTGCAACATCCTGTATTTAGCATTGCTTATTTGTTGATGTTTCTTTCAATTTAGGTTAGATTTTTTTGATGTGTAAACGTCATCGAATCATCTGGAATTTTCTGGACTGTCAGATCGGCATTCTCGAATGTCATCTGAGTGTCTCGAATCTTCTAGATGGTTCGATGAAGTATATATAAGGCCACGGGTAGCGTGGTAAGTCAGTTGATTTGAGTTGCACTTGAGATAAGGTTAAGAGATATTGTATCCAGTTGTGAAGTAAAACGGTGAAAGTTACGTCGAGTTTGATTCCCTGGGTGAAGAAAAAGAGGCCGTCGTGACAATTGGTGTCGGAAGTGTGGGATTATCCAGCGAATCAAGCCAAGAAAAGGAAACAAGAAGTGAGTACAGCGTCAGTTAATGCCGGTAACCAGAGCTATGGCGTCCGAAATGAATGCATTGATGGTCATGCTACAAGAAATGAGGGCAGAAAACGCAGAAATGAAGACCAGTCTAAATAACCAAGCAGCTGTTATGCAAGCAAGCGTCGTGAACCTAGAAGAAAAGCTAAAGCACCACCAGGATGAGGCAATTGCAGGTTTGAAGAGTGGGCAGGAACTGGTGATGACTAGGCTGGAGGACCAGAAGCGCCATCAAGATGAGGCAGTCGCAGACTTGAAGAGTATCGTAAGTCAGGCATTAGAAAATCAAGACCAGCGTATTAGTGCAGTAGAGACTCAAATAGCGACATCACAAAAGCATGTTGAGGAACAGCTAGCGACATCACAAAGGTACGTCGAAGAACAGCTACATCAAGTGGAGGATCGTGTCAAGGAAATCGTCAGAGAAGAGCTGCGAGACCTTAGTGCAGGTGAGCGTTGTTTAACAGCTGTACCACCCGCTTTTCCTGATAGACACAGTGGCGTAGTAGCAAAGCCCTATCCGTACAATGGCAAAACGTCCTGGGACATTTATTATATGCAATTTGAAAATATCGCACGTATGAATAACTGGTCAAATGAAGAAAAAGCTTGTGTGCTGACATCCATGCTAAGAGACTCTGCCGCAGCTATTTTGGAAAATCTCTGCGCATCAGACCTACGCGACTATGATAAGATAACATCTGCACTAAAGTTACGCTTTGGAGATGCACACTTAACAGAGCTGTTGCATGGCCAGTTGCATAACCGGACACAACAAGCGAAGGAAGATTTAACCACATTTGCATACGAAGTCCAAAGCTTAGCTAAACGAGCATTCGTCAGCAGTCCCATCGAGACACAGGAATACGTCGCTGCTCGTCAGTTTGTCGAAGGAATTGCAGACCTTGACGTCCAGAGAATCGTAAGACTTTCCAGTCCAAGAACGTTACAAGACGCTTTGGTCAAGGCTCTAGAAATTGAAGCTGCCACAAAAGCTACGCCAATGACACGGAGGGTGCGCTCTTTAGAACAAGATGATGAAGTAGAAGTCAGGGCGACAGCGTTCACTCCAAGAAGAAGAGGTGGTAGCTTTCAAAGAAACCCAGTTCGCACAAATCTAGAAGGACCTGAGAAGTTTACGTGCTGGAGATGTGGGCAGAAGGGGCACCTTAGAGTAGGCTGTCGCATGCAGGTGGCAGAAAAGTCAAGGGAGGCTAGTACTAATACTGATAATGAGGCGGAAAACTAGAGCCGGCCAGTTTTAGGGGGCAAAAACTGGCTGGCCATCATGACGAAAGCCCCATGGTCATCGAAATTGAAGTTAATAAAATTAAAAAGAGTCCAGTAGTTGAAGGTTACATAGAAAATATACCATGCAAGATGTTAGTCGATACCGGAGCAAATGTGACTATAATAAGCCCTAACATATACCAAGAAATTCGAAGGAAGTTGCCAAGCAGAACCACGCAAACGGATAGAATGTTGCTGAAGACCGCTAATGGAGACCGTATACCAGTACTGGGTGTTGAAGAATTAGAGATTCGCATTGGCAGTTTCGGTAAGAAGCATCCCATTTTAGTAGCTTCAATCACAAATGATTGCATCCTTGGTGCTGAGTTTCTGCAGAGTTCTGGCTGCGTAATAAACTTCACTGGTAATACCTTAAGCATTGGGGATTCAGAAGAGATTTCATTTAGCTGCCGAGCTGTTCAGCTAGAGGAAATGAACGTTATGGCACCAAGGAATTTTACAATACCACCACAGAAAGAGATTGTTATACCCATATATGCACATAAGGCACTTGAACATAACCTTACCCCATGCATTTTTGAACCAGATCCTACGCTAGGTTGGAATAAACCTATTTTATTAGCCAGAACAATAACGGATTCTTCAAATATGTTAATAAGAGCCGTGAATGTATCCAGGAATTCAATACAAATCAAGAAAGGTACGCCACTGGGTAGACTAGAACCAGTAGCATGGATACGAAGGCTAGATGGCACGGAAGAAGAAGATGATAGTGACTTCACCCAAATCTCAGATAGTCTTCAAGATTTGTATGGTAGAAGCTGTGAGCATTTGCGACCCGAACAGCAGCGGAAGGTCCTGAAGCTACTAAGAGAACTTCATTCGATTTTCGCTAAAAATAATGATGACCTAGGGCGAACCCATCTGGTACGTCATAAAATTAATGTAGGAGATGCCCAGCCAGTCAAGCAGCCCCCAAGAAGAACTCCATTATCTAGGATTGATGAAGTACAGAATATGGTAAAAGATATGCAGAAACGAGGAGTAATCGAGCCATCATCTAGCCCTTGGGCCTCTCCGATAGTCCTTGTTAGGAAGAAGGACGGATCAACGAGGTTTTGTGTGGATTACAGGCGGCTCAACGATTTGACCAAAAAGGATTCATACCCTTTACCAAGAATTGACGACACTTTGGATGCCGTTGGAAGTTCTTCATGGTTCTCCACCTTGGACCTGCAAAGTGGGTACTGGCAGGTTGAAATGGATGAAAAAGATAAAGAGAAAACGGCATTTACATCGTGTGCTGGGCTATGGCAGTTTACAGTAATGCCTTTCGGTCTATGCAATGCACCCAGTATCTTCGAAAGATTAATGGATGTTGTACTACAAGGTTTATCTTGGAAGACAGCACTGATATATCTCGATCACGTCATTGTGTTTGGAAAGGATTTTGAAGAAGAGCTACTCCTACTAAGACAAGTTTTCCAGCGGCTTAAGGAAGCGAACTTGAAGCTAAACCCTAAGAAATCCCATCTTTTCCAAAGGGAAGTAAAATACCTCGGACATCTGTTAACCAAAGACGGAATCCGGACGGATCCAGAGAAGGTGCAGGCTGTGAAGGAATGTAAAGTACCGTCCAACACTCATGAGGTACGAAGCTTTTTGGGACTGTGCAGTTATTATCGCAGATTTGTGAAAGATTTCTCTACCATCGCCAAACCATTATTTGCCCTAACTGAAAATGGTAATAAGTTTTATTGGGACTCCATCTGCCAAGAAGCCTTCGACGCATTGAAAACGGCTTTGACCTCCTCACCGATACTAGCTCATCCTACAAGGGAAGGAACTTTCTACTTGGACACAGATGCTAGCCAATATGCTGTTGGAGCTGTCTTATCTCAAGAACAAGATGGCATCGAAAAGGTAATTGGATACTACAGTAAAACTTTGCACAAAGCGCAGAAAAACTGGTGTGTGACACGAAAAGAGTTGTGCAGTGTGGTGAAAGGGATCGGAAATTTCCACCACTTATTTTACGGAAGAAGATTTGTCGTGAGAACCGATCATTCAGCTTTGCAGTGGTTAATGAAGTTCAAGAATCCAGAAGGCCAGCTTGCTCGATGGACTGAATACCTCCAAAGCTATGACTTTGAAATTCGCCATCGTCCAGGAAAGCTACACGGAAATGCCGATTCTATGGACATAGTGTAATTGTATATTATAGGTTGACAAAAATCCACAATGACATTCGTTACATTCCCACAAGATTTTCCTGGAGATCTAAGTATTTTACTTGGATTAGTCGTAGTATTGCTTATCTTCCTCTATATATTCATTCTTTTAAGACAACAGCGACCTGTAGATATAGGTCGGTTAAAAGCTAACAGGCGTGGAATCTTAAGGATTAGTGGTCACTTGAATGGACCTATTGTCCCTGATGAATACGAATTCTTACTACAGCACCAAGAATTCCTTTGTACACGACACAAGCTATTGAAACACGAATTTTTAACAAGGAATGTGAAGGCTTCAATATATGATAAGTGCCGATCTCCTTGGTACTGTCTTGTTACATATCTAAGAGAGTTATCAGTCCCAGGTGTCACTGATAAATCTTCGACATCGAATCTCTATCAAGAATTTTCTATGTGCGTAAATTTGGCATTGCGCCAATATTATCTTCAGAAGACGAACTACCATGGTAAGAGCATAAGTCCTCAGTTTAATCAAGCAGCAGCTACGTTACAGAATATCATGAGGAGCCAAGAGCTATTAAGATATTATAGACACAAAAGAAATAGTGAATATTGCAAAGACTTGATAACAGGAGCTGCCATCTATGCTGGCGATCTCTTACAAATTACCGATAATATACATATAGAGAAAGAGATTTTCGTGTTTAAATGTCCAACTCATGGTATCTCAACTGGACCTACAAACCTACTATTAGGAGCACTTGATATCACTCAAACACGATTTAGTTTGTTCTTGTATTGGACCTTGCACCAATCGCTGTATAATAGCAATATCTTGGATAGAGGAAGACTCTTGATTTATTATATTGAGGCTCTATGGGAACCATTAGGAGAGAAAATCTTTGCCTTCTTAAAACTATGGGATAGCTATATAATCGGGAAAATCTGCGCGGATTCAACAAAGGATATAGGATATGCTGACCTGCTCAATATTGTATTAGCTGAAATATTTGCTATAATTCCTGACTTTACATTCAGTCCGTTAAGTCAGGGAATGTTCCCCGGAGATTCAACAGAAAAAGACATTCATATCTCCTTAGAACTCTGTACTCTAATGAAGGCCTTTGGACATCCTCTACTAGATCCATTTCTAGGTATCCAATCCCTTAAAGAAAAGGCATGCCAGGAGAGTATTATAAATACAGACACAGTTTCAGCAGTAAGAAATATCTTCACAAAAGTATTTATTAAAGGTTATGTTGATGCAGAGAAGCGCTGGCCATGTGTTTCATTTCTACCAGGAGTTCATCCACATATTGGTGTGTGACACGAAAAGAGTTGTGCAGTGTGGTGAAAGGGATCGGAAATTTCCACCACTTATTTTACGGAAGAAGATTTGTCGTGAGAACCGATCATTCAGCTTTGCAGTGGTTAATGAAGTTCAAGAATCCAGAAGGCCAGCTTGCTCGATGGACTGAATACCTCCAAAGCTATGACTTTGAAATTCGCCATCGTCCAGGAAAGCTACACGGAAATGCCGATTCTATGGACATAGTGTATTATAGGTTGACAAAAATCCACAATGACATTCGTTACATTCCCACAAGATTTTCCTGGAGATCTAAGTATTTTACTTGGATTAGTCGTAGTATTGCTTATCTTCCTCTATATATTCATTCTTTTAAGACAACAGCGACCTGTAGATATAGGTCGGTTAAAAGCTAACAGGCGTGGAATCTTAAGGATTAGTGGTCACTTGAATGGACCTATTGTCCCTGATGAATACGAATTCTTACTACAGCACCAAGAATTCCTTTGTACACGACACAAGCTATTGAAACACGAATTTTTAACAAGGAATGTGAAGGCTTCAATATATGATAAGTGCCGATCTCCTTGGTACTGTCTTGTTACATATCTAAGAGAGTTATCAGTCCCAGGTGTCACTGATAAATCTTCGACATCGAATCTCTATCAAGAATTTTCTATGTGCGTAAATTTGGCATTGCGCCAATATTATCTTCAGAAGACGAACTACCATGGTAAGAGCATAAGTCCTCAGTTTAATCAAGCAGCAGCTACGTTACAGAATATCATGAGGAGCCAAGAGCTATTAAGATATTATAGACACAAAAGAAATAGTGAATATTGCAAAGACTTGATAACAGGAGCTGCCATCTATGCTGGCGATCTCTTACAAATTACCGATAATATACATATAGAGAAAGAGATTTTCGTGTTTAAATGTCCAACTCATGGTATCTCAACTGGACCTACAAACCTACTATTAGGAGCACTTGATATCACTCAAACACGATTTAGTTTGTTCTTGTATTGGACCTTGCACCAATCGCTGTATAATAGCAATATCTTGGATAGAGGAAGACTCTTGATTTATTATATTGAGGCTCTATGGGAACCATTAGGAGAGAAAATCTTTGCCTTCTTAAAACTATGGGATAGCTATATAATCGGGAAAATCTGCGCGGATTCAACAAAGGATATAGGATATGCTGACCTGCTCAATATTGTATTAGCTGAAATATTTGCTATAATTCCTGACTTTACATTCAGTCCGTTAAGTCAGGGAATGTTCCCCGGAGATTCAACAGAAAAAGACATTCATATCTCCTTAGAACTCTGTACTCTAATGAAGGCCTTTGGACATCCTCTACTAGATCCATTTCTAGGTATCCAATCCCTTAAAGAAAAGGCATGCCAGGAGAGTATTATAAATACAGACACAGTTTCAGCAGTAAGAAATATCTTCACAAAAGTATTTATTAAAGGTTATGTTGATGCAGAGAAGCGCTGGCCATGTGTTTCATTTCTACCAGGAGTTCATCCACATATTTATAAGGCATGGAGGCAAGGACGATTCTTAACTGATCATGAGATGTTGGCAGTTCCATTAAAATGCTGGGGACATATTAAATTTAAAAAAAAAATAATAAAAAAAAAATTAAAAAAAAAGGGTCAAATCAAGATGGCGCCATCGGGAGTAAACGTCTCCGATGAGTCTTGTTGTGATAAGTGCAATATCATCGTAAAACAGTCGGAAATAAATCTAAAATGTGCAGTATGTCGAAAGATCTTCCACCCACAATGTGTTAGTGTTAAAGACAGTGACGTGAGGCTACTTGCAACAAAAGGCGAAGGATTTTGTTGGATTTGCCGCAGTTGCAGGCGCCAGTTGGAGGATGGTGAGTGTGAGTCCCTTCTGCAAGCCGTTAAGGATCTCACGGTTACTGTCAAATGCAATAGCACTGTCATAAAAGAGCAAAGTCAAAAAATAGACCATTTAATCAATAAAGTTCAGCAAATTGAACGAAATTCGATTAATAATCCATCCATGGAAAACAAACCGCAGAGCCCTCTCAACACTACAGCTGGTACCTCGTCTGCCTCACTTTCTGCGAACAAGAAAATACCACATTTATTAGCTGATAAACGAAATTATGCGATCACGAATTCACAGGTGGCGACAGCAGTTAGAGAGGCGCAAATATTAGTTCAAAATACCTGTCCATCAGATCTGACAGCAAAAAATGGACCCCGGATTATAGGAAATTCCTCGAAGTTAGATGTTGTGCAAACAGCAGAGGCCAATAACCCCGACGGTTTTTTGCCGGTACACTATAAAACAAAAAGAAAAACACCAGTTATCGGAACAGCTGATCCTGAGAATAATAAATTTTCTGCCGTAGTATTGGAAAAAAAAGTCTGGATACATGCATCCCACTTTCGACTAGATCTCACAGCAGAAGAATTAAAAAATCATCTACGTGATAAATTCAAATCTGATGATTTTGCGTGTTACAGAATTATACCTAAGCACTCAGATCCAAAATTTAGTTCATTCAAAATAGGTGCACCTCACACGCTAAAGAGCATTTTGCTTAACCCTGACTCATGGAGTCGAGGTATAACAGTATCTGAATTCGACTTTTTTCGTTCCAAAAGAAACAGTACTCAAATCCAGTACACCAACAGTGTCACCACCTAATCCTTCGGGCTGCAAAGTCAACAGCCTTAAAGGTATTCACATCAATATACAAGGATTGAGCAACAAAATACAACAGTTAGAGGTTCTGCTATCAGAGGAATCCCCAGACGTTTTCATGATTACAGAACATTGGATGACAGCTGAGCAAGTGGCAGTCACCGCGTTCCCAGGTTATACTCTGGCAACAGCCTTTTGCAGAAAGAAGCACGTTCATGGGGGTGTAGCTATCTACATCCGTCAAGAAACATCATTCAAGCTCATCAAGAACATTGATCAGTTCATACAAGAACGCGATTGTGAATGTTGTGCTATTAATGTGAATATCGGCAGTGAATCGTGCGCCCTTTTAACGTTCTACAGATCTCCGAGTGCAAATATTCATGTATTTTTTAAAATGTTTAACGCTATACTAACTAAGGTAATGCAAAATTCAAAAAATATAATTGTCAGTGGAGATATAAATATAGACTGGTTAACCGATAACTATAACAGAACTATTTTGAAGGACATCTGTGAAAGTATGGAGCTGCGCTCCATGCTGCCAGATGAACCCACAAGGGAACATAACAATGCAAAATCTGCTTTGGATTACGTAATGTCCAGCATTACAGACATGTCTGCAACAAATTTAGATTTAGATATTTCAGATCATAAAGCTCAGTTATTTTATGCAAATATAGTCGAC
Source organism: Callosobruchus maculatus (assembly GCA_951848785.1). Taxonomy (NCBI): domain Eukaryota; kingdom Metazoa; phylum Arthropoda; class Insecta; order Coleoptera; family Chrysomelidae; genus Callosobruchus; species Callosobruchus maculatus. Next base: position 11,172,442 of record CATOUR010000067.1, on the reverse strand, counting down.
CTAGTTACTACAAATATCGAAAGACCAGTCTACGTTTATAGAAGATTCTTCTCTGAAGCCAATATCAGGAACCTCAAGTTGTTTCTCTCAAACACGGATATGAGTAACTTATATGATTACAATGATGTAGAACCAGCATGGTCGGTTTTCTGGGAAAATTTTTTACAATGTCTGGACCGAGCGTGCCCTCTCACCAGAACAAAAATGCATTACACAGCAACAAGTAATAGTTGGATCGACAGTGACATCGTGGAAGAGAGCAATAACTTGAAAAAGCTACATTGGCTGTGCAAAAACACCGAAAACTATGATCTAGTCAACACGTATAGAGAAGCAAAAAAAGTTTATGCTAACAAAATTCAGATAAAAAAACAAGAGTTCTATCAACGACGGATATTGGAATCTCCTAACGCAACTCGCGAAATTTGGAATATCGTAAATATAAACCTTGGTAGAAATACTCGAAGTAAAATTAAGAATAGTACGCGAATTCAGATAAATGGTGAGGAAATTAATAGCCTTTCAGAAATTTGCAACCACTTCTGCAAGTTTTTTGCCAATGTAGCAGAAAGCTCTCTGAGGTCAGCCTATGATCGTGTAGACTGTTCTGGAACAATAGGCAATAACGTACCCCAATCACTATTTTTTTATGATATCACAGCAAACGAAGTTCTTAGTAAACTGTTTGAGCTAAAAAACGACAAATCCAGCGGCCCAGATGGTATCCCCTTAAAAGTCCTGAAGCAAATTTCTCAATATATAGTTTACCCACTCTGTCATATTTTCAATATTTCTGTGAAGAAAGGACAATTTCCAGAGTTCTTAAAACTCGGAACAATTGTTCCGATACATAAAGGAGGAGACATTGAGTTAATCGAGAATCACAGACCGATAACATTGCTATCCACATTTTCCAAGATTTTTGAGAAATTAGTTCATGATAGAATCAATCATTTCTTAAATGAGCATCGCATCCTAACAACAGATCAACATGGTTTCCGCAAAAATCACTCTACCAGTACTGCAGCATTCAAGTTGCTCAACTTCACATATTATTCTCTTGACAAAGGTAAATATACACTAATATTATTTTTAGATCTTAGTCGAGCTTTTGATTGTGTTTCGTCAAAGCTTTTGGTAGAAAAAGTCAGGCAATTAGGCATAAGATATCCACTAAATGACTGGATACATTCGTTTCTATCCAATAGAAGGGTTATGGTTAGGATAGCAAACTGCACTTCTGAAGCACAAAAAGTGAATATTGGTCTTCCGCAAGGAAGTATACTATCGCCTTTGCTTTTCTTACTCTTTATTAATGATTTAGGTGATTACTTGCAAGGAGAGGATGTACTGTTAACTCTTTATGCAGATGACACCACCATATCCTTGAGATCTAACTCTATTCAAGTGTTAGAAACCAAGGCCAATCTCATCTTATATAAATTTCAGCAGTGGATAAGTGGTAATAAACTGCTAGTCAATATCAACAAATCACACTTCTTAATAATTTCTAATCGCAAACCGGAGCACATTTCAATAACAATTAACAACACAGCTATAAAGAAAGCAGAGAGTGCCAAGTTTTTGGGACTTAAGATAGACAGCAAATTACTTTGGCACGACCACGTTGATCATGTTGCGAGCAAACTTAGCACAGCCTATTTTGCTATTAGGAACTTGAGAAATGTGGTACACCAAAGTTATTTGCTCAATGTGTACTATGCTTTAGCGTTTCCACACATTAAGTACCTCATATTATACTGGGGCATATCATCCGAGTGGCAAAGAATCTTCATTCTTCAAAAAAGACTAATTAGATTAATATTTCGCCTAAACCCTCTCGAGAGTTGCCGTACGGTATTTAAAAGCAAAGGAATACTAACACTTACTTCAATTTTAATATTAGAGTCCGCTTTATTTGTAAAACTGCATCCAGAACAGTTTACACCAGTCGGCAACATCCACGATCATCAAACTCGTAACAGCAGCTCAACAATACACATAAAAAATTTTAACCTATCTACATTTAAAAAAAGTCCTTACTATGTATGTGCCAATATATATAACCATTTGCCAACAGCTATCAAAAACATAAATAGCATTCACCGCTTCAAAAAATCTTTAAAAATATTCCTCATAGATAATTGCTTCTATAATTTAGTAGAATTTTATAATAGGTAATATAGGTCCTTACCACTTTATCATGTGATTTGTTTGTCTGTGGTTTTACTCATAGCTTTAATAATTTTACATACTAATTTTATATTACTTTTCTATTCTATTTCTACTATATTGTATGACTTTTCATATCCCTTATAGGGCGTGTATGGATAAAAGCTTAAATAAATAAATAAATAAATATGTCACGCAGGCCCTGTGATGAAGACTGTAAGCACTGCTCGAAAGAAGAGAAACAACGAGAATTCGACATAAACACATTAAGAATAGAAGAATTTGAATTGGAAGGAACCAAGATTTCACTAGAAACCTTCAAGCAAGCTCAGTCACAAGACGCTGAGCTAGGGTTAGTTATTCATTCGCTATTAAATGGAAACAAGCCTAATCAACAGGAAATAAGTGCTATGAGTCCCATCACTAAAGCCTACCTAGCACAATGGGACTCACTAAAGGTGAGGGGTAACCTCTTGTGTCGAATCTGGGAGGACACTGATGGCAGACATGCTAAAGAAAAACTTGTAGTACCAAGGAAATTACGGAAATCAATTATAGAACAACTACATGATAGTAGCAGTGGAGGTTACTTTGGCATCAGGAAGACCCTGGAAAGAATCAAGAAGAGATTTTACTGGGTTGGCTGTCGCGAAGATGTTGAAAATTACTGTTCCACATGCGACGTCTGCAACTCCAAGTCCAAGTACTCGTCAACGATCAAACATCGCCATAGACATTTTGGGCCCTTTGCCGGAAACCAGCCTTGGAAACAGGTATTTGCTGGTTGTGATGGATTATTTTTCTAAATGGCCAGAAGCAATTCCTGTGCCCAATCAAGAAGCAGGCACAGTTGCACAGGCTCTTTTAGAACACGTCGTTTCGAGATTCAGAGTTCCTAATGAACTACATTCAGACCAGGGACGCAGCTTTGAATCGGAAGTATTCATACAGCTAATGAGAAAACTCGGAATTCGGAATACCAGAACAACTGCTCTTCATCCTCAGTCCGACGGTATGGTGGAACGCTTCAACAAGACAATCCTGGATTACCTGTCAAAATTCGTTAACGAACATCAGTCTGATTGGGATACGAAGATTCCTCTGGGAATGTTGGCCTACAGATCAGCGGTGAACGAGACAACTCGGTTGAGCCCAGCGAAGATAATTTTTGGCCGAGAACTGCGGCTGCCTCTGGACTTAGCTCTTTGTCCACCCCCAGAAACGGGACGCCGTCTTCCATGCGAATGGGTGAGCGAGCTTCAGGAAACGCTCTGGGATATCCATGAGTTTGCTAGAGGGAACATCCAGTCTGCCAGCGACAGAATGAAAGCCAGATACGATCTGAAAGCAAGTAGCCCAAAGTTCGTCGAAGGTGATCTGGTGTGGTTCTACAATCCACGACGGAGAAGGGGTAGATGTCCGAAGCTGCAACGCCATTGGGAGGGACTCTACGTGGTGATGAAGCGCCTCAACGACGTAGTCTACAGGATACGTATGGGTAGTGCAAAACCGAAGGTCGTTCATAGCGATCGTCTGTGGCCATACAAGGATCGGAGCGAACTGTTCGTCGAGGACGCCGAACGCTAAGGGGGGAAGAGTGCAACATCCTGTATTTAGCATTGCTTATTTGTTGATGTTTCATTCAATTTAGGTTAGATTTTTTTGATGTGTAAACGTCATCGAATCATCTGGAATTTTCTGGACTGTCAGATCGGCATTCTCGAATGTCATCTGAGTGTCTCGAATCTTCTAGATGGTTCGGTGAAGTATATATAAGGCCACGGGTAGCGTGGTAAGTCAGTTGATTTGAGTTGTACTTGAGATGAGGTTAAGAGTGAAAGTTACGTCGAGTTTGATTCCCTGGGTGAAGAAAAAGAGGCCGTCGTGACAATATATTAAGAATAGGAGAGGACCTAGAGTTGACCCTTGGGGTTCACCTGATATTACATGTTCAAATTTGGAGGAAACATGGTCTAAGGAAACTTTTTGTTTTCGATTGCTAAGGTAATTGGATAGAAATTGTACAGCTGAATCATGTAAACCATAATATCTACACTTAGCTAATAATAAAGAGTGGTTTATAGTATCAAAGGCCTTTGAAAAATCAAGTAGTACCAAGGCTGAAGCTGATTCTTGTCTAGCGCTCGAATGATCTCATCACTGACTTGGAGCAACGCTGTAGTAGTGTTGCCATGTTTCAGAAAGGGCAAATATGTCAAAACTTTGTTCTTGGATTAAAGTAGATAAATCGCTTAATGAGGGCAACAAAGAACGAATGTTGACATGACCAAATTTCAGAATATTGGTTTTAGCCATAATCAATCCTAGACTGAAGTTTTGACAAGTATTGTTGATAAGCAGTACAAGATCTGTCCCTTGCTGAATGACTTACTGAAATATTAGCCTTATTGTACTTGTTATAGTTCATACAGTTAATACAGACTTTATTGGAAGATGAACATGTTTTAAAGTTATGATTTTCGGAGCACTCAGAACAGGACCTATCACTCATTTTGCAATGTTTTTCAATGCGGCCAAATTTAGAGCACTTAAAACACTGAAGAATATGGATATGATCTGTAATAATACACCTTCTCCAACTTAAATAGATGAAACCGTGGGACGCCAGCATTTTTCTTAGCGAGGCTGGTACCTCCAACACAATACCATGACGAAAGCCCCATGGTCATCGAAATTGAAGTTAATAAAATTGAAAAGAGTCCAGTAGTTGAAGGTTACATAGAAAATATACCATGCAAGATGTTAGTCGATACCGGAGCAAATGTGACTATAATAAGCCCTAACATATACCAAGAAATTCGAAGGAAGTTGCCAAGCAGAACCACGCAAACGGATAGAATGTTGCTGAAGACCGCTAATGGAGACCGTATACCAGTACTGGGTGTTGAAGAATAAGAGATTCGCATTGGCAGTTTCGGTAAGAAGCATCCCATTTTAGTAGCTTCAATCACAAATGATTGCATCCTTGGTGCTGAGTTTCTGCAGAGTTCTGGCTGCGTAATAAACTTCACTGGTAAATACCTTAAGCACTGGGGATTCAGAAGAGATTTCATTTAGCTGCCGAGCTGTTCAGCTAGAGGAAATGAACGTTATGGCACCAAGGAATTTTACAATACCACCACAGAAAGAGATTGTTATACCCATATATGCACATAAGGCACTTGAACATAACCTTACCCCATGCATTTTTGAACCAGATCCTACGCTAGGTTGGAATAAACCTATTTTATTAGCCAGAACAATAACGGATTCTTCAAATATGTTAATAAGAGCCGTGAATGTATCCAGGAATTCAATACAAATCAAGAAAGGTACGCCACTGGGTAGACTAGAACCAGTAGCATGGATACGAAGGCTAGATGGCACGGAAGAAGAAGATGATAGTGACTTCACCCAAATCTCAGATAGTCTTCAAGATTTGTATGGTAGAAGCTGTGAGCATTTGCGACCCGAACAGCAGCGGAAGGTCCTGAAGCTACTAAGAGAACTTCATTCGATTTTCGCTAAAAATAATGATGACCTAGGGCGAACCCATATGGTACGTCATAAAATTAATGTAGGAGATGCCCAGCCAGTCAAGCAGCCCCCAAGAAGAACTCCATTATCTAGGATTGATGAAGTACAGAATATGGTAAAAGATATGCAGAAACGAGGAGTAATCGAGCCATCATCTAGCCCTTGGGCCTCTCCGATAGTCCTTGTTAGGAAGAAGGACGGATCAACGAGGTTTTGTGTGGATTACAGGCGGCTCAACGATTTGACCAAAAAGGATTCATACCCTTTACCAAGAATTGACGACACTTTGGATGCCGTTGGAAGTTCTTCATGGTTCTCCACCTTGGACCTGCAAAGTGGGTACTGGCAGGTTGAAATGGATGAAAAAGATAAAGAGAAAACGGCATTTACATCGTGTGCTGGGCTATGGCAGTTTACAGTAATGCCTTTCGGTCTATGCAATGCACCCAGTATCTTCGAAAGATTACTGGATGTTGTACTACAAGGTTTATCTTGGAAGACAGCACTGATATATCTCGATGACGTCATTGTGTTTGGAAAGGATTTTGAAGAAGAGCTACTCCTACTAAGACAAGTTTTCCAGCGGCTTAAGGAAGCGAACTTGAAGCTAAACCCTAAGAAATCCCATCTTTTCCAAAGGGAAGTAAAATACCTCGGACATCTGTTAACCAAAGACGGAATCCGGACGGATCCAGAGAAGGTGCAGGCTGTGAAGGAATGTAAAGTACCGTCCAACACTCATGAGGTACGAAGCTTTTTGGGACTGTGCAGTTATTATCGCAGATTTGTGAAAGATTTCTCTACCATCGCCAAACCATTATTTGCCCTAACTGAAAATGGTAATAAGTTTTATTGGGACTCCATCTGCCAAGAAGCCTTCGACGCATTGAAAACGGCTTTGACCTCCTCACCGATACTAGCTCATCCTACAAGGGAAGGAACTTTCTACTTGGACACAGATGCTAGCCAATATGCTGTTGGAGCTGTCTTATCTCAAGAACAAGATGGCATCGAAAAGGTAATTGGATACTACAGTAAAACTTTGCACAAAGCGCAGAAAAACTGGTGTGTGACACGAAAAGAGTTGTGCAGTGTGGTGAAAGGGATCGGAAATTTCCACCACTTATTGTACGGAAGAAGATTTGTCGTGAGAACCGATCATTCAGCTTTGCAGTGGTTAATGAAGTTCAAGAATCCAGAAGGCCAGCTTGCTCGATGGATTGAATACCTCCAAAGCTATGACTTTGAAATTCGTCATCGTCCAGGAAAGCAACACGGAAATGCCGATTCTATGTCACGCAGGCCCTGTGATGAAGACTGTAAGCACTGCTCGAAAGAAGAGAAACAACGAGAATTCGACATAAACACATTAAGAATAGAAGAATTTGAATTGGAAGGAACCAAGATTTCACTAGAAACCTTCAAGCAAGCTCAGTCACAAGACGCTGAGCTAGGGTTAGTTATTCATTCGCTATTAAATGGAAACAAGCCTAATCAACAGGAAATAAGTGCAATGAGTCCCATCACTAAAGCCTACCTAGCACAATGGGACTCACTAAAGGTAAGGGGTAACCTCCTGTATCGAATCTGGGAGGATACTGATGGCAGACATGCTAAAGAAAAACTTGTAGTACCAAGGAAATTACGGAAAGCAATTATGGAACAACTACATGATAGTAGCAGTGGGGGTCACTTTGGCATCAGGAAGACCCTGGAAAGAATCAAGGAGAGATTTTACTGGGTTGGCTGTCGCGAAGATGTTGAAAATTACTGTTCCACGTGCGATGTCTGCAACTCAAGAAAAGGTCCAAGTATTCGTCAACGATCACGCATGCAGCAGTACAACGTTGGATCGCCGTTTGAGAGAATCGCCATAGACATTTTGGGTCCTTTGCCGGAAACCAGCCTTGGGAACAAGTATCTGCTTGTTGTAATGGATTATTTCTCTAAATGGCCAGAAGCAATTCCTGTGCCCAATCAAGAAGCAGGCACAGTGGCACAGGCTCTTTTAGAACACGTGGTGTCCAGATTCGGAGTTCCTAATGAACTACATTCAGACCAGGGACGAAGCTTTGAATCGGAAGTCTTCATACAGCTGATGAGAAAACTCGGAATTCGGAAGACTAGAACAACTGCTCTTCATCCGCAGTCCGACGGTATGGTGGAACGCTTCAACAAGACAATCCTGGATTACCTATCAAAATTCGTTAACGAACATCAGTCTGATTGGGATACGAAGATTCCTCTGGGAATGTTGGCCTACAGATCAGCGGTGAACGAGTCAACTCGGTTGAGCCCAGCGAAGATAATTTTTGGTCGAGAACTGCGGCTGCCTCTGGACTTAGCTCTTGGTCCACCCCCAGAAACGGAATGCCGTCTTCCATGCGAATGGGTGAGCGAGCTTCAGGAAACGCTCTGGGATATCCATGAGTCTGCTAGAGGAAACATCCAGTCTGCCAGCGACAGAATGAAAGCCAGATACGATCTGAAAGCAAATAGCCCAAAGTTCGTCGAAGGTGATCTGGTATGGTTCTACAATCCACGACGGAGAAGGGGTAGATGTCCGAAGCTACAACGCCATTGGGAGGGACCCTACGTGGTGATGAAGCGCCTCAACGACGTAGTCTACAGGATACGTATGGGTAGTGGAAAACCGAAGGTCGTCCATAGCGATCGCCTGTGGCCATACAAGGATCGAAGCGAACTGTTCGTCGAGGACGCCGAACGCTAAGGGGGGAAGAGTGTAACATCCTGTATATTACATTGCTTATTTGGATTTGTTAATGTTTCTTTCACAATGATTAGGTTAGATTTTTTTGATGTGTAAACGTCATCGAATCATCTGGAATTTTCTAGACTGACAGATCGGCATTCTCGAATGTCATCTGGGTGTCTGGAATCTTCTAGATGGTTCGATGAAGTATATAAGGCACCACGAGTAGCGTGGCAGAAGTCAGTTGAGTTGAGATCTAGTTGAGATAAGGTTAAGAGATTTTGTATTAAGTTCTGAAGTAAAACGGTGAAAGTTACGTCGAGTTTGATTCCCTGGGTGAAGAAAAAGAGGCCGTCGTGACATACTGTTGATTTTATAGCATTTTTAGGTGACTTCAATATCAATTTTTTCAAAAATAATAATCCCCTCACGCACTGCTTATAGCTCTTTGGATGTTCGCAGATATTAAACACATCTACTAGAATTACATATTACGCTATATTTATTTCGAATATTGACCTGGTTAATAATAGCTCGGGGACTTTACCGGTACATGATATTTCGGACCATGAATTAACATTCGTTGATATAAAAACATTTTTATGAGCACACCTAAGATTCTTGAGTTCCGTTGTTTTCGTTTTTTTTTTGATCACAATCAGTTTTTATCTGACCTCGCGTCGCTTCCATGGTATAATATTATTTATGAGGAGAATAAAGATATAAAAAACGAGATGTTCAATCAGTTTATTTTGTACGCATTCGATAAAAATGCTCCTAACGTAAAAAACAGGTTACTAAACAGTTTGCTGCTTGGCTTATAGATAATCTCAGGTTATTGAAAAGAGAAAGAGATAAAGCGCTTCAGAAATTCTAAAAAACCAAAAATCCTGCTGACTTTGATCGATACAAGGAACTCAGAAACTGTACGGTTACTGCAACTCGGAATGAAAAAAAGTGTTATTTAGATCATGTGTTAAGACAAAATAACTCTAAAAACACTTGGAAAACACTGAAAGACCTTAGTGTTACTCCTAGTCGCACATAATTTGTCGGATGCCAATTCTTTAAATAATTACTTTGCACGATATTTAGCGAGCGTTACCAATAACTGTGACAAAAAAATTGAATTTTATAACAATACCTTTTATGATGAAAACTTGAAATTCTCACTGCGATTGATTACAGTAGAAGAAGTAAATCAGATTCTGAATTCACTACGGACCAATGCACGTGGGACTGACTTCATAAGCAGTAGAATGTAGTATGTATTGTAGCCCTTTTATTGACAAGTTCATAGCTCATATAATTAATATGTGCATGCAGAGTTCATACTTCCCAGCTGCATGGAAGGTTGCCGTTGGCATTCCTATCCCCAAGTGTAGTAACCCTAAAGAATTTTCTTCAGATCTCAGAATAATTAGTATACTACCTGCTGTGTCAACAATATTCGAAAAATTTTCATATGCTCAAATTTATGACTTTTTTGTGAATAACAATTTATTTTAGCTCTGTGCCGTCGGCTTGACCCTATGAGACTACGTCCCTGTTTCCATCGCCTTTCACGCCCATCTCTCCTCTGTTGCTCCCACTTTCGTCAGATTCCCGGGTCGGCGGAGATCTGGCAACACCGTCAGTTCCACCAGATTTACCGGGCGCAGGGATTTTTTCCTCAGTACGCTTTGATTTCCTATCGGCGAACGTCCTGTCTCTCCTCTTGCGGTGCAATCGAATAGACTACAGACGGAATCACTGCAGTTCTGTGTCAGTGCGTGTGAAGTGTAACTAAAGGTAAGTTTTTTTTTTCTTTTCTCGTGAATCATATAGCATACAAGGGTGGCGTGTGCAGAACGGCTTATTATGCTTACATCAGACATGCATAACCATCGTTCTGTTTGAAGTAGCTTGTTGGGGAATAAATTATTTAGTCTGGTTATATGATATAAGGCTTGCTTAGGGCTAGACGGTCGGCTATTCTACCGCTGTCTTTTCTAGCGGCGACACCTTTGCCAAAATCGGGCGGCGCCGCTCGCCTAGGTGAGCGGCGGCCCTATCATTTCCCCAGCTGAGCCGCGCCGCTCAACGGCAAGCTGCACCCTGCACTGGCCGAGTTACTGAGCCGCGGACCGCGGCCGCAGGACTCGGTTGCCGCCTGACAGCGCAAATGAACGCCGCCGCTCGCTATCGGGTCCGTTAGTGGGCGGCGCCGCCCGTTAGTAAACGGCGCCGCCCGATTCACCCAATTAGGCCATACAAATCTGTTCGAGCCAATCGTACAGCAATTAAATTTCATTCACTAAGCCTGAATTTTATTTTATTGCAGATGGCCACCAATAGAAACGCACTGGTGACATTAGAACATTTGATGCAGGTCACACCTGCACACCCAGGTGATGCTGAGCTGCTACAGCGTATCATCCAATTGGCTGAGGCGCATCTGCCAGAAGGATGGAAGCAATGGAAAGTATTCGAACTTTCAAGAGAGAGCCTTCTTGGAACGGAATATGATCCTCAAATGGTAAACAAGATTCGTTTCGCTCTTCCGACGGTTGGATTAGTCCAGGCATTTAACCCAGGCGCAACGCACATTTCCGAGAAGGGCTACAGGGAGATGAAGCTGAAAATACTAACCTTCCCCTTTTGTATTGGGCTAATAATTAGACCAAATTGCTTAGCAGCAAAAATCAGGGGGTCAGCGTCGCAGAATGAGCTGGTTATTGCGGCAATCAATCACCTGAAACAGCTAATTGTGGGACAGAAAGAAGCTGCGCGTCAGTTATCAGGAAGAGACGACCTGTCAGTGGCGGATAGCTCGGCGACAACCCCACGCTCATACAGAACAGAGAGTAGGGATGCGAGCCGTTTAGATAAGTTGGAACGAACAACGGAGGAGTTAAAAACAATGTTTCAGTCCTTTATGGCAAGCTTTGAACGCGTGGACAACAAGGAAAATATCAGCCCGGATTTTGTGGCGGATGCAGAATCTCAGTATGACGACGAGATCTTTGAGGAGGAAGATGAACAAGAACATATTCCCCCATTATTGGACATGGAAATAGACGACGACTGCTTATTGGAGGACAACGACATTGATTTTAATCCGCAGACGAAGGAACAGGAGCCACTGATTCCTCCAGCAAAGCCGCATATTGAGGCTCAAGGAATAGAGTGCCTAAGATTAGGAAAATCTTCCTTCAATAAAGTTAGATACGTTGAGGCGCAGAAGAAGCTTCAGGCTTATCCTGTGTTTACGGCATTACTGGCAAATAGCCAGATTTCTCACCTGAGCTCGAATCAGTCAGCTCCGGAACAGATGACGAAAGCTGACACCGTTTTGGGTACTTTACTCCATGGCGTCCTTATGCAAAGAGACTCCTTTTCAGAAGCTATGAAGATGCTTATCACTGAGCATTCTGCGATCAAGAAGGATGTTCAGAAGCTCTTGGTGGGTCCTGATTCCAAATTTCGACAGTTGTCTGATGATATCTTACAGTACACCTGTGGTCGTAGGGCAGAGACTATAGAACAACGAAGAAAGGCGTATCTTCCAAAGAATGCTCAGGTAGCAACCTTGATGGAGAACATACCACCTTCTTCAACACATCTATTTGATGCCAAACAGCTTACGGAGTTAACTAAACAGTATGGGCCTGCATTTCGGAATACCAATAGAAGTGCTACAGGCTATGGCCGATCACAAGCAAATTCCTCACATAATCAAAAGAGATATAACAGAGGGTTTTTTCAGGCAAGAAAGGCCTTTACCAAGGCACCAGTCGCTGGAGCCGATCATCAAAGAAATCGATTTGAAGGGGACTCCATGCCTAGAAAGCGTCCCTTTGCCAGGAAACCCGACAGATCGTACAATAAACCAAGGAAGCAATGACTCAATGCCTAGGAATGAATCTAGCAGATGCACAGACCCAAAATCATCTACCACAAGCACAGAAGCTACGTTTGGAAGCCTGGATGATACGGGGTGGGCCAATTTGATAAAGGATTGGCCAATGGAGGATAGATCTTTACTCCAGAAGTCTTGGCGTGAATCTACTCTCAGGACATATAGGCGTCCCTGGGCAAACTGGTTGGAGTGGTCGCAACAAAACAATGTCCCTTCATTTGACTCTGATGCTAAGTCAGTGGCCCAATACTTGTCTCACTTATACAACAGTAAAGGGTTGGCACCCAGCACAATTAAGTTGTACAAGTCGGTCATAGCGACTTTTACAAATCCAGTTAATAGCGATAGCATAAAGGGACACCCTCTAGTCAAAAGAATCATCAAGGCTGTAGAACTATGCAAACCGAGGTCAGGAAAACGGAAAATATGGGACATTAATCAGCTTCTTTCTTGGATGAGATCAAATGAAGTAGATGAAGGAAGCATCTTCCAAGTATCTCGTAAGCTCGCACTAATTCTTCTGCTTGCTTCTGGGCGCAGAATACATGATTTAACACTGTTAAGAATAGACGAATCCTCAATGACTACAGACCAGGTCTCAATCACGTTTTGGCCCGAATTTGGATCCAAAACAGACAGGTCTTATTGCAGACAATCGGGTTGGCAACTGTTAAAAAATCCCGAAGAGAGCTTAGATCCCGTATACTGGACAAAAGCCTTATTGAACGTATCTTCGTCAAGAAGGGCCGCGAAAGATGGACTGAGCTACCTTTTTATTTCTACACGTGGTAAAGTTATGGCTGCATCTAGAGCTGTTATTGCTGGTTGGGTACGAACAGCGCTTGTTGAAGCAGGGATAGATTATGCTCCCGGCAGTATACGATCGGCTGTGGCAACATCCCGGTTCCGTAGCGAAGTACCTCTGGACGATGTCTTGAAAAATGGGAATTGGAAGGGGAAGAAAAACTTTTTCAAATATTATTATAAGGAAATTGACAAAGTGAATAGACTTTCTCAGGGAAATAGTTTAGTCAATAGCTCATTTGTACCTGTATAGGCCGTTACCCGCTTAACATATTAAAATGTTTATGTTCTTCTTATAATATATGATGTATATTATATAATATAGAAATGTCGTTAGTGAATAACCATTAAATTTTTTTTTTGTTTTGCTGTTCTAAAATGCTATTAATCACAGTACGCTCCCACGTCGTCAGAAACTAAACACCTCTCATAGGGTCAAGCCGACGGCACAGAGCTAACATACACGGCGTTTTCCCCCCGAAGGGTAGAAAACGTCTTATTTTAGGTCTTGCCTAGGCTTGACCCCAGTAAGTCCTTGACGACTTATGTTAAAGGTACTGAGGAAAAAATCCCTGCGCCCGGTAAATCTGGTGGAACTGACGGTGTTGCCAGATCTCCGCCGACCCGGGAATCTGACGAAGGTGGGAGCAACAGAGGAGAGATGGGCGTGAAAGGCGATGGAAACAGGGACGTAGTCTCATAGGGTCAAGCCTAGGCAAGACCTAAAATAAGACGTTTTCTACCCTTCGGGGGGAAAACGCCGTGTATTATCACATTGTCAGTGTGGTTTCAGAACCGGTAGCAGCACTGAAACAGCATTAGTAACAGTAACTACAGAAGCTTTGACACCATTAGCCATGCATTGCTTTGCGCCAAACTTAAGTATTTTGGATTTGATGAAACATCTCTATTCTTGATTTGGAGTTACACTCACAAAAAATACAGAGTGGCAATTCATGTTCAAGCAATCTTGAAATCCTTTCAGGTGTGCCACAAGGGTCCATTTTGAGACTACCCTTTTTATTGTATATACTACAGACATACTAAATAGCATTCAAAATTTGAAGGTTCAAGCCTTTGCTGATGATACTCAGTTGTACTGCAGCTTCAGGGCTAATGAAGCACGGAGTGCGGCTGTTGTAATCAACAAGGAATTGGAAAAAATTAAAACTATGTCAGTAGAACACAACCTATCTCTGAATTCTGAGAAAACTCAGGTACTATTCTTTGGTAGTAAAAATAATAGGAGCATTTTGAAAGATATCATGGTAATTGAACTTAACGGCGTGCGCCTTCATGCTACTGACTCAGCCCGTAATTTAGGTCTTATCATGGATTGTGATCTGAGCTTTTGTCAACACATCAAAAAACCTGATTGGTAAAGCTTATGCATCTCTAAAAATAATTTACAGTAGTCGTCATATCCTGAGTATGAATACTAAGAGGACTCTGTGTGAAGCCCTTGTTTTAAGTCACTTCAATTACTGCGACTTCATTTATGGAAACTGTTTAACGCAGATCGATAAGAAGCGAATCCAAAGAGTCCAAAACAGTTGCTGCAGAGTAATTCATGGCATAAAAAAGTTCGACCACATCTCTCATGAAATTAAAGAAACTAACTGGCTCAACATGGATAATAGAAGATTTGCATCACTTAGGTATGTTCACCAATAAGATTTTGAATAGCGCTCATCCCCCCTCTTTTGTCAATAAATTGATTCCTCGATTTAAAGTACATCCCAGGAATATACGAACTAAAAATAATTTAACCATGCCCCAGCACAGAACAGCCACATTTCAGAAATGTTTCATATATAATGCCATCCGTTTGATTAATACACTACCTGAAGGATTTAGGGCCTTTAATATTGTGCCAGTTCGGCCCTGAACGGCCCGCCATTTACGCGACATCTAGAATTCAGACGTCCAGAATCTTTCCCGAACCGACGGTAGCGGCGGTCAGGGTTCTGGACGTTCACAGGCATCTATATGGACGGAGCACAGGCAACCAGTCAGTCAGTCAGTCAGTTACAGTTCGACTCAATAGAGCGCAGCAGTCGAATACGCGTTAGTCCAGTGTAGTCCAGTGGCGCGCGCGAAATAAATGAAGTGTGATATAAATTAGTGAAGTTAAGGACCAATATAAATTAGTGTAGTGACTTTAGATAACTTAGACTGTTAAGTATTAGGCTAGGTGTAGTTAGTGAAAATAAATAGTGAAATCCGTACCAAGTGTTTATTTGCCTAATCGGACTAAAGACTTGTAACAATATCAATAAATTTAAATATATGTTTAAGTACTACCTAATGTCAAAGCAGAATTAGGGTTAGCTGGACGAGGCGATGTCACTTTGTCATTTTTTTTTAATTTTCAGCTCTGTTTTATTTTGGAAGCATTTCTTTTTTCCCTCTGGTATTTTTTGTATGTTTTTTTATGAGTAATGTTCTTGAAAGCCTGCGTTTCTCATGCATTGTATGTATGTATTATTCTATTTTTATTTATTTAATTATATGAACTGTATATCTGCTTGTTTAGCCATATGCCGGGTTATACTTATTATTTGATTGTTTGATGGTTTCTTGGGCAAATAGCACATTATGGTTAAGTTGAATAGCCTATGCTATACTTCGCCATAAGTCTAATATCAACAGTTTATAATATGTAAAATTTATGAATAAAAGATGATTTATTATTATTATTATATAATAATTGTACATATTATTAAAGAAAATTATAAATATTATTCTTCAACTCTATGTAACTAAGGAAAATTGTGATATCTTGAAAAAGCTCATATATGAGCATCACACAATGTACAAAGATTTTTTAAAGTATCATTAAAGCCAAAAGCCACTAAGATACGAATCATTACATCGTCAGTCCAAATTAGATGCCAACAACACCTCTTCTAGAGTGAATATAACAAAAACATTAGCCATTGGGTTTTACAAGCAATGTTATGCTCGATTTAGTTCTCAGACCTTCAACTTACGGAAACTTCATGAATCTATCCACTTGACCAACAATTCTGTCCAAGCACGATACAACAAGAACACTACCAGAGATATAACTTTACCATGGTACAACATGTGGGACTGCAATCAATTCAAAAACTACTTGTCAGACATTGGATTTCCCCATGCATTCGACAAAATCATCTACCCTGGCATGAAGCAGAGTATAATCGCCGCTATTTTGCTGAACCAAGAGAAGATCGAGCCACGAAAGAACAGCTTCGAGCTTTACGGAGCTGACTTTATGATTACCGAAGACTTCAAACCGTGGCTGCTTGAAATCAACTCCAGCCCAGCTTTGTATGCTTCAACTCCGGTTACTGCCAAAATGTGCCCCATTGTACTCGAAGATGTCATCAAAGTGATTGTGGACCATGGAAGGAACAACAGAGCGAGCACAGGACTATTCGAACTTGCATACAAAGGCAAGGTAACGACCAATCTACCGAAAACACCACGCTCTGAAGTATCCTCAATACCGTTGACTAACAGTTATTTCCATACTCCTTCTGCCATCAGTAAAATGAGTCCAAAGTGCAGTCTACGGCGCAATCTGTCGTTGATGAGTCAGATGTCCAAGGAGCATCCACAGTTGTATCTTAATCATATCAGCATGGCTATGAAACAAATGATGGAGAAAATGCTAGAAGTGCTGAACGAGAAAAAGAGAAAGCAGAAGAATAGAAAGCACAAAGGTGTAGAGACTGTTTGTGTTAGGGAAGCTATCGATACTCAAACCAGCTGTTCAGCAGGAGAAATAGTATTAAAGGAGATCAGTTTGGATCAGTGCCCAGAAATGGAAAGCCTTGTTGAACAGCCAAAACCAGAAGTTATCACCAGAGTTATTAGCAGAATAAACGGAAAATAATCAAACATCAGCCGAAATTATGCGATAGACTGGCTTTAGAAAATCTGTTGTTTTCATTAAAAAAAGTAAACAAGACGTACAGTCAATTATTCATGACTTTTGGTTTAGTTTTTAGTTTAGTTTATCTATTTTCAACGTATTTACAAGACAAGTAAAACTGGCTATCGTCCGTGAAGAGTTACCCCTTATATACGGCCATCCACCACCAAGTAACAGAAACGATGAATTTCGTGCGATAGATCCATTGTCGACTTTCTTCAATTATCTGCATCTGATACCACTGCATTCAATTCCACTGGTAGATCAGGATTTGATCAAACTGAAACCTCGTCACATCAAATTTTTCTCGCATATTTCGGAATATTTACTGAAACTTTCAGACCTCGAATTTACCCTAGTGAAAGTAATAAAAAATATCAGATAGCTTCCTTTTGTGATAAAATATAAATTGATGGTATTCCGTTTAATTTGAATGACATAGGTTGTATAACAATTGTAAATATGACTTCGGGAAAATTTGCTTCATATTGGTGATTGATGATGATGTTTTATTTATCTGTAACTGTATTAGGACATTATTGTTTAATGAACACTTGTATGCTTATGAAGTGAGTTTATGTTATGATACTAAAATAGGAGTATTGTCCTAAGATATAAATTTCTGTAACTACAATAGTTGTGTAACAGTATGTGAGAAGAAATACATTACCTGTAGTAGTTAATGATATATATATTGCACCCTTAGATCATATATCTTCATAGTTTAGTTTTTAGTGACCTAGGCTTGAAATTATTTATAAAAAACACGAATAACAACAATTATTTATTTTCCCAATCAGACCTCTCTATGCTTGTGAGGATTGTTATGATGTATAAAACTTTTGGTGCTGTGGAGTTTATCCTTATGGCATCTTTTTTGTTGTTTCTAAAGTTATTATAATCCGCTTAGGCGGATAGAAACTTATAATAAATCATTGGAAACATTATATTTCTTTTGTAGATTTTATACGAAGTGTACTTGATTGGTTATTAAAAAGAATTTCCCCTAAATACTTTGTCTAAATTCATTCATTGCACTGCTTTCACAATGTTCATTTTCCAAATTGCCGCATTTTATGCATTTGTTGTTGTGTGTCAAAATGAAATTGTTCATAGCCTTGAATCAATGAAAACAACACTTTCGCAAAATTCAGATGTGTAAAATATTCCAGGTGCGTAATACTACACTCTTATATGTCTCGCGACGCACCAAACTGATTTTTCAATGCCCAACAATTGTTTCTGTGTTAGCATCTGCAGGGGAAGATTGAAACCGTTAATCTTCCCTTGAAGATGCCATCATGGCGAAACACGTATCGGGCATTAAAAAATTGGTGTAAAAAGCGGTTTAATTACAGTTCAGTGTTGTTTTCACTGGCTCAATTTTTGAAATGAACTGTGTACAATGCCTTGAATCACGTACATTTCCGGTTACTGTCCTGTAAGGTCAAAATATGTAACAGTTATCCAATAATTTTCTGTGTTCGTAGGTGTGATAGAGGTTTTATGTGCAATAATAACCTTTTTGTTATGATAAAATGAAGATTTTAATTTTTGTTATAATGAAAAATGATCAGAAATAAACACTCCTGCTACTATTGTCATGCAGAAGTACTGCGTATAGCTAGATATTTAGACGTTTTTCACCAAAAAGAGATGGATGTTGCCAAAGCTTTGTCACTACCAAATAATTCGAAAAAAAGGAAAGACATTTTTTCTGAAATAAAAGCTGGCGATTTTTATCATGATTCAGAAGTCATTTCACTGAAACGGGGCGAATTAGTGTTGGTAATAAGACCAACTGTCAACGAGGTAGTTTTCAATAAACATAGTCATTATGGCCCGTCCGTTTTTTTTAAGTAAAATGTATGACATCATTTGAAAACAAAATGTGCTCCGAAAATTTCAGAGTTTACACAAAATAAGGATGGAGGACAAGCCAGTAGGCACATTATTGCTGAGAGTAATCCTATCTTGAGTAACGTATTCGGTTCAGAACGAATACAAAAACCGTGATGACGAAGTTGGTACCTTTTGTAAAAATGATAACCTTATTTTGAAATTTGGGGCAATGTATTATGAAAAATATGGTTCACATAAAGTGAACCGATACGCCAAAATATGCGGCAGCTAGTTAGGTTAACTATGACAATACAAGAATTAACTTCTCTCAATTTAACTCTCACCGATCTCTTAACACATACAAGATTTGACTATATTATTCAGGGAGTTAAGCAACTTTGTAAGGCTCAATAAAGTAATCTTGCAAAAAGACCTGAGTTTGGGACGCCTTCATTAGCTTTGAAGCTGGGCCATTCTTTAAAAAAAAATATGCTAATATCGAACGAGGTATAGCGCTTAGACAAGAAAATTTACGTAGAAATGGAAATCTATTGTCATTCTGTAATATGATGGAGGTTGAATGGCAAATCAGAATATCTGAGAATGCTTTGTCTACCTTATATAAACGGAAATTAAATACGGGTTAACTTTTGCCAGTCACCAGTGATCTATTTTAAGGCAATAATAATTACATTCAAGCAGAGTTCATGAGATCGTGAACGGAAGCTCGTTGTTAACGCAAACGAGATATAGGTTCCATCCGTGCGATAATTATTTTTTATAATAAAGGTCTGGGCTATTGGCAATGTTCATTATAGATGAATGCCGTAAGAAATATAATGGTTCGGTTTTTCAGCAATTCAATGGTGTTGGGTATCTTTACAAGGAAAATGACAAAGTAGTAACCAAAACAATATTACACTTGAATTGTGGAACAATGATTTGAACTGAATATTAAAAATTCTATGAAGCCGAACATGTAAAAAGTGTATCATCAAGTTTTATTATGGGAAATTACAATTTTCATCTGTTGGATATCTCCATCTCTTGCATATGACTTAGACCCTGTCAAGCAATGAACAGGAGAAGAATAACAAAAATGGCATAAGCTACCATTCCATTTGGCAAAAGCAATGTTTCCATGTTCGTCTTGTCGCTTTGTAACAAACCTCACAGCTCAGTACTTTATCTTTGAACAATTACAGTGCTAGAATTCGTATAAAATAATAATAATAAGCTGTTCCCAGAGACGGAGGGTTTCATGCTTGCCATCCAATACCAAGTGACTGCAACACGAAACTACAAAAAATACGTAATTAAAGATCCATCCATAACAGACGATAATTGCAGAAAATGTCACCAACAAAGAGAAACAATAGATCACATAACAAGCGGGTGCAAAACTCTTGCCGGCACCGAATACACAGCCAGACATAACTCTGCGGCCAAGGTGATACACCAAGCACTAGCCACAACAAACAAACTAATAGAAAACACAGATCCATATTACAATTACACTCCGATGTCAGTACTCGAGAACG
The DNA here is from genome assembly GCA_951848785.1 of Callosobruchus maculatus. Lineage (NCBI taxonomy): Eukaryota > Metazoa > Arthropoda > Insecta > Coleoptera > Chrysomelidae > Callosobruchus > Callosobruchus maculatus. The sequence goes on along the minus strand of CATOUR010000067.1, from coordinate 11,152,010 downwards.
ATCGATACAAACAATACTGGGACGTTGAAATACATACAGACAAGACTATCCCAGCCAATAGACCAGATATAGTTTTCCAGTCAAAGGCCGACAATATTACCTATTTGATAGATATTGCCATTCCCAATGATGTGAATATTCAAAACACCTACGCGGGGAAGATATCTAAATACACGGACCTTGCTATGGAAATAAAACGACTTTGGAAACAAAACAAAGTCACTATTGAGTGTTGACTTGGAACAGCCCGTCAACACCTACCACAATTATGCGAGAGGAACTTAGAGGGTCGGATAATAATAATAATAATAATAATAGTTGAGTTTTCGGCGCCTGCCGAAGTGAACATCGTCTCTAAGGAGGAGGAAAAGCGGACCAAATATCAGGAGTTGCTCGGACAACTTCGCAGGCTCTGGCCAGACTACACTGTAAGTCTGCTGGTTATGGTCATTGGATCCCTAGGTGGAATGAGGAATACGCTGCTCTCTGCACTGCGCAAAATACCGGTGTGCCGTGCGGCGGCGCACATCTTAGCCGCCAGAATGCAGAAGGCAGTCATCCTTGGGTCCCTTCGTCTACTTAGGGCGCACGATTCGCGGACCCAGTGATTGCTCACCTCACGGTGTGAGGAGTAGTCATTGGGTAATGGAACAGCAGCTCGGTGTGTCGGAGCCCGGGCTGCACTTTTTGTGTTTTGAACTATAACCGCGAGGGGTTGCTAGATCATCAGGTGCTAGAACGTTGTCGCTCGTTTGGGGGCTTAGAAAGTGACTTTTTGATGGGCAAGCTATGTCGGTTGATGGCTCATCGGAGGCTCTAATACCACCGCGGGGTTGTCATGCCGGCATGGCTCGTGATCAACAAGTCACTTCAACCAAGGCTAGCACACTCAGGAAGCTGTGGGCTAGGTAGACTTTACATCCTCTACCGAGCACAAAGCTTCTTTCCCCAAGCTATCCTGACCTCAGTCAGATAGGGATTTGGCAAATCCGGGGAGAAATGCCACAGAAGGCTGAGCGCCGGTCCTTCTGTCATATACCGTTATTGCGCCCCACACTTCAACGACCTCAGCAGGGCGTGGCTGTGGAACGTTGTGGGGGGTACGCAACCGGGGGGCTTGCCTTAACCGGCCGGCCTGCGAGGAGAAAGCCTCAACAAAACCCGACAGTAAAGTCGCAAATCCTCCGGAGCACCTTGGGCCAACTTCGGAGTAAATATAAGTCCCTTCTCTCCTGGAATGGGCGTCACCCGGGAGAGCGACATTTAGAGCGTCCCTACTCGTGGGAACACGATGCATAAAGTTACTTCTACAAATAACCAACGACGGCCTAGGGTACGTCGATTAAACTCACCTGAACCCCAAACCGAAAAAGAACAACCAATAGGAGATAACCCAGTTGCGGATGTTTTGCCGGTAGAGCCGGCAACCACCAAAGCTGGCAAGCCAAGACAGCGCTTACAGTGGACTACTGAGATGAACACATCTGTAATGCACTGTTACTATACCGCCACAAAACTAGAAACAATCTCCACAGGCTACAGGCATGAACTACACAGGCTATTTACAGCACAATACCCACACCTCTCAGCACGGGTAAGTGAACAAAGACTTATTGACCAAAAACGTGTCATTACCAGAAATAACCGACTTACACCTCAACAACTACAAGCTATAAAGAATCTTGTAGCGGACGAAGTAAGTACAGTTGAAACGAATGATTCTCTAGTCAATGAATCAATCATGGAAACACAACACGATCATACCCTAAACGATAAGACCTCAAACACAAACACAACCAACACCACAGGCACACACTTAGAAGAAAACCCAGAACATGAGTTTATACCAGATGCCCCAAACACAGTATGCACTAACCGGCCTCCCACAACCACACGAAACCAAAACGTTACTCAAACACCTTCCTTCACACAATCTGCCGAACAAGTGATGAACGCACAATTTAACAAATGGTGTGGCACTAACCCTGCACTGCGAGATCCCCTGCCCAGACTAATTTTCAACAGCAACACCCAAAAAATATTACATACAATAAATACCAACGTAATACCACAATTCTTGACAGAGGACAGTAACCTAGAGGACATCCACACCGTCATATATGCTGCCGCAGCAGCCACACTTATAGTTAACGGCCAAAAACTTCCGAAACGGTCCAATAATCACAGAAGCAAAAGGTCGAAACCTAAATGGCAAATGCGAATCGAAAACAAAATTACCACAATCAGAAAGGAACTGGCACACCTCGCACAATACACCAACAACAACAACCGTTCAAAACGCATACAGACAACAATAGCTATCCTCAAATCCAAGTCGCCCCAAAAATCAATACCAGAAATAACTGATACACTCAAACAAAAACTTGCAGTCTACGCAGCTCGACTACGCAGATACAATGAATCAAACGACAGAAAGGACGCTAATAACCTTTTTCAGAAAAGCGAAAAACAATTCTACAAAAAGATAACAACCGACAACCAGATAACAGCAATAGAACTTCCTAATAAACAAGAGTTAACTGAGTTTTGGGGAAGCCTATGGTCAGAACCCAAAACACATAATGAAAACGCTCCATGGATCAGACAGGAAGAGGAAAAACATCAACATATAGCGGAACAGGGAGACGTTATCCTTACGCCAGAGGAAATAGCTGAAACAATAAAACATACTCACAACTGGAAGTGTCCAGGCGTGGATAATATACAAAATTTTTGGTACAAGCAGTTCAGCTCAGTATACGAAGTGCTCACAGACCAAATTAATAAAGCCATACTCCAACCCAATAGGCTTCCCAAATTCCTCACGCAAGGAATAACGTACATAAAACCCAAAAACGCAGACACCAAAAACCCTGCCAACTATCGCCCAATCACTTGTCTTCCCACCTTGTACAAGATCATCACCGCAACGATATGCAGAAGAATTGAAAAACACCTCACGGAAAACAGCATCCTGACTGAAGAACAAACAGGATGTAGAAAACAAAGCCAAGGATGCAAGGAACAACTTATAATTGATAGTGTGATCATGGAGCAAACCAGAAAAGAACACAACACAAGGTCCCGTGTCGATCGTTGCACAGTACGGACGTGTGTTAACCTATCCTCCCGTGATAATCGGTATTTAGTGGCATACCACTATCTATAATATTTAATTAGATATTTGTTTGTGTTTGTAGCAGATTTACTGTAAGTACAACCCAATTTTTTCATTTGAGTTCGAGACACCGGGCGTTTTTGTGCCACCGGCTCTGGTAACAGATGTCCGGTGGCGATAGCCGCAATAGCGGCATGGATATACAGTCACATTCCAAACAAAATACTCCTAATATGTATTTTGAGGATATTATTTGCATCGAAGACGGCACTGATAAAAATACGTCTACATCACTAGGCGATAATAATTTACCAAATAACCCTACTGATACGAGTACTAACGTCGAAATAAACATAAATAAAAACAATGTCACGGATACCAGCCCGGAAAATACTTCTACTCGTTTGATTAATACAAATAACCGTTTCAGACGGACAGACACAGGACCATATTTCATATTCGTAGAGCACAGTAGTATGAATATAGGCCGATTACATCCAATGAAGTTAGGAGAAAAATTGCAATCTTTAATTGAATTTGATAAACATATCACCGAAATTAGTAGCGTTGGACGTAATCGCATTAAAATAGAGCTAGATTCAGGTGACATAGCAAATAATTTATTACAAAATCCTTTTTTTCAGACTAACGATTTAATCGCCTATATTCCCAATCATTTAACAGAAAAACGTGGATTAGTCCGAGGAGTGGACACTAATATCAGTGAAGAGAAACTGCAAGACATTATTCAGTCTAGTATCCCTGTTAAAAGGGTTCATCGCATGACCAGGGTAGTTAAAAGTGATAGTGGCACTACCCGTGTCCCCAAGCAGATGATTACAGTAACGTTTGCTGGAAAGACCCTTCCCCAATTCATTTTCATCAACAAAGTCAGGTGCCCTGTTGAGGTTTATGTCCCCCCTGTGCTGCAGTGTTTCCGGTGCCTTCGGTATGGACACAGTGGAGCACAGTGCAGAAGCAAAAAAAAGTGCAGGAAATGCGGCGCGGAAGATATAAATGACTGTTCCAATTGCAACACATACTGTATATACTGTAAAAATAATAGTCATGACTCAACGTTTAGGGAATGCCCTGCTTATAGGAAACAGCATAAAATCAAAGAGGCCATGGCTAATCTAAACATATCATTTAAAGAGGCAGAAAAGATTGTAGACAATCCTGCTTACTCAAGTATTGTCCACAAAAACAGATTCGCACCACTTATAAATTCAAACACCGAATTTCCCCCACTAAGAACCCAACCATCACAGCCTGGCCCATCCTCAAGCCAAACAGATAAACCTAATGGAACGTATACCTCTCCTCCCCCCACAATGACTAATCCCCCCAAGAAAAGAAAAGCTGACTCATCCCCCAACTTCCCACCCATAAGGAGAGAATTCAATACCAAATTCTGTGCCGGTCCTGTCTTCCCTCGAGATGAAATGCCAACCTCTGAATTTGATCGTTTTGTTAACGAAGTTACAGTCGCATTGAAAAATTTATGGAAACAATATTCTGAAGGGCTCAATAAAGAGGGGTCTGAGAGCGCAAGTTACATTTTCAGTGACATAGAAGTTGACAGCAAAATTAGAAGTATAGTTGATAACTTGTTTACTTAGTTTATGGATCACAAAGGATTAAAAATCATTCAATGGAATGCTAGATCTTTACTATCAAACAGACATTTATTTAAACAATTAGTTGTAGAAAATAAATTTGACATTGCTCTGATATCTGAAACCTGGTTTAAATCATCTCACTGCGTTAAGTATCAAAATTATAACATCATTAGAAGGGACAGAGCTGACGGATATGGCGGAGTAGCAATAATTCTATCTAGTAGATTTATCTACCAGCCTATCACATTTAGAAACAACTTTAACCCTAAAATCGAAGTCTGTGGTTGCACTGTCTCTATTGGCAATAGAAAAGTGTCTATAATAAGTTTATACCGGCCCTCAAATGTAAAGGCCACTGTCCAAGACTATGTCAATATTTTCAATCATATTGAGTACGACTGTATCATAGGAGGGGATTTTAATGCTCATCATGGCAGTTGGGGAGCTCCGGTCAATTCATCCGATGGAAATATTTTGATAGACGCTATAGATTCGTTTCAGGATTTTGTTATCGTTAATGATGGATCTGCCACAAGATTCAGTCCACCGGATCAACAAAAGTCTGCTGTTGATGTCACCATTTTATCTTCTAAACTATGTGCTTCTTTTGATTGGTTCACCCTTGCTGATACCTATGGCTCTGATCACTTCCCTATACAGATTTTGATCAACAGTGTTTTGCCAGGGGATCATTCTGTCACTCCTCTTTCCAAGTGGTCTATGAAAAATGTTAATTGGGATCTATATCGCTCAGAAATTCAAACTACACTGTCTAACCTACCATCGTTCCAAGATGCTAATGAGAAGATCAACTTTTTCACTAATGCCATCACATGTGCAGCCAATCAGTCCTGTAAGGCTTTGAAACCTTTCCCAATCCACGCCAAATCACCGCCATGGTGGGATGAAGAGTGTACGACACTAGCCAATACTAGGAAAGACGCATTTAAAACTTACAGATCTAATCTTTCAATGTCAAATTTCCTAGAATATAAAAAGTTAGATGCCAAATGCAAGCGGACCTTTCTTATGAAAGCAAGGAATAGCTGGGGGAAATTTTGCAGTGACTTAAATAGACAGTCGTCGCCATCCAAAATCTGGAAAAGAGTCAACAAAGTACATAACCAAAAAACATATCAAACCATCAATGAAGACGACGTTCAAAGCCTTTTTAAAAAAATTGCGTCTGATTATGTGAATCCGTCCTTTCTTCCCCATTTCGATGATGACCGTCAACACTTTTTGCTAAGTCCCATTAGTAGTGATGAGCTAAAAGCAAACATTAATAGGGGGAAAACGTCCCAACCAGGTATGGATGGCATCAACTACACGATGATGGATAATCTTCCTCCGCTTGCCATTGAATTCCTATGCTCAATATATAATGGCATATTAGTTAATGGAGAAAACTGTGATTCTCTTAAAAACGCTCTGATAGTCCCTATCCCGAAAATAAATAACCCAAATGCACTAAGACCTATTGCACTTATGTCTTGCTTGTTGAAAACCTTCGAACGGATTCTTAAAACTAGACTCGAGTGGTGGTTGGAGAGTAGACGCATGTTCCCTGTGTCTCAATTTGGATTTCGTAGAGGTATGGGAACTCTTGACTGTGTAGCTCATTTAACCACGGACATCCAGATCACCTTTTCTGAAAACAATTATCTCGCATCCCTTTTTGTAGATATTTCTAGTGCGTACGACAATGTCATCCTTAGCCTTCTATATGACAAATTGAAAAAATTGGGTGTACCGTCTAGCTATGCTAGCCTATTGGTCAACTTGTTTATCAACAGAACTGTTTATATTCGATGCAACAACAATATCCTAGGACCAAGAACTGTTCATAAAGGGCTACCTCAAGGCTCTGTATTAAGTCCATTGCTATTTAATATATACACCTACGATTTGCATACCATGGGCATTGAATGCAACATACTACAATATGCTGACGATTTCTGTCTCTATATTACAAACAAATCATATGAACGATGCATACAAGCACTGAGCACTGTCATGTATTATACAAAAAAATATTTTTGGGACCAAGGGCTGGATATATCACCAGAGAAATCTGCAGTAGTTTTTTTCACTCGACATCGGTTGCCCGCAACAAGCAGCCTGCAACTTGCAAATGTGACTGTACCCGTTCGTGGAAACTACACTTACTTGGGCATTACACTCGACTCCAAACTAACCTGGAATGACCATATAAACACATGCCTTGCCAAATGTGAGAAGAGCTTGAATATTCTAAAGGCTGTGAATAGACGGAAATGGGGTGCAGACCCTAAGATTAACCTAACATTTTACAAGGCCTATACTAGGTCTATAATTGACTACGGATGTTTCCTTTACGGATCTGCGACAAAATCTAGATTGGTTAAAATCGATAGGATCCAATATAAAGGGCTGCGATTAGTTCTAGGAGCCCTCAAGTCTACACCTACTTCTACTCTTTTAGCGGAATGTAATGAGCCTCCCTTGCACCTTAGAAGAATATTCCTGGCCGAGAAATTCATCCTAAAGCGGATATCCAACAGCCATCATTCCATTATATCCAAAATATGCACATTAACCAACTACAACCTGACAGCACGATGGTGGCAGAACAAAAACTCGCCCACTTTAGCGGAAGCATATCCAAACGTTTCTTCCTACGGTCCTGAAGGTGGTAGAATTCCTTTTTTTGACTCGGAATATAGCATTTCTTTCTCTAAGCTGGATGTCCGCATATCACCTGCATCATCCGCTGCAGAATATCGTTGTTGGCCTATGTTGCTATATCAGTATTTGGATGAACTGAGTAACCCATGCAAAATATTCACGGATGGATCTAAGACAAAAGAAGGCGTAGGAAGTGCAGTATTTGTAGAGAATGAAAAGTATTCTTCAAAGTACCAACTGGACCCTAATTGCTCCATTTACTCCGCAGAAATGGTGGCCATCGACATGGCCCTTGGTTGGGCGATAAATGATAAAACATCCAGGTACAAACAATACGTCATTATGTCGGACTCACTTTCATCACTAATGGCGCTTAGCAACTCCCAAGAACATATATACCATGATAAGTTGGTGGTATCAATCCTTGAAAAAGAGCTAAAGCTGAGGAGGCTAGATAAATCTGTCAAATTCATCTGGATAAAAGGACACGCAAATATACATGGCAATGAGACAGTGGACCGGCTAGCTAAGAATGCAACTACAACTGGACATAGAGTGACATATATCTCAATGAAGGACAGCGTCAGTTTAAGCAAGATGAACAAGAGGAAAATATGGGAAAGAGAGTGGACTATATTCTGCGAAAACAGCAGGAACAGTTACTGCAAAATCTATCCAACACTCCCCAATACACCACTTGGGAACAGAAGTCACCCCAATAGAGGAATATACTCCATGTACTTCAGAAGCATGGTTGGACATGCAAATGTCAAATCACACCTACACCGTATTGGGCTAGCTACAAATGAAAATTGCGAATGCAGTGACTCCCATGATGATTTAAACCACTGGATGTTCCAGTGTCGTACAATGTAGAGGCAATTGACTATTTACGAAACGCTCTCAGAGCTGAGGGAGTTCCTCTCCCCCAAAATGTAGTTACCCTTCTACATCTAAGTGTCGGTAGTATTAAAATTAAATCTATTTTGTGGGAATTTTACAAAAGAGTTAGGCGCAAGGTTTAGTTTCGTCATCTTTGGTGCTAATTGGTATGAATGTTTGGAAAAATTGTAAATGTTTGAGTTTAGCTTTTGACCTCCTCTGTTTTCACCCTTCTGTTATTTTACCTACCATCCGTTACCTGTGTTGTGTGTAATGTAAAGTCGCTATGATGGGTACCTTAGCGTGAAGCGAGTGTCCCTGTCTTATCCTAGCTTCATTTCTTCTGATAACTTTCCAGTGGTGACTATAGGGACTTGAATGCAATGTATGTATGTATGTGTATGAATGATCTATTGAGTCCGCATAGTACATTCCGTGGCTAAATGGGCTAGATCCCAAGGCCAAAAAAAAAAAAAAAAAAAAAACACAACACAAATATACACCTTCAAACTGAGGACGGTCATATTCAAACGGATGAGCTACATATACGTCGTGGTATCTTTCAGGGTGACTCTCTCAGTTCACTATGGTTCTGCCTCTGTCTCAATCCGCTCTCCAACACACTTAACAGCACAAACTGTGGTTTCACCATCAGGCACCAGAAAGCAAATCAACACAAAATCAATCATCTTCTTTACATGGATGATCTAAAACTATATGCCGCCACAGAAGTGCAACTGAGAGAATTACTCAGGATAACAGAAGTTTGTACGTCCGATATCAAGATGGAGTTTGGCATGAGTAAATGCAAGGTGCTTCACATCAATAAAGGCCAATGGAAAAACCATCCCGAACAGGAAGTAGTAACTGGCCAGGCGCTAGACAACATGGACAAGAATGAAACGTACAAGTACCTGGGTATCAATCAAAACGCTAAGATAGACCACACAAAAATCAAATCACAACTAACACAAGAGTTTAAAGACCGCCTTATTAGACTGTTAAAAACGAAACTAAATTCTAGAAATCTTACAAAAGCTATTAACACATTTGTTATACCAATCCTAACATATTCATTTGGCATTATCAAGTGGTCGCACACTGACATAGAAAACATCCATATACTCATCCGAACAGAACTCACAAAACACAGAATGTCACATCCCAAAGCATGCAAGGAAAGGCTCACCATAGACAGAAAACAAGGGGGCAGAGGAATTATAGATATACAGTCACTTCATGCAAAACAAATAAAATCACTCAGACATTTTTTCCACAGTAAACAAACAAACTTGCATAAAGCGATAGTAAAAGCAGACAAAAACTACACACCACTCGCCCTTTCTTGTCCAGACCACGCAGCAGACGCACACAACCACATAAAAGCACAACAAGAAAAATAAACACCTGGTCGCAGAAGGCACTCCACGGCAAACATAGATACCGTGTTACACAAGACCACATTAATGAAAAGCAGTCATACACCTGGCTGCAGGATGGCCAGCTCTTTCCGGAAACGGAAGGTTTTATGCTTGCTATCCAGGACCAAGTGATTGCGACACGAAATTACAGGAAGTACATAATGAAAGATCCATCCATCTCTGATGACAATTGCAGAAAATGCCGCCAACAGAAGGAAACAATAGAACACATAACTAGTGGATGCAAAACTCTCGCTGGAACTGAGTATACAGCCAGACATAACTCTGCAGCCAAAGTCATCCACCAAGCACTAGCCACAACAAACAAGCTAATTGAAAACACAGATCCATATTATAACTACACACCGACCTCAGTACTAGAGAACAATCAATTCAAACTATACTGGGACATTGAAATACATACAGATAAAACCATCCCAGCAAACAGGCCAGATATAGTTTTCCAGTCAAAGACAGACAAAGTGACCTACTTAATAGATATTGCGATTCCCAATGATATGAACATCCAAAACACCTACGCTGGGAAGATATCGAAATACACCGATCTCGCCATAGAAATAAAACGACTATGGAAACAAAACAAAGTTGTCATTGTCCCCCTCATTATGTCGGTCTCAGGCCTTACTCCAAATACATTTACACCACACCTGCAACAATTGGGCCTGGATGAAAAGTTACATAAAACCTTCCAAAAGTCTGTAATCCTCAAGACCTGTAGCATTGTACGGTCCTTCCTGAATTCAGAATAATAATAGTCAGGTATTGACTTGGCACAGCCCGTCAATACTTGTTACTACCGCAACCATGCGAGAAAAAATGAGACATGCATAGTAATAATAATAACCGCGAGGGGTTGCTAGATCCCCTCAGTGGCGCCTCCCCAAGGTGGCGGATAGGGGAACGCCTCCCAGATATGGGTGGTACCGGGGAAATCAAATACCCGGGGCGGACCAAAACTAGCACGGTGGAATAGCGTCTGCATCCAGAGGATCGGCTATTCCTCAGCAACTAGGACACGACGGATCTCCACGTGAGGAGCGGTACTCCGACAGCGTCTGACTCCATGTTAGGGGCGGCTGATAATACACCCGCAGGAAGCCACCCAACATCAGTAGGCTATCCGGTGCGTGGCGACACCGCAGGGTATACCGAAGCCCAAGGATGTAATCCAGCCAGCAACCTTCGCAGGTGCATCCTCAGGAGTCGATTTGGACGGCTGCCTCCGGAAATGTCGTCTGGGGGCCCTAAGGCCAACCACCTGACGGGCCCTATCTTCGGGTTCGACCACCCCGGAAGAAAAGCACCCACACCGAGCCGGTTTCGGAAGCCGGCGTTGGGCAAGGTGGCGGTGCTTCGAATTGCCCTGTTGACGACCCACGCAATGACATGGACCGTTTTAGGTGGACGACGGAGCTCAAGGATGACCTACTGAGCTGCTACGAGAGCAGTAGCCCGCGCCGTAGGGGATACATGTCCCGCATGTATGAGAGGTGGTGTGAAATGCACCCAGAGCATAGCACGCTTACCTCTCAGAATTTGCGAGATTATGTATCGTACCTCCGGAGGCAGGGATATGTTCGTGCTCCAGCTCAGCCTGCCCCTTCGGCGGACGGAAGGCCTGTTAACCAGGCTGAAAGTTCACCGGTAAGGCCCGCTGAGAGGGAAATCGACCAAGTCGTCTCACCTGGGGATTTCAGAGACCGAAGGGCCTTGCATAACAACGGAAGGTCCTTGAAGCTGGCAGATTTGAAGAGAGAGGATGAGGTTGTGGGTGAACGTCTATCGGATGCCTCTGACATTTGGAGCATCAATTGCGAAATTTACGCTGCGGCTCTGAGGCTAGCTAGACACGGGAGAGTGAGAGACTCTCCTGTTGAGAGAGCACAGAGACGGGTGCGCCAAATGGAAGCGAAAATCCAGTTGGCTCGCCAGGAAGCATCCCGTATCCAGTGTGTGATGGAACATAGAGCGGCTGGGAAGCCTTTTACGCGCCGAGTGCGCCAGATAGCCTACGGGTTGAGGCGCGACCATCATACACTCAGTCAAGCGGTACTGGTTGTTGTCAAGCAACACTGTCTTGACAGGATACGGATGCTAATCGCTGCTAAGCGATCGTTGGTGGCGCGGGTGAGAGGTCTGGAGCAGAACAGAATGTTCTACGAAAGACCTTCTCGCCTTTTCCAACAGCCGCCTCCAGCCATAGAGCAGTCGCCAACTGCTGATCGCGTGGAGGCCTTTTGGAGGGACATTTACGAACAACCCAAACCTCTCTCAGCAGACACTCCGGCCTTGGCGCAGTTTGAGTCCGTTTGTAGGAGGACTCCTAACTTGAATGTACTGCGTCACCCGATAAACACGGAAGAAATTCTTGACGCCTTACGAGGTGCAAAGAATTTCGCAGCTCCTGGCCCGGATGGCATAAACACCTACTGGTGGAAAAAATTCCCCAGTTGCCACCGGCATTTAGCTAGAGTTTTTAACTCGTGGCTAAATCAGGAGCAGCCAATTCCTGCTTGGTTTGTCGAGGGTCGAACCGTGCTTCTCCCGAAGACCGGAGATTTGTCTGATCCCAAAAACTACGGGCCAATAACATGTCTGAACGCATGTTACAAGCTCTTCACCAGAATCTTGTACATGCGTCTCCTTCAAGCTGTGAATCCTGTATTTCTCGACGTGTATGAACAGAGAGGGTCAAAGAAAGGAGTAGCTGGCTGCAAGGAGAACCTGTTGATTGGCCGATGTGCCACGCAGGACTCCGTGCAGTACAAGCGAAACCTTTCTATGGCCTGGATTGACTATCGCAAGGCATTCGACAGCACGTCTCATGAGCTCATTGTGCGGCTGTTGGAATGTCTTTCGGTGGATAATCAGATAGTGGGGTGCATCAAACAACTGATGCCACTCTGGAAGACCCGGTTCACTATAACATCAGGTGAAACACGGGTTCAGACAGAGTTGGTGTCATTGAAAAGAGGTGTCTTCCAAGGAGACTCCTTGAGTCCCTTGCTCTTTTGCATCTCACTTTTGCCTCTGTCCATAGCGCTGAGAAATACTAAAGGATACAGCTGTGGCACGCCGAATAACCGGAGGCACAAGGTCACCCATCTGTTTTATATGGATGACCTAAAACTTTATGCTTCCGGCCAACGCGAACTACAACAATCGCTAAGGGTGGTGCAGGAGTACAGTCATGCTATCGGAATGGAGTTCGGGACAGACAAATGTGCATTGGTTCATCTCAAGAAAGGACGAAGCGGAGATAGTGGAGATGAGGAACAGCTCGTTGATGGGAGCATCTTGCGACAACTGCATGCCGGAGATACTTATACCTACCTTGGAGTGGCGCAGCGTCATGTCCAAGAGGCAACATTGGTTAAAGAGTGTCTCCGCCGCAAGTATTTGCACCGACTCCGGCAGATCTGGTCGTCAGAACTGTCCGGCAAGAACAAAGTCGCTGCCACAAACATGCTTGCGGTCCCATTATTATTATACACCTTTGGTGCTATACACTGGAAAGTGAACGAGCTGAAGAAAATCGACACGAAGACCCGCAAAAGGATGAATATGGAGAGAAGCCTGCATCCTATGTCCTCTGTCCCGCGAATATACCTCCCGCGACACCTGGGAGGGCGTGGACTATTGAGTTTGGAGCGTCTGCACAACAGAGTAGTACTGGCCACTGCCTGCTATGTAACGAACAGCACCGATCCCCTGATCCGCTTCGTGCGAGAGCACGAGAATGCAGGAAAAGGAGCCTTTCTTTTTAGCGCAGCGAAAGGAGCAGCCGAGGAGCTCAGCTTCACACTCGACTTCAAGCCGAGGTGTCAGCAGTCCATTACGGAACTTGCTCCCGCAGAATTAAAAGCCCACATTAAAACTGCCGAAGTCGACTTCCTCTTAAGACTTCATAAAGATAAGCCAATGCATGGAATCTTCTACAAACATCTAGAAGAGCATGGCTTGCCTGAGCAGTTGACCTTCTCTTTCCTAAGGTCTAGTGGGTTGAAGTCGGAGACTGAGGGCTTTATAATGGCTTGCCAAGACGGTGTCTTCAACACCTTGGTATACCGTAAAAGGGTTATGGGTGTAGATGTACCCGACACCCATTGTAGAGCTTGCCGACAGGCGCCAGAGACGCTGATGCATCTCTTGTCGGCGTGTAAGACGTACGCTGGGACGGCTTACGTCCATCGGCACAACGTGGCTCTACAAGTGCTCTACTATCATTTAAGGCACTCATACGGTATCGATGAGACACCGGTGCTGCCATACGCTCCAGGGGATATAGAGTCCGTCGTGGAGAACGAGAGATGCCGGATTTACTGGAACTACTCGTTCCCCACGCTCGAGCTTGTACAGGCAAACAAGCCCGACATAGTCCTTCTCGACCACCAACAGAAGACGATGTTCGTTATTGAGTTTTCGGCGCCTGCCGAAGTGAACATCGTCTCTAAGGAGGAGGAAAAGCGGACCAAATATCAGTAGTTGCTCGGACAACTTCGCAGGCTCTGGCCAGACTACACTGTAAGTCTGCTGGTTATGGTCATTGGATCCCTAGGTGGAATGAGGAATACGCTGCTCTCTGCACTGCGCAAAATACCGGTGTGCCGTGCGGCGGCGCACATCTTAGCCGCCAGAATGCAGAAGGCAGTCATCCTTGGGTCCCTTCGTCTACTTAGGGCGCACGATTCGCGGACCCAGTGATTGCTCACCTCACGGTGTGAGGAGTAGTCATTGGGTAATGGAACAGCAGCCCGGTGTGTCGGAGCCCGGGCTGCACTTTTTTGTTTTAAACTAAATAATAATAATATAATAATAGACACCGGTGCTGCCATACGCTCCAGGGGATATAGAGTCCGTTGTGGAGAACGAGAGATGCCGGATTTACTGGAACTACTCGTTCCCCACGCTCGAGCTTGTACAGGCAAACAAGCCCGACATAGTCCTTCTCGACCACCAACAGAAGACGATGTTCGTTATTGAGTTTTCGCCGCCTGCCGAGGTGAACATCGTCTCTAAGGAGGAGGAAAAGCGGACCAAATATCAGGAGTTGCTCGGTCAACTTCGCAGGCTCTGGCCAGACTACACTGTAAGTCTGCTGGTTATGGTCGTTGGATCTCTAGGTGGAATGAGGAATACGCTGCTCTCGGCACTGCGCAAAATACCGGTGTGCCGTGCGGCGGCGCACATCTTAGCTGCCAGAATGCAGAAGGCAGTCATCCTTGGGTCCCTTCGTCTACTTAGGGCGCACGATCCGCTGACCCAGTGATTGCTCACCTCACGGTGTGAGGAGTAGTCATTGGGTAATGGAACAGCAGCTCGGTGTGTCGGAGCCCGGGCTGCACTTTTTTGTTAAAAAAAAAAAATAATAATAATAATAACCCCCATCGGGTGCTAGAACGTTGACGTTCGTTTGGAGGCTTAGCAAGTGACTTTTCGATAGACGAGCTATGTCGGTGGATGGCTCATCGTGAGCTTTATTGCCACTGCAGAGCTATGACACTGGCAGGGTTCTTGGTCGAAAGGTCACTTCAACCAAGGCTAGCACACTCAGGAAGCTAGGTGTTCGGTAGATCTTACTTACCCTACCTAGCACCAAGCTCTTTTCCCCAAGCTATCCTGACTTCGATCAGATAGGGGTTTGGCAAACCCAGGGAAATATGCCACGGAGGACTGAGCGCCGGTCCTTCCGTCAAACACCGTTATTGCGCCCCACACTTCAACGACTTCAGCAGGGCGTGGCTGGGGAACGTCGTGAGGGGTAAGCAACCGGGGGGCTTGCCTTACCCGGCCGGCCTGCGAGGAGAAAGCCTCAGCAAAACCCGACAGTAAAGTCGTAAATCCTCCGGAGCACCTTGGGCCAACTTCGGAGTAAATATAAGTCCCTTCTCTCCTGGAATGGGCGTCACCCGGGAGAGCGACATTTAGATCGTCCCTACTCGTGGGAACACGATGGATAGAGTTAATTTTATGAATAACCAACGACGGCCTAGGGTACGTCGATTAAACTCACCCGAACCCCAAACCCAAACAGAACAGCCCATAGAACGCAACCCAGCTGCGGATGTTTTGCCGACGCAGCCGGCAACCACCAAAGCTGGTAAACCAAGACAGCGATTACAATGGACCACAGAAATGAACAAATCTGTAATGCGCTGTTACTATACTGCCGCAAAACTAGAAACCATCTCTACAGGCTACAGGCACGAGCTGCACAGGCTATTCTTAGCACAATACCCACACCTTGCAGAACGTGTAACTGAACAAAGACTCATTGACCAAAAACGAGTCATAACTAAAAACAACCGCCTAACACCTCAAGAGCTTCAAGCGGTAAAGATGGTTGTATCCAATGAAATAAATACTGTCCATCCGAATGGCTCGCAGAGCTCAAACACAACCGCAACCAACAACACTATCATACACTCAGAGATAGATCCAGAACGTGAGCATACACCAGATATACCAGACACCACTGTCCTACCTGATGATTCGTTAGCCACTGAATCAACAGAAGGGCAGACCGTTCATACCTGCAATAACCAACCTCCAAACACAGACATAACCAATAACACCAGCATACACTTGGAAATAGATCCAGAACATGACCATACAATAGATACACCAGAAACAACGTCTACCAGCGTACCTTCCACAGCCACACAAAGCCAAAACATTAGTCTACCACCTTCCATCACAGAATCTGCTGAACAAGTGATGAACATACAATATAACAAATGGTGTGGCACCAATCCTGCACTGCGAGATCCCCTGCCCAGACTAATTTTTAAGAACAACACTCGACAAATATTAAACACAATAAATTCCAATATAATACCACACTTCTTAACAAGCGACAGTAACCTAGAGGACATCCATACCGTTATATATGCTGCCACAGCAACCACAATCATAGTTAATGGACAAAAACTTCCAAAACGATCTAAAGACCACATAAACAAAAGATCTAAACCTAAATGGCAAATCAGGATAGAAAATAAAATTAGCACAATCAGAAAAGATCTCGCACACCTCATGCAATATACCAACAATAACAACCTCTCAAAACGCATACAGGCAACAATAAACAGACTCAAATCTAAATCACCGCAACAAACAATACCCGAAATATCCGACACACTCAAACAGAAACTCGCAGTTTATGCAGCTAGACTTCGCAGATACAACGAATCCAACGACAGAAAGGATGCTAACAATCTTTTTCAAAATAGTGAAAAGCAGTTTTACCAAAAGATGACATCCAATAATCAAATAACAGCAACAGAACCTCCAAGTAGACAAGAATTAACCGAGTTCTGGGGAGGTCTATGGTCAGAACCCAAAACCCATAATGAAAACGCTCCATGGATCAGACAAGAAGAGGAAAAACAACCACACATACCGGAACAGGGAGACGTTATCCTTACACTACAGGAAATAGCCGAGACAATAAGACACACCCATAATTGGAAGTGCCCAGGCGTAGACAACGTGCAAAATTTCTGGTATAAGCAATTTAGTGCAACATATGAAATGCTCACAGATCAAATCAATAAGGCCATACTCCAACCTGATAGGCTGCCCAAATTCCTCACACAAGGAATAACGTATATAAAACCAAAAAACGCAGATACCAAGAACCCTGCCAATTACCGCCCGATCACTTGTCTCCCAACTTTGTACAAGATCATTACCGCAACAATAGGCAAAAGGATTGAACAACACCTCAATCAAAACAACATCCTGACTGAAGAGCAGAAAGGATGCAGAAAACAAAGCCAAGGTTGCAAAGAGCAACTTATAATTGATAGTGTGACAATGGAGCAAGCTAGAAAAGAACACAGAAATCTTCATACCTGTTTCATCGATTATAAAAAAGCTTTTGACTCTGTACCCCATAGTTACTACTTAACAACACAAACACAAATTATAGTTTCCACATCAGACACCAGAAAGTTAACCAACACAGAATAAATCATCTTCTCTACATGGATGATATAAAACTATATGCAGTCACTGGAGTGCAACTGAAGGAATTACTCAGAATAACAGAAGTCTGTACGTCAGACGTCCGGATGGAATTCGGAATGAGCAAGTGCAAGGTGCTCCACATCCAAAAAGGCCAATGGAAGAACCATTCCGAACAGGAAACATTAACTGGCCAAACGCTGGACAACATGGACAAGGACGAAACGTACAAGTACCTGGGCTTCAATCAGAACATTAAGATCGATCACTCAGATGTCAAGGCTCAACTAACACAAGAGTTTAGAGACCGCCTCGTTAGACTACTAAAAACAAAATTGAATTCAAAAAATCTTACAAAAGCAATCAACACATTTGCAATACCGGTTCTCACATACTCCTTTGGTATCGTCAAGTGGTCGCACACTGATATTGAAAACATTAACATCCTCATACGAACGGAACTGATAAAGCACCGAATGGCACATCCGAAAGCGTGCAAGGAAGGCTTACCATAGACAGAAAACAACGGGGTAGAGGAATTATAGACATACACTCACTTCACACAAGACAAATAAAAACGCTCAGAGACTTTTTCCAAAGCAAACAGACAAACTTACATAGGTCAATAGTAAAAGCAGGTAAAAACTATACTCCACTCACCCTATCCTCCCCAGATCACTCGGCAGACACACACAGTCACATGGAATCACAAAAACAAAAAATAAACACCTGGTCACAAAAAGCACTCCATGGCAAGCACAGATACCGCGTTACACAAGAGCACATTAATGAAAAACAATCATACACCTGGCTGCAGGATGGCCAACTCTTTCCAGAAACTGAGGGTTTTATGCTTGCTATCCAGGACCAAGTAATTACGACAAGGAATTACATGAAACACATTATGAAAGATACATCCATAACCGTCGACAATTGCAGAAAGTGCCACCAACAGAAAGAAACGATAGACCATATAACCAGCTCATGCAAAACTCTCGCTGGAACCGATTACACAGCTAGACATAACTCTGCAGCCAAAGTCATACACCAAGCACTAGCTACAACAAACAAGCTAATAGAAAACACAGATCCATATTACAATTACACACCGACATCAGTACTGGAAAACAATGAATACAAACTATACTGGGACGTTGAAATACATACAGATAAGACTATCCCGGCAAATCGGCCAGATATAGTTTTCCAGTCGAAGGCAGACAGAGTTACCTATTTGATAGATATTGCTATTCCCAACGATACGAATGTCCAAAATGCCTACGCTGGGAAATATCTAAATACACTGACCTTGCGATAGAGATAAAACGGCTTTGGAAGCAACACAAAGTTACTATTGTCCCCCTAGTTATGTCTGTCTCAGGCCTCACACCAAACACATTTACACCACACCTAAAACAGTTGGGCCTGGACGAAAGGTTACACAAAATATTTCAAAAGTCTGTAATCCTGAAGACCTGCAATATTGTACGATCCTTCCTAAATTCCGATCCGTAATAGATCAGGTGTTGACTTGGCATAGCCCGTCAACATCTGTTGCTACCGCAGTCATGCGAGAGAACCTTGAAAAATCAAAATAATAATACACATAGATGAGTTTAATATTTAGTACGTTAATTTCACGATATAAACTGGATGAGGAAAATAGTTTAGGTTTGAAAGTTATAAATTTTCAATAGTGTGTTGAAAGCACCACCCCATGCTAGAATACAGTACCTAATCACCGATTCAGCTAACGTCAAATACAGTGTCATCAAATGTTTTTTAGATATTTGTCGTAATACATAAAATATATGTATGAGGCTTCTCAATCTTTTATTGACATGGGCAATGTGGTGCGTACATCTCAAATGTTGGTCCAAGATTAAACCCAGGTATTTAATATCAGATACTTGTTTTATTGAAGGGCATGAAAAATTTTTAGAGGTGTGACAAGGGATAGAGTGGAGTTTCAATGCCAATTCGGTTTGATTAATAATAGTAGGTGTAAATGTGATGATTTTGTTTTAGCCACATTCAAAGAAAGCCTGTTGTAACTTAACCATCTATAAATCTGGTTTAGATCTTTCTCCGCAGTATGTTGAATTTTCTCCCAATTTTTACCTTTTACCACTGAAACTGTATCATCTGCATAACTTACTATATGGCTTTCAAAATCGTTTATATTCATCATATCATTCACGTAAATAAGAAAAAATATAGGGCCTAATATAGTTCCCTGTGGTATACCAACCTCCACTACTCTTCCAGCGCTAATCTGGTCACCGATTCTTACTCTCTGAGTTCTTTCTGATATGTAGTCTGCGATGAGGTCAAGCACGATACCTCTCACACCAATATTTTGTAACTTTTCCAATAATATCTCGTGAGAAACGGTGTCAAAAGCCTTAGCAAGGTCGAGAAAAATTGCTAAGCATCTTCCCGAGCTGTCCAAAGCCTCAATCACCTCTCTCATAAGATCTAGTGCAGCATCTTGTGTACTTGAACCTCGCATGAAACCATATTGCCGAAATGCCGATTACTTATAAGTTTGTGTTGGTCGAAAAAGTCGATTAGTCGGTTTTTTAGTGCCTTCTCAAAAATCTTAGCAAAGTTACTGATTAATGAGATTGGTCTGTAGTTTATTGGCTATTTAGGATCTCCGGATTTATAAACTGGCGTAACAACAGATTCCTTCCACTGTACTGGTATTTTTCCAGTGGTAAAACATAAATTAATAATATGTGCTAGGGGATTCGCAATATGCTTGTGTATGTGTTTCATGGTCCTAGATGTGATTTTATCCATTCCCGTGGATGCGGTGTTTTTCAGTTCTGAAATATAGTGACTTCAGTACTAGTAATAGGTCGGAGGAAGATAGTGGCGTTAATTTTTTTGTTATTTGAAAAGTTTCTTGGTAATTGTAAATCAGGTATATTTTCCATCATATTTTTTCCCAAATTTGTAAAGTGTTAATTGAATATATCCGCTTTTAGTTTATTTTAAGTTATCGTATCATTTTGGCTATTTATAAGAGTGGCTGTTACTACTGATTTAGATTTTTTGTCAGTATCTGTATCTTTTTTATATCTCCACCAGATTCCCGCAATTTATTCTGATAATAATTATTTTTGGTTAACCTAATTAGTTTGTTAAGTTTATTTCGATATTCCATATATTCTATTTTTGTGTTCTCTGTATAATTTCTGGTAAGTTTCCTTTTTAATTCGTCTCTACGTTTGGTAGAAGATATAAGGCCAACAGTAATCCAGGGTTTAAGTTTTTTTAAATGTTTTGGGTTTAAAGGTTTAGTTTCAGTTGAATGCCCAATGTGTTCATTTAAATGGTCTATGAACCTATTATAGGCTTCCTGCGCTTCATTGCTATTTAAGACAAGATTCCATTTTTCTTCATTTAAATAACTGTTCAATTTATCATAGTTGACATATTTTGACTGGCGATATATTTGGTTCATTTTTTAACTGATTCTCAAAGGACAAGGCTACGAAAGGACTGAAATGATCTGTTATATCTGTATGAAATACTATGGGTTCAATATCAATTTTGTCTGACAAATTATTTTTCTTTCTGATGAAGATATGGTCTATTATTGACTTAGTGTTCTCTGTTTCCCTTGTGGGCTTATTGATGTATGAGATAAAACCAAATGAAGTTAAAATATTGATATATTCGTTCACCTTTCCGCAACTTTCATTCAACAAATTTATATTTATATCACCTGCGTATAATTCGAACTCTTCTAAATTGATATTGTTTAGATAAGAACTTAAATCTTCTATGTATACCTGAGTGTCTGTTGCTGGGGATCTATAAATAGCTGTTATCGCAAATACAGTAGCCTTTGAGAGATAGTCAATTGTGAAGGTTGCTCTGAGGAAGTAAGTCTCATTTACTGGCACTGTACTTATGGTAGCTGAAATATTTTCTTTTATATATAATACTGTTCCGTCACATTTGTTAAAGTGAGATGCGTTGTAGTAAATATTAAAGTTAGGGATAGCAAAATCATTTAAGTTTTCTATTATACCTGTTTCCGACAATATTATGATATCCAAGACACCTTTACCTGCTTCTATATATACTAATAATTCGTCGTAGTGTTTCCGAAGACTTCTGATATTTATATGAATGATTCCCATACCAAACCTGCTCTTTTGTGCTCTTTGTTGTGCATAACCTTCAACATCATTACATATCCTAGTATCAATCTCAATTTGTTCATCCAATATATCCATGTATTCAATCATAATTCCTAAACTTATATAAATACAAAAAAAAGGTAAGTGTTCGTTGAACAAGTTAAACAAAACAAAAAATATAGCAAAAGTAAAACAAATCGCTATGCCTTAAGGCTCCTGTACTGAAGTAAAGATGCGTTATAGTAAAATCAAAAAAGTAAAAAAGAAAGACCAACGATATGAGAAAAGACGTATCATGTCAGTATCTAATCACTGGGGATAAATACTAAGTAAACTAGCAAAAGACAAATGTACTCACAAAAGGCCGTATCGAGCAGTGTTTCACAGATTTTGTAAGTCACTATCACACCGAATAGCAAACCGTTTGCCATTTTTTAGAGCAGAGACACTTCCCAGGTACGACCACAAATTTTTCAACGATGTCTTCTCAATAGCTGCTTCCATCAATCTATATCTGTTTTTCTTTGCATTATAAATATCTTGTTTGATACGTGAGTTGGAAAATTTAACAAGAATGCTCCTTGATTTATTCTCACCTTTTTTCCCAACTCTATAGCAGGTAGATATGTCGCTGTCACGCAGTTTGATCCGCAAGCGTGAATCTATGAGTTTGACCATATCAGAGACTAGATTTTCGTTTTCTTACTCGTCCACTTTAAAAAACCTCAAGTTATTGGATCTCCTATCCTGTTCTATATCATCTTGTTTTTTTAACAAGAAATTGTTTTCTGATTTGAGCGCATTAACTTCCGTTTGGAGTTCTATTATTACTTCACTACTATCCGCCAATGTTTTCACTTTTTCTTCAAGTCGAGATATTCTTCCTTCGACAGTTTTTATTACACTATCAGTAACTCTCTAAACTATGCGGATAATAAATTCCTCGTCCCTTAGCAAAGGCGTGATGCTGGCAGAGACGGCATGTTTGATTTCTTCTCGCATTTCTCTTGTAACAACCATTTTGGTAATCGAACCAGGCTGGGATCCACTATCGCACCAATACAGAATTCACAGTTACTTTTTCGCTAGATTTTTTACTCAGGCAGGAGCTCTGTAAACACGTCTTCACTCCTTGCCGGACATGACAATACTGTAGATTATGTCTTCAGCATAAATAATGATGGTAACATAGAATGTGAAATAGGCGGTGTACGAACTGGAATGCTTATTGACTCTGGATCAAAATATAATCTTATAACCGATATGACCTGGGACAATCTAAAAGCAAAAGGAATAAAATGTTCGGACCAAGTCAAGAATTCAAACAGAACACTCTTGGCTTATGGGAGTAAGACTCCCCTTGACATTATTGGCTCATTTGAAGCTACCATTAAAATAAATAGACGTGAAGAAAGTTCCGTTATTTATGTAATAAAAGGCGGATCTCGAGACCTGCTGGGAAAAGACAGTGCTATACGCTTAGGAGTGCTGAAACTGGGCATTGGGGTAGACCAAATTGAAAATCAACCATTTCCCAAATTCAAGGACTTGCTGGTGGAGACTCCCATCGACAACACTCAGAAACCCGTGTCACAACCCTACCGCCGCATTCCTATACCAATTGAGTGGAAAATCGAATTGAAAGTAAAGGAACTGCTCGATTGCGACATAATAGAAGAGGTACGAGGACCGTCCAGATGGATCTCACCAATAGTTCCGATAATAAAAGATAACGGTGACATCCGGCTGTGTGTGGATATGAGGCGAGCAAACATGGCCATTTTACGTGAAAACCATCCTTTACCATCGATGGAACATCTTTTGCCAAAAATTAGGAAAGCTCAGTACTTCAGTAAGCTCGACATTAAGAATGCATTCCACCAGGTGGAATTACATCCCAATTCTCGCCATATCACCACTTTTATAACATCCAAGGGACTTTATCGTTACAAACGCCTTATGTTCGGGATTACCTGTGCACCTGAGCTATTCCAAAAAATTCTTGAAAGAATTCTGCTCAAATGCGATGGCGTAATAAATTTTATCGACGACATTTTGATATTTGGGCGCACTGAAAAGGAGCATGATTCAAGGTTGGAAAAGGTACTACGAGTTCTAAAAGAGAATAATGTCTTACTAAATCAGGCTAAGTGCATATATAAAGTTCAGGAAATCAACTTTTTGGGACATAACTTTGTCCGGAAGGAGCAAGGCCACTAAATAAATACATAGAAAGTGTAGCTGGGTTCAGAGCCCCAAACACTATAGAAGAGCTGCAAAGCTTTTTAGGACTTGTGAATTATATAAACAAATGGATACCTAATCTAGCAACTTTGACAGAGCCATTAAAAATGATACTACGACAGAAGATGGTGAAAAACGCAAACATTGAGCAAATGTGGACAGAAGAACAGAATCAAGCATTCAACCAGCTGAAAGAGGCACTAAAGAACATTCAAACACTTGGATACTACGACGTCAAAGACAAAACTCAGGTTTTAGCAGACGCGAGCCCTGTTGGGTTAGGAGCAGTCCTTGTTCAAGTCGATGCCAAGGTACCCAGAATTATTGCCTACGGGAACAGAACTCTAACTAGCTGCGAACGTAGGTATAGCCAAACCGAGAAAGAAGCCCTAGCTTTGGTGTGGGTAATAAAGCACTTCAACGTTTTCCTTTTTGGAAAGGAATTCGATTTGGTCACCGATCATAAACCACTTTAGGTTCTTTTTGGTGCAAAATCGAAACCTTGCGCCCGAATAGAGCGATGGGTACTAAAATTACAGGCTTACCGCTACAACATCAAACATAAACCTGGAAAGACAAATATTGCGGATCCTCTTTCACGTTTATGCCGAGATGCAGATGCTGATCTTTCTAGATCTGTGACTGAAGAGCATGTGCATCAGGTTGTTGACAGCTCCAGACCACATGCAATACCCATAGCTGAAATTAGTGGTTACTCCGAAAAAGACTCAGAGATACAAAAGGTGAAGAAAGGAGTGTACTATGGCGAATGGGACGACAGTGTTAAGGCATATAAAATTTTTGAGAATGAGTTGTGTTTTTACACTTTTCAATACAATACCCTTCTGGCCTCAACAAAACGGGGAAGTCGAAAGACAAAACCGCGACATACTAAAACGTCTAAAAATTGGTCAGATTGAAGGAAAATGCTTAAAGGAGAGCCTATATGAGTATCTAGTGATGTACAACTCTAGACCTCACTCCGTGACTGGCAAAACACCGTCTGAATTGGTCTTCAAGAGACTCAACAGAGATAAGATCCCGACATTACCGGATATAAACAACCAGGATGAAGACTCGGAAATCAGAGACCGGGATAGAGAGCAAAAAGAAAAGGGGAAAGAATATGGGGACAAGCGACGAAGAGCCGCAGATCCGGATCTCAAGGTAGGAGATAAGGTCTACAGAAAGGAAATGGACAAGAAGAATAAGCTTACACCAAGCTACAACCCAACACCACACATCATAGATGAAAGTAAAGATGGAGACATGATCGTTAGAAATGAAGATACCGGACAAACGCTACGAAGGAGCGTGGTACATCTGAAAAGAGTTGAAGGCGAGTGGAAAGCTATACCAGATGCTGTGGATGACCACCCTCAGAATTCTGGGGACTAAATGTTGTGATGCAATTTATTATATTATTATATACATATCTATGTATTTCATATATTGTATGGGGTTAATGTTAATATTGTTAATAAAATAAAAGTTTTTGATAAGGAAGGGATGTAGTGTTTGTGAGAGTACAGCATCAGTAAATAGGGTTGCCTATACGTGTAAGGGTATTATGGAATACCGTCTCGTGTCCACGGTGCGACGGGTACGGCAGCGTCAACACAGTATGGCGACAGCGAGGAGTGTGTGTAGACGTGCCGCCTGTACGCATGGTGAACTGCCGAGCCGGTACCACACGTAAGGAACAAACACAACAGTGCAAATTGCATAAGATACATGAGAACGCAAAAGAAGAATGTGAATGTGTGCGTTAAATTCATTCATTATAAATTCATTTTTTACTTCTAGGTAAGTTAGTGTTGACATACGTTCTTTATTGCATTTTTCACATCCCGTATGTACATTTTTTTACAGACTTGTTGTATTTAACGAGACATTTGCTTCTCTAAAAAATGAAGAAAACATCTGCGTCATGTGGCACAAAGCCATTAGAGGAAGATCCGCATCTGATGTTAGTTCAGCCTATTACAATATAATCAAGAACTCACCTTCTACTGTAAAAAAATTTATATTTTGGGCTGACAATTGCTCAGCCCAAAACAAAAATTGGATTTTATATTCTTCTTTTGTTTGCTTCGTGAATGCACAATGGGGCCCTGAAGAAATCACCCTGAAGTATTTTGAGCCTGGTCACTCATATATGGCAGCCGACTCGGTCCATGGGAGGATCAGCACGGAAATGAAGAAACATCCGAACATTTATGATTTTGATGATCTCATATCAATTATCAATAAGTTATCGAAGGAAACCAAGTGCATGGTTCTAAATATTTCGGACTTTTTTCCTTTTATAGATGGTTCTAAGCAAAGAAGGAATAACAATATTCCTCTTCTGGAAAACTTACGAGTTGTTCAATTCCGTAAGGGTTCCAACAGACTTTTTTAAAAAGATCAAATGCAGGGTCAATTCAAAGAATCCGATTTTCTAAAATGTAAGTTTCCGGTTCAACTACCACCGTTACCATACATAGAACCTACTGGTTTGAACACCTTGTGTCCGTCTTTCAAGGACGAGAGAAAAAAATTGTTTTGGTTATATTTACCCTCTAATGATAATTCTCGTGACTTATGTAAGGTTTCTGAAAATTAATATGTTTTACCTAAAAGTGTTTGCTAGTTCTTAGTTTCAGTATCTTGTTTGTTCACAATTTATTAATATGAGCAAAATAATAATATGTTTTGTTGTTCATTTATGTTGTGTTGATTTATGTCTATACATAATAAAGCTAAGAATTAATTAAGAGCTATTCAATTTTGTTGACTATTTTCACTCCACCAGTGTCAACTTACTAGATTTTTCTGAAGGCATTTCCGATAATCTATGAGTGTACGCTTCCGTTATCCTGAATTACTATATTTTTCAAACAGTAATTTCAATATCTCAGAAAAATACGAATCCTTTTTCCATAAACTAGTAACTCGATTTTTGTGTTGATTTGTTAGAAATTCTTTGATTCCATATAAACCATTCGATTGCTAATGTTAAGAAAGAAAGTCTCAATATTAACTATTTTTATGAAACTCTACGGACCGAAAGGCTAGCAAACTTCAGGAAAACTTCTCCTGTAAAGTTGATAAAAGTATAGTTACTAGATTTTGCTCTAGCATGGCAGATGTGTGGAGCAAACCCATCCAGTCATTTGGCGAGGCTCACGTCGTTGCTCTCGATATTTCAAAGGCATTCGATCAACTGTGGCATGCAGCTCTCCTAAACAAGCTCCTGTCTTATGGGCTCCCTGTTAAGCTTTGCGGTTGGCTCGCAGACTTCCTCTCAGGTCGGAAAATCTCTGTCGTGGTAGACGGCTTTTCCTCTTCTTTCCTTAGCATCAATGCCGGGGTTCCGCTGGGATCGGTATTGGCTCCGACATTGTTTCTGCTTCACATTAATGATCTACTCTCTACCACTACAAACCCAATCCATAGTTTTGCTGATGACAGTACGCTGCATGCAGGCATCATGAGCAATAGACCGATCTCTGTGGTCGAGCTGGAACGCAGAAGACTGGCAGTGGCAGCTTCACTTTCAAAGGATCTCGATACCATTACCGCTTGGGGGCTTAAGAACATGATTAAATTCAATGCCTCCAAGACCCAGTATTGTACGCTATCAAACAAGAAGTGCCCAAGCCAACGCCAGGTTCTAATGAACAACCAGGCTCTGCCAAGGAGTCATTTAAGCTGTTAGGAGTCTACATTACAGAAAATCTGATCTGGCACGAACACGTGGCGTCAACTGCAACAGCTGCTGGTAAAAAGCTTGGGTACCTATTTAGAGCCAGAAAGTATTTCTCACCATGTAACCTCCTCACGCTATATAAAGCTCAGATAACACCTTGCCTGGAGTATTGCTCTCATGTTTGGGGAGCTGCTGCCCCTACTACCCTGTCTATACTAGATGCCGTCCAGAGAAGGGCAATTCGACTAATTGGCGATCCGGCCTTAACACGCCACCTTCAGTCACTTTCTCACCTGCGTGTTGTTGGTGACCTCTCACTCTTCTACCGATATTCCAACGGAATCTACTCCTCTGAGCTATCCTCTATCGTTCCGCCGCTCACTGCTCCTATCAGATGTACCCATGCGACCGGTGCATCTCATCCTAAGACGGTCGTTCTTCATACATTAAGAACTGAGCGGTACAACCGCACATTTATTCCCAGGGTGTCCAAGGCTTGGAATGGACTGCCAGAAGATGTATTTATTGGGCCTGCGGGTATTGGCCCATTCAAATCTCGCGTTAACAAACTTCCCCTAACATAACCCTTTCACAGCAGCCGCGGTACTCTGGTATTTTAGGCTCTGCCTGCGCGGTCTGCTCAGTTATAAAAAAACCCAAAAAAGTAAAAAATGAACAGGAACCCCTAAAACGCTTAAAAACGAAGTTTGAGGGATATTTAATTTTTTTGTTTTTTGCTAATTAGTCCACCGCCCCCGCACCGATTTTCAAAATTATAGCAGCATTACCTACTAGGACCTCAAAGCATATCGGTACCCAAATTTCATCACAATCCATGCAGCGGTTGCTGAGATAACGAGGGTAGAAAAACGCGAACAGACAGACCGACAGACTGTTCTAAGATCTTTACGATAGTATAAGGTCCTATAAATTTATTGTGTTTTTTGTTCCTAATGTTTGGACTCTTTTTGTAAACCGTTTGATTCACTGTAAACTCTATCCATTGATCACCTTTTACGTTCCATTTTTCTAAAACCTTTTCTTTATCATTAATTAGTTTATTTTGAACCGTATCATATACTTGACTAATTTTACTTCCCACACCGATAGGTGAGGGGAGTATTGTGATCGTGAAAATTTTCGATTTTGAGATAATACGCTTTTTGGGCGTTTTATGATGTGTACATAACGAAAATCCACGTCACTCATTTCCGTCGGTCTGTCTGTCTGTCGGTGGTCTGTCTGTCTGTCGCGTTCTTCTACCCCCGTAATCTCAGTAACCGCTGCATGGATTGTGATGAAATTTGGGCAGCGTTATGCTGTGGGGTCGTAGTAGGTAATGTTCCTATAATTTTGAAAATCGTTATACGGGGGGCGGAGTAATTAGCAAAAAACGAAAAATTTCAAATATGCTTCAAACTTCGTTTTTAGACGTTTTAGGGGTTCCTGATCATTTTCTACTTTTTCTTGGGCGGGGGTGAATTTGGGGAGATTGGGGGGTGGGGGTTGCAATACTGAAAAATTTGTGTTGTATTCGTAATGGGCTATCCACTGATATGTGAATGAAAAACCTAGGCGCATGATACACTTTTTTAGGTCCATCCGAACGTTGCATGCTTATTATAGAAACCACGGGACTCAGAATTTGTGATGTATACATACGAGTATTGTTTTAGATCGATCGATATCGCGTAATGCGAAAATTGTTCAAATTGATTTTAATGAAATTTTGACATAGGATCACTCCCAAGGCGAGGATGGAGAACGCGTATGTTTTGGAAAAATCGAGTCAGTGGCGGCGCGGCAATGATAAAAAAACTAAAAATATAAAAACAGCTCAAACTTTGTTTTTAGGCGTTTTAGAGGTTTCTGATATTTTTCTACGTTTTTTGGGTGAGGGTGAACTTGGGGTGGTTGGAGGGTGGGGGTTGTAAAACTGAAAAATTTGTTGTACTCATAATGGGTTGTCCATTGATCTTTGAATTAAAAACCTAGCAGCATAATACACTTTTTACGTACATCCGAACATTGCCTTGCTTATTATAAAAACCAAGGGACTTAGAATTTGTGATGTATACATACGAGTATTGTTTCAGATCGTTCTATATTGCGGAATGCGAAAATTATTGAATTGATTTTGATGAAATTTTGACGTAGTATTACTACCGCAGCGAGGATGGAAAACGCGTATGTTTTGGAAAAATAGTGTCAGTTTTGGCGCAGCAATAATAAAAAAACTAAAAATATGAAAACAGTTCAAACTTTGTTTTTAGGCGTTTTAGCGTTTAAGTCGGGGCGGTTGGGGGGTGGGGGTAGTAAAACTGAAAAATTTGCTGTACCTATTCAAAATAGTCAGTCTATTGACCTGTAGAAGAAATACCTAGCGGCATATTACACTTTTTTAGGTCCATCTGAACATTGGCTTGCCTATTACAGAAACCAATTTTGTGATCTGTACATACGAGTTTTGCTTTATTTCGTTCTATGTATATTGCGTAAAGCGAAAATTAATGAATTGATGTTAATAAAATTTTGACACAGAATTTATTACCGCTGCGAGAATGGAAAACGACTCTGTTTTTGAAAAACCCTGTCAGTGTTGGAGGCTCTTGATCGTTTCGCGTCGTCCAGTTCAAGCATGCAGAAAAAAACTGTGGCGCCCTAGTTCCTAAGGAGGGAGACGTACGAAACTATTTACGAGGGTTTTTGTGTTAGATGTTGTTTTTGCGGGCGGATGGGCGATAATTTAGTTGCATGCAATGGGAAATAATAAAATGGTATCATCATTATGTGTGGGAAGTACTAAGTCAATCAACTTGACTCCATTTTTTTGTTTATGATTCTGAACATAGTCTGTAAACATTTCTTTTGGTGTAAGAATTTCATCGGCATGTCTTGAATTAGTATGACCAAATACCAATTCAAAAGGAGTAAAACCTGTTGCACTGTGAATTGAACTATTATAACCTATAATTGCGTAATCAATAAGGTCATCTTCATTGGGATATTCGTCTTTTAAAATCCTTAAATGTTCAATAAGGGTCGAATGAAATCTTTCAACTATGCTGTTTGATTCATGATGCTGAGGGGTACAGACATACATTTTAATTTTATGTAATTCTAACATTTCCGTAACAGTTTGATTATTAAATTCTTTACCTGAGTCTACTACAATTTTATCAGGTGTTCCAAAAGAACCAAAATATTTTGTGAGCGTTTTGCATACATTAATAGGTACTTTGCCAGTAATGAAAAATGCTTGTCCAAATTTAGAAAATGCATCTACTATTGTAATATACGGTTTTCCATTATAAAAGAATGTATCCACATGTATTAGTTCGAAGGGTTTCGTAGGCGTTTCCGTAAGTACTAAGGGAACATACGGATTTTGTCTAGAATATTTGACTCTTTGACAAATATCGCATGAATTGATATATCTTGTAATACTTTGTTTCATATTTAACCAATAATAATTCTTCTTTAATGATTGGAGTGTTTCGTCAATTCCACGATGATTATTTTTTCCTTCATGATGATTTTTCATTAACATGACTTGTTCCTCTATATCGGAAATAGTACTGGCACGACGTGTGCATCTAATTAGTCTTATCACTTTGTTACTAAAATATTTGGAATAAACATTCGTAAAATTTGTAATTAATGCTTCATTCTCAAAATACATGTAATATGTGGCGTCTGTTAGATAATCTCTCATGAAATCAAATATTAGTTTTTTGTTTTCTTCTAAAGGTAACCCACTTTAAGAATTTTATGATTTCCATAATTTTCTTTTTGTACTGTAATTTTATTTTACCTGCTTTTAGAGACATGAATTTGATTGAATTTATTATTGATTATAGTATCTTGTATCGGTATACCACTATTTTCTACTTCCTTTGATAACGAACGGGGAGTTTCATCATCGGATGGATCAGGATGTCTAATCTGCACGTCATGAAGTTTATTTATTTTCGGGGGTGATTCTTTTTGGATCTTTTCCGGATTTTGATCATAATTTGCAGTATTATTAGCGATATCTTCTAAGAATTTTAAAATAGCTTCGTCTACATCTCCAGAGTTGGCTACTGTCGATTCGGTTTCATGAATATTAAGTTGTATACGAGACAAGGCGTCTGCATTTAAATTTAACTTTCCTTTTTTGTATACTACTTTATAATCAAACTCTTCTAATTTAAGTCTCCATCTTACTAATTTGAACTTGGTTCTTTCACATTGAATAACCAGGTAAGAGCACGGCAATCCGTAACAATTGTGAATTTGCAACCAAAAAGATAAGGTCTAAAATATTGACAACCAAATAATATAGCTAACATTTCTCTTTCGGCTGTATGATATTTTTGCTCTGTTTCATTTAATGTACGAGAGGCATATGCTATGGGTTTATCTTGACCTATCGGTCCTTGACTTAAAATTGCACTAATTGCTACTGCACTTGCACCAGCAGTTGATATAAACTCTTTTGTGAAATCAGGATAGATAAGAATGGGACCATTACATAGCATTTCTTTGCAAGTATTAAAACTTTCAATAAACCTTGAAGTGTGGACAACTTTAGCATTCTTTTTAAACAAGACGTTAGTGGTTTCGTGATTTTAGCAAAATCTGGTATAAACTTTCGGTAATATCCAACTAATCCTAAAAATGATTTAATTTCTTTTTGTGTTCTTGGGATAGGAAAATTCTTTACGGCTTTCACTTTTGAAGGGTTAGGCTTGATACCTTCTGGTGTGACTATGACCTAAATACTCTACAGATTTTTGTAAGAAGTTTGGCTTATCTAATTGAATTTTGAAATTGGCTTTCCTCGATCTGTCAAAGACTTTTTTCAATTTTACAATATGGTCTTGCAGGCTTGTACTAAAGATGATGATATCATCAGAATAACAAAAACAAACTTCATTGATTAATCCTCTTAGCACATTATCCATAACTCTTTGGAAGGCAGATGGACTATTTTTTAAACCA
The DNA here is from genome assembly GCA_951848785.1 of Callosobruchus maculatus. NCBI lineage: Eukaryota > Metazoa > Arthropoda > Insecta > Coleoptera > Chrysomelidae > Callosobruchus > Callosobruchus maculatus. The sequence continues at coordinate 11,119,230 of CATOUR010000067.1, read as the reverse complement.
AATGGCATTCTAGTGAATTCCCATCTACCGTTTAATGCAGAAAAGGCAGTTTTTGGAATATCATTTTCATCCATTTCAATTTGATGATATCCAGAGGCTAAATCTAAAGTTGTGAAATAGTTTGATCTTCCTAATTTATCTAGAATATCTGTAATACAAGGAATAGGATAGCGGTCATCAATTGTTCGCAAATTTAATTTTCGGTAGTCAATATCAATTCTCCATTTTTGTTTACCTGACTGATCCATATTCTTTGAAACAATCCATATAGGACTGTTAAAGGGACTATTAGAAGGATTATACCTTGTTTTAACATCTTTTCAATTTGATCTTTTACTTCAGGTTTATGAACTTCAGGAAATCTATAAGACTTTGTATAAATTGGAGTTTTATCGGTTAGTTTGATTCTATGTTTAATTTCCTTTGTAAAACTCAAAGGAATATGTTCATTATACAAAATATCTCGATATTCAAAAATCAATTTCCTAATTGCTCTATTTTCTTCTTCATTACAATGTGATAAGTTAATATTTTTTAAATTTGCTTTTAGAATATTACCATACTTTTTTGTGATCTCAGTATTCTCATGAATGTCAGACAAAGTTTGTTTCTAAAGGATTAATAAGTTCAATGTCAAAAGGTTATGTGATTCTAACACTGAAGGCTTTGGAATTTGGATTATATACTGTGGTAATTGCAAAATAATTTTCTATGTTCACTAGGGCTTCTGGCGAAATCAAATTATTACCCAAATCTATTTCTTTTAAGATTCCTAAACCTCTGAGAGATTATTGGTCATCTAACGACCAACTCCGTGACAGTTACGTCAGCGCTGGCATATCTCGGACAAGATTCACCTGGCTATTAGCTAACCTTCATCTAGCTGATAACTCGATACAGCCCAAAAGGAATGAACCTGGCTATGAAAAGCTTTATAAAGTACGACCACTGTTATCTAAACTGAGTGAAACGTTTCTCGCTGATCTCAATCCACACGCGTGTCAGTCTGTTGATGAGTCGATGATACGTTTCAAGGGCAGAAGTTCTATAAAACAATATATGGCCAATAAACCCATAAAAAGGGGTTATAAGGTATAGGTGCGCGCAGATTCAAGTGGATACTTGTGTGAGTTTCAAATTTACACAGGAAAAAATTGTGAGGCTGTCGAAAAATGTTTAGGTTTTAGAGTCGTCAAGGACTTAACGAGATCATTGGTTGGTAAAGGGCATAGAGTATTTTTTGATAACTACTTCAATTCAGTAGAGCTCCAAAGATCTCTTATTGCGGATGGAATCTATGTCAGTGGAACTATACGCAAAGGGCGTAAGTACTATCCAGCGTTGAAAACTGATGAAGAAATGAAACGTGGTGACACAGGTTTCCGAATATCGACGGATGGACTGGCAGCTCTCAAATGGATGGATAAGCGAACTGTACTCTTTCTTGCCAATTATCAGAATCCGAACGTCACTAAGCGAGTGCCCATAAAATCGAAATCTGGTGACGTAGAAGAGGTTACTTGTCCAATAATGGTGACAGATTACAACAATCATATGGGCTATGTCGATAAGTTTGATATGCTCAGAAGTTTATACGAAGTTGACCGCAAGTCTCATAAGTGGTGGCACAGAATTTTTTTTCATTTCCTTGACGTCTGCATTGTAAATGCTTCCATACTATTCGAGATGAATAGCAAGTCGAAAAGCCTTTCTTTGAAATATTTCCGTTTCTCGGTGATCGCAAAGCTCATTGGAGCTCATGCATCGGGAAAAAGGGGGCGCCCTTGGAGTGCAAACACTACCAATAAGTACCGAAAATATGTGCCAACAGAACTAAGAACTTCAAAGGCGCGTCATATGCCGCAAAGAGCGTCATTTTTGAGATGTGCTAACTGCACGACCAAGGAGATAGTTGCACGAACATTATGGAAATGTTCAACTTTGCATCAAGTATGACAAAAACTGTTTTGCTGAATTTCATTCTTAGGTTGAGAATAAGAAAACCAATTGAGTTTTGTTTTTTTGTCAATCAGCAATTTTCTAAAATAGTGATGGATTTAGTTTTAGTTTTAATATTGGAATATTTTTAGTTTTGTTATTTTATTTTCATGTGCAATATTAAAAACCGTTAAAAACGCCTATTTTTTCAGTTTTTGTAGATATGTATCAAGTGCTCACTGGTATCCTGGGAAGACCATGTCTTCTAAGACCAGTGTTATACATATCGTCGTCTATACCGCAAACAGGCGTATCTGCCAAAAAATCAAAATCCAGTTAGAGGTGCAAAATTAATGAGATACAAGGTATCTTTAACCTTGCAAAGGGGCGTATCTCTAACTAGTAAGGATATCGAAATATAATCAGAAAACCAAATGTCTTATCTCTATGAAGTGAAATTTCAGATTCCGCATAAAGACATAAATGAACATACGCCTATAGGCGGCGGAGTCAATTCTTGCAGCTCTCACAGTGATCGCTTAGATACGTCCTTTTGATTTACAGAATACTTCGATAGCAAATACATGTAATTTAGACAAAAAACATAGATGTCGTTAGTATTCATTTACTCTATTTAAAAAGACCTGTTGCTGGGTGAAAAAAGTTATCGTGCACATTCGCGAGGCAAATATCTTTAAAATCAGGATTTACATGAAAATTCAGTTTAGTTCTGCTTACATCGGTGATTTGTGAAAAGTCTATCAGAAGGTAAGCCACTGCATGGCTATATACTTTTTATTTATTGCTAACGAATTGATTTTTTAGTCTACTACCTAACCTCAAAAGCCATGGATGTAATTGTTAAGTGGAAAGATGGCACTATCAATTGTGTAAGGTCTGATGAGATTAAAACTGTGAAGAAAGGTAGCCATATACAAGTGGGAACTGAAGTTAAGATGTTGTATAAGAAAAGATGGTACTACGGCGTTGTGACTATGGTTGAAGATGACAACTATGAGCAGTGGTCTGAAAGTGATGAAGTACCGCTCATTCATTTCATTTCAAGTGATCAAACTGCACAATCACAAAGCGAGCCACTTCCTGTTACAGCCAGTGACAATATGATAATTCATGCATGTAATCAACAAAACGATAAACCTGAAGATATGCTGGCAGACCTTTCTGATACTGCTGATGATCCCTTCGCTGACATCGAAATTTATATTTTGGAAGACCCAGACTACCAACAAACCTGTGAAGTCAGGAACTGTAAGGGTGAAGTTTTTAGTTCCTGTTTTCAATGCTCAATTTTACTATGCTGGAAGCACTTTGAAGATGATACCACCTCCTGCAAAGATGGACACCGGAAGAGAAGAGTGAGTATACATACTCAACAAGAAATAGCAGAGAGGCGACCTGGAGACTTTCATGTGGATGGTTCACATGCTGAAATTACTAGGGAAAAGGTAATCAGGGAAGACAAGAGAAAAGTAGCAAAAAGATTGAGGAATCAAGGCGAGGCATATATGTCTCCTGTGACAAAGAAAGCTGTGAAAGAGAAAGAATTGAAGGAAGTTTGCAATATAGATATGTGTAGGAAAAGAAATAGAATGTGCTATTTGTTTACGCTCTCATTAAGAGAGGAGTTATTTAGAGATTTTTGGAAGCTTGGTGATCTGCAACAACAGAGGGAATATATCGCGCGTTATGTAACCACTGAAAGCCCTAAACATAGAACTACAAAAGAACATGAATCGCGTCGCAAGCAAACGCACTATTTTTACTTACCTCAAGACGGTATTCGAAAGCAAGTTTGCAAAAAAATGTTCCTGGGAACACTTGGAATCAGTGAGAAAACATGTAGAACCTCATTGAAGAAGGTAAGCAACACCACTGGTATACTGGATAAGGAAAATCGTGGAGGTCGACGTGAGTCTCAAGCACCAAGAGACAGAGTAATTAGAAAAAATATTATAGAGCATATAAACAGATTTCCCAGAGTAGAATCGCATTACTGTCGAAAATCCACAACCAGACAGTACCTGCATGAAGATTTATCTCTAAGTACAATGTATTACTTATACAAACGTGAAGATATAGCAAAACCAAAAGGAAGTTTTTCATTATATAGAAAGATCTTCAGATCCATGGGTTTGTCATTCCATAAACCTAAAAAGGATCAACGCGGCCTGTGTAAATGTTACAGAGAAGGGTCTGAAGGGGTGAAGGCTAATTTAGAAAAGGAGTACAGGGCGCACATCTTGGAAAAGGAGACGGTGAGATCAATAAAGAACGTTTCCAAGGAAAATGCTAAAAATGACAAAACAGTTCTCTGTGCTACGTTTGACCTTCAACAAGTAATATACCTACCTATTTCGAACCATGGTGACGTATTTTATAAGACACGACTCAATGTCTACAATTTAACTATGTATGATGTAGCATCTCGAGACTGTTTCTGCTATACATGGAGTGAGACTGAAAGCAAACGTGGCGCATCGGAAATTTCAACTGCAGTTTACTTATTTATTTTGGAAAAAGACGTGCAAGGCTACAATGCAGTACATCTATTCGCTGATGGTTGCTGTGGCCAAAATAAAAACTCAATAATGGCTACTGCTCTTTTATATCTCATTAATAATTGTCGGAACGTTAAAGAGATATCGTTGAAGTTTTTTGCTACTTCTCATGGACAAAATGAAGGAGATTCTGCGCACAGTGCGTTAAGTTACGCACTTAAAAATGCAGGCGAAATAATTATACCCAGCCAGTTACTTCCAGTATTTACCTTAGCAAGGAAGAAACAGCCGTATGAAGTGCGTCCTTTAGATTATAAGAGTTTTTTTGATTTTAAACAGCTGGCTGTGGACATGAGAATATTATCAATCCGACAAGATGATGACGGAATGGAGCTTAACTGGAAGGATATGATGGAATTCAAGGTAACAAATCAAGACCGTAACAAAATTTTCTTCAAAAACAGTCACACACAGACAAACTACAGAGCAATAACTTTAAAAAGAAATGTGACACCTCTCCTTATGAAACAATTAAATCGGTTGAATAGTCAGCAGCGAAAAATAAGTAATAAAAAATATAATGATCTAAACGCACTATGCCAGGGTAAGAAACCAGCTATTTCGCTTCTTGAACATCAGCGCTTCTATCAAGAAATACCGCATGAGCGTGAGGATAAACCTTAAACCATTGTATTTGTATGATTTTTTTTTGTTTTTTCTTGTGAATGTTTGTTATGTTATTTACTTCTCAAATTAAAGTTTTTCTACTAAATCTTACAGAATCTGATTCTATGTCCCATAAATCCACAAGCGTATCTATGAGCAAGTACGCTATTGGTATTGTTAAGGTTACCGCAAAAGGGCGTATCACGTACTTTTTTTCTGAATATTTATATTATTTGAAGGTTATCTTATCTCTCTGTACAACACTCTCAGAGGGTGGTGTATATACCTTTGAGGTTTATTATTAGAAGCAAATATGTTAAAAATAACAGAAAGGAAGACGATAATATGAAATCATACAGATGCCATAATTAAAAATGCTTGTACTGGAAAGTTGCACAAAACGAGATACGCCTCTTTGCAGTATGGACGACGATATATGACATCTGAAAAGTGATTCTATATTTTTTATTATCTAATAAGCAGTCCTATAAAAAAAATAAATCTGGCCGCAAAGGGTTAACATGGAGAGTTATATGGCCGTAACTGTACACTTTCTGAACGAACAGTTCGAAATGGTATCACGCACACTAGAATGTGCGAGCTTGCCAATTCAGCAGGCATCTAAAAATCCAGCCATTGAATTAAAAAAGAGTCTTACGGAATGGGATGCGAAAAAAAAGTATTAATGGTTGTATCTGACAATGCAGACAATATCAAAGCTGCCATCCAAACAGAATTGGGTTGTAAACATTTCGGTTGCTACGCCCACACGCTAAACCTTATAGTGAATGATGGCCTGAAGGATGAGGACATTTCTAGGATAATTAGTAAGGTCAGGCATATTGTAGGCCATACAGTGACAGCGAAACTACTAGCATATCAGCAAAATCAAGGAGTTGGAACACCACTGAATCTGTTGCAAGAGGTCACAACCCGGTGGAACTCCACCTTTTATATATTAAGTAGATTTATTCATTTGGAGGAGGCTGTGAAAACATGGATGTAGCTTAACACATGCATCTGGATGAGTGGGAAATAATTCGGCAGCTTTATCAAATGCTATCTCCATTTGAAAAAGTAACAAAAACAGTCTCTTGTGAAGAATATTTAACTGCCTCCCTTGTCATCCCTCCTACTAATGGATTAGTTTCTGTTTTCAAGACCCTTTTGGATAAACCGTTTTTTCAGTGTGTGAAAAATGTTATCCGAAAACTCAATATTTCAATACATGACATATTAGGTAAAGAAGAAAATAGCAATACCCTGTCAATAGCCACTTTTTTGGATCCACGACTGAAATATATTGCATTTAAAAATCAAGCTAACGCGGATACCGCAAACAAATTTGTCGAGACGTGTCTTCGTCCATTGCGTTGTCGGGTTGTCGCGTTATACGAGAAAATCGACGAGTTTTGTCTGTGGTCGCGTCGGTATTAAATTGCAACGGTTTTATCTTTAATCAGAAACTTTTAAATTTTGATCTTTGCTGTTCTATTATTCGTCGTTTTTTCTGTGTGTAATAATATTATACCAATTCTGCGCTCTGGTGAGGTGTTGTACTGCTTACGATGCCTCCACCTCCTACTGGGGTGGGAGGCACAATTCAGGGTGACGTGGATAAAAGAATTAGAAACGTTAGAGTCTATGATCTAACGTATGACGATGATCCCGATAACAACGCATCCATCCCTGCTGCCGACAGTATGGAAACAACAGTCAGCTGCAACTCAACGTCATCAACCAGCCATAAAAACAGCCTTCCAGAAAAAGAAATTCCTCAGCAATTTAACCTGACAAATGCTAAGTATTATTCTAATGAAGTGTATGTTTATATCGAAAAAACAAACAACGAGAATTTCGGTAGACTGCACCCTGTTTTTGTGGGACACGTTCTCCACAAAAAACTGTTGATTAGTGATATAATAACAACAATCAGCCGTGTCGGGCAAAACAGAGTTAAGGTGGGAGTCAGGTCTTTGGAGGATGCTAATAACCTAGTTAAAAATGATCAGCTTAGTCGTGAAAATCTTCGCGCATACATTCCTAGAAATTAGCTTGTTAGGAAAGGCATTATTAAAGGTGTCGATACTTTTTTTAGCGAAGATTACTTGAAAGAAAATATTGAGTCAAATATAAATATTCTTGAAATAAAACGATTAAAGAGACGCGTTTCGAGGGATGGGGAACAACAATTCGTTCCAAGACAAATGGTAGTACTTTCTTTTGAAGGTAACGTTTTACCTGACGAGATACGTATTAACAGCGTAAATTTTCCTGTCGATCTTTTTATACATAGGGTGGTGCAGTGCTATAAGTGTTTGCGATACGGTCATGTGGCTGGACAGTGCCGTAGCACTGTTAGCAGGTGCATCGTGTGTGGTCAGACAAAAGATGATGATCACGTCTGCAAGGAAAGCAATACTTACTGTCTAAACTGCAAAAATAAGGATCATAAAACTACCTCCAAAAAATGTTCCACGTTTCTTAAACAACAAAAAATTAAAAAAATCATGGCATCCGAAAATATATCTTTCATGGAGGCTAAGATGTGTGTTGAAAAGTCCTGCGCCAACGCTGTTGTGGCCAATAACAGTTTCTATGCTTTACAAAACTCCTCTGAGTTCCCACCTCTACCAAATTCTAGCAGGTCTCATAGAGACCAACCCAACCAAACTTCTCGTAGAATCTCCCATTATAACCCCTCTTCAACCACTAAAAAACGCAAAGCAGTATCTCCACCAACCAGTTTCCCTGAACCTATGTTTCAGTTTTCACTCGGACCCTCGACTTCCGTACTAAATAGCCAACGGTATCAATCAAATGTAGCTGAGGATGATATTGTGCAAAACTTCACTGGATTCATTATGTCATTGCTGAATAAAGTTACTAGTTTAGATGAGCTTAAGAATATTACCGAAGATAATCTGAAAGATGAGCGATATCCTATGATAAATAAATTAAAGTCCCATACGGAGGATACCTCTCAACATCATGCTAAAGGTCATACAGTGGAATGCTAGATCTGCTGTATCCAATAAACACAGTTTATCCAATTTTCTTACGTCACAAAAGGTAGACATTGCAATAATTAGCGAAACGTGGTTTAAACCTCTATCCATTATCAAATTCACGGGATACAGTGTGATCCGTCAGGATAGGCCTGACGGTAAGGCAGGCGTCGGTTTGATTATTAAAAATGGCTTTCGGTTCAGTGTAACTGACTTTTCTGGTAGTCCCAATCCTGGTATTATGGTTTGTGGTATTAATTTAGAGAATGCTAACTCTCAGATGTCAGTTATATCTGTTCATAAGCCTCCTAAGGTACAGTCAACATTGTCAGATTGGGAATTTATATTTTCGAAAACAGCTGAGTCGTTCATCATCGCAGGAGACTTTAATGCACACTCCTCCGTTTGGGGATCAGCATGTAATAACGCTGCTGGAAATCAGATATCTCAATTGTGTTGAGGATGAGAATTTGATTATAATGAACGATGGTTCGCCTACTAGAATGGCTTCCCCAATATTCATTCCTCTGCTCCTGATTTGACCATATGTTCTCCTTGTATCGCCCAAATATCTACTTAGGAAGTTCATAACGATACTCTAGGATCTTATCACTTCCCAATTATACTTACCGTTACCTCAATTATCTCTTTTAATGATCTTATATACCTTAGGTATAAATGGAACCTCAAAAAAGCCAATTGGTCTGAATATGAATCACTATTGCAGTACGCATTCGACAAAATCCCACCTATGGATTCTACAGAATCCAAGTATCTTTTCTTTTTGAATCAGGTCGAAAAAGTTAGTGAGATATGCATCCCTATTCTTAAACCATTCAGAAAAAGAAATCGGGCTCCTCCTCCATGGTGGGACTCGGAATGTGAATCAGCGATTGTCAAACGGGCTGAGGCACTCACGGCGTATGAAGAAAACTCCTCTCTGAATGACTTTATAGTGTGTAAAAAAGTATTCGCTTCAACAAAAAAAATGTTTAAACAAAAAAGTAGAACCAAATGGGTATCTAACTTAAATAAATCTACTCCTTCAGCTGAACTATGGAACCAAGCCCGAATTGCGAAAAGAATCCATGTAAATAAAGCTAACATAGCCAGTAACTCGGAACGGTTAGATAAATTCCACATGAAACTAGCTCCGCCCTTTGTGCCAGGAGACCTTGGTCCATTCCCAACACCTGTTGCAGATAACTTCTTCGATGTACAGCTCACTTCCGAGGAACTAAATGTAGCACTCAAGAAGTCCATAAATACAGCACCTGGGTATGATGAAATTAGATATTCCATGTTAGTACACCTTGCTGAAAATGCAAAAAACTTTCTTTTGGAAATTTACAATGACGTTTGGACTAAAGGCAACGCGATAGAAGAGTGGAAAAAAGTAATTGTTGTGCCCATCTTAAAACCAAATAAGGATCCAAATTTGGCTAGTTCATATAGGCCTATCTCACTTCTGTCCTGCATCTTTAAAACATTTGAAAGGATCATCAAGAATTGATTGGAATGGTGGTTAAATGAACATACGCTCCCTCAGAATCAATATGCCTTCAGACGTGGAGTTGGCACGATGGATGCTACCTGTAAACTCGTCACGGATATTCAAACTTGCTTCTCTGAAAACGGATACTGTGGTGCTATTTTCCTCGATATCACCAGCGCATACGATAACATAGACCTACAACTTCTGAAAAAAGATTAGAACGAATGGGAATCCCCCTCAAACATCCTACGTCATAGCAAATCTATACTATAAAAGACATGTATTTATACGGAACTCTGAGAACGAAAAGGTCGGACCAAGGACAACTTTCTTAGGAGTGCCGCAAGGTGCAGTATTAAACCCTTTAATATGCAACCTGTATACATGTGACCTGCATTACATTATCACAGATACACGTATTATACAATATGCAGATGACATTGTTATTTATTCCACAGATAAGTCCATAAACCAATGCGACGACAATTTAAACAAAGCAATGTACCAATATAATCAGTGGTTTTTTAATAATGGATTATCTGTTTCATCCATTAAATCGTCACTTAGTTTCTTCTCACGCCATAATGTCACACAACGTCAATCAGTAACGTTAGGCAACATGTCATTTCGTATTGTCAGTGAGGTTGACTATCTTGGTATTACCCTGGACAAGAAGCTGACGTGGAAAGCTTTTATCGAAAAAATTATTACAAAATGTAACAAGGGCTACAATTTTTTTAAGATGATTTGTAAGGTGTGGTGGGGAGCAGATCAGAAGGAGTTCTATTGCTCTTATATCAGATCGATCTTGGATTATGGCTCTGTATTATACGGTTCTGCAAGCAACGTACTCCTCAGGAAATTAGAAATTGTGCAAAATAAGTTCTTGCGGATATGCCTAGGTGCCATGAAATCATCCCCCGTAGAAGCATTGAGAGTAGAAGCCTTAGAACCTCCGTTACATCTGCGTAGGGAAATGCTCGCCAAGAAATTCATTCTGAAGCTGTTACACCGGCAGTCTACCAATCTTAACAGTATTTGTCAGCTTAATTTTCAAGACCTGACTAACCCTTATTGGCAAAAAAGGAACTCTCCTCCACTATGTACTGCTATTCAGAAAATGGACTTGAACTTAAGTTCCCACACTAATGAAGCGGATATCCCACGCTGCGCATATTTTGAGCTTATATCTCCTATTGAGGTTATTATTCCACCCTATTCTCAATTTCAAGTGGTCAACGAGCAAATATTACGTAAAGTAGGGCAATCCTCTCTAATCATACACACGGACGCCTCAAAAAATGAACAGGGAACTGGCTGTGCCTATTTTGTTCCATCTAATGGTGAAGAAGGCAAGTTTAAACTTCAACGTCATACCTCAGTATTTTCTGCGGAAGCTACGGCAATCCTGGAAGCTTTAGAATATGCCTCCAAATTTGAATCAGAGAATGTCACAGTCCTATCAGATTCGCTATCAGTGCTGCTGTCACTGAAACATTTTGATCTTAACCATGCGTATAAGGATATTTTTGTGATACGTATAATATATAAAATACAACATATGAGATCCCGTGGCATTCACATAAAGTTTGTGTGGGTGAAGGCACATCATGGCATACACCCCAATGAAAAAGTGGATGAACTGGCCAAAGCAAGCATAGCTACAGGTACAGAAATTTCAGCAGGTAAAAGCTTTCGGGAAGGCTTGAGCTTATTAAAGAAGAGAATGTTCCAGGAATGGGAAGCAGAATGGCAGCAGTATTGCTTTACTAATCCTACCAAGTATACAAAAATACAGACTACCATACCATTAGCCTATTGGCACAATAACTTTAATATACCCAGGAAATACATCTCCATGATTACTCGAATAAAAATCGGCCATGGCTCTTTTCCGTCGCACTTGTCCAGACTTCATATTATCCCATCAGACCAATGCGAACACTGTAAAGTTAAACGCGACCTAAACCATATATTCTTCGGATGTAGCCGAACAAAAAGCCATTGCGATGCTTTATATACAGTTCTCCTACGGTGTGGTGTAATAGCCCCTATAAATATAGAATTTGCTTTGTCAATGCAAAAACCAGAAGTTATCGACAAAATTATTAAATTCTTTAAACATGCTGGTATACGAATTTAATATAGTTTTTGTTATAGGGAAATTATCCTGTGTTTTAACCTTTTGTATAAATTTATCCTACTATCCGTGGCCTAGTTTTGTTTGTCCAACATAAAATGCCTTGACGGGTCCCTCGGCGAGAAGCGAGTGTCCTATGTCTATTAAACCTTCTCGATAATCCTTTCCCACTCTAGCTCCTCGTTATAGCTAGATCTTCTTTAGGTTTACTTTTTGGATAGGTGTAGGGTATTTTAAGGTAAATACCATGAAGATACAGGAATCATCTGTATATTTTGTTTCTGGCTGATGGGACGTGCTCCTAGTGCCATTAAAAAAAAAATTTGTCGAGACTTTTCCAAGTAAAAGCTTGGGCTACAGCTTGGGTACACAAAATATTGTTGTTTTGTGAATGAGACAGTAACGATAGAGCACGTCACTACATAAACTCCAGGGCCATGATACTATGACTCGAGAAGATAAATCCACGCGCATGTCGTAGCGCTATCTCTCTCGCACCTCTGACGTCACCTGGTGACAAAATGACTGGCTTGTCGTGACAATTATCTGGGGCTATAGGTTATTTGATCTGTTTATGAAAGAGCGTTAGCTCCAATAGTGACAAATTTTGTTAAAATGGTCCATTGTACAGTGACGGGTTGTTCAAACAACAACAATAAGAAATTTTTTTTTCGATTTCCATTGGACAAAAAAGTTTGCGACCAATGGATTCTAATATTAAAATGGCAAGGATATGTTCCAGAAAATGATTACTGATTGAAAGGAAAAATGGCTGCGTTTATCGCATTTAAGCTAAGAAAAAAAGAAAATCTGTGAAAAGTCACTTTCTTGGGTACACCATCTCTCCGAAGGTGGTTTACTAACACCAAATCTTAATTTTTTAACTTCATCTTATGAACTCGACCATATTTTCAACAACTTCAATGGGGTCATTATAAAACTGACAACAAATTATTTGAAATCGCTGATGAATTTAGCTGAATCGGTTAAAGTAAGCACAGATGCTAAACTAGTTTTCTTGAAATGCCAAATGTATTTCAAACTTCGAAAGTTAAATAAAGATATCAAGGAATAATCGAAAGTAAGGAAGAAAAAAATGACAAAAGTTGTAAAATCAGATGATAGAATATGTAAATGTTGATTTAATTGTTGTTGTAACTAATCGCTATATCTAATGGATTTAATAAATGTGCTCTTCATCACGAGAGTTTTTTTATTGACATTTCTCCATTGAATTCTTTTTGAAAACACGATTATACCCTGACCTATATATAAATGTTATTGCATGTTTGATTTGTTAAGGGGTTTGTTTATAATAAATCTAAATCGCTGATATTTTTCTACCAAGGTATTGTTTCAAACAGGACTGCTTCCGTTTAAATAACAAACAAATAAACATCTTTGAGCAATAATTAAGTCTGGTATGAAATGGTGAAACATATTCAAAATCAATTAAGTTCGAATTCTGATAACTTTCCATATTTTGGTATTTTATATTAATCCTGAAATGAAATACTCATTGCTAAAAATATTTATGTGAACAGTTTTCAAGAATCATATTCTTACTATCCCGGCATTGTTTCTAAATTCTATTGAATAACAGCAACGAATATGTGTAATGATGTTTTATAATAATTGCGAAAAAAATTTAGATACTAACAGCTAGTGCTCGGAAGCAGTGGCTCTTCCCACCGACAGTGCGATTGTTGTCTCCGAGTGACGTCATGCGCAGTGCCGAACGAAATTGGAGCGCGAGGTGGGTTTATCTTCTCGAGTAAGGCCTCGGGCACGATACGAGTGGTGAGCGTTGAGCGGCGAGCGTCGAACGTTGAGCGGCGAGCGTCAAGCGTCACTAGGGCGGCGAGGGTGGTCACGATAGAAGCGGCATTATAGCGGCTGTTTGAGCGACAACCTTGATTTGTATCCAGGAATCAGTGTGTCGCAATATGCCTTCGAGTGAGGACCTAGTACATCTTGTGTTGTTATCTGAAAACTCAATATTGAAAAGGCATGTAGTTCGGAAATGCAAGCGTGGGATAAAGCGATGGGGGGTTCATCCTATTAACACGAGAAGAAGGATTTATGGAGAGTACCACCATCTCATCAAACTGTTGAAAGAAGATCCAGAACGTTTTTTCCAGTACATTTGGATGAGCATACCGACGTTGATTTTATTCTAAATAGACTGAAGGACAGGCTGGAGAAGAACAGAATCGGTTTACTTCAACAGGTGAAGTCAGAAGAAAGGCTTGTAGTAACTTTAAGGTGAGAAATTTGTTTTGTTCATTAACGATTTTATGATGTGATGTGGACTTTTGTCAAAACAAATTGCAAACTAAAGGCAAGAGACAAAATTTACATGGCCTCTTTGTTTGTGGGAAAAATTTTTATGATACAATTTCTATCATTGGCCTATGCTTGGCAAAACTGTTTATAACATGTTCATCATGAGGCAACAAGCAGCTTTCAATTTTGAAGCGGACATCAGCTAAGAAAATCAAAATATTACTTGTCAACATAAAATGTCACGCGATTTATAAACATGAGGAAATATTCACTTCAATATTGTTAATACTATTGGACACCTATTCAAAACTTAGACAAATATAGTTGTCACGACTGTAATTATAGACCGGTTATTGGGGAAAAAATCAAACTATTGCAGTTAGTAAACAATGTTTATTGATAAAAATATCACTATAGTCGTAATTCCAATCATTGTGACAACCATATAACCTTTGATTATGCACTTCAAATTCATTCACTTATTGTTGCAAAAAGCCCTTATAGCTATGGTAGTAAAGTCTACTCCATCCTCGAGAGTTGAGTTCAGACGGGATTCCTTGTAAAGGTGTGATGAATCCGAGGTTGTATGAAACTCGTCCACAGATGACATCAACCTGTTGTTTAAAGTGTTTTGAGTGTTGGGAGAGTTTGTTCTTGTTTTTGTGTTGCTTGAGTATCAAGGCCCAAACATTGCGATGTCGATTGATGGTGTTGAATAGGTAACCCTATGTTCGAATTTGGCTGAGTAAATTGAAATCGGGATGAGGAAGAACTAGAAGATCTCGATGGAAGATCCTCTGAAGTCGATGGTGATAGCATTTGTTCGACCGAGGAGCGGTTAAATGAGTCCCTTGCCGGCCTGTCAAAGTCATAAGCTGGAGTCCGGTCCTGACCAGAATCGTTTTGGTAGCTATCGAACGAGGCTCTACAATTTTCATTCGATTATCAGAGCATATTGAACCAAATTTTCCTGCAACAACGACAGTACGATACGTTAAGCCCATACAGACATATCGTGAGTACTAACACCTCATTTACCTATTAAATTAATATAGAAATTGGAATAAATAACATTCCGTACGGGTGCTAACGAGCGAAAAACTCACCCAAACAAAATATATTCGCAGAAACAGGTCCGTATCCAGAAATGATACGACGATTACCTGTAGCGAATATTAAAAAACAATGATGGAATCTGCTCAACATCCAAATGCACCCGAAACTTCCTCATCAGCCCAAACCTACTCAAAAGTACTTACGCAGAATACATTTAAATATCCGAAAAAAGATCAAGCTATAATTTTCAACTCCAGTGATGGAACCAGATTACAAGACTACCTACTTAAACTAGGACCAATAGTCAATCCCACAAATATATTGTTCTGTTCAAGGATTTCTAATAACAGAATATGCATATACCTCTCCAGTAAAAGTCTAGTTGATGCATTCCTGGAAGATCCTGGACAAATAGAACTGAATGGTGAAATCATAAAGGCACGGAGATTAATCACACCATCAGATCGACTAGTGATTTCAAACGTGTGCCCCACAGTTCCGCACACAGTCGTAAGCGAAAAACTACTACAGCTAGGATTAAAACTGATCTCGCCAATTACGTTTCTTAGAATCGGAGCTCCTCTTCCAGAGTATAGCCATATATTGAGCTTTAGGAGGCAGGTATACATTGAGTCCAACCAAATATCTACAAATCTCCCAGAGTCACTAGAAATAATACATGAAAACATCACCTATCGCATTTTTCTATCGCTTGATAGCCAAAAATGCTTCAAGTGTAATAAACAAGGACACATAGCTTCTCAATGCCCCACACTTTCTCAGACACAAACAAGCCCTTTGGAAACTACAACCCAGACTAATAACCAACAAGAAACGATCATATCACAACAGACAAATGAACAGCAAACAAGTTTTATACCAAGTCATTCAACAGTACCAACCCAAAATATAACAAATGCATTACAGTCAGCGATACAACCATCATCCACAGTCCAAACAATTAGTGCTACAAATGAATCTTCTGGACCTGGAAATCAAACTTATGTACCTTCATCTGGAGATCAAATCCACATTGTAGAAAGACAAACTGAACGTCAACCTACACCCACACCACAGATTTTAACCTGCAACAAAGATACGAGCATACAAATCAACACGTCCAAACGAAATTTCTCACAAGCAATTTCGCCTACCACTCCAACAAATGATCTAACATCAGATGTCACAAACCCTCCCACATTTGCAACCCCGAGAAACACAAGAACAAAGAAACTAAAACCAGATTCACAACCATCGTATATTCCCGAAGAAGCTTTACAAGCTGCCAAACTGTTTATAGACGCCCAGAAACATCCTCTTACATTGAACAGCGACCAGTTCAAGAGCCTCTTAGAAAACACCCACGGAACAAAAGATATAGTGCATATAATCAAAGACTACACTGACGACATCAAAGGACTCATTGGAATGATTCTACTAGTATATCCCCACATAACAGACAAGACACTGAAAAACAGATGCACAAGACTCCGGAAAAAACTAGAACGCCACATACAGGTAGATAACGACACCAACGAATACCTTAGTGATACTTCATCCATGGAGTCAACAACAAATTAACATATACAATGCAGATTGGCCTAACGTCTTTATTGCAGTGGAATCTGAATGGATATTACAGCCACATGAACATGCTACAAAAACTCATATCAGATCACAGTCCGGACATAATCTGTTTACAAGAAACTCGCTTCCACGAATCCAAAACCCACACTCCAAAACACTATACCGGATTTTTCAAAAATCGTGATAACAGCTCTAATTATATAGCCAGTGGTGGTGTTGCCATATACGTCAAAAGTAACATAGTCGCGAAACCAATAAACTTGAACACACAGCTTGAAGCAGTTGCAACTACAATAGAAGGATCCCAACCTATAAACATTTGTAACATATACATACCACCCAACTGTCACATTGATACAAATGAACTTGAAACACTACTTCTTCAAATACCATCCCCTCGTATTATCCTAGGAGACTTCAATGCTCATCACCATGCTTGGGGATCAAAACGAAATGACGCTCGAGGAAGAATCATAAAGGATATACTAGACAAAACTGATCTTGCCTTATTGAACGACGGCACAGAAACAAGATTTGATCTAGGAACCGGAACATCATCTTCAATAGATCTGAGCCTAAGTTCAACAAATCTTGTAACGCATTTGAGCTGGAATGTAGTGGATAACCTCTATGGAAGCGATCACTTTCCTTTAATAATACTCAGCCCAGACAACACTAATACCATCCCGCCATTTGCAAAGTGGAATCTGAATAAGGCAGATTGGATCCAGTTCTCGGAATACATAGAGCACAACCTAGATATATCTCAAACAGAGAGCAACATTGATCAAACAATAAACAACTTCATGAATATCATTTTAGGCGCAGCCCAGAAATATATTGGCAAGACCAAACCAGTTATTAACAAAAATCCTGTTCCATGGTGGAACGGAGAGTGCGATGCAGCAATCAAGGCAACCAAAAAAGCACTGAACAAATTCAAACGACAAAAAACCGCTGAGAACCTAATAGACCTGAAACATAAAAAAGCACGCGCAAAACTAATAACAAAAAAAAATCAAAAAGATTCTTGGAGACAGTTTGTTAGCACCATAACTAGTTCAACACCAATGACTACAGTCTGGAAAAAGATCAAAAGTATCGGTGGAGCAAGGTCGTACACACCAATCAAATGCCTAAAAGAGGGAAATATAACACATACAACAAATGAAGCAATAGTGGAAGCACTCAGTGATACTTACCATAAAAATTCCAGCAATGAAAACTACAGTCAAGAATTCCTCAAACATAAAACAAATAGAGAAGCAGCACCAGCACTAATACAGAATAACCAAGAACCTATAAATGCAGCAATTTCCGAGTATGAATTAGAAGAAGCGCACAATGAACTGAAAGAAACCTCAGCAGGGCCAGACGACATTCCCACACTATTTCTGAAAAAACTCCCACCAGCAGCAAAACTACATTTACTAGACATCTTTAACAAAATTTGGACGGAGCACGTATTCCCAGACATATGGCGCCAAGCATTCATCATACCTATACTCAAACAAAACAAATCACAACTTGCGCCCGAATCGTACAGACCAATATCCTTGACATGTGCTATGTGCAAATTATTAGAGAAGATAATCAACAAAAGACTTCTATGGAGCTTAGAAAATAAACACCACTTAATAAAAGAACAATCAGGATTTAGGCAGAACAGATCCACCATAGATAACATCATTGACCTTGAAACCCACATACAAGAAGCTTTCAATAGCAAGCAGCACTGCCTCGCAGTGTATTTTGACATGAAGAAAGCATTTGATACTACATGGAGGTATGATATTATCTCAAAATTACAATCATGGGGCTACGATGGAAACATAATCGCTTTTATTTCCAATTTCCTGGAAAGGAGAAGATATCAAGTTCGCTCAAACGGAGTCTTGTCGAAGCCCAGATCACAGGAAAATGGCATTCCTCAGGGATCAGTTATTAGTCCAACACTGTTTTTGATTGCGGTCAATGATATAATAAATGAAATCGAAAAACCAGTTCAGGTACGATTATACGCGGATGATATGATAGTATTTGTAAGAGGCAGAAACCTAACGACTAATACACACTTGATACAAAACACTATAAATAAGCTAGAGCACTGGTCATCACGTTCTGGACTAGCGTTCTCACCAGAAAAGACTAAATGCATCATTTTTTCAAAGAAAAGGACAGATGATAGAGTATCACTAAATCTGAACAAAACAAATCTTGAACAAACGTCGGACATAAAATTCCTAGGTCTCATATTTGACAGTCAGCTCTCATGGAAGAAACACATTGCATACTTAATCAAAACGTGCGAGAAGAGGATGATTGTATTAAAATACCTAGCTAACAGGCACTGGGGAGCCGAAGGCCGAGCCCTCATGATAATATACCGGTCACTGATAAGATCGAAAATTGACTATGGCAGTATCGTTTATGCTTCAGCTAGGCACTCCACCCTTAAACCATTAGATAGCATACATCACAGAGCACTTCGATTGATACTGGGAGCATTCATAACAACACCCATACAAAGCTTGTATTGTGAATCCGGAGAACTATCCCTGAACGACAGAAGAACAATGTTAAGTCTAGCATACGCCACCAAAATCGCTTCAAATAAGAATGTACCGGCTCACACAAACATTCTCCAAATCAACGCAGGCATTCGAATGAGCCACTCCAATGTCATTCACGGAAAGCCATTCCAACAGAGAATTTCCTACTACTTGAGAAAGCTTGAAGTTCCTGTCCTGCCCACCGTGACCCTTGGGAGCGATACGGATATTCCACCTTGGACTCTGCACAGGCCAAATGTAAATAAAGAACTCACAAAACTAAATAAAGCAGATACTCCATCACCAGTAATAATACAAAACTTCCAGGAAATAGTTCACAAGTACACAAACTACAAAGAAATATATACAGATGCATCAAAGATAGACAACAAAGTAGGTTTAGCTGTTGTAACATCTACGACTACACTCACAGTCAAATTACCAGATGCAGCTACAATTCTGACTGGAGAGTTATATGCACTACTAGAAGCAGTGAGATTGATAAAGGACCAGAACATCCACCAATCCTTGATAATAACGGACTCACTTAGCTCTCTCATACTAATCGAACAGATATACACAAACAATCATCTGGTACGTGAAATCAAACAAATCCTACATACGTTGCATTTGGAAACTCACGATGTAATTCTGATATGGGCTCCTTCTCATGTCGGCATCAAAGGCAACGAAATGGCCGACAGACACGCAAAAGCAGCTGCTAGCCTAAATAGTACGTCATCTGTTAGCATCCCAGCCTCTGACATCAAAACATGTTTGAAAAACAAGTTCATCGACGCCTGGAACAACAACTGGCAGAACAATCCGTCAAAGCTACTCGACTTGAAGCCTAAATTTGGACCATGGACTACAGCTACAACCAACAGAAGACTCCAAACGTTGATAACCCGTCTCCGACTAGGACACACCAGGGCCACCCATGAATATCTCATAACTCAAGAGCCAGAACCCCTGTGCGAAGTTTGTGAAGTGACACTGAGTGTTAAACATATACTTGTAGAATGTCCCCTTTTAGAATACCAAAGACTTGAATGTAACCTCACATCACAGACCTTAAACGATATTTTAGGACCACATTGCCATGTACACAACTTAGTAAGATTCCTACAGCTAACCAATGTATTTTATAAATTGTAATTTTAGCCATTGCCGCTAATGGCCATAAGGTCGAAGCGGTTAAATAAAAAAAAAAAAAAAGTCATAAGCTGTGGTGCACAATGATTCTTGTTCAACCTGTAACTTTGCATGACTTCATTTTGAATTTTACCTCTCAACTCCAACTTCAACAATGGATCCAATGGTTTTATATATGGCAGCAAACTCATTAGAAAATAGTAGTCATCTCCATCTTCTTGGGGTTTCTCGTTTTTCTTTTGAATATTCAAAATAGCGTTGATTTTCTGTTTTTCCAACTGGATCATTTTCTTTTCAACATCAGCTTTAGAAGAAGTTGCAGACTTTGCTCTATGAGGTCGAGCTCTAAACAAGTTAGAGTTTTTGGCTGAAGTTGAGTTCGTAGGTAAGCTTTCATTAGTTGGTTTTCCAACTGGAGGCGTTTCTTCTAGAACTTAAGAAGGAAGAATATTTGGTTCATCCACCTCTTCCCCTTCCCCCATGTCCTCCAACAAATCTTCGCTCTCCTCATCATTTGAAATTAAATCGGTTGTTGTCGAAAGACTTCCAACCATTTTAGCAGGGGCTATAGTATCTTTTGTAAACCGCATTAGCTCGAAAAAGCGCCATTTACTTTTTGCTGGGATTGCACCTGATCCTGATCTTGGAGGTTAAGTAAATTCTCTTCTAAATTTATCTTTTAAATTCTTTCACTTCTTCTTTGTCTGATCCCCTGGAAAAAAACCTTTGTTTTATTGCAGCACATAAATATACATGCATTGGTTTTTATTGATTTTTGTATTGATTTGGTGTGTTTTTAAGTTGATCATAGTAATAATTAAACTTTTGAAACAAAAATTTTATTTTTTAGGTTTTTGGCGACTGGCGCAAGTTTTACACATTTGGCTTTTGAATTTCGACTAGGACGGCCAGATAGTGTACAGTACATGTAAGGCTATCGTCGAAGAATTCGGTAAAGAATACATACCGGAACCCACTGAGGAAAGTCTGAAACTTATCGCCGAAAGGTACATGGAGCTGTGGAAATTTCCTAATTGCATTGGGGCGATTGAAGGTTGACATTGTGAGCTAAAGTGCCCTCCCCATGCGGGATCTACATGTTTTAACTATCTCAAATATCATTCAATTGTGCTGATGCAGACAAGAAATTTCTAGTAATTGACGTTGGTGCATTGGGAAAACAGAGTGATGGGGGAATCTTCACAGCCACTGAACTATACCGCAGATTGGAAGCCCATCAACTCAGTGTGCCGCCAAAAATGATACTTCCAGGCACAACCCTCAGTGTATCACCAGTTCTAATTGGGGATGAAGCATTTCCTCTCAAGCCTGATTTGATGAGACCCTATCCATTAAAAAGACTTACGCCAGAAAATGAACAATTTAATTCCGACTTATCGTGCGCACGGAAAACAATCGAATGCGCCTTTGGTATACTCCGTGCTAAGTGGCGATTTTTAGGATCTGCTCTTGAAATTCCCAGCATCCAAAAAGTCAGTTTGCTAGTTCAAACTGCGTGTACTCTTCATAACATCGTTAGAACCAAAGATGGAACAAAAGACCATGGTTACGTGGCTTACATGAGAGGAGAGCTTATCGAAGAACTGCCAAGAGTCAATGAGTATACTCTTAGGAACCCCTCCACAGAAGCCGTGATGGTACGAAACAAATACAAGTACTATTTTGTACAGCGAAAACAGCAGAAAATGAATGAAGTGAGTAGCGGTTAAAAAGGGAACAAGAAACTGAAGTACAATATTAGCTTTCGCGTACTTATATTCATGGTAATCTCAAATGAAGTATGAAAAATGGGACCCAGGTTATAAGTTTATCGTTGTAAATAAAATACATATTTAATTACATCTCAGCATTATTTTTTTTTAATATTTGAAATATATCGTTTACTGGTTGTGTTTTACTGGTTGTGTACTGGATGTAGAACTCTCTTACAAAAAACAATACAATGTCAAACTGCAATTTGGTTTGTACCAATTGAAATATACGAGTATAACGTTATTCAATTTTCGTATCTGTGTTTTTACTGTTTGTAGAACTAGCTTTCAAAAAACAATAAGTTGTTATAACTGTATTCCATGTATATAATTTGAAATATAACGTTTTTTTCTATGGTATTTGTGTTTTTCCGGTTGTAGACTTACCTTAAAACATATGATACGTATTTGTATGTACGCTACTTTACCTTCCCATTTCAATAACAGCTTGAGTCAAATCAATTACATTGAATTTACAATTTGTTACAACTAAAAATTGTTTTACTTTAATCCAAAATTGTATCAGCAACAGTTCAAACTTTAGTTTACAATAAGCATTTTAGGACTGATTTTTTGAAAACGGCTCTTGTACTTTTTGCTTGAAAACTGCCCCTAAAAATACCACCTTTTCATAGAAATAATTTTATTAATTTACCTGACATTTCAAACGCTGCTCCCACTTCATCCCACAGCTTCCTCGTCAACGTAGTGTTCTTAAAGTTGCTGTCTTTATCATTCCACAATGATGAACGACACTGAACTTCACATATCAAACTTTCAATTTGGGTATTATTAAGCTTTTTCAAAGCAACAATGTTCATTTTCTTGGTCGGAGGCCCACGTGGTTCTAGCTCCTCTGACATCTTGAACTAGACTGAAAACCGTGGGAAGAGCACGACTCATCTGAGCATTGAGCGTCGTACACAAAGTAATCGGGCAGGGTTTGGCGGTGCCTTCGACGCTAGGCGGCGCCACTCATTGCCGCTCACCGCTCAGGTCTATCGTGACACCCCTCTTCAAATTTGCACGGCAACATATGGAGCCCGATTGCAGAGCGGTGGCAGAGCGATGCCGCTCTGACGCTAGACGCTTGACGCTAGGCGCTCACTGCTCGTATCGTGTCCGGGGTCCGGGGCCTAATAGTATCATGCTCCAGGGCATAAAAATATTACAAATGAACCGTTAGTGAACCCTGAAGGCATACATACCACCGTTGCACATAAAACTCGGCCTGATGAAACATTTTGTCAAGGCTATGCCTAAAGATGGTAGTGGATTTTCATACCTGGAAGAAAAATTCCCTAAACTCAGCCAGACAAACATGAACAAGGGAATTTTTGTTGGTCCACAGATACGAGAACTGATAAAGGATAAGAATTTTGAAGCAAAGCTGAATACCTAGTCAGGAAATGTTTTGTGAATGTAGTCCATAATTTTCTAGGCAACCGTAGAGCGAAAAATTACACAGATTTAATTATGGAACTTATAATCTCATACCGTCAGGCTTTGGGATGCAACATGTAACTTAAAATACATACGCTGTTGGAAAGAGACCAACCAGAAGCCAAATACTTCCGAAAATCATAACTGTTTGTTGTAATTAAGTAGTAATATAAGTAGATGTAGCTGATTTTTGTTATTTTCATGAAAATATACGTTTCTATGTCACAAAGAAACCTGTCGTATTGCAGGAGGTATACGTAATCTATTTTGTTCTAAATGTGTACCTAGAGCACTGTTCTGAAAAACTGCAGAATCTGCGCTTGACCCAAATGATCCCACATCGATAAATATGAATTTATAATCAGCGTCTGCCTATGCCATCAAAACTAGAGAGAAGTATTTTTTGTAATTAAAAAAATTTGATCCGCTATGTGAAGGTATAATAACGCGAATATGTTTCCCCTCCACGGCTCCTATGGCATTTGGAAACTTTGTTCTGGCAAAAAATTGATCGGCAATCAGCAGCCACTCATCTTCTGTTCGTTTTCCGGGCATATAAAGCGGTTATAATTTATTCCAGATAACTTGGCATGTATCAAATAATACTATTTTTAGCAAAGTAGAAGGTGCTACTAAGTATTCATAAGAAAGTGTGATAAAACTTATTCCAGTTGCTAGATACCTGCAATGAAATGAATACAGGTGTATTATTTTCAGGTAGGGATGTGCAAAGTAAGTGGCAAAATCTGCGATCTTGTTTCTCGCGTGAACTTCGGAGCCAAAAGATGACGAAGTCTGGACAGGCACCATCCCGTAGACGAAAAAACATTTATTTTGACAAAATGCTATTTTTACTACCCTGCATGGATCATAGGGACACTGAAACTAATGTCAATGTGGGAGATGACAATGTAAATGGATTACCTGCATCAAAATACCTTACAGGAGATACAACTGCACGAACACCTACTACTTCAAAACGTTGCTCCTCAACAACAACATCCAAAACTAAACCGGCCAAATCTCCACGTTATGAAGAGCAATTATTAAATATTCTCCGAAATAAACAGAAAGATGAAAAAGATGACGCTGATGTACACTTCGGCCTGTCGTTGGTTCCACGCTTGAAACTTTTGAACCCAGCAGATAAACTACATGCTCAAATCGACATTCTAAATATTTTTAAGAAAATAATGAATACGAATATTTCAGGAACTCAGCAATATTCATTTCAACCAGTACCTCATTGATCAAACATCCGGCAAAATAGACAACCCCAGCAAACGTATATCTATCGGCAACACTCTAATCATCCTTCTGTTGCACCACAAGTAAACAGCTATTATACTGATTTGTTCACACCATCCACTAGTACCGTGCAATGCTACGATGAAGAAACACATTTATCAGAGGTATATACCAGTGGGCACAGAATTGTATTACAACATGAAT
Source organism: Callosobruchus maculatus (assembly GCA_951848785.1). NCBI lineage: Eukaryota > Metazoa > Arthropoda > Insecta > Coleoptera > Chrysomelidae > Callosobruchus > Callosobruchus maculatus. The sequence goes on along the minus strand of CATOUR010000067.1, from coordinate 11,094,161 downwards.
CGACACCACATACACAAAACTCTGACGGGCAAGTTCATCCGCAGGTTATATCCCCTGAAATATCATCCCAGGAATCACAGGATTCTCAAGACACTGCAGCAAGTTACCTTTCAGCATCTTCTCCACATTCTCCGGCTTCAGAGTTATATGACCTATAACATTCTGCAAGGGGGTGAGACGTGCTGAAATCTGATTTTCGCAGCAATTTATATGTTGCTTTACTGGAACAATTTCACGTCAAACTACTTATTTTACACATAAGCTAATGTTATAATCAAGACAGAAAAATAAAACAATTAAATACTTTACCTTAAAGTTACACTTAATCTTTCTTCTGGTGGAATGCCTAGGCGCATGTTTGTATTTTGGTATGAAATATCATCCTTGATATATGACAACAGTTCATCAAAACTTTCCTTACTCATACGAAAGCACTTGAAAAATTTATCAGGATAATTTCTTAAGAAATGGAATAAGGTGTAAAATTTGCCTTTCAACAATCTATCACAATAAGTTGGATGGACCCAATATTTTCTTTTTAGTCTTTTTTCTTTCTTCTGAAAATTTCAAGAGCACACACAATACTCGTCGTTTCAAAATTCATTCTGCACTCACACAACGACTTTGAGTCAGCAAATGTGCGCTAGTTCATATAAAACATTCACCCTACGACTAGTTGGCTGACACAAATGTCGAGAGCTGTCGGCATGGCCCCACGACAGCTTATCGTGTCGTTGACCAGTCGTCCCCGTGTGCGTATCTTCATACAATCTTCTATCCCTCAATGAAGCGACAAAACCGTTAGCCGACAGTTTGTCTACAGTGTGCGGGAGCTCGAAGTCTCCCATTCCTGTCGGGAGACCATAGACCTGCGATTTTTGGTCTCTCAACAGGCCCGTAGACGGCGATTGGGCTATAGACATGTCTACATAGACAACCTTAGACACGTCTTTGAGACCAAATCGCGCAACATGTCTACTAGTGAGTACAAGGCCTAATGGTTAGTGTGTTTTGCAACGAATGTCCAGTGCGGTAACACTAAATTTAACGTAATACATTTTGTGTCACAGACATGCGCACGATGCCAATTTTAGTATTACCGTATCAAAAGATGGTTTCAGACACTGTCTCATCAGATAAAAACCTCCAGACACATAGAATATGTACTATATCCTGTGCCACGATTTTGTACTAATAAGACAGAAAAGAAATATGCCACATACATTCATTTGTCGCATATTTTTAATTAGTAAGCATGAAATATTTGAGGTATTGACTGCCGAGAACAAATAGTTCTCGAGAACGCAACCGAGAATATTTGAGAATCGAGAACGTCTCGATTCTTTGTGCTCGAGAACCCCATCACTAGTCCGCGGTTCGGTACTTCTGTTGGACGTTGGACGGTTCACGGTGATCGGTTTGTGCCCTTTGTTTTGTGGCATGTAGGATTTTGTTATTCCCGCCAGTAGTATAGATATGCCGATTCTGAACCTCCTCTCAAGGTCATAGTTAATGGGGTAGGGGGATAACCTTGAACTTTATTTTGTGTTTTCGGGGATAACCTTGAGCTATGTTGTGTGTTTTTCATATGGGTGCCGGGTCTGATCATCCCTGAAGATCATTTTGTAACGTTCTGTTTCCAAATGTAATCGTATCTGAAGGGCTTTTTTGAATGGAGCGTTGGGTAACTTTGAGTTTTTTCGGTTTACATTGTACTTATAGACACTGATTCCCAAATATTTGTTGTTAGTGTTTGTATTGGTTGTGTGGGTGCCGGTTCTGATCCTCCCTGAAGGTCATTTTGTAACGTTCTATTTCCAAATGTGATCGTATGTGAAGGAATTTTTTGAATGGGGCGTTGGGTAACTTTGAGTTTTTCGGTTTACATTGGACTTATAGACACTGATTCCAAAAGATTTGTTGTTAGTGTTTGTATTGGTTGTATGGGTGCCGGTTCTGATCCTCCCTGAAGGTCATTTTGTAACGTTCTGTCTTTATTTTGTGTTTTCGGGGATAACTTTGAGCTATGTTGTGTGTTTTTTCATATGGGTGCCGGTTCCGATCCTCCCTGAAGGCCATTTTGTAACGTTCTGTTTCCAAATGTGATCGTATCTGAAGGTCTTTTTGAATGGGGCGTTGGGTAGCCTTGAGTCGGTTTACATTGTACTTATAGACACTGATTCCGAAATATTTGTTGTTAGTGTTTGTATTGGTTGTTTGTGTAACCTTGAGGTTTTCGGTTTTTTGTGTGGTTTTTTGTTTTTTAGGATAGTTATATAGGGTGACAGAAAAAAGTACATTGCATAGTGCCACACTAAAATAAGAAAAAATGTTTCACTATGAACATGGGTCCGCAAGACCTTCTGTTAAAAGATACGGGGGTGTTGAATTTTAATTTTATATTGGGTCTTACTTCTGTTGTACCAGCAGCTTCCTTCTTAGGGCGTTTGGTACCCATCAATATTTTCTGCAGCGTCGTGGGAACGAACAATTGCGAGCTTTCTTGGTTCGATTCCACATCTTCACCGGCAATGATTAATGGAAGTTGTTCTGCACTATAAAACGATCTTCGCAGATCAAAGGTACAATCAGGTGTTCCCTTATTTTGCGCCAAACAATACGCCCACCTCACTTTGTCGCTACCTGTAGTATATATAACCAGATTTCTTTACAATAGGTAGAAGGTGCATTCAGAGTGTGTAAAAAAATTTGTCTTTGAAGCGCATGGTCGTCAATCACCGGACCGGCACCTCTGTCCCCACCGCTGGTACATTGTAAAAATAGCCCTGTCTGATTTCGACGCTTTTATAATTTCTGCTTTTTTCCCACCTTAGTTCACAAAAGCAGTGAGGGCTAATAATGCATATAGTTATCAGGCAAACAGTATCCATAAGTGTACCAAAAATTGCCATAGATCCTAATAATAAAAAATATCTGGTAGGTCATTTATGTATAAGATAAAATAGTGATGGACCTAATTTACTTCCCTGTGGTACTCCAACTGAAATATTCTTGACGCTTGAAAAGTGTTTCCCGTTTTAGTTATCTGACTTCTATTTATTGTTAAGTGATTTTCGAAAATTTCATATACTGGCCCCCTGAATCAAATAGTGATGTAATTTCTTTAACAACTTTTCCCTGAACGAAACAAGATCGTCCATGTTGGCGCAGATAAGATGATCTTTCTCTTCTTTCTTTTTACGTTCATTGAATCGGGACATCAGTCCCGCCAAATACTGATTATAGTTCAGCGAACAACAGGGACCATTGGAGTCTATATATGATGTTGTTGGTACGAATACTACCTACCAATTTCTCCAATGCATAGACAAAGTTTTTTTTGGAAGCATGGGTTATTGTTCGTGTAATAGTTACCTTTTGAAACAAAATTAATTTTTTATCAGATGAATTATCACGAACTGCTGTTGCAGGAACAATTTTGTATATCGAATAGATTGTATGCTTTGCTTAAATGAAACATAGGGTAAATTTCGAAAACAAAAGGATGCTTTGATTGCATTATATATCAATACTAGTATTAGAAGGATTATACATATCATTAGAATGATTATACATACCATTAGAATGAATATAAAACTGTTTTGAAATATTTTGCGTACCTGTGATTATATCGAATATAGGGATTAAATTCTTTCAGTAACATGGATCTGAAACTACTGTAAATATATTTAAAGTGATGGAAAAAGCATCCAAATACTAACAATTGAAAACGTGAAAGTATTTTTTGTTTTGTGCACTTGAATTGTTGTTTCCGTAGAATACATATTTGTGGATCCTGCTTGATATTTTGTCAATGCTTGGTTTTCTTCGATAAATTCCTTCAAAAGCTTTTCAACATCTAGCAGTACATTTATTGGTTGCATATTTGTATATACCTCAGAGGTTTGAACTTTATGGAACATGAGTAGTGGTAGAACATCTCAGTCTAGATGTTAATACTGTCACTTGGAGATGGATGGTAAACGTGCAGATTACAGATTTGACGTATTCTCATCTTCAAATTTATGTACCACCACTCATACTCAGAAGTTATAAAATTTTCTACTTTAACTGTAATGCTATGTAGGATATATATCAATATACCACCTGTGTGCTTTGAAACTATGTCTGCCCTTATTATATCATACTCAAGGATATAAATTTCTTCATCTTGAATGTGTAACATGTGTTTCAGTTAAACAAAGTTTGAATGGTTTTTCTATCTATCTATTTCACTTCCCACACCGATAGGTGAGGGGAGTATTGTGATCGCGAAAATTTTCGATTTTGAGATAATACACTTTTTGGGCGTTTTATGATGTCTACATAACGAAAATCCACGTCACCCATTTCCGTCGGTCGGTCTGTCTGTCTGTCGGTCTGTCTGTACGCGTCTAGCCACCTAATCTCAGTAACCGCTGCGTTCATTGTGATGAAATTTGGGCAGTGATATGCTGTGGTGTCGTAGTAGGTAATGTTTCTATAATTTCGAAAATCGGTGCATGGGCGGCGGAGTAATTAACAAAAAACTAAAAAAGTTAAATATCAAACCTTGTTTTAGGCGTTTTAGGGGTTCCTGACCATTTTCCACTTTTTGGGTGGGGCTGAAATTGAGGTGGTTGGGGGGTGGGGGGGGTTGTAAAATTGAAAAAATTTGTTGTATTCATAATAGTCTGTCCATTGACCTGTAGAAGAAATACGACATATTAAACCTTTTTAGGTCTATCTGAACATTGACTTGCCTATTACAGAAACCAATTTTGTGATGTGTACATATGAGTTTTGCTTTATTTCGTTCTATGTATATTGCGTAAAGCAAAAATTATTGAATTATTGGTTTTAAGGAAATTTTGACACAGAATTTACTGCCGCAGAGAGAATAGAAAACGAATCTGTTTTTTGAAAAACCGTGTCAGTGGCGACCCAGCAATAATAAAAAAACCAAAAATATAAAATCAGCTTAAATTTCGTTATTAGACAGGTTGGAGGATCTTGATCGTTTCGCATCGTCCAGTTGAAGCATGCAGAAAAAAACTGTGGCGTCCTAGTCCCTAAGGAGGGAGACGCAAGAAATTATTTACGATGTTTTTTTGTGCGGGCGGGTGGGCGATGATTTAGTTGCAAGATGATTTCAGACTATAGCTTCATGCAATGGGAAAGAATAATGTGTGGGAAGTACTGAGTCAATCAACTTGACTCCATTTTTTATCTGATAATATAATATGAGATAATCTGTGTTTAAGTGGTATATGAGATTCGTACGTTATTACTTCCCACACCGATAGGTGAGGGGAGTATTGTTACCGCGAAAATTTTCGATTTTGAGAAAATACGCTTTTTTGGACGTGTTATGATGTCTACATACCGAAAATCCACATCCACATCATGCATTTCCGTCGGTTTGTCGGTCTGTCTGTCTGTTGGTGTTTTTTCTAACGTCGTAATCTCAGTAACCGCTGCATGGATTGTGATGAAATTTGGGCAGCGATATGTTGTGATGTCGTAGTAGGTAATAATTTTGGAAATCGTTATACGGGGGTGGAGTAATTAGCAAAAAAATGAAAAATTTCAAATATTCCTCAAACTTCGTTTTTATGCGTATTAGGGGTTCCTGATCATTTTCGACTTTTTTTGGGTGGGGGTGAATTTGGGGTGGTTGGGGTTGTATTCATAATGGGCTGTCCAATGACCTGTGAATGAAAGACCTAGCGGCATAATACACTTTTTTAGGTGCATCCGAACATTGCCTTGCTTATAATAGAAACCAAGGGACTTAGAATTCGTGATGTACATATCCGAGTGTTGTTTTAGATTGCGTCACGCGAAAATTATAGAATTGATTTTAATGAAATTTTGATTCAGTATTGCTGCCGCGGCGAGGATAGAAAACTCGTATGTTTTGGAAAAATCGTGTCAGTGGCAGCGCAGCAGTAATAAAAAAACTAAAAATATAAAAAAAGCTCAAACTTTTGTTTTTTAGGTGTTTTAGGGGTTCCTGATCATTTTTTGCTTTTTTTGGGGTGTGGGTGAAATTGGGTCGGTTAGGTTAGGTGGTCAAAAATGCTATTCATAATAGGCTGTCCATTGACCCGTGAAAGAAAGACCTAGCGGCATAATAGATGTTTGTTAGGTCCATACGGACACTGCCTTGGCTATTACAGAAATCAAGGGACTTTGAATTGTCTGATGTATATATATATACGAGTATTGCTTTAGATCGTTCTGAATTTAGTAACATGGAAATTATGGAATTGATTTTAATGAAATTTAGACACAATATTATTACCGTGGCGAGGATGAAGAATGCTATAGCTTTTAAAAATCGTGTGTGTGGCGGCGCAGCAATAATAAAAAACTAAAAATATAATAATAGCTCAAACCTCGTTTTTAAGCAATTTAAGGGTTCCCGATTGTTTCGTTTCGTCCAGATGAAGCTGGCAGAATCAAAAATTGTGGTGTTTTAGTTCCTACGGAGACTTAGGAAACTATTATTCACTAGTTTTTGTGTTGGATATTGTTTGAGGACATGCGAACGATTACTTGGTTGCAAGGGTATCTCAGACTATAGCTTCATGCAAAGGGAATATAATCAAATGGTATCACTGTTATGTGTGGGAAGTACCGAGTCAATCAACTTGACTCTATTTTTTCTTGTAATGGCTATGAGGTCTCACCATAATAATGTCTATTCTTTGAGTTTCTCTATTCAGTTTGTACAATATTCACATTGGATACATTCTTAAGTATTTCTTCCTTCATTGTTACAGATGCCCACTAATGTCTGGGACAGCTGGGACGATCAGTTCGAACAGCCTCTACCAAAGTGCTCAAGACTAAGCTCGCAAACGTTCGTTGCCACTGCTGACCCCTCCGGTGTGTGGTCAAGTCCAACCTGCATCAGAAAAAGAACGGCACCGCGGAAAGTATCGACGGGTACCAAATGCCTTAAGAAGGAAGAGGTGGCGTCCAAAAGGAAGCTGGTGGCACAACTGAAGTCGAGAAAGACGGCGGAAAGCCTACTATCGACTGTGACACAGCATTCGAAGTGGAACGATGGTGCTAAGTTCAAGTTGTGCAAGTCCGCATTCAGGACTTACAAAGCCTAATGGACTAGTATCACGAGGTTAAGAACAATGATTTAATTATTATGACCGCTTAGTGCATACAAAAATAAACGTTCTGCTGCATTTCGTTACTTTCTACATCATTTTGTTTTTTAGTAATTCCATTCTAAAGTTTAAAGAACGGAATTCAAATTCAGCCAATCACTGCCAACCGCGCGAATTATCAGCAGTGCATTGTTGCCAAGAACAGCTCCGACTCGCAAAACATTTACATTTCACATAAACATGTTATTTGCTATCCCAACTGTTATAAATATTTTGAAACTCACTTCTTAGCTTTCACATTTCTCATCTCCGTATTGAAGAACTGCATATTATCCACATAAAAGTCGTTCACCATAGCCATATCAACTTTAGGCAGGTTATCTGAATCGGCTTTTGTGAATCCACTATCGATTTTACTCATACTTGTTGGTTATGTTATGATAAAATAACTTGAAACCCAGTAAAATGGAATAAAAGGATATCCTGTACAAATAAACGCAAACAAATAATAATAACTTAATAATAACTTTAAGATTGTTGGAAATTACAGCCAAAGCCCAATGGAATTTGGAAGTGACAATGACCGAATGACGATTGATTGACAGGATTGACGGATCGAACCTTAACTTAGCTTTCGGAAGAGTTGTTCCAAATTATGGTTCTATCACCGTCCTAGAACTGTTTTCATCAAACCCCGCCCATTTTACAGTTCTAAAAACGGTGATTGGTTGGTCCACCAGCGTACCAACCAATCATCGATTCTAGAATCACAAAATGGGCGGGGCACGTTGAAAACCGTTCTAGGACGGCGATAGAACCGTAATTTGGAACAGCCCTGGAATTTCGGATCACGGGACATTAAAACCACAAAACATATCAGACGGGAACAGAAGACAAGATAGATGAGCCAGCCCGCGTACAGCTCCGGCATTTCGCGCGCCATCAGAATGCGGCAACACAGCACACATATCTGTCTTTTGATTGGCTGTTCGCCTATAGGGCCGTGACGTCACGGCCCTAGGAAAATTCAAATATTTTCCTTATTTTCTTGGCTTTCCCGTGTCCAAAAAAATCGGGGAAAAAAACAGGATGATTTTTATGACGTACTCTGTCATATGCAACCATAAAAAAAAATCATGATACTAGTCCATTCCAACAAGGAGAGCTTCCTTGCTCCAATTCGAATGCTGTGTCGGAGTCGACAGTAGACTTTACTTGTCTAAACGAGGCTCCGGTTATGGCTCAGCCGACTTCCTTCCGACCGCCAACTATGCGGGCTCTGACATGTGTTGACGAAGCTAGCCCGGTGTCGTCATCGATAACTCCACTAGATGGAAAACAAGCAAACCAAATTGTCATCCTTCAGGATGTGCTTGTTACCACTGTAGTAGATTCATCAGTTACAGCATCTAGGGAGGTGGCTAGCCAACACAGTCAAAACCCGGAACCAATTGGGGTGAACGATGCGCCATCGGCACTTTCGCCGGTGCCATCTGATATCCGGAGGGACTTGCCGCCAACGCCCAGGACACCTAAAATGCTAGCTAGGCAACCATCCAAAGTGAACAGCGAGAGTGGTAGCGAGAGCGATGACGATATACCGACAATACCAACATCGGATCGTATGCGCTTCTCCATGCGTGCCGTGGAGATGATGGTGTTTGAGACCGATCAGCTAAAAAAAGCGGGCGATGCTTCAGAAGTTCAGCGAGAAGAAGCAACGCATCCAGCATGATCGGTCTAAACTTACCGAAGAAGAGCAGTCCATCATCAAGGAGAAGCAAAAGCTCCGGTCACAAATGCAGCGGCTTGATGAGCAGCATCAGCATGTCCGGAGTAAGCTGCAGGAGTTCGAGAGTGGTAAAGTCGATGTAATCGCCATCGAGAAAAAATTAGCTATGGTGGAGGCTGACATTGAAAAAACATTGGCTCGGATAGATAGCATTAAAAATATAGCAGACGTTTACAGCCGTCTATCCGAAAATAAGTGAATGTGGTGTGCGTATACACGGTGTCCCACGACGATTAAGACAAGCAATATATCGGAACTGTGCAGTAGTAGAGAATTATAATTTGGAGATTTAGATGTTTATATGTATATTTTTATATTTTATATAAAGTTTTTTTGTTATTTTTTTAATGGTAGTATATATGTATATTTTCAATTCTTTCTCGAATAAATAATAATAAAAAAGTATATAAATAATCTGAAGTATTGTATAAATGTATATTTTTTCATTTTTTATGTATATAATACAATAATGATAAAAAATATATTTATTGAGAAATTTATATTTTTTCTTTAATAAATGAGGCAATAAATATCAAAAACTGTAAGCTTATACACCATTACGCTAGTTATTGTATAGATGTATATTCTCAAGATTTCATGTAGGTATATATTATAATAATAAAAAAATATATTTATTGAGAAATTTAGATTTTTTCTTTAATGATCGAAGAGCGGTATCAAACCTTTTCTCCTACTTTTGGAAATAAAATAGCGGTTTTTTATTTAGTTTATTATTTAATTATGACTTAATCTCTAATAACATAAAATATGCCTAACGTAATATGAATGGAAGATTTTATTTAATTTAAATTACTCAACCGTACTACTTCGCTTCTTCTCACATCATTTTCTCCCTCTTGGAGAGGAAAGGGGGAGGATCTCGTATAACCAAGTGCAAGTATTATGGTTTTGCCCAAAAATTATAACATCATCGTAACAACATATTTTGAAAGATCGATATCACAAAGTGCGAGTATAATAAACAACATTCAATATTTTATCATATTACTATTACAAAGCACAAAGCAGTGTGAATACATTAGCTCGGATAGATAGAATGCTAAAAATGTAGTCGATGCTTACAGCAGTCTATCGGCAAAATAAGTGAATATGGTATGAGTACACAGGGTGTCCCACGACGATTAAGACAAGCAATATATCGGAACTGGGCAGTAGTAGAGAATTATAATTTTGGGGGTGTGCACAAACAACAACAAACAAAATCTTTTCCTATTATTGCTCCGACAACGCATAAAAAAGTATTCAACGCAGTTGTTTTTATGCGTTATACAATACAAAATAAAATTATTTTTTATTAAACTTGACTGAAAATATAATCAGATAGGAAAGCCTCCCCTCCTCTACTTTATTCTCCCATCAGTGTATATCGTTAAAGTAAAGCAAAAAAAGAAGATCCGCCTACTTGCCAGCTGGTGTACGTAAGATTATTAGTGGAAATAGAGAACATTTCGCATGCGCGATATCAGCCACTTCTAAAACGCTAACAACCCTCCCTATTTTAGATAGATATGTACTACTGTTGTCAACGCACATATTCGTGGTGGGCAGAACATAAATCCCTATTGGTGAAACTGTTATCCCCTCCCATCTAAGTATTTGTTTACAAACTTAACCATCTCCTCCCTCCGATTTTATAATTACATTATACCTGTGATTTTTTTTTTATAAATACATCTTCATTCTGCAAGGTTCTTCAGTTCTACGTTCTTCAGAAAATCGTACCGTTCCATAGAAAACATATTGTATATGATAGTTATATCATCAGTATTATGGCCGCAACCAATAATCAAGATGTTATAGTCATCGGAGACGACTTACACCTTCTTCTGCAGGAGTTTGAAGGGGGGTTGTCATTTACACAGTTGGCTGTCGATGTCCAAGAAGAACGTCAAGAAATTGTCCAGGTGGACCCACCAGCCGGAAACAACACCCTTGCAGTCCAAGAAGAACTTCAAGAAATAGTCCAGGTGAACCCACCAGCCGAAAACAATACCCCTGTAGCGATAGGAGCTGGCGTGGACACAAGACAAGCATCTACAAGTAGAGCGCTAGCGACAGAAAAATAAGAAAAGCACCTACCAAGCCTTGTGGAAACTTATTAAGACAAACCTTGGAAAAATCAAAAAAATCTTCGACAACAGACATCCACGACCAAACGGAAGCACTAAGATGTGGTGTCCAGCAAATCAAGGATCAAATCGCAGATACTGAGCGTTAGCTAGTAGAGGAGATGACATTAACCGATAGTTTGAACGCTGCTCAAGCTTCCGAGGACTTACAGTTGAAGAAAGTTGAGGCTGAGAGGAAAAAGCTGAAGGAACGCATGGCCAAGAGAAAGCGGGAGCTGGATGACTGTCACAAAAGAATCGAGACACTGAGAATGGCAACATTGCAAAAAAGAAGTAAACTACAAGAAGAAAAGGAGCGCGTTCTATCATTCTTTGATATATAAAAATATAAGATAAAATGTTATACATTGTAGTATTCGCGGTCTTTCACTTTTATAAGAATATTAAATAAAAAACAAGTAAACAAGTTATGCTTTTTTTTAAATCCGCCCCTCATGTAGAAATACAATAATCGTGGTAATCTTACTTATTGATTCAAAGCGCAAAGCGGTGTGCTGATAGATAGAATACTAAAATGTAGCCTAAAATAAGTGAATGTGGTGAGTGTATACAACATCAAACAAAATCTTTTCCTATTATTGCTCCGACAATGCGTTATACAATCACTGTACACATCGAAAAATAATTTTTTTTTTATTAAACTTGACTGAAAAATATAGATTTGTATTATATTGAAGGCGCTCATTTTTTTGGCGCAAAAGTATATGCATTTAAACAGGAAAACTTAACGCAAATATTAGCCAACAAAATGTATCCCAAGCAGCATTACAGGAAATAATAGGTATCAACAAAACAGAGAAAAGTATTATACAAAAACAACGATACAGGCCCCTTCACCGTATTAGTCGAAGCCACGGAAGACTCCGGGATACAAGTAGGTAGAAGACGGTATTTACAACTAGAAAAAGACATTTTTAACCTTAAACTCAAAGACATTAAAAGAATTCAGGTAAAAGGGAGAAACAGAATTGGGGTTGAATTCCTAAATTACAAAGTAGCTAATGAATTTGTGAATAAAACACTACAGGGCTACAGAATATTCATACCGTACAGCAGGGTTACTTGCAGAGGTATCATCAGGCAAGTCGACATTAGTTTCTCTATGGAGGAACTGATAAGGGAAATCGTCTCCCCTGTCAAAATCCTTGAGCTAAAAAGAATGAACCGCAAAGTAATTATAGATGGCGAGGTGAACTATACCCCCACGGGAACAATACTTATCACCTTTGAGGGTATAGTTCGACCTAAAGACGTTAGTATATTTTATTTAATATTTCCAGTGAGCACATACATTCCTCCAGTCACACAATGCTTCTCATGCCTCATGTATGGTCATACAAAAGCGCAATGTAAAGGCAAACCTAGGTGCTTTAACTGTGGATCCAATGAGCACACATGTAGAGAAGGGGAAAGCCCAGCGTGTACAACTAATTGCGTATACTGTAACCAAGAGCACAGGTCGACTCACAGAAAATGTCCTGAATATGAGCGACAACTTAATATAAAAAAAATCATGGTATACGAGAACTTAACCTTCTTTGATGCAAACCTAAAATGCCCAAAAACATATAACCGACAACAGCCAAATCATCCACAAAACATAATAAACACAGCCGACTTCCCAACACTGCCCCCAAACACTCACCCCCATCCACATCAAACACAGTAAGTGTGGCAAATAGAAGAGCCTTTGACTTTGCTAATACTATAAAAACGAAACGATCTTTCCAACATACCCTAACACAACCACCAAAAAAAAGAACCCCCACACAAAACACAGGATATAATAGAGAAGCCCACAACCAATTATTAATAAACAGTAATGGTAGAATCCCAAACCAACCTAGTACCTCCCAATTCAGACAACAGTCACAAAACCACAGCCCATACCAAACATAAATAAATAGTCAGACATATACCAACCAGCCTAATAGTGCCCATCAAACATCAACCTACGACAATGACATAGTACAAAGAATATTCAACAACTTCATCACATAAAATTCCATAACCCAAGAAAAAATCAAAGACTTAATAGACGCACATTTCACACAAAATACCCCAACCTCCCCATAAACCAAATTCAAACAAAGAAGCCGGCCGTCATCTGCGGAACGTCCATGACACATAAACTCAAAATCCTACAGTGGAACATAAGAAGCGCATATAAAATCATCGCCTAGTATGCCGACATTTACGATTATCCACACATCCCCATCTATAATAATATGATGACATTGCCAATGGTTGATGTGCTATTAAAGTAGTGAGTTGGTACCTCTACCCATCAACCTGAAAGTTAATTATACGAGATGGGTGGAGTTTAAGGAATTGAAATGGCGGTCGAAACCGGGGGAAAGTAAAATATGAGTACGACGAGCGAAATATACCGTTATAGATTTAAATATTCGGGCGATCAGAGACCGATCAGAGGCGATCCACATGCAGGCCTCACAATGAACTGTTTTTTTTTTCAGAATCGCCTATCATAACTATTTGCATTATTAGCCCTCTTTTTTTCAATCAACTACCTCCATTATAACTGCTTTTGTGAGGCCTATGGGCTTCCTTTTTAAATAGTTATGGTATGTTTTGGTTGGGAACTTAGGATTGTGTTGCCAAACCACATATTTTAAAAAATCTTACGTTTAAAAATAACAAAGCCATTAGGCGAAGCCGCGATGAATTTTTTTCTGTCAGGTGAAAAAGGTTTTTGAAAAAAAGTACGAAAGTTTTTTTTAAAACAACAGGATCGTTTATTGGTTAATACAAAAAGCTCTTTATTATTATGTCTCCTCCTCGCTATCTATAGGAAAAGCGCCTCATGTCTCCTCCTCGCTATCTATAGGAAAAGGCAATTCCACTCCTGGATTCCCAGACCAGACGGACTTACGAACTGATACTATGACACGAGAGCTGAGGTCCCACGGACCGTTCTGATAATCAACAATGATTTGGCTTAACTCGATGTTACTAGTTCTCGTTTGGAGTCAGTTACAGCTCAAACTTCGTTTTTACGCGTTTTAGGGGTTTTTGATCATTTTTCTACTTTTTCTTGAGAGGGGGGTGAATAGAAGTAGTGTGATGGTATTTGACTACTTCTGGTAACAAATAATGTGAAAGATATGTATATTTTTCAAAACAATGCTCACTAAGCGATCTCACTGTTGCGAGTAGCAGCTAGTGCTACTACTGCCAATAGAAACTGACAATTAAGGGATGTATGTGCACCAAATATTGCCACCTTAAGAGTAGTTCCCTTATATAATGCATGTTTTTTCATTGTAAAGAAATAAAAATGTGAATATACATTAAGGACCATGTTTTCTATCACATAAGTTACAGATACGTTAATAAAATGACCACGTAGTCCTTTGTAAGGGACTCACATGACAATATTAGGCTCACTAGTGTTCCTTTTATTGCCATACTACATAACTCATAAAAACTGCTAGCAAGACAAACAGCATAATGGAAAAATGAACAAATAAAAGACGTAAAGCTTACACAACCTCCATTAGGGATAGTGTTAAAAAAAATGCGCAAGTACTCCTAATGACAATTGGCATCGATTGTTGCCATTTGACATGCGCATGAATAATATGCCTTCTTTGGGGTGGCATTATTAGGATCTATGGCAATTTTTGGTACACTTATGGATACTGTTTGCCTGATAACTATATGCATTATTAGCCCTCACTGCTTTTGTGAACTAAGGTGGGAAAAAAAAGCAGAAATTATAAAAGCGTCGAAATCAGACAGGCCTATTTTTACAATGTACCAGCAGTGGGCACATAGGTGCCGGTCCGGTGATTGACGACCATGCGCTTCAAAGACAAATTTTTCACACACTCTGAATGCACCTTCTACCTATTGTAAAGAAATCTGGTTATATATACTACAGGTAGCGACAAAGTGAGGTGGGCGTATTGTTTGGCGCAAAATAAGGGAACACCTGATTGTACCTTTGATCTGCGAAGATCGTTTTATAGTCACGAACAACTTCCATTAATCATTGCCGGTGAAGATGTAGAATTGAACAAAGAAAGCTCGCAATTGTTCGTTCCCACGACGCTGCAGAAAATATTGATGGGTACCAAACGCCCTAAGAAGGAAGCTGGGGCCTATAACACAAGCCGTACAAGTCCTACAATTGTAAAAATATATTTTACACTTGTAGCATTTTCATAACACAACTCATCTTGTAATTACCCGTACGGCACCAGTAATTACGGAAGAATTTCTACGTGTGTATATGTATTCTGTAACACAAAGTTAACAATTGTATTGTTGTGTTACAGAATTTTCTACAAGTGTAGATAATGTTTTACCTATCTTCAGCTCTGGGTAAATGTACAGTGTAACGGCAACTTCCGTACTGTGAACACGTACGTGTACATACATATCTGTACCCAATATGTGGTCGAGTGATTCCGAAAGTGACTTTGAAGATTTGCCGAGACAATATCGGTTTAATATAAGGAAAGACTTCGCTTTTCTCACTGATAACGAATTCAACGAAAGATTTCGTCTAAACCGATGCCAACTTGAAAATCTTCTTCGAGATATTGGACCAAGGCTTGCAAATACAACAGTCCGATGGTATGGATTGACCCCACCGCAGAAGACATTAATTGCCCTACACTGGTTGGGGAATGGAGGTCAGTACCATGGTGTTTGCGATATGCATGGGGTATCAAAAATGACTGTGTGTAGATGCGTACATGACACTGTTAATGCTGTTAATGAAATAAAATTCGATGAAATAGTGTCATGGCCCCATAATATGTTCGATGTTGTACAAAGATTTTATGCAATAGCCGGTTTTCCTGAAGTATGTGGTGCAGTGGATGGAACACTTATAACTATAGACGCTCCCAGAATTAACGAACCAGCCTATGTGGATCGCCATGGTAAACACTCAATCAATTGTATGGCTGTTTGTGGTCCAGATCTAACATTCTACTATGTTAGTGCCAACTGGCCTGGTAGTGTTCACGACGCACGGGTACTTCGAAATAGTTCCTTATTTCGCAGAATGGAAAATGGTTGGAGACCACATCCCAATGGTGTAATTCTTGGAGACTCGGCGTATCCACTGAAGGAATGGTTGATTCCACCAACATATGAAGATCCATTAAATCAAGCCCAGAATAATTTCAACAGGGCACATAAACGAACAAGAAGATTAATTGAAAATGCTTTCGGTATTTTAAAAGAAAAATTTCCTTGTTTGAATCATTTACGTGTCGATCCTGTATTTGCCGTAAATATTTTTAAATGTTGTACGACTCAATGTAATATATCAAAAAATGGTCACGAAGCAGAAGATGTCGCAGTACAAGAGGATGAAGACGACCTAGATGCAGAAAATGATGAAAAATCCCGAAGATTATGCACCTGGGGCCCAAGCTAGATTACAAGAACTCATAAATTTTTTTGGACGAAATTAACTTTATTGTAGTGAGAAGGTGAATATAGGTACCATAAAAATATTGGCTTGTTTTATAAGTAGTTTATTAAATACATAATATTATATATCAACACGTTTTATAATTTCCAAAATAAACACGAAAATAACACAACTAAATAATTACTACAATATTACTACAAATTTTGATAGCACCTGTCATTTTCAGTTTCATAATTATATTGTGGTAACGTTGCCGTAAACTCGGACGCGGGCAGTTTAAGTTCTTGTTCTAATTTTAGAATTTCCAGTTTAGTTCTGTAATTTTTTAATTTAAGATATTCGACTTGCAAGGTGAGCTTTTCTTGTTTTATAGCAGATACATTTTCTGTAGATATATTGTTTCCAGTAACTCGTTTTCTTTTTCCTGTAAACAAACATACTATATTAAGTTGGCTTTGTCACAATAAAGAAATTATGTGGTAAATTTTAGCAAAATTGAATATTAAATATTTGTTAAATTCAGTATTTTTTATGTATTTACAACAAATGCAAAATTTTTTAAACTTGCGAAAAAAAGTTGAATTTTGAGTGTGCCCCGCCTGGGCTCGTGGGATTACTTAATTAAAAAATTTTATTTTATATTTTTTTTATAACTAGCAGCTCGTTTTGTCGGTTGTATTTAAATTGTGCAGAAAAAATCATCATCGTTAAAAACTTATAGCGTTTTAATTTTATTTCCTATTTTTTACATTGAAAACAAAGCGACATCTAAAAAGTCTTCAAGCCACATTATCCCTATTACTTTGTTTCAGAGAGGCTCACCACTGGCTTCTTTTGAAGTAGTTGCGGTCACGTGGTCACTGGTTGGTTGGCTTTTGTTAACAATACCTTCAGAGTCACCCTCTGGGACAGTTTCACATGACTGTTTCTGAGGTTTTTCAAACGACTCAGCTACTCCAAGCCCACACATTACAGGAGACTCTTTTCCAATGATTTCTAATACCATATTATCAACTTCGGTTAATGTTCCCATTCCACCAGTTCCAGTTTTCTTTGCATTATCAATTTTAAGCTAAAAATAAGAACCACAAATCAATAACAACGTTTACAAGTTACAGCAGTTCTTACCATTGCAGTTTTCTTTAAATTCTGCCAGATTGTATCCCTTACATAGGTCCAGTCTTTATCCGCTGGAAGTAAACAAATACTTTTAGCCACTTCTGCCATTTCTTTCCATTTGTTTACTTTATCTTGCTTTCTCAATTTTTCAGAAAATGCACCGAATAGAATGTCCTTATTTTCTCTAATTTTCTTCAAAAATTGCATTTTACGTTCAAAATTAATTTGTTTTGAAGACATTTTACTTCACACGCTGTACGCACTACTATACGCGTACGTAATGATCAAAAATGAATAACTATTGTCCGAAAGCGTGTCGTAACAAGTCTGCTTAGAGCGACGGTAGGAATGAGAGTTACTATATTACATGTGTAGCTACATATGTACAAAATTATTTATTTTCTACAATTGTAGCAATATGCATTGTGATACCGAATTAAATAGGACTTGTAGCTACAGGCACATTACTCGTAACTTGTAAACTTCTTACAATTGTATGGTTGTGTTATAGGCCCCTGGTGGTACAACAGAAGTAAGACCCAATATAAAATTAAAATTCAACACCCCCGTATCTTTTAACAGAAGGTCTTGCGGACCCATGTTCATAGTGGAACATTTTTTCCTATTTTAGTGTCCTCTATTGTGTAGCACTATGCAATGTACTTTTTTCTATGTCACCCTATATAACTACCCTAAAAAACAAAAAAACACACAAAAAACAGAAAACCTCAAGGTTACACAAACAACCAATACAAACACTAACAACAAATATTTCGGAATCAGTGTCTATAAGTACAATGTAAACCGAAAAAAACTCAAGGCTACCCAACGCCCCATTCAAAAAATTCCTTCAGATACGATCACATTTGGAAACAGAACGTTACAAAATGACCTTCAGGGAGGATCAGAATCGGCACCCACACTACCAATACAAACACTAACAACAAATATTTCAGAATCAGTATCTATAAGTACAATGTAAAACGAAAAAACTCAAAGTTACCCAACGCCCCATTCAAAAAATTCCTTCACATACGATCACATTTGTAAATAGAACGTTACAAAATGACCTTCAGGGAGGATCAGAACCGGCACCCACACAACCAATACAAACACTAACAACAAATATTTTGGAATCAGTGTCTATAAGTACAATGTAAACCGAAAAAACTCAAAGTTACCCAACGCCCCATCCAAAAAAGCCCTTCACATACGATCACATTTGGAAACAGAACGTTACAAAATGACCTTCAGGGAGGATCAGAACCGGCACCCCATATGAAAAAAACACAACACCGCTCAAGGTTATCCCCGAAAACCCAAAAAATAAGTTCAAGGTTATCCCGATACAAACACTAACAACAAATATTTCGGAATCAGTGTCTATAAGTACAATGTAAACCGAAAAAACTCAAAGTTACCCAACGTCCCATTCAAAAAAGCCCTTCAGATACGATTACATTTGGAAACAGAACGTTACAAAATGATCTTCAGGGATGATCAGACCCGGCACCCATATGAAAAACACACAACATAGCTCAAGGTGTTCCCCGAAAACACAAGATAAAGTTCAAGGTTATCCCCCCCCTTTCATATGACCTTGAGAGGAGGTTCAAAATCGGCATATCTATACTACTCCCGCCTTTTCCTCTTTTGTTCCTGGGTTCGTGCCTATGTGAAACCACCTATGTGGTGCATAGGCAGGAATCCACTGCGCCCCCGACCGTATCTATTAATAATACAATAATAGCCTAATGGCGTACCTACTGGTGGAGTTCGATGACGGTGGCATCGCGGTGGTTGCCAAAAGTAAGCTGATGCCAAGAAAGAAACAAGTGTTTTGGCCTCCTGTGAAGCAGCAGACTAATTTCGATCGTTACGTAAAAGACCTTATAGAGGCAGATACGGGCAACTGGCGGCCCTTTGTCATCAAAAGGCTATTTTACGAAACTGGTATGTATAACTTTCAAGATTTAAGACTTGACTCCAATCCATATCATTTCATTATAGTAAAAATTATCGGGTCTTAACGTGTTTTATAGTAGTAGGTGTTCAAAACTTATCAGTTATCTTATTCAATCTTATCATTCATATAAATGTAGAGAAGGTCTGATTAGTTTAGGTATAATGTATTTTTTAGTCATACAAATTATTTGCTCCGTTATATAGCACATACATTCAAAGTTGATTCTAGGTTAGTACCGTTCCATAAAAAGTGCATTTTCAGTATTCTTAATCTTTGGTAATCGTGATATTTGAAATATTTTTGTTCATATTCAAAACAGTATAATACGTGGTATCCATAGAAGTCTGTAATTGTATTGGTATTTGTGAGTTGTGTCTTTCAAGTCAAGAAATATTTTATTAAATTAGAGACCTATGGAAATGGCTTAGAGCCGCACTCTCTGGATCTTGCCTAATGTGCTAGCTGATTGTGTGTAAACTGTAAAACGCAGAAGTCATAAGATATGTTCAGGGGTATTCAGACATGGCCAAAATAATGAATACATTTCTTAATGTCACATTCAATGAGAACATCAATTGCATTTTCTCAACAATGGAATGTTATTATTTAGTTTTATCGTTACTTAGATGATTTTGAGAAGGCACAGAAGAAATTGAAACAAGTTCAATTCCAGTCTGACCTAGCCTCTTCAGATCTGGAAGAGGGAGACGATATTCCAAGAAAAAGGGCAAGAAAACATCCACCAGAAGAAACTGAAACAAGTTCAATTCCAGTCTGACCTAGCCTCTTCAGATCTGGAAAAGGGACACGATATTCCAAGAAAAATGGCAAGAAAGCCTCCACCAGAAGAAATTGAAACAAGTTCAATTCCAGACTGACCTAGCCTCTTCAGATCTGGAAGAGGGAGACGATATTCCAAAAAAAAGGGCAAGAAAACCTCCACCAAGGTTTTCTTCTAGTGATAGCGGAGAGATTGAGGTTAAAAGGACTAAAAGAAGTAGTCAGGGCCCGACGTTTATCAAGAGACCTCCTCGTATTGATCAAGGTATGTCAATTGATACATCTCCAAAAACATATTTTCAGAAAAAATCGTTGAAAAACAGAACTATAGGAGAAGGAATTTAGTATGGTGAACTAATCAATAATTTTAAAATTGCACCAAACAACTGAACGAATGATTATTACTTTATTTCTTATGTAAAATTTAGTTGTGAAATACAATATCAATAGAATTATAGGTTGCTTTCTCTATGTACACTTCTTCCGTTACTCAATAGTGATGTTGGGATACATTGTCCTATTAATTCTAGGAGCCCAGAGCATACTGATACAGTAATACGTCTCTGGCAGAAGAAATATGTTTTTCATTTGCTCATTTTAATGTTCGTTCGCTTTGTACGGGATTTGACTCGTTGTCGGAATTTATTAGTAGTTCCAATTATTCTGTAATTGGACTGTCTGAAACGTGGCCCCATCGTTCAATTTAATCTGAAATATTCAGTATACCCGGGTATAATCTGGTAAGAAAGGATCCTGAGACTAGAGGTGGTGGAGAAATTGCTTCAATTTTTCTAGAAGGTTTCTACGACAGCTGATTTGGAACAGTTATGGGTCAGCTTAAACATTGGGAACAAAGTGATTTGTCTATACCGTCCTCCCAATTCAAATATTAATAACTTCTTTGACCAACTCGAACATTCTATTACTTATATCAGGTCCGAATTTGACGACATATTTTTTGATGATGATTTAAATATAAACCTTAGTATGACTAGCAACTTATCTGGTCGGCTCGTTGAATTATTTTTCCAGTTCGACTTATGTCAGATTATTGACGGGTGTACCCATCCAGGCAGTGGCAGCTTGTTAGACTTAATAGTTACATCAAATGTAAACCTAGTAGAATCTCATTGTGTAATTGACATGGGTGATATTTCTGATCATTCGCTAGTGGAATGTGTCACACTTTTTGTGGCCGAAATATTTACTCCTATTTTTAGATCATATAGAGATTACTCCAGATTTGATTATAATAGCTTTGTTAGTGACCTGCTCAATATCAACTGGCATATGGTCTATGACCTGCGTAATATACAGGGTGAGTTTTTAGTACCGGCTCGGTCGATAACTCCACTACCGCTGAAGATAGTGAAAAAAGTTGTATATAAAAGTTGTAGCCACGGATATGCTCCTTGCTTAGAAAATATTTCGATTTATACAGGGTGATCCATAACTACGTGGTGATGCAAACATGCAGTTTTTTAAATGAGACACCCTATATATTATTCCATATTCAGATTCTACTAATGATTTCCGTTCTTCCAATATAGGGCACTATTACATTATACAGGGTGTTTCAAAAGTTATGACCATTTTTATATCCAAATCGCGGACAAATGTACGTACTGTATATCAAAAAGTAATGAATCAAAAATTATTTTTTTTACATGAGAAGATTAAAAATATCCTCTAGTTTTAAAATCGGCTATAAAAGAAGCCCGAGACGCATATTTGTATACAGGGTGATGTAGAATGCAAAATCCAAATTTTCTCTCTTTTTTCAAATGTAACCCCCAATATTTTATTATCCCAAAGAATTGCTTTTAATATGCTCTTTCATCTTTGTATAGCACTTGTTGTACCTACGTCCATCAGTTTCCGAAATATTTCGATTTTTCGGTAAATTTAAAATATAGCATCTATTTGTGTACTGAAATTTATTTATTTTGAGAAAGTACTCTGATTTGTTTTTTATTTAACGAACAACTAAATTATAACGTCTTGATAGTATTTGATGAAGTCAAGACCATAAATCATCGAGATAATAAAGTCAAGTATGCTGAGGAAACAATTTTGTAGGCGTCATGCATAATTATCAAGTAGTTTTATCAGGTAGGCTTTGAAAAATTGAGCGTTTTCATAACCTGCTCAATAATTCCGTACTGTGTGAAAAACTAGCTTTGAAAATTAATTTTTCCATTGAGGGTATTTAGGAGAATCTTTGAGAAATTGTCTACTTGCCTCTAGAATATATCAACTATGAATAGCAATATCCAGAACGGAGGCACTCTAAAACTAATACGCTTGAAAGATTGAAGAATCGTTTTATTTGGACTGTGTCGTTTCATATTTCATAGCCTACCTGATACATCTGCTTGATAATTATGCATGACGTCTATACAATTGTTTCCTCAGCACACTTGACCTATATTATCTCGTTAGTTCAGTGTTTTGACTTGATCAAGTATTATTATCGCCTTATATTTTAGTTGTTTGTTAAGCAAAAACAAAATTTGGTAGTATTTTCTCAAAATAAATAAATTTTATTAAACAAACAGAGGGTATATTTAAAATTTGTAGAAAAATCGAAATATCTCAGAAACTAATGAATGCAGCCATAATAAGTGCTATACAAAGATGAAAAAGCATATTAAAAGCAATTCTTTGGTATAATAAAATATTGGGGGTTACATTTAAAAAAAGAGAGAAAATCTGGATTTTGCATTCTACATCACCCTGTATACGAATATGCGTCGCGGGATTTTTTTATAACGTATTTTAAAACTAGAGGTTATTTCTAATCTTCTCATGTAAAAAAAAATAATTTTTGATTAATTACTTTTTGATAATCAGTGCGTTCATTTGACCGTGATTTGGATACAAAAATGGTCATAACTTTTGAAACACCCTGTATAATGTAACAATACTCTATATTGGAAGAACGGAAATCATTAGTAGAATTTGAATATTGAATAATATATAAGGTATCTCATTTAAAAAAATGCATGTTTGCATCACCACGTAGTTATGGATCACCCTGTATAAATCAAAATATTTTCTGAGCAAGGAGCATATCCGTGGCTACAATTTTATATACATTTTTTTTTCGCTATCTTCTACAGTAGTGGAGTTATCGACCGAGCCGATACTAAAAACTCACCCTGTAGATGAAATCATTGCATTCTGGAACTCCAGTATTATTGAAGTTTTTGATCTGCACGCTCCATGTGGAACCGTTAGGATCGCTAAAAAGGCAGCTCCATGGTGGACTCATAACTTAAAACTGATCAAGAAGCTTACAAACAGAGCTCTTTTGAAATATAAGACAGTTTCATCGTCAGAATATTACAAAAATTTACGCATTTGTTATACAAGCTGAAAAAAGGCTTATATACAGTCAAAAGCTAAATTACCTTCTAAGGAATTTTGGAAAGCAATGGACTATCTTAATGTTCAAAATACCTCCTCACATTCCGGTGGCCCGAATTTCGATGCCGACGAGTTTAATAATTTTTTTTTTGTTGGCGTCCCTAGCGGAACCACATCTGTCACCGATGGATACAAATACTCGTTGAATTTAAAAGACAAGTTTGTATTTACTTCAGTAAGTGTTGATGAAGTTCAGCGTGTTATGTGGTCAATTAAATCAAATGCTGTAGGGACTGACAAGATTGATCTTAAAATTCTACAAATGGTTTTTCCTTATTTGAGTGATGTATTTACGTATATAGTAAATTTCTGCCTGATGCATAATACTTTTCCAGAAATCTGGAAATGTTCTAAAGTTATTCCTATCCCGAAAAAAAAATAGTCCTTCGGATTTATCACAATTTCGATCAGTGAGTCTTAATCCTATTTTTTCGAATGTAGTGGAGAAAGTTATATCAAATCAACTTGAAATGTTTATTGTACCGAACAAAATAGTTCCGGTAACGCAGTCAGGCTTTCGTTCCGGTCATAGTACTACAACTGCATTGGCTTCTGTTACTGATGACTTGTTCAGGGCTGGTGATAAAAAGTTGTATACTTGCTTGATTTTCATAGACTTTAGTAGAGCTTTTGACACTCTTGCCCATGCACTTTTATGTTCAAAGTTGAAATATCTGGGCATTAGTGATATGGCGGAAGCATTCTTCAATAGCTATTTGCGTAACAGGTGTCAGTGTACAGAATTTAATGGTAGTGTATCACAATTTCGCAGTATAACCGAGAGGTGTTCCTCAAGGTAGTATATTGGGCCCGCTTCTGTTTTCTATATACACGTCTGACTTGAGGAACCAGATAGAATTTTGTAGTGTACATCAATATGCAGATGATACGCAACTTTCACTCCCTCTTGGGGGGCACACCACAGTATTCCAGGCTGAGGTCTATGCGATACTGGCCTGTGTAAATCGTATTCGGGAAATTGACGGGTCTAGGAGGCGGATTACTATCTGCTCTGACAGTCAGGCAGCCATCAAAGCACTGAGTGCTTGGAAAATAACGTCGGGACTGGTCCTGGAGTGCAGGAGGGCTCTTGACGACATCTCAGCTAAACACAAGGTATCACTGATGTGGGTACCTGGGCACGCTGGGGTAAAGGGTAATGAAATGGCGGATCATCTGGCTAGGATGGGATCCGGAAACAGTTTTGTGGGCCCGGAACCAGCTTTAGGACTGTCTGCAAACTTGATTAGGAAAACAACTGGAGAGTGGATCCAGAATCAACACTCTCTGAGATGGAATAACATCTCTGGTCATCTCCGTCAGGCTCGGGAGCTATTAGCAGGGCCTGCAGAGAGAATAGGACGATTTTGTCTCTCTCTGGATAGGAGTAACTTGAGATTACTAGTAGGCTTATTAACGGGTCACAACACCTTCAGGCGTCACTTGTTTGTGATGAGGGTGGTCAACGACCCAACGTGCACGTGGTGTGGTGAAGAGGAAGAATCCTCGGCACACATCTTGTGTCGCTGTGAAACCCTGGGTTATCACAGGCAGACTATGCTGCGCTCAAGAACCTTGGAACCAATAGAGATAAAACGGATAGGACCTAAGAATGTACTTGCCTTTGCCAAAAGGGCAGGTCTTAGGAACTAGCGCGGATAGAGGCGCAAAAGGGCCCGTCGTGTGGCCTATGCACCAGCCACATTCCGTGCTGGATAGCCTCTGGTCCTTATTCATTCATTCATACGCAACTTTACTACAGTTTTAGTCAAGAAAATATTAATGCAGCTTGTGAGCATATCAACTCAGACCTACAATACCAGGTATGTAAGCGCACACAGTCTTGTACTGAATGAAAATGAAAACAAAACGGAAATGCTTATATTTGGTCCAAAACCGCTTGAAGTCCAAATTTTAGTGTCAGTATTAATAAGACTGTTTTGCGCACAAACGACTGTTGTAAAAATCTGGGTCTTTATATTGATAATAATTTTAGATTCACAACTCACGTTAGACATTTATTGCAGAAAGCTTATGCCAAACTAAGGGGTGCTTTCTCTACTGAAGTCAGGCTGTATCTCTGCGATTCCTCAATTTTGTCATCCTTGCCATATGCGGATGTGGCATATTGGCCTGCCCTCACAGCTAGGGAAATATTGTCAATTCAAAAAGTACAAAACCAATGTATTAAACTATCATATGGTCTCAAACAATATGCTTACCTATTGAATTAATAATACTCGGATATCCCCCTCCCTCTACAGTAAGCTGGTCAAGTGTTGCGACTTGCGTGATAGGCAAACATGTACTTGTAGTCTCTACGATGTCCCGTTTCATGGTACCGAGCAGTTTAAGCAATAATTTTCTTATGTTGCATGTGCAAATTATAATTCTTTGCTGAGTGCAGTCAATTCAGCAACATTCAATCTTTTTAAGAGTAGGGACAATTCACACATAAAGAGTTTACGAGAATTTACGATAATATACTTCTTTGTGCCGTACGTTGGTAACTATATGTATGTTATATGAGTTTATCACTCGCATACTGCAAACTAAGCGTTATCCTATCATACTTCCAGGAAGCCCATATCACAGCTATTTTCCTGGGAAACGTTTGCCCGGATGCTGATAAAGCAATCTGAGTCTATAAAAACTTTCATAACAGTTGTAAGCGTGCATTACGCCAGGGCCTTCAGCCCTACTCAGATCAGTACCATTCAAATGTAGAATTAGCTAAGTCTTTATTTGAATGAATAAACTTTTTTTAAAGTTTTTTATGCCACAAAGCATATAACAAATTTGGTGTCAGACGTGGGATCGCTACAACGCAATCAGAACACGAGCTTCTTCTAACTGGTAGCGGTGGATTCCCATCCTTAAAGCGAAAAGGATCTACAACCTACAAAGAAAAGGACGTCGAACCTTCAACAGAACAACGAGCGAGATAGCCCACCTAACTGCAGGACGCCCCTTCAGAAACATCCCAAGAGATCTGGCTGGACCCCTGGAGAACAAGACTGCCTCCCGATGCTCCTCTGGTAACGTACAATTCCAATTTGTCATTTAATTTGCGATTTACCTCTATCTTGAATATTGAATACGAGAAGTGCCCTTATTTCATCATTTTATTCCTTTTTTATACTCTTACAATTTTCACGACTTATACAAGGGGCAAATTGTTCACAATGACAAGTAACGAAGACATGCCTAGAATTTCTGGTGACGACCACGATTATTCAGTATAAGCTTTCAGAAATATTCTCAATCGTTCCAGAGTACGATGGAAACCGCATTTTGCTTTCCACATTTATTAACGCGTGTCGCACTGCCCTCCCAATGGTAGTGAATGGACAGAAATTCCTAGTCATCTTACATCTTAAGAATAAGTTACGTGAACGGGCCGCCGAGTTAGTCAACTCCCGAAACCCTACAACATGGGACGAAATTCGAAACCTCCTTGAAACAAATTTTGGGAACCTAAGGGATCTTCCTTCCTTAATTGCCGATTTACAACACTTAAGGCAAGCACCTAACGAATCTCCCTTAACGTTTGCCCCCCGCTTGCCAACTCACAGTGCGAAAATGCACTTTGCCATTAAAAGTCAACAACATAATCACGAACAGTAAGCTGCTCAATGTACACTTGTAGAAACAATGACTCTTAATTGCTTACTGACTGGACTAGACTCCCGCATAGGACAAGTCGTTAGATCGTGCCAACCGACAGGCATACTGACAGCAGTCTCACATATCAAGCGTGAGTTACAGCTCCTCTATCTAGAAAAACAAAAATTTCCTAGACCCCAACCAACTAGCAACCAAAATGCTAATAACAAGAGAGCTACCCCTAAAATTTGTAGGTACTGCCATAAGAACGGTGACTTAGCAAACGAATGTCATAGCCGTCAACGTGCTGTAGGAAATCCTCCTAGATCGCCAACTCAACCTCATTGGACTAATTCCAATAACAATTTCCCAAGACCAAGTCAACCGCTACAGAAGAACTCTGATAGAGCTTCGAATCAATTATTACCCAGAATTATTTCCAAAGAAATTCAAATTTTAGACCCAATTACCTCCTCGAGTATATCACGTCAACTCGAATTACGATGAATCATATCAGGAAATTGACAATTCCGCGTATGATAGCAATTACAACGATTATTATACAACCTCGGTCCATGAGCCAAACGCGTCTTATCATGACGTTGACCCACAAACAGATTTTCAAACCACTTCATTCAAGGACAAACCGCCGGCGACGTCCTGTGGGAACATAAACATGACCATCACCATGCAAGACTGGCTCATAGTGTCAAGGGCATTTTACCTTTTTGTTTTTATTATTTGTGGAGTTGTTTTTTATTTTTACCATTATATTTATACAAAAACGCAGATTTTTATGAACAATTTGTCATCGCAGGAAGAGCTTGATGTTATATTATTGACTGAAACGTGGCTTACTTCGGAAGTGTTTGACTCTGAACTATTTCCCCCAGAATATAATGTATTTAGAAAAGACATATCTGCCACCACAGGCCTAACGAAGGGTGGAGGTGTGCAACAAAAAGGAATAGCTTAAAGTGTCCCTGGATCTACCTGTATGGTCACATAAACCAGGACGGCC
Organism: Callosobruchus maculatus; assembly: GCA_951848785.1. Taxonomy (NCBI): domain Eukaryota; kingdom Metazoa; phylum Arthropoda; class Insecta; order Coleoptera; family Chrysomelidae; genus Callosobruchus; species Callosobruchus maculatus. The sequence goes on along the minus strand of CATOUR010000067.1, from coordinate 11,065,776 downwards.
AGTAAAACCCTTCGAAGAATTAAGTGATCGGAGCAAACGGCGAAGAACGAAAGACTTACGAGCGCAGGTACTCTTTTGAGGAATTAACTTACGCTGCTACTGTGAGCCAGGCTACCTGTACAGAATTCGGACATTGTTACGCCACTGGTGAGAACCCGGTGCGCGTGCGCTAGAGTTAACCACCATTTGAAAAATGTTTTACCCCCACTACTATGTTTTGTAACTTGAAGCAATAAACACGTTATATGAATCACGTCTCCAAAATTCAGTGAATTTACCCGAAATCACACAAGATAAATCGAAATACAGTCCACCCCAACACTACCTCTGGAAATGCCGACACAGCTAAGATGATAAAAGAAATTGTATAAACACCCACTAGAGCTAAAAAGATCTAGAAAATAATTTCATCCTCTAAAAAAGAACCAGTTGATAAGAGATACACACCTGAAGAAGCATTGTCTTTATATGTTGAAGGAGATTTTACAAGACGCCAGTGGGAACTTATCCAAGGAGAAAATAAAAAAAAATTACCCTTGCTAGTCGGTTATACAAAAGGCTAAAAAGGAGTGTTATGGGGAGGAAGATTCTATAAAGGTAACTGAAACCAGCTTTGAAGTGAAACTCCAAGCTCTATTAGACCATACTGCTGCGCGTCTTATTCAATATATGAAGGAAGTGGTCGGAACGTTGTCTGAGTTTGAGAGGAAAAATCTCGTGCTAATATCAAAGTGGGGCTGTGATGGATCTCATCAAACACTATTTAAACAAACATTTAGCAATATGTTAGACAACGATGCCAATATCTTTTTGAGCTCACTTGTCCCAGTGAGACTAGCTGTTTCGATTGACAAAACAAATAGTTTGGCAGAACTCAGTCCCTTCCTCAGTAAGGTTTTGTCGCCCTATTAGGGCTCGGTTCATTCACGAAACAAAAGATGTTACCAAAGAAGAAATAAGACATATTGAAGAACAAGGCAGAAGTCTCAAATGCACCGAAATTGCAAAATTAACAATAAACGTAACACACTCGTAGGCGTAGGGATGTGGCGACCCCATCGCCCAGAGGTGATGGTACACCTTGCACCGACGACGGTGCATCATGTACTATTAGCCCTGCAATCAGCCACAAGACGGAGAAGTGCAGTCACTTAGCTTCGCCCGCAGTGCAGTCATAACCCACGTCGGAATATTTCCGGGAAACTAGAAACAGGTTTCCGGAAATAGGCGGCGCCAAATGGTCTCACGGCTCCTGTTCCGTCGCTGGGCCGATGTTCCCGGTTTCTCATAAGTGACATATTGGATTAATTGAAAGTAAAAAATGTTCGAGCCATTGAGGGAAGCCAGGATCAAAGACTCCGGAGGTAAAATACCTGGCCGTTCGGATCTCCGGGTGCCAGGTGGTCCGGGGGGAACATTAAGCGAAGTTTGTTTAAAGAATTGTGCTGCCGCTCCTCGTCAGGCTAACAACAGAAGCCGTCCTTCGCAGCAACTTCGCACTGACGACAGACCCGAAGGCCAGAGAAACTTGTTCAGAGCCAACTTTACAAATATACGAGGTCTTGCCTCCAACATAAACTCTGTCCATCAACACCTTCAGGCAGAGAAGCCACATATTCTGGCTCATACGGAAACTCAAATCGGCTCTTCAACAATGGATCACTGCTTCAGATATCCCGGATATGACTTATACACCCGATTTAGACGTAGGTTTGGCGTATGCGTGTACGTTAAATCTGGGCTTTCTTGTCATCGAGAAGAAGAGCTCGAACTGGAAGGATTTGACATCATATGGCTAAAAATATCCTTCCAAAATCATTCCAAATTTAAATGCTACATTTATAGGCCACCAAGCAGTAACAACTCCAAAGAGCTCTTCAAGAAGCTTTCACCCACTGTGGACGCGCTGCAATCAGATCACCCTCATTCAGAGATAGTCTTTCTGGGTGACTTCAACGTTCACAACTCATACTGGCTCAAACACTCAAACAGAATGGACGACGAGGGACGTGAAGCTGAAGCCTTCGCTATTAGCTGCGGCTTGGAGCAGATAGTCAAATAACCAACAAGGATCCCCAGCCGCCACGAAGATTTTGCTAATCCGTTGGACCTATATCTCACAACTACTCCAACAACCTACACAGTGAAAGTAACCGCCCCACTGGGAACGTCTGACTATAACACCGTCTCAACGCTATGCAGAATGCATTCTCCAAATCTCCACCATACACAGCATCGCCGGGTCTGGCATTACGGATCAGCAAAGTGGGACGAGCTAAGGGAATACTACCAGTCCTTTCCCTAGAACGACGTCTGCTTCAAGTCACGAGACCCATCAGCTTGCGCCCAAGAAATAAATATCCGGCATGGAAGCCTATATTCCTCATGTCGTCAAGCATCCCTCCAAAAACAAGCCATGGTTCAATCAGCGTTGTACAGATGCAGTTACCTCTAAAAACCAACATTACAAAGAATGGAGGAAAAATCCAAATGCCGAGAACCGCAGCAGTTTTATCGACGCCAGAAATCATTGTAAACGCGTGATTGACAGCAGCGAGGAGGAACACAACCAAAAAATTAAGGACAAACTCCTCTCATGTCCTAGTTCATCCAGAACATTCTGGTCTGTAGCTAAGGCTGTTAGTCAGAACTTCTCCTATTCGTCAATCCCACCCTTGACCAGAGAGGACAAGTCCATCGCTTCTGCTCCTAAAGAAAAAGCAGACATCTTGGGGAAGCTCTTCCCAGCCAATTCTACTGTAGACTTTTAAGGTAGTACTCCGACCACCACCATAAGCGTGAACTCGAGAATGGCAGAGGTGAAATTTCAACATCGAGATGTTAAAAACATCCTCCAAAAACTGAACGCGAATAAAGCTACTGGTCCTGACCAAACTCCAGCCATTGTCCTTAAACGCTGTGCCGCTGAGCTTGCACCTATTCTTTGCAAGCTCTTCAAACTTTCGTATCAACGAGGCGTGTTTCCCGCTTCGTGGAAGATTGGCTGCGTACAACCCATCCCTAAGAAATGCAAAAAAACTGATCCCACCAATCACAGACCTGTGGCTCTTCTCAGCATCATGTCTAAGGTTATGAAGACTGTCATTAACACGCAGCTCCTGAAATACCTGGACAACAATAACATCATAAATGATCGCCAGTATGGCTTCCGTAAGCACAGGTCTTCAGGTGACCTCCTTACCTACGTCACTCACTTGTGGAACAGAGCAACAGAAAATCATGGCGAATCCCGTGTTGTTGCACTTGACGTATCGAAAGCTTTTGACAGAGTGTGGCATGAGGGACTTCTGGTCAAGCTTGCTGCTTATGGACTACCACCTGGCCTGCGCCAGTTGTTGAATAGTTTTTTGAACGACCGATCTTTGTTTGTTGTAGTCGAGGGCTGTTCATCAGACGTATTTTCAATAAACGCCGGTGTTCCCCAGGGATCTGTCCTATCCCCTACACTGTTTCTGCTGTACATCAATGAGCTGTTGGAAATAACATCCAATCCAATCCACAGCTTCGCAGATGACAGTAAATTAGTGTCGTGCATGGAACCAGGCAAGCCACTATCATCCCAGGAGACGGTACGTCAGCGACAGCAGCATGCCCCACAGATCAACGCAGATATTAAAACAATTGTCGAGTGGGGATTAGCAAATAAAGTACAGTTCAACTTGCTCTATTGACTGTTAAATTGTTTATATTTATTTATTATTATTATTGCCGATAATCTGCTCCTCTTTTTTCATTCTTGGTCCCTGACCGTACATCTCTTGTCACTTTTTTTATTGCGCTAGATCTTTCATACGTTTTGGGAGTGCTTTTTTCAGTTTCATCTGGTTTGATTTGATTCATCGTAATTTGTGAACATATTTATGGGGGTTCCTTAGGTTAAATCCAATTTTTCAGTACTAGAAAGACCTTGAAAATTAATATTTTGCTCTTTCATCGGTAGTAACAGGTATCTTCCTGCAACATCCCGTAGAACCTCACCTTGTTGAGTAACGAATTTTTATCCGTTTATGAATCGCCTTTTTTTTCCTGCATTGTTTTGCTGTTGATCTCTCTTTACCATTGGCCACAGTTCGTGTTCTCCTTCTTGTGTTAGACGTTGAAACGGTTCCCGAATAATACGGCTATCTCGGGTTAGGGATCGTGGGTCCAGTAAGCACGGTAGACGGGGATACACATTTATTGAGTGCGTACATGCACATACAACTGGTACTAAAACTAACTATAAAATAGAACAAGGGTTCACCGACAAGATTCACTTTTTCGGGGGCGACCTCTCAACCCATCCGTCGGGTTCCGTGGCTGGAGGCGACTGAGTCTCACACTGTTGCCAGTGTTGCCACATCGCGGCGCACATCACACACCAAACCGTAACCGCTTCACTACCCCCCACTTCAACCAACAGCCTGCAAGCTGGTTGATTTAAGTATCCTAGACTAATTAACATAAACATACTAAGAAAGAAGAAGTTGGATAAAAAAACAATATTTATTATTGATATCATTAGTAATAACGAATAAGCTTGAATTGCCCCTTACTCCAATTCTTCCGGCATTTCCTTATAAGGTCTGAGATTTACCACATTTTGTTTTGGTAACTCCACCCCTTCGGCAGTCTTTAGTACATACGAATTGGGGCCAACCTGTCTGGAGATCCAGAAAGGACCATCAAATAGCAAGAAGAACTTTTTAATGACCTTGTCAGCTGCTGATGATTGGTCATGCCGCCGAACCAAAACAGCGTCGCCTTCCCGAAAGGTGACCAATTTTTTAGATTTCTCCAATCTAGTTGCCCGGCGCTGCGCTTTGGACAACAGACGTTCCCGTGCAGCAATTATAACTGTCTGGTGATCTTCCTTCCTATATTATTCCGACTGAGGGTACTTGATGTATGCCTCTATTGGTTGTGGTACCGACTCATGGAATTGGAGATAGACCGGCGTCATCCCTGTAGAATCACTGATCGCGACGTTTAGGTAGTACTCTACGGTATCAAGCACGTACGCCCAGCGCGTGTGTTTATCATGGCAGTAGGCGCGAATAATTCGGCCAATTTCGCGGTTGTATCTTTCAGTAGGATTCCCCTCAGGAAAATAGAGTGAGGTATATTTTACCTGAACTCCCATTTCAGTTAATGATTTCTTCCACGACTTACTAGTATATTGAGTGCCATTATCACTCAAGATACATTCGGGTTTTTGTACCTTTAGAAAATAATCCTCTAGTAATTTATTCAAGATTGCACGACTGGCAGCCCTTCTTAAGGCATACAACTTGACGTATCTACTGAATGCATCGACCACGACCAATATCTGTGTTGCGCCCCCTCTCGATGGCGGTAAAGGACCTACTAAGTCCGTACATACTAACTCACCCGGTTTGGATGGCAGAACTGCATTCAGCGCCCCGTGACATTTTTCTGCATGTTTCGTCTTTTGGCACAAGTCACACGCTGCCACCAGTTGCCTAATATGCCGTTGCATATGTGGCCAAAAGAACCTTTCCCTCATCTGCGCATACGTTTTGTTTTTCCCAAAGTGCCCGAAGTCTCGGTGATGAGCAAGAACCAGCTCCTTCACCTGTGCCTTGGGAACACAAAGCCGAAACTGAGGACTAAAAGCATCCCCTCTCTGAAACAGAAGGCCTTCGTGTATCACCTACCATTCCCAGATCGCCGAGTCCTCGTTTGTTAAAATCGGGACCTCCGTCACAAGCCTCTCGAAAAGCATAATTTTATCGCGTATCCTTTTTCCAGCTAATTGAGCCTCGCGCATCGATTCGAAATTCCCCTTGAGCCTATCATATTCTAGAGACATTTTCATTCTCATGACCTTGAAGTTATCGGTTTTCTCGGGAACAATTTTTAGATCTTTGACAGGTACCTGCCTCGATAACGTGTCTGCGACAACATTTTTACTCCCCGGGCAGTGATCAATTTTAAAATCAAATTCTTGAACAAAGACAATCCATCGACTTAACCTCGCTGTGCGCAATTTACTGCTGAGACAAAAAGTCAGAGCCTTATGATAGGTAACCAGTGTTAGCTCGCGTCCCAACACTAGAGTACGCCACTGCTGTAGACAATGAACCACGGCCCACATTTCTTTCTCAGTTGTCGTGTATCTGAGCTGACAGCCCTTCAGTGTTGCACTACTAAATGCAATCACCTGCTTCTCTCCACCCTCTGTCATCTGGAATAGACACCCCGCGACTGCGTAATCGGAACTATCGCATTGAATATAAAAAGGTCGTTCCAGGTCCGGGTGTTGCATGATCATGGTATTTAAATAAGCCCGCTTAATAGCCTCAAACGCTTCCATTTTTTCTGCGTCCCAGGTCCACGACACTCCCTTCCGTAGTAATTGCAACAATGAGACTTTGAGATCCGCATAACGCTCGCAGAACCGTCTTTCATAATTTACCCTAGAAATCCCCGTAATTCTCTAACATTACGCGGTACCGGAAATTGCGTAATAGCCCCTACCCGAGAGGAATCTATAGACACTCCTTCCCTGGCTATTATGTGCTCCAGGAACGAAACACTTTCCCGTAGGAATTTCCACTTGCGGAGTTTTACCGTGACTCCTTCTCGCGCAAATATCTCGAATATTTTCCTCAAATGCTCAAAATGCTGTTCAATACTGGTTGAGTAAACCAACATATCATCGACATATATAAGTGTAAAATTCCTACATATGTTACCTAGAATTTGGCTAAGACAACGTATTAGAGACGCCATGGAAGTAGACAGGCCGAAGGGAACCCGCGATATACTTGGCATCATCTTCATCTATAGCTATTTGCCAGTAGCTCGCAGTAAGGTCAATGGTGCTTAATACCATGCCCTTTCTAAAGTTCTGCAATATTTCCGAACTGTTTGGTGGGCCTACAGGAACTACGAATTCTTTGATAAATTTTACTAGCTCTTGCTCAAATTTATGTTTAGAGACTTGTAATAATATTCTCTGTTTATCTTTGAACACTTTGATCACTGAAGGTTGCACAGGGGAAAAATTCACTTGTGATATGAAAATTTGATTTTTGCCGTAATTTACGGGACTTTCAATGATTGGGACATCTATTATAGGATTCTCATGACTAGAATGGACAGTTTGATCAGAGTCATCTAAATTTTGAATGTTTTGTCGATCATTTGGTTCGACTATAAGCGATTGGCTGTCTGTCTGATCTACGTTTGGATTTTTTGAAGTTGAAGCTAATTGCTCGTTAAATTGATCCATGTAATCAAAAATAGGTGGCTTATCAGATACCTGTTTTGTTTCGTTTGCATTTAACTCTATTCTTGACAAGGCATCTGCATTTTTATTAAGTTTACCTTTTTTATAAACAATTTCATAATCCATTTCTTCTAATTTTAAACGCCATCTAATAATTTTGGAACGCGGGTCCTTATCCATTGCAACGGTTTATGGTCAGTAACAATTTTGAACTTCCTACCAAATAAATATGGTCGAAAATATTTGACGCTATCGTGTACGATAGCTAAAATTTCTTTTTCTGTCGTGCTATAATTAATTTCAGAAGAAGTTAATGTTCTGCTAGCATATGCTATAGGAAGATCTGAACCGATTTTTCCTTGCGAGAGAATCGCACCGACCGCAAAGTCGCTAGCGTCACAAGTTAAGATGAATGGCTCATTGAAATTTGGGTACTGAAGAATTGGTTCATTGATAAGTAAATTTTTACATGTTTCAAAGCACTTAATGTATTGGGGGTCCTTATAGTAACGCCTTTTTTCAAGCAGTGTGTGAGTGGTTTAGTAAGTTTGGCGAAATCTTTAATACATTTCCTATAATATCCCAGAAGGCCTAAAAATGTTTTGATTTCCTTTGTAGTTTTTGGCAGTGGGAATTTTTGTATAGCATAAATTTTGTCGGGGTTTGGTTTGACTCCTTCTCGAGTTACGATGTGACCTAAATAAGCTACCTCTTTCCGCAAAAATTCAGATTTGTCAAGTTGAATTTTGAAGTTTGATTGTCTGAGGCGCTCAAAAACTTCGCGTAGTCTTTCAACATGCTCTTGAAGACTGGTACTGAAGATAATGATATCATCGAGGTATGTGAGGCATTTCTTGTTTTGTATGCTGCGAAGAATATTATCCATTACTCTCTGGAAACAGGATGGGGCATTTCGGACGCCAAAAGGCATTCGTAAGAATTCGTAATGACCTTGTTCGGTACTAAATGCTGTTTTTTCTATATCTTCTTCGGCCATTTCGATTTGATGAAATCCCGAAGCAAGATCTAAAGTTGTGAAGTACTGACATTTTCCAAGTTTATCTGTGATATTGGGAAGTGGGTACTTATCTCCTATTGTTTTTTGGTTCAATTTCCGGTAGTCGACGACGACGCGCCACTTTTGCTTACCGGAAGCGTCTAATTTTTTTGGAACCACCCAAATTGGACTATTCCACGGCGAAACTAAATCCCTAATTATATTTTGTTCCAACATTTTGTTGATCTGATCCCTGACTTCTTTTCTATGAACTTCCGGGTACCTATATGATTTCGTATATACCGGAATCTCGTCAACAGTACGAATTTTGTGTTTAATTTTGTGTGTGAAGGTCAACTTTTTACCTTCTATATGGAAAATGTCTGAATATTCTTTGAGTAATTTGAAAATAGCTTGTTTTTCCTCTGGGTTCATATGCTCTGAAGGAATTTTAGAGAGATCAAATTTAATATCTTCAGCATCAAAATTATTCAAGTTGTTTGCTATCGAATTAGTGGACAAATCGTAATCCGCGAGTTGCTCTACTTGTAATGGCTTTATTTCTGTCAATTTCATTACAGATTCGTTAGGATTCAAAATGGAACATTTTTGCTAGAAATAATGATGACCTAGGGCGAACCCATATGGTACTTCATAAAATTAATGTAAGAGATGCCCAGCCAGTCAAACAGCCCCCAAGAAGAATTCCATTATCTAGGATTGATGAAATATAAAATATGGTAAAAGATATGCAGAAACGAGGAGTGATCGAACCATCGTCTAGCCCTTGGGCCTCCCCGATAGTTCTTGTTAAAAAGAAGGACGGATCAACGAGGTTTTGTGTGGATTACAGGCGGCTTAACGATTTGACTAAAAAGGATTCATATCCTTTACCAAGAATTGACGACACTTTGGATGCAGTTGGAAATTCTTCATGGTTCTCCACCTTGGACCTGCAAAGTGGATACTGGCAGGTTGAAATGGATGAAAAAGATAAGGAGAAAACGGCATTTACATCGTGTGCTGGGCTATGGCAGTTTACAGTAATGCCTTTCGGTCTATGCAATGCACCCAGTACCTTCGAAAGACTAATGGATGTTGTACTACAAGGTTTATCTTGGAAGACAGCACTGATATATCTCGATGACGTCATTGTGTTTGGAAAGGATTTTGAAGAAGAGTTATTCCGACTAAGACAAGTTTTCCAGCGGCTTAAGGAAGCGAAGTTGAAGCTAAATCCTAAGAAATGCCACCTTTTCAGAAGGGAAGTCAAATATCTTGGACATCTGTTGACCAAAGACGGAATCCGGACTGATCCAGAAAAGGTGCAGACTGTGAAGGAATGGAAAGTACCGTCCAACACTCATGAGGTTCGAAGCTTTTTGGGACTGTGCAGTTATTATCGCAGATTTGTGAAAGATTTTTCCAGCACCGCCAAACCACTATTTGCCTTAACTGAAAATGGTAAGAAGTTTTATTGGGACTCCATCTGCCAAGAAGCCTTCGACGCATTGAAAACAGCTTTGACCTCCTCAGTGATTCTAGCACATCCAACAGGGGATGGAATTTTCTACTTGGACACAGATGCCAGCCATTATGCTATATTGCAGAGTTACGTTGGGTGAGAAATAATTTCATGACCAAAGAACAAAATCCGTATTTGTTCGGGAAACCAGGACTGTCCGGACCAATTCAGGGTTATAAAATAATAATAGCAGAATATGCTAATGCCTGTGGAGCACAAAATCCACAGGCAAACACGTGTACCCGGTTAGGAAGCATCTTGCAACCTTGAGTCAGTTGTTCAATCTCAGCGAAAATGAAATTGAACAGTTGTCCAATTTTATGGGCCATACTACAGGGGTACACAAAAGCTCCTATAGACTGCCCGACGATTTATACCAAACCGCTAAAATTTCCAAACTACTTATCCTCATGGAGAAAGGACAGGCTGGTGAACATAAAGGTAAAACTCTGGATGAGATTCCAGTTGATTTGGAAGAAAACCTTTTGGCGGGAGATATATCTGAGGAGAAGGAGGAGGAAGATAACGAGGAAGATGATGCAACACTAACGCTACCAAAGAGAAAGCCAGTTGTAGAGCAAGAGGTAAACAATAAGGACGTGCCATCAAGTAATCAAGTCGTAAGTCATAAGAAGAAACGCATTCTAACACCATGGACGGACGAGCAAAAGGACGTCGTCAAATATTACTTTGATAAAAACATAAAGAAAAAGAAAGCCCCAAAAAGAGCAGAATGTGAAGAACTTAAAAGACTGTATCCGGAATTGTTGGCCAGTAACGACTGGCTAAAAATTAGAGTATATATACAGAACGTGTACTCTAAAAAAACAAAATAAAGTCTACGACATGGATATCGATAACATTTATTTACCTTACAGCATCGACAGTCTACCTTCTTAGTTCTCAAGTCACAAAATTAAAAACTTTTTCCCGAAAAACGATTCAAAACTTCAAACCAATCTAAGGGATTTCCTATAAAATACTCATTCTACCTTCTTCTAGTTTAGTAACCTAAAACACCGTTTAGCTGGACTAGCTTTTTATGTTGTTATCGAAATTCAAGAAGAATTTGAGAAACTTAATTTGATACAATCATTATTACTTTGAGGATGTATAATAACAGAATAATAAAATTAGACACAATACTGATTATTATTATTTATTTATAATATACTACAGTAGATTCAAATGGCCTTCCTTGAAGATTATACCTTGTATAAGGGTATTGGATGATCATAAAGCTGCGCTACCAACTTGTCAAAAAAGGACGTTCCAAAATTTACTCTATTGGAGAATTTCGACGCTAGAATATGAGCTAATGTTCCATACTTTGCACAGTATTTTAGGGTCAGCGTGAATATATTAGATACTCATCCTTTAGTATTGCTTCTGTATGAAAAAGACTTCTTATTTTACTCGTACATACGAGGTTTAAATGTTATATCGGTTTCAAAGTGAGTAAATTTAACACAACTATACCTATACCCCCACTTCTGAATTTTTCTTCTATATCCATATAGCGTTTTAACAATGTCCCTACTAATACTACTTATAATAAATCTGACAACGTTGCAGGAATCAAAATAACTGGTTTATCATCAAATGTACGCTTTCTGGAATCAAAATAGTAGTACTTATGCAATGATTTATACGGGCAGATTCAATATAGATGGTAATATGAACGGATTCAATACAGGACAAGAGTGAAATGATGTATATTAGAATTATAGTAGCTATAGTAACAAAAAACATATAGCTATAACTGAAATTCGACAATTAACCACTATACGAATTAAAATTCAGTGTAGCTCCACTCCTTCCGGGAGATGCAAAAGGGTTGGATTGTGAAAGGAATCAAAAAGGTCTAGGGATGGCAACCTGTACGGGTCATCCCTAGGAGGCAATGTGGTCGGCTGCCTCCGAAATGTCGGCTGGGGGCCCTAAGGCTAACCAATTGACCAAAGGACGGGCCCTACCTTCTGGTTCGACCGCCGCAGAAGAAGAGCACCCACACCAGGCTGGTATCGGAAGCCGGCTCTGGGCAAGGTGGCGGTGCCTCGGATCGCCCTGACGACGACATACGCAAGGACATGGAGTGTTTTAGGTGGACGACGGAACTGAAGGATGACCTGCTGAGCTGCTACGAGAGCAGTAGCCCACGCCGTAGGGGATACATGTCCCGCATGCATGGGAGGTGGTGTGAAATGCATCCAGAGCATAGCACAATTACCTCCCAGAGCTTGCGGAACCAGGTATTCTACCTTCGGGGGCAGGGATACGTTCGTGCTCCAGCTCAGCCTGCCCCTCCGGCGACTGAAAGGCCTGTTAACCAGGCTGAAAGGTCACCGATGAGGCCCGCTGAGAGGGAAATCGACGAAGCCGTCTCACCTGGAGATTTCAGTGACCGAAGGGCCTTGCATAACAACAAGAGGTCCTTCAAGCTGGCAGATTTAAAGAGAGAGGATGAGGCGGTGAGTGAACGTCTATCGGAGGTCTCTGACATTTGGAGCATCAATTGCGAAATTTACGCTGCGGCTCTGAGGCTGGCTGGACAGGGGAGAGTGAGAGACTCTCCTGTCGAGAGAGCACAGAGGCGGGTGCGCCAAATGGAAGCGAAAATCCAGTTGGCTCGCCAAGAAGCATCCTGTATCCAGTGTGTGATGGAATATAGAGCGGCCGGTAGGCCTTTTACGGTCGCGTGCGCCAGATAGCCCGAGAGCTAAGGCGCGCGACCATCACACACTCAGTCAAGCGGTACTGGTTGTTGTCACGCAGCATTGTCTTGACAGGATACGGACGCTAATCGCTGCTAAACGATCACTGGTGACGCGGGCGAGAGGTTTGGAGGAAAACAGAATGTTTTCCGTAAAGCCTGCTCGTCTCTTCCAACAGCGACCACCAGTCATAGAGCAGCCGCCAACTACTGATCGCGTGGAGACTTTCTGGAGGGGCATTTACGAACAGCCCAAACCTCTCCAAGCAGACACTCCGGCCTTGGCGCAGTTCGAGTCCGTTTGTAGGAGGACTCCAAACTTGAATGTACTGCGTCACCCGTTAAACACGGAAGAAATTCTTGGTGCCTTACGAGGCGCAAAGAATTTCGCAGCTCCTGGCCCGGATGGCATAAACACCTACTGGTTGAAAAAGTTTCCGAGTTGCCACCGGCATTTAGCTAGAGTTTTTAACTCGTGGCTAAATCAGGAGCAGCCAATTCCGGCTTAGTTTGTCGAGGGTCGAACCGTGCTTCTCCCGAAGACCGGAGATTTGTCTGATCCTAAAAACTACAGGCCAATAACATGTCTGAACGCATGTTACAAGCTCTTCACCAAAATCTTGTACATGCGTATCCTTCAAGCTGTAAATCCCGTATTTCTCAGCGTATATGAACAAAGAGGGTCTAAGAAAGGAGTAGCTGGCTGCAGGGATAACCTGTTGATTGACCGCTGTGTCACACATGATTCCGTGCAGTACCTGCGAAACCCTTCTATGGCCTGGATCGACTATCGGGTGAAACGAGGGTTCGAACAGAGTTGGTATCATTTAAAAGAGGGGTCTTCCAAGGAGACTCCTTGAGTCCCTTGCTCTTTTGCATCTCGCTACTGCCTTTGTCCATAGCGCTGAAAAATACTAAGGGATACAGCTGTGGCACGCCCAATTACCGGAGGCGCAAGTACATGGATGACCTGAAACTCTATGCCTCCGGACAACGCGATTTAGAGCAGTCGCTGAGGGTAGTGCAGGATTACAGTCAAGTTATTGGTATGGAGTTCGGGATAGACAAATGTGCCATGGTTCATCTCAAAAGAGGACGTTGCGGAGATAGTGGAGATGAGGAGCAGCTCGTTGATGGGAGCATCTTGCGACAACTGCATGCCGGAGATACCTACGTTGGAGTGGCGCAGCGTCACACCCAAGAGGCAGAATTGGTCAAAGAGTGTCTCCGCCGCAAGTATTTGCACTGACTCCGGCAGATCTGGTCGTCAGAACTGTCCGGCAAGAACAGTCGCTGCCACAAACATGCTTGCGGTCCCATTGTTGTTATACAGCTTGTGCTATCCACTGGAAAGTGGAAGAGCTGCGACAAATCGACATAAAGACCCGCAAAAGGATGAATATGGAGGGAAGTCTACATCCTAGATCCTCTGTCCCGCGAATATACCTCCCGCGACACCTAGGAGGGCGTGGACTATTGAGTTTGGAGCGTCTGCACAACAGAGTAGTACTGGCCACTGCCTGCTATGTTACGACGAGCACCGATCCCCTGATCCGCTTTGTGCGAGAGCACGAGATTGCGGGTAAAGGAGCCTTCCTTTTTAGAGCAGCAACACGGGCAGCCGAAGAACTTAGTCTCACGCTCGACTTCAAGCGGAGGTGTCAGCAGTCCGTTACGAAACTTGCTCCCGCACAATTAAAAACCCGGATTAAAACTGCTGAAGTCCAATTGCTTTTAAGACTTCACAAAGATAAACCAATGCACGGAACCTTCTACAAACATCTAGAAGAGCATGGTTTATCTGAGCAGTTGACCTTCTCCTTCCTAAGGGCTAATGGGTTGAAGTCGGAGACTGAGAGCTCCATAATGGCTTGCCAAGACGGTGTCTTCAACACCTTAGTATACCGTAGCCGGATTATGGGTATGAATGTGCCCGATATCCGCTGTAGAGCTTGCCTGCAGGCGCCAGAGACCCTTACGCACCTCTTGTCGGCGTGTAAGGTGTACGCTGGCACAGCCTACAGACGTAGGCTGTGCCAGCGTCTATCGGCACAACGCGGCTCTACGAGTGCTATACTACCATTTAAGGCACTCATACGGTATAGATGAGACACCGGTGCTGCCATACGCTCCAGGGGACATTGAGTCCGTTGTGGAGAACGAGAGGTGCCGAATTTACTGGAACTACTCATTCTCCACGCTCGAGCTTATACATGCAAATAAGCCCGACATAGTGCTCCTCGACTATCAACAAAAGACGATGTTCGTTATCGAGTTCTCGGCACCTGCCGAGGGGAACATCGTCTCTAAGGAGGAGGAAAAGCAGACCAAGTATCAGGAGCTCCTCGGACAACTTCGCAGGCTCTGGCCGGACTACACTGTGAGTCTGCTAGTAATGGTCATTGGATCCCTAGGTGGAATGAGGGATACGCTGCTCTCTGCACTGCGCAAAATGCCGGTGTGCCGTGCGGCGGCGCACATCTTAGCCGCCAGAATGCAGAAGGCAGTCATCCATGGGTCCCTTCGTCTGCTTAGGACGCACGATTCGCGGACCCAGTGATTGCTCACCTCACGGTGTGAGGAGTAGTCGCTGGGAAATGGAACAGCAGCCCGGTGTGTCGGAGCCCGGGTTGCACCTTTTTTGTTTTTGTTTTGTTTTATATATATATATATATATATAATTAAAAATGCGAATCCTCAAACAAGAAACTACCCTAGAAATTGAACGAAATACATTTAACGATAAATCATTCAACAGACATGGTGTGTTGTTTCCTTCAACAATACGCTATATTATAGTAGGACCTTCTAATTGTGGAAAAACGAATCTTATGATTAATTTGGTTGAACATGAAAACGGTTTAAAATTTGAAAATATTTATATATACTCATAGTCCCTATACCAACCGAAATACGTATATTTAGCAGAATTATTGAAACCGATACAAGGAATTAAATATTTCCCATTTAATGCCAGTGAAAACATTCTTCATCCTTCAGAAGCAAAACCAAATTCTATTTTTATATTTGACGATATATTATGTACAAATCAGGATGTTATAAGAGAATATTTCAGCATGGGTCGTCACAACAGTATAGATTCCTTTTATTTATGTCAAACTTATGCAAAAATCCCTAAACATTTAATCAGAGATAATGCTAATGCTTTGATTGTTTTCAAGCAGGATGACTTAAACTTGAAACATATTTATAATGATCATGTCGGTACTGATATACAGTCATTTGATGAATTTAAAAGAATATGTGCTGTTTGCTGGACAGATCCGTATGACTTTCTAACGATATTCAAAGACTGTAACATTGATAATGGTAGATATAGAAAAGGTATAGATCATTTTATTTATATTTAACGATTTCGATCTCATTCAACCATAACGGATCAATCGCTGTCCAACATCTGATCGTAACCTGATCAATATCTGTTCGACAAAAGCGCATTAATACTGGATAGAATGAACATGATAAAAAAATTAACTGAAAAAGACCTGAAAAAACTATTAATATTAAAACGTAATAATATACGAGCTAAATTGAGACAATTAAAATATGGTGAAATGCTACAAGAAACCCTATACAATCCTATTACTAAGCATTTAAAAAATATTGAAACTAAACTTCAAAGTCCAAACAGTAGTGTTGGCATGACTACTGGTACTACTACTGCCAGCACACGTACAGTACCAGAAGATTTAAAATCTCAACAACACGAAACAAAACGAGAAGATGGTAGTGCTGATAGTGATACAGTATGGAGTACCCCTAATTTTCCACATAAAAGAAGATTATCATTCAAATCAACTACAAAAAGAAAGTTATCTACTCGTAATAATTACGAAGACGATGACAATAATGATGAACCTAGTAGTTTAAAAAGATCAATTATAGCCGATATAAATTCTGACTATGAAGACAATGAATCTGAATATAATTATAATATTGCTACTAGCAGCAGCGAAAAAAATAGATTTGATGACATTGCAGAAAAATCGTTTACTGAATATTTGGAACAATATGATGTATCACCCAGAAAATACATAAGTGACATGTATAATGATAGTACTAATAAGGAATTTGATCATAAATGTGGTATACGACTTGATAAAGATATTGAAAAGTCCATGATTGGTGATTCTCAACTACAATTCTTAGACGCTGATGTTTATGTCAAAGGTAAACGATATAAGGGTACTCACGGTTTATATGAATTGTTATTCAAAAAAAGACCCAACGGAAATATATTTAATGCCGAAGACCTTAAAAATTACAGGCAGATCGTAACCAGGACTCACGCAAATAAACGCTACTACAGATCTAATACTCAAGTCGATGGAAGTAAATTGAAAAAGTATAAAGAACTCATAGCACCCTCTACATCGAAAGGTTATGGGCTACTATCCAGTGATAATAGCAATTTGATATCAATGGAATTTACTGGTAATAAAAAGGATTATATATATTTTGATAATATTAACGAAATTGTAAATCGCTTACGCCTTCTGGTAGCGTCACGAGCTGCAGGTCATACTTCGCATACTAACGAGATAAGTTCCATAATAGAAGAGCTAAAAGAAGGTAATTATATTGAATAAGAATGTCAAAAAAATTTGCAACCAGCGCTAAACGGCAAGTTGTTGAAGAAATACATAAGCAAGCACGAAAAAATTTCCCACGAAGGAAAACAATTATAAAGTCCCTAAATGATCTCTTTCAAGCCGATCTCGTAGAAATGATACCATATTCAAAAGAAAATAAGGAATATAAATATATACTAGTTGTAATTAATTGCTTTCCGAAATTCTTATGGGCATTACCGTGGAAAAATAGAACAGGTAAAGAAGTTTCAAAAGCTATGAAAACTGTATTAAAAGAACAAACACCGAGAAATCTACAAACTGATGCGGGACTAGAATTTTTCAATCAAAACTTCAAGGATCTAATGAAACAATATATTAATCATTACAATGAAAAGTATGATGTGGAAAGAGTTCAGTTTACAAGGTAATTATAAATGGTTGAATATTCTACCTAAAATTGTTAAACAATATAACAATAAAAAACACCGAACTATACAAATGAAACCTGCAGATGTCACAAAGAAAGATGAAAAACGATTATTATCTACTGTATATAATCGCATAAAAATTGTAGACTTAAAGTCAAAATTGAAAGTTGGTGATCATGTACGTATTTCTAAGGTGAGAGGCATCTTTGATAAAAAATATCAACCAAATTGGTCAACGGAAATTTTCACAATTCATAAAATAAAGCTGACTAATCCCATTACATACTTATTGAAAGATGAAACTAACCAAAGTATTTCTGGAACTTTCTATAAGGAACAATTGCAAAAAGTTAAATATCCAAATGTCTATCTAGTAGAGAAGGTATTAAAGACCAAAGGAGGTCAAATATAAGTTCGGTGGCTAGGATACGGCGGCCCTTCAAAAGACAGCTGGATAAATAAAAAGGACATAGTTTAACATAAATCAGATCAGTACACTAGAAGATCTGCCATAAGTAACACACACCCCACATACACTTGGTAATCATAACCAAATAAAATGTTTATAATTGATATTCAAATGTTTACCAATGGCTGCAACTTCATTTGCAAAGAAATTGCAATTATGAATACTGTAACAGGTTACTGGCAGCATAAGTTAATACAAATACCTTGTGTATTTGATATGCTAAGCAATTCCAAGCAAGGGCACATAAACTGGACCGTACACAACTTGCATGGACTGCCTTGGGATCTTCTGTCTCCTTCAGCAGACTTTTTATATTATGAACAAATAACAGCATTCATCAAGGACTTTGTACAAGATGCTCCAATTTTCGTCAAAGGGCACCAAAAGAAGCAATGGTTGGAGAGAATTATCACTAATCACATCACCGATCTGCAGGATGTCCTCGCTACTCTCAAAAAGACATTCAAATACAGACACTGTTTTAAGCATTTGTATAACAATTTAACGTGTGCATTAGAAAATGTACATTTACTATATAATTGGAAAATGATTACTAATTCAGGTGGTTGCAATGAATAAACAAAGATATATAATGTTAGTGTGTTTTATTTTTTACCATTTTCTACCTTGAAACCATTCTGACACTTTCTGTTGCCTTCTCATGTTGTAACAGCTTCATCCAAAAATTGCTCATGTGTCTTATATGATATAGTTACTTCCATACATGTCAATTCTCTGTACAGGTCCTAATTTTTTTCAAAACTCTCATCCAAAAAACACTCCATACCCTGTAAAATGAATAAAAGAATAATATAGTGTTAGTTATTAATTATCACTATTACTCATTAAAACAAAAAACAAATGGAGTCAAGTTGATTGACTCAGTACTTCCCACACATAACAGTGATATCATTTTATTATATTCTCTTTGTATGAAGCTATAATCTGAGATCCCCTGCAACTAAGTAATCGTTCGTATGTCCTCAAAAAACATAAAACACAAAAAAAACTAGTAAATAGTTTCCTAAATCTCTCCGTAGGAATTAAAACGACACAATTTATATTCTACCAGCTTCAACTGGACGAAACGAAATAATCAGAAACCCCTCCCAAATTGCCTAAAACAAAACGAAGTTTGATTAATTATCACTATTACTCATTAAAACAAAAAGATGGAGTCAAGTCAATTGACTCAGTACTTCCCACACATAACAGTGATATCATTTTATTATATTCCCTTTGTATGAAGCTATAATCTGAGATCCCTTGCAACTAAGTAATCGTTCGAATGTCTTCAAAAAACATAAAACACACAAAAAACTAGTAAATAGTTTCCTAAGTCTCTCCGTAGGAATTAAAACGACACAATTTATATTCTACCAGCTTCAACTGGACGAAACGAAATAATCAGAAACCCCTCCCAAATTGCTTAAAACAAAACGAAGTATAAGCTACTTTCATATTTTCAGTTTTTTTTCTTTTTAATTTCCATGTTACTAAATTCAGAACGATCTAAGCAATACCCGTATGTATACATCACACAATTCTAAGTCCCGTGATTTCTGTAATAGTCAAGGCAATTTTCGGATGACCCTAAAAAAGGTATTATACCACTAGGTCTTTCTTTTGCAGGTCAAAATGGACAGCCTATTATGATTAGAAACAAATGGTTTTAGTAAGTTTTACCTTATCAATCAGCTGCGTTAGCGTTCTCCAGTACCAATTCTAACATTCCTCTATCCCAATCATTAATTATTCCTAAATCTATCCCCTCGATATACTCCATAAACCACCTTGGTACTGGAAGCTCACCCCGTATCATTCTTACTAGTGACAACTCTTCTGCTATATATTTCTGAATTACAACGCCTCTTCTCTCCCTCTCCTGAATATCTCTCCTTTCTTTCTCTAAGTTCTTCTCCACTCTTACAGCATAACTCACAACACCCATTTTTTTTATTCTTCTACTCTTAACCGAATTCAAACACTTACTGAAATGAACTTTTACATTTCAAGCCCAGCTAAAGTTTCCATATAATAATAACACAGGCCGACATGATTTTTGGTGTTTTGAATTTGATAAGTGCCCATAGCTAATACGGGCACGTGGACTTTGAATATGAATTTGGTTTGAGCCCATCACGTCGAGATTTTTCACAAAATTAAAAAAGCCTGGGTGAGATATTTTGTACTAGATCTTATTGATATTTACTAAGCTACGTTGAAATTATTTCTTTAAAATACTTGATACATCGATAGAAAATATTTTACTACAATATCGTGTTTATTTCACTTCAATGGCAACACTGCCTCATTTTCGGATATGTCAAGGTCAACTTGACGGCATCGGCCGGCAGTTGTTTATGAAATAGTTAGTTAGCGTCAGTTGTTTGTAGCATCGAGTTGTGTTGTGTTCTCTGAGTGCTTAGAGCGTCATAATGTCAGCAAGAAAGTGTAAAAACAGTCCTGATATATTTTGTTATGTGTGTGGTGATTTAACGATAGCAAAGCATCAACGCAACATAACAGAATTCATCAAGAAGGCTTATCACGCTTACTTCGGTGTAAAGCTTGGTGATCAAGATAAACCTTGGGCGCCACACAAAGTGTGCTTCCAGTGTGTCGAGCTACTGAGAAAATGGACAAAAGGTACACGTAGCTCTTTACCCTTTGGCATTCCTATGGTATGGAGGGAACAAAAAAACCATGGAGACGACTGTTACTTTTGCTCCTGCGATGTCAAGGGTTTCAATTCGAAAAATAAACATACTATTCAGTATCCTGATTTACCGTCTGCTAAACGACCTGTACCTCATGGACCAGGAATTCCCATTCCTCCACCTTTTCTTCACACCATCCAACAGCAATCATCAGACGAAAGTTCAAACGAAAAAACCGATGAAGACGAATTCAGTCCTGATATCGGCCAACCTCAACAGTTTATTCAAGCTGAACTAAATGACTTAGTGAGAGACTTGGGCCTATCGAAAGATGCTGCACAAATCTTAGGATCACGATTGAAAGACAAAAATCTGTTGGCTCCAGGAACCACATTTTCGTGGTATAGGCACCGTGAAAAAGAGTTCGCGGAATATTTCTGTCAAGAGGGCTCACTGGTGTACTGTATTAATATTCCTGAACTAGTCATGAAACTGGGAGCTGACAATTACGATTCCACATCATGGAGGTTATTCATTGATTCTTCTAAGAGAAGTTTGAAGGGTGTCTTGTTGCACAATGGTAATACTTATGCCTCGGTGCCCGTTGCTCACTCCGTGCATCTCAAAGAAACGTATGAGAATCTTGAGCTGTTGCTTAATAAAATAAAGTATAGCGAATATGGTTGGCAACTCTGTGGGGATCTCAAAATAATATCCATGCTCTTGGGTCAGCAGTCTGGATTCACAAAGTATCCATGTTTTTTGTGCGAGTGGGACAGTCGAGCACGAAATTTACATTACGTTAAGAAAGAATGGCCACTCAGAGAAAGACTTGTACCCGGCCAAAAAAATGTGCAGCGCGATTCACTGGTTGACCCAAAATTAGTTCTTTTGCCTCCCCTGCACATAAAGCTAGGATTGATGAAGCAGTTTGTCAAAGCTTTAAATAAACAAGGCGATTGCTTTAAATACCTGTGCGACAAATTTCCTGCACTTTCTGAAGCTAAACTTAAAGAGGGAATTTTTGTAGGCCCTCAAATTCGAGCCTTAAAATCGGACAGATCGTTCCAGAGCACAATGACTCAGGATGAATTAGAAGCATGGAGTTCTTTCGTAGAAGTCATAGACGGTTTCCTTGGAAACTACAAGTCTCCAAACTACAAAGCAATTGTGGCCAACATGGTAAAAAATTATAAAAAACTGGGATGCAACATGAGCGTCAAACTTCATTTCCTGGATTCCCACATTGACTCTTTTCCCGAAAATCTTGGAGCTGTCAGCGAGGAACAGGGAGAGAGGTTCCACCAAGACATAAAGGAGATGGAGAAACGTTACCAAGGAAGGTGGGATATTAGCATGATGGCCGATTACTGCTGGACTTTGAAGAGGGACTCGCTTACAAAAATATACAAAAAGAAAACCACAAAACGCAGTTTTCAGGGGAAAAGAGATCGATTTTATAAAAAAAAACCTACGATTGTCTAACGGAGATTGTATTTATACTGCATTGATTTTTATGGACATCTCAATTTTGCAGTGTAATTTTCTAATATAGTTTCAATAAATAATTTCACAGTATTTTTTGCAGTTTCTATGAAAAACTTCAAACACACTTTTCCTGCAAACCTGACGTGCTGGAAAAAACTAAGCACAGATTCGTAATTAGCATACCCCATATACTATAGGGCACCTATTAAACTTGAAACACTTTTTCATGAAAAAAAAATTGTAGGCCTGTGTAATCGATTAGTTTGCAATAATTATTCCCCTTTTTATGTACAAATATATTTTAAGGCTAGTTTACATTAGTATAATTAGTAGTAGAGTTCCTACAATTGCTAATGTGCTCCTGCTAATTATGCCAATGTAAACCAGCCTTTATGTTTTATCTATATGCCTGGATTTTACTGCGACACTTTATCAATGATGGGCAATAATTATACTAAAATGTATGATCAATTAATTTAAATTGCACTAAAATTACTGAGGCACGAGGCAGACTTTTACCTTTGCTTTTCTATCGCACGCGCGTGTACATTCAAGGATTCTTTATTTAACAACAAACTGTTACAAAGTTATATGTACATGTCTTGTATACAGGGTAATGCTGTACTGTGTGTATAGTGTTTTTTAGAGAAGAGTAATGGTGAAGCAAATTCGAATACATTAAGCTAATGGGTACAGGTACTGGGTTTCGCTTTTCCGAAACTATTCATACGTACATGTCTTGTATACGGGGTGCTGTTGTAGGTACTGTCTTTAGAATAGAGTAACGGCGAGGCGGGGCCAGGCTAGGCTTGTCTCGTCAGAAAGATCTCTTATCAGCGTCTCTCTCACTTACGTCACTTCTTTTGCATTCTTCGGAGTGACCTTGAACTTTGCCCTTCTTCGTCTTCAGCGTCACGTCACCTGCACTCTTCGGCGGGTGACCTTGCACGCATGGTACGCGGCGGCGGCAGCAAGGTCTGGTCTGACCACCTTTGGTCATTGTCGACGACGTCGACCAAGACTCCTCAAGACTCACTTCTTCAGATGTGGATGGTAGGGGGGTTACCAACAGTGCAGTACCCCGCTTGATATACCACTCAGTTTTTTCACTAGCACTAAAAAAGTTACAATATTGACATTTTCTACTACTACCAAAAAGGCACTTAACCAGTAATTTATTTACTTACCCCATGATTGTAAGAGGTGGAAAACGCCACCCCTAAAATTTATTTCCAATGCAATTTTTTGTCTTGCTATTTATTTACCTATTAAAAATTTGTTTCCGATACCCTGTTTCATTCTAAACAAAACATCTCTCTTGAATTTCTTGCCCAAAATAAACCAGTTCGAGCAAAAAATTATTTTACGAATATGCGATATGTATCTTGCATTAGAAATAAATTTTAGGGGCTGTGTTTTCCACCCATTACAACCATGGTGTAAACCAAATAAATTAGTGGCTAAGTGTCTTTTTGGGAGTAGAAAATGTCGCAGCTTAATTTCAATGTTGTAACTTTTTCAGCGCTTGTGAAGGAAATTGTTAAAAAAACTGTACGTACTCCTTCTAAGGGGCTGTAACAAGAGGTACTCCAATAAAGTTTCTTTATATGAAAGATCGTCCTATCTTTTGTTCGATGAGGTATCACCCCCTTAAATGTTTTACACTTATTTAGTTACACTCTGTATATATGCGCCAAGTTATGTAGGCCATATCCCTTTAGCATAGCCAAATATGATGTCACATCATCGCTATGATACATCGCATTACTAGAATTCGTGTGATTCACCGGACTCTAGCTGATAATGCAGAACTTACTTGGAAGGAAGAAGTGCAGCGGATAATCAGATTTGACATAGACTCTGTACTGTACTCATCCTAACTAGCATTGTTATTAGTCCTATTAACTTGTAATTTTTGTAAATTGAAAAAATAAATTTTTTAAAAAGACAAATTTCGAAACCCGAAATTTAAGTGGCGCAGTCAGTAGGATTCGAACCCTACTTCCCCCAACGAGGCCATCCATCGAGGAAATCCCCTGGGCAGAAGAGGAAAATCCGAAGAGGAGACCGCTAGAGAGAAAGTACAGGCAGGATACGACCTTTACAGAGCGAAAGGGTCCACTGTACTCGCTGCATCTCTCGGTCCAACGATCCAAGAAATGAAGATCACCATTAGTGTGTGGGTGTAAGTTGCTTTTCCATTTTTCCACTCCTTTATTGCACTAGTTTTGTTGTTGTGTCTATGTCAGTCTCCTCGACCACTAATTCCACAGCGGAAAATAGTGAGGACGAGTTCAATTTTGAAAATTCAAACGAAGAATTCCAGGAAGTTTTGGAAACTACTCTGAGATTTTCACAATTATCTATAAGTAATAGAAATAACTATAATATGGCTCATCCACAAGTTCCACATTTCGAATCAAAATTATTAGATATAGTTCCCAAATATGACGGAAACCCCTTAGAGTTAGCCGCATATTTGGATACAGCCAATACATTAATCAATACCTATTGGGATACTAACCCCAATAATGCCAATTGTGTCCAAAATACCACAATTATTTATGGTATCTATTCTAAATTAATTGGTAATGCTAGAGAAGTATATACTACATGTATTTCCAAAGACTGGCAAAGTGCTTTGATTGCTCATTTCGGTGATCAAAGAGACGAAAATGGCTTGCTTTTCGATTTAGACCAATTAAGGCAGAATAATGAAAATGCTTTACAATTTTATACTAGAATAATGTCTAACTTAAGGGCTCTTCACAATTTTATTGATACCCATGAGAATGACGTTATGACTAAGTCCGTTAAGAAGAACTTTTATAACACTCATGCTCTCAGAATATTTTTAGCTGGTTTGCGTGAACCTATGGGTTCTACTATTCGAGCTATGAGACCTCAAACGCTTGATGAAGCTAGACAATTCATCATTACTGAAAATAATATATTACATTTGAGGAAACCTCACTTTGACAATCAGAAACCCCGTCAAAACTCACAGATTCAACACCCGAAACCATTTTCAAATCATCATTTTCAACTCCCTCAAAATTTTCAAAACGCCCCTTATCACAGTGCCCAAAATTTCAATAACTTTCAACGGCCCAATTTTCAGAATTTCAATCAGAATCCCTCATTCCCTCGTGGCCCGATTCCGATACAACCTAGGCCAGCACCACCACAGAAATTTCCGACAAATAGACAAGTATTTGGACCTCCCAAAAATGTTTGGAAACCCAATCCATCCAAATTCCAACAACAACCGCGACCTACTCCTATGAGCGGAGTTTCTCACGGCACTGTTTCTAGACAGAATCCTCCTCAGAACCTCCGACAAAACCAAAATTACTTCCGACAAACAAGCCCTTCGAATTTCATAAGTGAAGAATTATACAATGTACAAGACCATTGTCCTCCTGACGAATATCCACCTTGCCATTGTGCTCATCCTGAATTCCCAAATTATTATTATTCAGATATGCCTTCTAATACTTCTAAGCATGACGCACAATATGAACAATACGGAATTCCTAAAAGTGACAGAACAACAAATCAACCCAATAGTTCTGTCAGCACTATCGGAAATTTTCAGCAAGAAAGCCATACTTCCTTAGAGATCCATCATATTTACGAACAAAAAGACCTACCATACATTCAGATCACTAACCCTCCTTTGAAGCTTTTGATAGACACTGGAGTCACTAAATCCTTTTTAAACCCCGAAATAGCCGAAAATTTTTATCCTGAGCATATTCGAAAGGAACCATTTACAATTTCCTCCATTTTCCAAACTACGACTCGTGATCTTTGTGCAGATATTCCCGCATTTCCAGAGCTTAATTCTTCCAAAAATATAAAATTCTACTTATTCAAATTCCACCACTTCTTTGACGGTCTTATTGGTTATGAGACACTGAAAGACTTATGTGCTGAAATTAATCTAAAGTCCTTCACACTCAAAACGCCATTTTCCGAATTGCCCTTATCTCATTATGAATCAAAGGGTAAGCTCTTATTTTTCGCAAGAATAGAACCTTTTACTATAGAATCTGTTAAAATTCCAGTATCAGTATCCAACGGTCATATATTCATACCTTATACTACCATTTCTGATTGCAAAATCCGAGAAGGTATCGGAGCTGCTAAGTCCGGTTATGCTCCAGTCGAAATTCGTAACCAATCTGACCAAGTTAAAGATATTTATTTGTACGAACCCGTAAAAGTTGACAATTTTGACAAGAACCAATTTGAAATTTTTCACGTCACTACTATTCCAAATGATGACATTGACGATATAGATAAATCCGACATTACTAATCTTCTACGAACAGACCATTTGAACGAGGAAGAAAAATATCATATTGAAAAACTTTGTAAATCATTTTCTGATATTTTCCACACACCTGACTCTCAGCTCAGCTTCACCAATCAAATTAAACACAGAATAAAGACCACAGATGAAATTCCTGTTTACACGAAATATTACAGATATCCTTTTGTTCACAAATCCGAGGTCGAAAGACAAATTAATGATATGCTTAACCAAAATATAATACGTGAAACTGACTCACCCTGGTCATCCCCATTTTGGATCGTAGGCAAAAAGGCAGATGCCTCCGGTAAGAAAAAAGTGGCGAATTGTGGTAGATTACAGGAAACTTAACGAAAAGACTATTGACGACCGCTACCCAATACCTAACATAACAGACATATTAGACAAACTGGGCAGATGTATGTACTTTTCCACCCTAGATTTAGCTAGTGGGTTTCATCAGATTGAAATGCATCCCGATGACATACAAAAAACCGCGTTCAGTGTCGAGCTCGGAAAGTATGAATTCCTTAGAATGCCTTTCGGTTTGAAGAATGCACCTTCAACTTTTCAAAGGGTCATGGATAATGTCCTTAGAGACTTGCAAAATAAAATTTGCCTAGTGTACATGGATGATATTATCGTGTTCAGTGCAAGCTTACAAGATCATATTATTAATCTCAAACAGGTTTTCCAAAAATTGAGAGAAAGTAATTTAAAAATTCAGCTAGATAAGTCCGAATTTTTGAAAAAGGAAGTTGCCTTCCTTGGTCACCTAATCACTCCAGACGGAATCAAGCCCAATCCGGATAAAATCCATGCTATCATTAATTATCCTATTCCTAAAACGACTAGAGAGATCAAATCATTTTTAGGCCTGCTGGGTTATTATAGGAAATTTATCAAAAATTTTGCTCATATTACAAAGCCATTTACTAATTGCTTAAGAAAAGGTGCCGTAATCAATATTAATGATCCCTTATTTATCAAGACCTTTGAGGACTGCAAGGCTTTATTAACAAACGACCCCATCTTAGCTTCTCCTGACTTTTCCAAAGAATTCATATTAACTACCGATGCTAGTAACGTAGCCCTTGGTGCTATTTTATCTCAAGGTGCTGTGGGACAAGACAGACCTATTTCCTTTGCTTCTAGAACCTTGACCTTTTCCGAACAAAATTATTCCACCATAGAAAAAGAATGCCTCGCAATTGTGTGGGCGACAAAGGTATTTAGACCATACCTTTTTGGCAGAAAGTTTAAGATAATCTGTGACCATAAACCACTCCAGTACCTTTGGAACATCAAAGAACCAAATTCAAAATTGATCAGGTGGCGTCTGAAACTCGAAGATTTTGATTACGAGATTATTTACAAAAAAGGTAGACAAAATACCTTCCTTCAGAAGAGACAAGGATTATATTAAAGAAGTAGACACATTTGCTGCATTACATCAATTAAAAAACGATCCCCTGGACACCCCGTTGTTAAGGAGAGCTTTTATAGTTGGGCAGAGATTGCATAAAGAGAAACTATCAACAATAAAATCAACTCACAGTTCTAAGAAAAGTGTTGAGGATATTGAAAGTATCATGGGTGATAAAATCTGCGAGAAATGCAAAGAGATTGAGTGTATGTGTCTCAAGGCACCCTCAAAAGATCCTCTAAAGGAGACTGAAGAACAGCAGGAAGATGGGGACAGATCTCTCCTAGATCCCGAAGACACAGGAGCCTCAGGGCGATCGGAAAGAAGTCCAGAGAAAAAATCAGAGAAAGAAATCCCAGAGGAATCCGGCAGCTCTGATGGAACAGAGTAAGATGAGGAGTTCAAAAATCTTTTGGATCAAGCTACAGAGAAATCTATAATTGCCACTAATAAGGATATAAGAGACGGAATAATAAATATGCTCAACAACCCTAGGACCTCTCCAACTCACACATATACAGAGCCAGCTGGGAACAAAGGAGAATCCTCTCGAACACAACAATGCTTCAACCCAGAAGACATGTACCCATTGATCGAAAGAGCCGTCATAAAATGTGTACCGGTTATAGCCGAAGCGGTCGCTAACAAATTAGAATCTAGAATCCAAATACAGATAGATGGTATTCTGGCCGTGGTGACCAATGCGGATGGCCACATCAATATGTGGGTCGCAGAAATGGATTCAATCAAAGCCCAACTAAAAAATATCACTGTTAAATTAGATAAAATATCCACTTCCGCTAGTAAGGCAATTGAAGAGCTACAAAAGAGTATAGAGGAAAGCAAAATAGATGATTCACTCAGTGTCCGATCGTCTGGTAAGAAAGTACCAGCAAGTCAGCCAGCTCCAGAAGAGGAACCAGAGCAACAAAAGGCGGATTTTATGGATTCGATGAAGAGAGTTCTGGAGAAAGTAGGTCAAGTATCTGAAGAAGAGAGCCGATTATTGAAAATATTATATGGCATGAAGTTAACACCGGCAGATAAGAAAACTAGGATTCTGAAGATATCAAGGGTCAGAAACGCAAATCTTGAAACCGCAATCGATAACATCAGTCACGGAAAGTTCCAAGCTGCAGAAAAGTACATTGTTTTGTATATTGATTGGAATAGAAAGAGAGCTGCTGCTAGGGATATACAAGAGGTTGATTCAGATTCGGAAGGGGAAAGAAAGACCAGTAAGAAGAAAGAGATCCAATCAACACGTAGAAGCAAGTACGGATCATCGGATGAGGAAGATCCAAAACCGAGCATAAGACGTTCTACGAAGGAAATCGGTGTTCCCCTTAAAAGTTAAAAAAAAAGAAACTTTCTCGAATAGAGATTCACCCAAATGAAACCCAATCTGACGTTCCTCCCATCCTACAATATATGGACGAATTCAATAGGAATCCCATACTCGACGATAACGACCGACCTTCCACAAATCAACTTGAACATCCGCCTTCCAGCATAGATAACCCTGAACTTGCCTCTATAGTAGGACAAGTCGATCCCGACGAACATGACGATGACGAAACCGTCCATACTAGTTCTGAAAACCCCATACAAACGATTAATATAACTGAAAGAGCCGTGAATAATTTCAAAAATCAAATTTTAGTAATAAAAGTCCAAAATAATCCCCGACAAGAAATCAAAAAATTATTCGGAAATCCTGTAATTCGTACTCGTTGGATCATATACACTACAGATCAAACTTTTGAAAATCAAATTATCACATTTTTGAAAGAATATGGCGTTCCAAAAAGACAATACGTGTTTTATTTTCAAAATGATGACGATCAGAATTTATACAAAAGTATGTCAGTATTTACTAAAGTCTACGATGTAGTCAATGAAAATCGACAGCAAGAACTCGTGAAAAAACAGCATGAAGGTATCACTAATCATAGAGGAATTATGGAGACTATCAGCGCACTAAAACAAAAATTTTATTGGCCCAAATTAACAGATGATGTCAAAAATTTTGTCAACAGTTGTTCCGTTTGTCAGCAATCAAAATATGAACGTCATCCACCACTCGTCAAATTACAATTAACGCCTACTCCCAAAAAACCATTTGAGACAATCTTTATAGATACCTTTAAATTCGAAAATACTATTGCTTTGACGATTTGCGATAGCTTTTCAAAATTTGCACAATTCTATGTTCTACCTAGCCTTTCAGCGTTGCATATCTATCAGAATCTCTTACAGTTCATATCTGCATACAAAATTCCAGAAAATATAGTGTCTGATAATGGGACAGAATTTACACAAAATCTCTTGAAAGATTTTGCTGACCTGTACAGTATTAATTGGGATTACATATTACCTCTTAATCCAAATAGCAATTCTATCGTAGAACGGTTTCATTCCACATTGATTGAACACCTTCGTGTTTTGAATCTAACTAAACCAAAATTAAGCCCTGACGAAAAATTATTATATGCTGTTATTGGTTATAACAACTCAATCCATTCTGCTACCAAATTCAAACCAATTGATCTTATATTAGGCCATCACGACTTGAAAGAGCCCGTCGAAATCAATGACGATGCTCAACCAATCAACTTCAAAGTTAGTGAACATAAACAGATTATGACTGATCTTTACAAATCCATTCACGAAAAACTAGCTACTGAAAAAGCAAAAGTCATAGAGAAGGCAAATGAAAAACGAAATGATCCCCCAGACATACAACCCGGAACCAGTGGTTATAGGAAACAAACTGACAGACAATCCAAGACGAAACCACTTTATCGACCAGAACATATTTTGGCAACAAATGACTTAACTGCCACTACGCCCCAAAATACGTATCATAAACAAATTTTTAAACCTCAACGAAAATTCACACGTGACTTTTTAAAGGTTAGTGATGCTTCACACAGCACTGACTCAGAAAGTTCAAATCCTCAGCCTGAACAACAACCCCGGAGTTCTTCCGTTTAAATTAGGGACGGCAAGAGTAAAAAATGCCTCCCACACCTTCCTATATTATATTTCCACATCCCCAATTAAATCGCAGATTGACGGCATTACAAATCAATATATTCAATTAGAAGACATAATCAATGTAACTTCTAATTTTTATAGATTTACATTACGTAATTCTTATAAGCATTTAGAATATGAGTCATCTATGGTTAATCATAAGTTTAAGTCTATTTTTCTTTCAAAAAGATCGAAAAGAGGAATTATCAACCCTCTAGGACATTTGATTAAGTTCGTAACTGGTAATATGGATAATGAAGATGCAAAAGAAATATACGCTAGTATCTCAGGGCTCGAATCAAGTCAAAACAAAGTTATTCAAAAAATAAACAAGCA
Source organism: Callosobruchus maculatus (assembly GCA_951848785.1). NCBI lineage: Eukaryota > Metazoa > Arthropoda > Insecta > Coleoptera > Chrysomelidae > Callosobruchus > Callosobruchus maculatus. The sequence continues at coordinate 11,034,527 of CATOUR010000067.1, read as the reverse complement.
CTATTCTCTTAGCACGAAACTTATAAGTTCCCTTAACGAGACTCTCACTACGGTAACCAATAACCAAAATCTTGTAGCTAATAAGATCGAACAAATAAGGATAGCACTTAATAAGACATCCTTTGCGTTTTCACATTACATAGAGGCACAAGATATTTTGAATCAAATAAAATTCAATTTGGATTCTATGCTAGCATTTTTGACAGATATCGAAAATGCTATGAGCTTTGCAATTATTGAATTTTACATCACAGTGTAATTTCTCCGAAGCAACTCGAAGAAATAATCAATCAATTATCTCGATCACACAACCATCTCCAAATTCCGTATTCCAATCAGAATTTTCACAAATATTACGAATTAGCTAAAGCTAACGCGATTTTGGCCAAAGATAAAGTAATTTTCTCATTAGATTTTCCACTAGTGCATCCTGATACATTCGCCCACTATCACCTCTTCTCAGTCCCAAATTACAATAACTCTATCATAATACCTCCTGCATCATTCCTCATTCTAAGCAACGAACACTATCAGTACGACAACGTAGAATGTTCGAGTCTACAAGACGAATACTTTTGCGAGAAAAATCTCCTGCTACCCAGACATAGAAACCCAGACTGCGTAACTTCCTTGTTATCCATGAACACGGAAGCTCAGACCTCTCAGCACGTTCCTGTCTCATCCGTGCGACCAATTATTGAAGAAATCAATGAAGCTCACTACATTGGCATATTCCCAGAGCCGCAGAAGATCCAGACGAAATGTGAAGGAGAAGAAGTAGCCGTTCTCCAAGGTTCCTACTTAATCACCGTTCCTTCAAAGTGCTCTATCGCAACTTCCAAGTTCATCTACATCAACGAAACAACCACGGTACCTGGACATCCCATCGTGCTAGAAGAAATCAAGAAATCAGTAGATATTCCAAGACTCGCAGTTAAGAAGCTCGTCTTAGAAAAAACGCCGCTAGACAAACTACATCAAATCCAACTTCAAGACTCCGATGAAGAAAACTTAGAAGAAATCAAGTTCCAGAAGTTCTACTCAAGGTCATCCCTGGGCATAATATCACTCCTTGCCCTTTTCGTCATCAGCTACATTGTCTTCACCAGATGGCACCGAATAAGAAAACTATTCAAGAAAGAAGAACAAGAAAGAAGTACAATCAAGATCGACGAAACTCAAGTATCTCCACCCTTGAGTTCCTTCTAAGGGATGGAGGAGTTATGTAGGCCATAACCCTTTAGCATAGCCAAATATGCATCGCATTACTAGAATTCGTGTGATTCACCGGACTCTAGCTGATAATGCAGAACTTACTTGGAAGGAAGAAGTGCAGCGGACAATCAGATTTGACATAGACTCTGTACTGTACTCATCCTAATTAGCATTGTTATTAGTCCTATTAACTTGTAATTTTTGTAAATTGAAAAAATAAATTTTTTAAAAAGACAAATTTCGAAACCCGAAATTTAAGTGCCATAAAATAAAAGTACATGCAGTCACAAAACCAGAACTTTGCAGGGGAGTGGCTAGAAGTTAGTTTTTTATTTGTAGGCATGAGAGCTGACAAAACATATTTAAAATGCTTATACACTTGCTCTTTGAAGATGTTTCGTTTAATAATCTGGATCTATAGTAGATGTAATAGTAAAATATATTCCGGATGCTATAAGAAATAACTAGAACATTATTGAGCTTGGGTTTCTGTTAACATTTTTTGATAAAATTATTCGAAAGTATTTTTACTATAAGATACTGTAGATCATGATTTTGGTTACAAAATTAATCAATGCAGATGATTTGATAAAAGATCTGCTGGATCTATCCGCATATGTGTATAGCTTGTAGTACTTTTAATGCAGAATTATTAATTAACTAATAATTCAATCTTTATTTGACCATAAATTCAATGGAATTTGATGATATGTAAATATCTAGCTTAGTTTTCTGTTGATATATTAATGGCGTGCATTATAGAATCATACAATCAAAAAATATATTTGAAGGCAATTAATCCATCTTTTTTCTCCGATATTATATTAAGCACTTGCAATAAAAATTCGTTGTTGATTAGGAAATTCATCAGAGGATACAACTATTGTTTTCTATTTATCGTTTATTCTAAATATTGATTATTTAAGTCCAAGTGTCTTGATTAGAAATAAACGTAGAAAATAACTCAGGATATGTCTGGTTTTTTATTTTTTTGTTTTGAACCGAAACATTGTCATTAGAATGAGAAAACTGAGTTTTAGCTCTACGCCCTTTGTAATATCCATCAATTGTAATGTTATTGATTAATACATTAGACAACCTAAAAAGTCTAGTGTTTTATAGACAGATCGTCAATGGGCATCAACTAGAAGCTCAGGTAAAGTACATAGCTGATTCAAATATCGAACATAGTTTTAATGAAGTTTGTAGCTGAAGTCGACAGTTACAGTATTCAAGACGCGGTCGACAGACAGCGTCAGTCAGTCGCCAGTTCGCCGGCGCCGTCGCCCAAGATCCAATAGCGATACAAGATACAATAGGTTCTTTCCAACAGGCCTGAATACCGTACAGTGTATCGTCACGGACATGCGCAGAACGTAAAATGCGTTCCAACACTTTGTGACCGTTCATTGTACGGTCCATAAAGCGTTCCAACAGATTTCGTTACCGTTCATGGGACGGTTTCTGTACGGTCAAATCGGTACTTGGTCCAGAGCAAGGACTGTGAGGACTGACATGCGCAGTAGAAAGTAAATCGCCCGCTTGGCGCACAATTTCATTTGTTGTCATTTCTATCCGCCCTCTGTCTTCTGTTTTTTTGCTTGAGCACTTGAGCTTGAGTGTTGTGTTGACTGTTGAGTGTTGAGATTACGTTGAGAAATGAGATTGAGTGATCTCTGATTCAGTGTGATTTGATTTGGCTTCTTTTGTTTTTGGCGTTTTTGCTGTTCACCAAACCAAAAAATGGAATCAAATAATGTTATATATGGTATGTTATGATAAATTCGGTCATTTTTCTGGAAAATATAACCTAGGTTCTTTGTTTATAGAGCTACAGGAATACCTGGTTGTGAGTGGCAACCAAAATAACGACAGGGCACCATTGCAGCCATCAAATTCCATTGCTTATAATGCAAATGCCAAAGTAGTAGAAACTATGGTACGTTCTGAAATTAAGTGGACCCAAAATGCAAGTCGCATGCTTATAGATTTGTACAATAAATACAAGAAAAAAATTGGCACATTTGAGGTGAAGAATACAAAAATAATGTGGATAAAAATAGCAGAGGCATTTTAGCACAAAGCAATATAAATGTTACTCCACAAAATTGTATGAATCGTTGGAGGGTTTTAGAAAGAAATTATAAAAAGTATGTTGACAACCAACATAAAACTGGTAAGTACTTCTACACCTTCTAGTTAGGTATCAGCAATAAATTAAAAGAATTTAAAACCTTCAAACAAAATGGGCAACATGATAGTCTTTGGTTAGTTTGAATTTTAATGACGATTCTGTTTTTATTTTTAGGAAGAGGTTATAAGTTTTTTGAATATAAAGAGGAAATGGAAGAGATTTTTGGAAAAAACGTAATATCCATCCAGAGATTTTACTTTCAAATGAACAAGTGGAGGAATTATATCATGGACAGGATCAAGATCAGAACACTGAGGAATCTACTGAAAAAATAGCAGAAGTTACCATCCATACACCTGGGCCATCAAATAAAGTAAAAAAGAAATTATCACCAAGTCAAAAAAAGCAACATATACTTAAAAAAAATGGTGTCATGGAAGAAATGAGAAAAGACCGGAAAATGTATTATGAAGAGCATCTGGAAATCGAAAGGCTTAAATTAGAAGAAATAAAGATGCGCAATAAATTGATTGCAGAAAGGAATGAGATCTTAAAAAATAAGGAATGCAATTGTTTAGCAGGATCACTTTGTTAAGAAATTACTATTACTTCCAATAATTCATACAATTTTGTGGAGTAACTTTTACATTACTTTGCACTAATGACTCAGCTATTTTCATCCACATTATTTTTGTATTCTGTACATCAAATGTGCCAATTTTTTTCTTGTCTTAATTGTACATAACATGCAACTTGCATTTTGGTTCCACTTAACTTCAGAATGTACTATGGTTTCTACTACTTTGGCATTTGCATTAATAGCAATGGTGCCCTGTCGTTATTACTTTAGAATTATGTTTATTTTGTGATAATAATGTACCTGTGGTGTATTTATCTATTAGGTGTAGGGGTAAATGCAACAATATGTGGTGTTATAGGGAGTACATATTGATTTGTTTATTTGGATATTTATTAAGTTTTTTCTAGTTATAATAATGTTTTGTTTTGTTGTTTGTTTTGTTTTTTGACTGTACTGGAACTAAGAGTCATTTTATTTTTGAAAATATAATTAACTGTTTCTATAATCATAGTGTTTTTTTACCTCATCAAGTTCCCAAAATAAGTAAACACCTTTTGTAACTTTGGCAATTGTATATTTTCAATTAGAAGGTAGATTGAAAAATATCAAAAAGTGAGAGCATCTACAAGCTTATATCAACAACACTTCTCTATTATGTTTTGTGGCCAAACAAGAAACCAAATGTAAAAGAGAAATAGGTACTAAATTTGACATTGAATTGAGATCCTTTGAAGTTTACAACTAGCTTGGTATATATGGAATAGTTTTTAAAAATGTCTTTATAACACCGACTTAAGGCATTCTTGAATGTGAGCCTTTTTTGCCACATCATCACAATTAAATTGTAGTGTTTGGAGTGTACTACCAAGCAATATACAATAAGTTTCACTTTTGTTTGATCAAATTTATAGACAATAGATGTTTAAAAAAAATGATAATGCAATTCAAAGGAGACATTGTATTGTGGGGCATAAATGACTAGTATAAATATAAAATATATAATTTTATTACATAGTGTAGATAACAATACATATGTTCACAATTACACAGTCAGAGGACATTACACACAATACATATAGGAATAAGAGAAATAACAATTTGGAAAAAAGATTGAAACAAACACCCACATCCACGCAACTCAAATTCTCAGAAAATTCAACCGCATTAGCAGTCTTTCTTGATATTAAGGCAGCCTATGAGAATGTCAATATTTATCTACTCTGTAGTCTAGAAATCTCAACTAACTTATGCAACTTTATATTCAACATGTTACACAACAGATCAGTCTACATACTTGACAAAGAGAACAATAAACACGATCCAAATTATGTATCTACAGGCTTGCCCCAAGGTTCCCCCCGAAGCCCTCTGCTGTTCAATATTTATGAACACAAACTATACACTATTATTGATTAACGTTTTTAGGATACAAACAGAACAAGTTCAAAAAAATAGTATCCTGATATTACTGATGTAATATCTAGCTTAAGTAAAAAAAAAGAAATATTAACATACACACATATTACACATATTTCATATTACAAAGAGGTATAACCCATATTTTATAAAACTAATCTATGCTAAACTAACTTACATTACTTCTAGAAACTGACGTTTAAGTCTGGTTTTAAATGTTAATAAATTTGTTGCAAATAAGTCCAATGCAATATGAATTAATAACCCTAACCAGTCTGACCAGAGGTGCATTTTGGTAATAATTGGTTCTACAATATGGAACAAGGAACAGCTCATGATTTCTTAGTCTTCGAGTAGGAACATTGAATTTAATTTTGTAAAGAATATTTGAAGAATCTGAGATGCTGTTTACGATTTTAAATATTATTAGAATATCAGACATAATGCACCTTTTTTCCAGTTCAAGTATTTTGAAGTGTGACCCAGCCATTGAGTAATAATGATTTACAAAGTTGAAAGTGAGTTTTAAAACATAGGAATCTTAAAAATGTATTTTGAATTTTCTACAATTATACCAGAAGACACCCAATTATTAAGCTATGCAGATGACATAGTAGTTTTGACATTAACAACATGATAAACAAATTGAACATGACACTAGATAACAAACTATAATACCATAATAATACCATAAATCCATAATTTTGAAACCTCTGCACAGAAAGGAGCATCAATCTGGTTTACCAAAGGCAATAGAACCCATAACACCAACCCAATTAAAATAAACAACTCAAACATTAACATAAACGACCAGGTCAAATACTTAGGGGTCATTCACCAAAAATATCTAAAATGGAACCTGCAAATAGACAACATGATTACTACTAAAAAAATGGTCTAGAGCCAGACTAAGTACAGTCACACAAACTGAGCTGATAATTGGGCAAAAGCTCAGAAACCATATTGACAAAAGAAGAAGACAGTATTTTGCTTCATAACAAATGTGCTATACGGTCTCTAATTCCTACAGCATCATCATCATCATCATCGTTATCATAATCATCATTATCCGCAGTAGCTGGTAGTGCAGGGTTGTTTGGTATAGAACTTGGATCAATATCCACAACAAATTCATCATCTAATGCTATATTATGCAGCACACATGCTGCTCGAATAAAGTGAACTATCAATGGAATATCCCGTAACTTTACATGGTATAACTGGCGGAACTTTTGCTTGAGTATACCAAAGCAATGCTCAATTACGTATCTGTTCTGGGATAATTTTACATTGAAATTGTTCTGGTAACGATTCAAATTGCCCCTATCTCTATATGGAGTAAGAACATATTTTTGTAGTGGATATCCACTATCTGCGAATAAATAATAAGGAGCACATTTTTGTTCCAGTGACAGTTTTAGGGGTGAATTGTGAAAAACTCTGCTGTCATGGACTGACCTTGGATAGCCCACATATAAATCTATTATCTTCCTTCTATGATCACATACAGCATGCATCTGTAATGAAACAAAAGGAAAGAATGATTAGATTTATAATTTTATTGCATCACAGCTGAAAATTAAATAAAATAAATAAATAGAAATAGAAATAAATTTCAAAAATGAATCTCCAAAAATTGGACATCTTATATAAAGAAATAAAGTAACAAAATAGTACAAATACTTTTTTCAAATATGTTATTGTCTGCATTATACACATAATTCATGTGGTCTTACTAGAAGGAGAAGGCTGTTAGCGTTTCACTTACTTGTATAGAATAAAAGCCCTTTCGATTGATGTAAGAGTCAGGGTCGTTACTTGGCTTATCAATTTTAATGTGACATCCATCAATTGCGCCTATAATTCCTGGAAATCCTTTCTCTCTGAAGTTTTGTTCTATTATATTTTTTCCCGCTTGATCAGGCCACTTTATAATAGAAGGTGACAAATTGCTTAAGAATCTTGTCATTATATTTATCACTCTATGAACTGAGCTCATTGAAATGTTGAAGCATCCGCAACATCTCGAAAACCTGCTGTTTGGTGACCTGCATACCATAGAAAAATCAGTACCTAAAAATTAATTTCGTTTAACAAATTTCATTTTGTATTTTATTAAAGTTTCTATTACCTGATTACCAGCTGATATTTTACCATACTGCCCAGATTGATTTTTATACAAGTCGCTTTCCTCGAACATTTCACTTATACTTCCAGCAACAGTTCTTGAAACACGGAAATGTTCAAAAAATGTTTGCTCCGAGTACAATGGTACAGTCACCTCTAAAATACAGATCATTATTATCCTAGTTTTTTTTATTATTCATGGCTAAAATTACCCAAATAATCCTCATTTTTCGGTTGTGGTTGATGGACTAACACCAAGTCATCGTCAGAAAATTCAGGCCCTGATGAGAAATCGCTCAATCCGTCGTCACTCATATTTACTATCACAATTTGATATAACCCCGTTATGTTAATCAGTGATATAACTCACAAAAACAATAGAAACAGTGATGAATTTCAATAAAGCTCTTGGCGTATGGCGTCCACAAAAATGGCGTCTTCGCTTTTGACGGTGGCTTTGGAAATGAAATCGAGGAATCGAGGTTAGTTTTTTTTGACAGCTGTCAGAACTGACACGAGTACAGTACAATAAGAGAAAGAACCGTTCCAACAGACTTTCCTGTTTGTACGGTCACGAAACCATCCAAAACCAACGCATGCGCACGACCAGTTTCGTGACGGTTCAATGTACCGTACAAAAATATCTTGTTGGAAAGGACCTAATCGCTCATCAATCGCAGCCGCGTAACAGTGGCCGCTCGCGCAGTAGCTCCGTCCATTCCAGCCGCCGTCCATGCAGCGAACACGCCGTTGAGGCACAGCCAGCTCGAGTCAGCTTCGAGCAGAAGAAGACGTCAAGCATCGAGTAAGGGTCGTTAAACCTACTGCACTCTCTCGAGACAGGAAAAATTTGTTTCTCTCGAGACAACTACATTGCCGTTTGAAAATTAAGTTCTAATCCTCCTCTACCATTGTAGACTTGTGGTGCGAAGCGCCAAAAAGGTGGTTTTCACTACCACAAATCTATCTTATTGAGAAAAGAGAACGTCTACGAGCAAACCACTTGATTCCTTTTCAGGGTTTCTTATTGAAGACAAAAGAACGTGATTGAAGTCCTTATCAGGATATTCTAGTTGGTCGACGTTGGTCCTTTTCAGGCACTTGAAAACGACGGCTTCGGTCTTCTCTGCGTTTACTCGGATCTTCCATTTGATGCACCATTCTTCCAGGGCGTTGACTGCTCTCTGAAGGTATCTGGTCGCTTGTCTGGGTTGGCTTGAACGTGCCATGGTTGCCGTATCGTCGACGTACATGCCCAGTTCGGTGTTCTGCGTTGCCCTGGGTAGATCAGGAACAGCAGTGGTGACTTCACTGCCCCCTGTGGTACTCCTGCTTTCATCTCTCGGTAGCTGGACATCATCTCTCCGGATCTGACGCGGAATGTTCTTCCTCTCAGGTACGAGTCTGGCCCATGCTCTCGGGGAATCCAAGTTGCGTCATCTTGAATTCCAACCCGTCGTGCCAGACGCGGTCGAATGCCTTGGAGACGTCTAGTGCCACCACACTAGCGACTTTTCTCTCGTTCAGGGAGCGTGCGATGAATTCTACGATGCGTAACACCTGTTGTTCTGTGTTGGTGCCCTTTCTGAATCCGAACTGCTCGTTCGGGATGGCGGAGAGCTGATCTGCCTTCTCCCAGATTCTTCTGATGATGACTCGTTCGGCGATCTTGCTCATGGAGGTGAGCTGTCTGATGGGTCTGTAGTTCTGCGGGAATATCGGGTCTTTGCCTGGCTTCAGGATGTCGATGACGTCTGCCTTCTTCCAATGGTCCGGGAATCGTCTCAGTCTGAGCATAGCATTTATGATGTTGGTCAATGCTACGATGCCTTTTCTGGGGAGTCTTCTGAGGACCCTGTAGCCTATTCCATCACAGCCAGCAGCCTTCTTCAGATCTGTGTGGCGGATGATGTCACTCATTTCCTCCGGCGATCTTGGTTCTATGATCTCGTCGCCGGTGTCCTTGGTTCTGATCCGACGAACCTGGCGATGCACCAGGTTTATCCAATCTTCGTCCTCGCCCGGGTGGTGCTTGTCCCTGCACTGGAGCTCTAAGCTGTCTGCGAAGGCCTCAGCTTTCTCGTTGTTTGAATACACCAGTCCTCTTTCGCCGTGGATCGCCATGGGTGGTTTTCTTCTTCGCCGGAAGACTTTCTGCAGCTTCCACATACCACATTCTCCTGGGTCGAGCTCTTCCAGTCTTCTTTCCCATTGCCTCAGATGATGGGTCTGTAGCGCTTCTCTTACTTCGTTGTTCTTCCGTCGAAACTCTGGTTTGTCAGTTGGGGCCAAGGTCAGCTGGGCGAGTCTTCTTGTCCTGTTTCTGTCTGCGATGATCCTGATAACATCCTCCGGAATGTCACGGAAGCGGTTTGGGGTGTTGATGTTCTCCAACGAAGTGGCTTCGGAGAGTGCAGCATCGATGCACTCCTATAGCTGAATGGTGGCTCTCTTAATGTCCATGGCTGTCCTTACTTCGGGTAGTGGGCCCAGGTTCCCATGTACAAGATTCCTGAGTCGGTCGAAGTTCACTCGTCTCACCATGCGGGGCTCGAAGAATGGTGGGTTCTTAGGGTCCTAAGATTGTCGTATCAGGAATCCTGTCCAGAATGTCTTCAAGTGCACGTCCTCATGCGTTTGTGTTCCGGATGTTCCAGGTTGTGGATTTGGCGTTGAGGTCTCCTATGGACGGTGCCTTCTTCTAGTACATTCTGGATATCTTCCTCTGATACTGGATGGGACGGAGAGATGTAGGCTGAGATGACTTTCAGCGGTTTCTTGTGGTGGTGACAGCAATTCCGACCGCGTCCATCGAGCGAAGTTCAGGGATGCCCATCGGCTGGTGAGGCACGAGGTTTTTCGCTGCTATTAGGACTCCGCCGGCTCTGGTCGTCCGACCCTTCCGGTATGTGCTGTACCCTGGAATGGTCCAGTGTGGAACCCGGTCCTCAGTGATCTTGGTCTCCTGGAGCGACATGATGTCGTAGTCACCTCGGGTGAGGACTTTTCCATTCTGGTGCTTCTTGTTCTTTACCCCGTTGACATTCCAGCTTAGGATCCTCAGTCTCGTGTTTTGTCTCTCAGTAGGTGAACGGTTTGGTGTGTCGTTCATTTCTGGGCCTGGATCGCGATTAGCGCGTTGGTTTGCTCTTGTTGCTGCTGTTGCTGCCTCAGGATCGTCTTGATGACGTCCGCGATGTCCTCTGTCGGCTGTGGTGCCTTGGTGGCTGATGCACTGGTGGTTGGTGCCCTGGTGGCTGGCTGCGGGCTGGATGCCTTGGCGTACGAGTTTCCTGGCTGAGTCCTGGCTGTTGGGAGGACCCTGGGTGCAGGTGCTGCCTTTGGTGCTGGCTTCGGGCATCTAGGACAGCCTCTGTGTTTGCAGGGTGCAGTTAGCACATCTTGCTGGCTTCTCCTTGGGCAGCTTGCAATCGGCGGCTCTGTCTTGGTCCCCGGATCTCACGCATCTTGGTGTCGCCGTGCAGTTGCTCTGGCAGTGCCGATAGATTTGGCACCTATGGCACTCTTCCTCATAGGTTCCATGCTGATCACGACCAGGCAGCACTCCTTCAGGTCGTATATGTGTTTCTCTGTTCTGGGTACCTCGATCTTAACCATCGGGATGTGTTTGTTTATGTGCCGGCGTGCTGCTGGTCCTGCGGGGCTTCGCTGGGCTTTTCTCTGCGAGTCAGATGTTCGCAGATGGTAGTCAGTTTATCAGTTATTTGCTGCCTTAGGGTGGCGTTTTCTTGCTGCAGAACCGTTGTTTGTTCCTCATGGCGTGAGATCGTCTTGCAGTCCTTCGATGGTGTCCCTCAGGAGTCTAACACTAGCGACCAGCTCGGGGTCGTTGATATACTGGGTGGGAGTTCTTCTTGTTGCGGGCTCTTGGTCGTCGCTGTCTAGCGACCCTCCGTGGCCGGAGCCGGCTACGGTAGCTCCTCTCGCTTCTTGGAGATGATGCCATTTCTGAAATCAAAATAACAAAATATGGAAGAAAGCGTCCTTTCGCACAATCCACTAATACACTATACAGTCTTTTATGCGCATGCAAATACGCATAAGTCGTTGTGCACGTAGCACCATGCACGGTGCCTCGTCCGTAGGTCGTTGTTTCGTCTGGGTCGAGTCTTCTTAAATTTGTTGCGCTAACCCATCCGAACTTGTAAGCCGATACGGTCTCAATCCTCCTACTCCGTATCGATCCGCTATACAAGCGAGAATGAGTCGCGAGTTGCTCGTGCTTCTAAGCCAGTACAATCTCAATCTTCCTACTCTGTACCGATCCGCTGTCGAAGTCGAACTATTTAGATAGACGTGTGTAATAACAAAAACTACACTTAGAAAATACAGCGCTATATGCCGCGCGTTGATTGGCCCGCTATGCACGAAGTAAACCGCGAAGGCTCCGCACACGAGCCCCCAGCCGGCAAGCGCATAAATAGAGCGGGCGACAGGCAGCGTCAGTCGTCTACCTGTTCAAGTCTGTTCCCAGAGTTTGACTTCGACGGAATAGCAACGATACTGTAGCGGCTTAGAAGCGATTCGCGACTCATTATCGCCTGTAGAGCGGATCGATACGGAGTAGGAGGACTGAGACCGTATCGGCTCTCAAGTTCGGATGAGTCTGCGCAACGAGTAAGAAGACGTTGCTGGAAGCAACGCGACCCACGGACGGGGCACCGTGCACGGTGCCACGTGCACAGCGTCTTGTGTACATCCGCATGCAAGAAGGATTGTATAGTGTAGTACTTAGCGAAAGGACGCTCATAGTGAAAAATAGCACACCGATGTGCCACGCTTACGACTCGGAAGACGATTTACCAGCGTACCACGACCTACGTGAGATGGTTGCTATGCTAAAAGGAGACCGAGACCGGCTAATAGTTGAAAACCTTGCCTTGAAGGGGGAAACAAAGGAGGTAAACGCGAAACTGGATCGCATCACCAACATGCTAGAGATACAAACCAAGGGACAGGACCGCCCGGCCACCCTGCATGACCGCCCGGCCACCCTGCAAGACCGCCCGGCCACCCTGCAAGACCACCTGGCCACCCTGCAAGACCGCCTGGCCGCCCAACCAGACCACCCGGTCACCCAACCGAACAAGAGACCTGCAACTGACCGTGAGGATCCTGCTCCTCAACTAGGCTCCAGCAGGGAGCACCAAGATGGTTCAGGGGGGGACCAAACGGCCACCACCTATCTTCATCCATAGGGAGGCCCAACGGATGAACGTGAAGGACCAGCTGCCTACTGCAGCCATCAAACTAACAAGCACCGGCATGCGACTGCAGGTGTCCACTGTGGAGGACTACAGGAAGGCCAGGCACGTCCTGGAGCAGCACAAGGTGGAGATTCCTACACCTTGGAAGAAGACAAGAACCTCCACGTCGTGATGAGAGCTATCCCAACCATCATCTTTGACAGCCAGGTAACCAGGGACCTCCAGGACCAAGGTTTCCACCCAGTGTCAGTCAGGAGGATGACAAGTCGACACACCAAGAAGCACACCCTGGTAAAGAGCGAGGTTCCCAAGTCGGAGAAGTCCATCTACGACTTGAAGGTATGCTGCCTAGTCAGAATCGTCATCGAGGCGATGAAGAAGAGGAGTGGGCCCAGTCAATGCCATCGATGTCAGATCTATGGACATTGCCAGAACCACTGCACGGCCACACCCAGATGCGTGCGGTGTGGCAGAGCCAGAACACGAGACTGAAGTTGGAATGTCAACGGAGCTAGGAAGAAGAAGCACGAGATTGGAGAAGTCCTCACCCGTGGAAACTACGACATCATAGGCGCTTTCCTTTTACCTGATTTATCTGATAAATCTCACTTGTCATGACTCAGTTCGATGTACGTTCCTTTTGTTTTCTGAAACTGAGACTAAAGTGAGATATTTTACCCCTACTTAAGCCCATCTGCACAAGCTCGAAAGGTAGATCACTTGTCTCAGATCATTTAGATGTCAAATAAATGAGGTTAGGGTTGTATGTAGGTTTGAATTTCAGCAGGTTTTTCCGCTTTTATGGTGTATGGATAGTCGATAGTGTAAGGTGAGTGACGAAAACCGTAAAAAACTAGGTTATCGAAAGGATCGACAGATAATAAAACCATAGCATATTACAAAATTTTGAGGAATGAGATTTAACTGCACAAACACGTTCCTTTAACGCATCTGAGCATCTGAGGTTTCCAACTGAGCTGAGCCAACTCATTTTTAAGTGATCTGAGTAAGTGCAGTTGTAAAAGGAAAGCACCTCATGGCACTCCAGGAGATCAAGATGACCGAAGCCCGGGCGCCACATACCGGAAGGATCGGACCAACAATGCCGGCGGCGTTCTACTAGCTGTGAAGAATCTCGTGCCTCACCACCCGATTGGCATCCCAGAACTTCACTCGATGGAGGCAGTTGGAGTTGCAGTCACCACCACCAGACGACCGTTGAAAGTCATCTCGGCCTACATCCCTCCAACGAGATCAGTAGCACATGAAGACTTCCAGACTGTTCTTGACGAAGACACCGTGATTGTTGGCGACCTCAACGCCAAGTCCACGACTTGGAACAGCAGGACCACCAACACCGGAGGACGAGTACTCGAAGACATTCTGGACAGAATCACTGGTACGACCGCCATGGGACCGGAAGAACCCACCTTCCTCCCATCTCTAGGCCTTCCAGACGTCATCGACATAGCCATTCTTCGAGGAGAACAGTGTGTCGTTGAGACTTGGACGATTATGGAGGGAAGTTCCGACCACAACCCCATCATCCTGGACCTGGAACTGGCACACGGAAATCCCATACCTACCCAGCCTCGTATGGTGAGACGGGTAAACTTCGATCTGGTCAGGATCCTGTTCCATGGGAACCTAGGACCCTGCCCGAAGTGAAGATGCCTTCAGACATCGAGAGGGCAGCCAGGCAGCCAGACACCTAGAGGAGTGCATCAACGCTGCCCTCACCGAAGCCACTTCGCTGGAGAACATCAACGCCCCAAACCGCTTTCGTGACATCCCTGAGAACATCAGCAGAATGATCACAGAAAGGAAAAGGACAAGAAGACTCGCTCAGACTACCTTGGCCCCGGCAGATAGAGCAGAACTTCGGCGAAAGAACGATGAAGTGAGAGAGGCGCTACAAACCCATCACCTGAGGCAATGGCAATCACAACTCCAAGAGCTGGATCCAGGGGACTGTGGTATGTGGAAGCTACAGAAAATCCTCCGGCGCAGGCGAAAACCACCGACGGTGATCCACGGCGAGAGAGGTCTGGTTTACACGAACGACGAGAAATCTGAGGCCTTCGCAGACAGCATCGAACTTCAGTGCAGGGACAACAACCACCCGAACCAGGACGAGGACTGGATAGACCTGGTATACCAACAGGTCCTTCGGCTCAGAACCACGCACACCAGCGATGAGATTCTCGAACCGGCATCACCAGATGAAGTAAGGGACATCATCCGAGGCACTCAACTGAAGAAAGCTGCTGGCTGCGACGGGATGGGCAACAGAGTACTTAGAAGACTCCCTAGAAAAGGCGTCGTAGCACTAACCAACATCATCAATGCGATGCTCAGACTAAGGAGGTTTCCGGACCATTGGAAGAAGGCTGATGTCATCGTTATCCTGAAGCCAGGCAAGGATCCGCTGTTCCCGCAGAACTACCGACCCATCAGTCTACTCACCGCCATGAGCAAAATCGCCGAACGCGTCATCATTAGAAGAATCCGGCAGATGGCAGACCAGCTCTCAGTTGTCCCGAACGAGCAGGGCCACAGCACCGAACAACAGGTCCTGCGCGTCGTCGAGTTCATCACTCGATCCCTGAGCGAAAGGAATGTCGCTAGTGTGGTGGCACTAGACGTCTCCAAAGCATTCGACCGAGTCTGGCACGATAGACTTCTATACAAGATGACCCAACTTGGATTTCCAGGGAGCATGGCCCAGATGATAGACTCGTGCCTGAGAGGAAAGACATTCCGCATCAGATCCGGAGAGATTGCAGCAGTCTGTCGCGTGAGAAGGTTGTGTTATTGTTGTCTCTCCAAATTGCGCCTGACAATCGTCGTTTTACCAATCGAGCTGCATATCAGTGAAATCGTTACATTACGGGCAACGCAATGATACTTGAAAGTATTCTGTAGAGAAACTATTAACAGTGCAATTTTTGTCGATTTATTTTATTATTTATCGGAGTAGTGCCACGGACAGTGAAACCGTTGATAAAATAGTCAAGAAAAAGTGCTACAATGCCTGAAACGTGTAGTTTTTGTAACTCGTCCGTAACTCGAACAAATCCTGCTGTGTAACCTGCAAAAACTCCTATCACCTGAAGTGCGTAAAACTCCTGGCTCTTTTTGTGATATTCCGTCCAGTTCAGGTGTATACTGGATCTGTCACGACTGCAGAACTGTTGGTGATGGAGAATCCAAGCTAGACAAACTTATAACATCTGTTAATTGCATCCAGCAAGATATGAAAGTTTTCCAGCGCAAACATGAAATTTTCAAATCTTTAAATTTTTACGGCGACAAAATCGATGAGTTTGGTGCCCGCATTGATAAGTTCCAAGAAACTGTCGAATCTGCTCGTGGTGCTCAACATGCCATTTCAGAGCTAAAAAGGGAATGTTCTGACCTTCGCTCAGAAATTGAGTTATTGCATCAACAAGCAAGACTAGACAATATTGAAATCTGTGGTGTGCCCGAAAAGAAAAACGAAGATTTGAAAAAAGTCGTAAAAATAGTAGCTTCGATATAGCTATATCTGAGCCTAATATAGTTCATTGTCATAGAGTTCAGTCATATCCAAAAAATAATACTGCGGTGACGCAACCGAAAAATATAATAGTTAAGTTAGACAGCCGTGATTTGAAGCGTAAAGTTATTGATGCTGTTCGCCTCAATAAAAATAAACTTCTTGGCGAATCTTGTGGTTTGGGTAATGGCAAGATATATATAAATGAACTTCTTTCACCGTACTATAAGTCTGTTCACAAGAAGGCTCGTGAGTTTTGTGCTACTAACAATTACAAGTTTTGTTGGGTTCGTGAATGTAAAATATTTGTGAAGAAGTCTGATACGTCCAGGCCGGTGCATGTCTCATCTGAAAATGTTCTGTTGAGGCTTGTCAAGGAATAACGTATCCTCTCGCAGTTTGTGTACTTGGAAAGGTGCCCGTTACCATTCTAATACGTTCGAGGACCTAAGCTTGTATTACCAAAATACTCGTGGTCTGCGGACTAAATGGGACACATTTTACAAAGCTGTGTGTGCAAATAGCTTTCAAATTATTTGTGTTACGGAATCCTGGTTAAATGAAGATATAAATAGTGCTGAACTGTTTCCTTCGTCATACTTGGTGTACAGAAGAGATCGTGATTTGGTTGCAGCTAACAAGAAAGATGGTGGAGGGGTGTTAATTGGTGTCAGTGATTCAGTCACGTCTCATAGCATGTCACAATGGAACAATGTTGGCATGATAGAGGACGTTTGGGTGTCACTTATGACCAACGAAACTCGAAAGGTATTCATATGTTGTGTGTACGTTCCCCCAGGTGTATGTTCTGCCACTTTAAGCTATTATTTTGACAAAATTGAGAATACTATCAATATCAATCCAAGCGATCATTTCATAATAGTTGGAGACTTTAACATTCCAAAAGTGTCATGGGAAAAAATATCACCTCATTCGAATGTTTTGGTAGCAACAGGCGGCTCAGAACCGCAGAGTGAAAGTCTTTTACAGTTTATGTCCTTAGCTAATCTTAACCAATATTGTAATGTCCAGAACTGCAACGAAAAGATTTTAGATCTAGTATTATCTAATGACACAGATATTAATGTTCTACCTTTCTTAACGCCATTTGTAACTGAAGATCAACATCATAGAGCCACAGAGGTAGAGATTAAAGTTACTATAGAGGACCTAATTTCTCCCGAAGAGTTTAGCAGAAAGTTATTTCATAATGCCAACTATGACACGATTAATGTTAGCCTGAACAGTTTTCAGTGGCAGAATATTTTCAATTCGACAGATAGTGTAAACCGATGTGTTGATAAATTTTATACTGTATTATGAGTTAATTATTATGCATGTCTTATTTTTTCTCGCATGGTTGCGGTAGTAACAAGTATTGACGGGCTATGCCATAATAATAATAATAATTAATAATTAATAATAAACTTGCTCCCGCAGAATTAAAAGCCCACATTAAAACTGCCGAAGTCGACTTCCTCTTAAGACTTCATAAAGATAAGCCAATGCATGGAATCTTCTACCGACATCTAGAAGAGCATGGCTTGTCTGAGCAGTTGACCTTCTCTTTCCTAAGGTCTAGTGGGTTGAAGTCGGAGACTGAGGGCTTTATAATGGCTTGCCAAGACGGTGTCTTCAACACCTTGGTATACCGTAAAAGGGTTATGGGTGTAGATGTTCCCGATACCCATTGTAGAGCTTGCCGACAGGCGCCAGAGACGCTTATGCATCTCTTGTCGGCGTGTAAGACGTACGCTGGGACGGCTTACGTCCATCGGCACAACGCGGCTCTACGAGTGCTCTACTATCATTTAAGGCACTCATACGGTATCGCAGGCTCTGGCCAGACTACACTGTAAGTCTGCTGGTTATGGTCATTGGATCCCTAGGTGGAATGAGGAATACGCTGCTCTCTGCACTGCGCAAAATACCGGTGTGCCGTGCGGCGGCGCACATCTTAGCCGCCAGAATGCAGAAGGCAGTCATCCTTGGGTCCCTTCGTCTACTTAGGGCGCACGATTCGCGGACCCAGTGATTGCTCACCTCACGGTGTGAGGAGTAGTCATTGGGTAATGGAACAGCAGCTCGGTGTGTCGGAGCCCGAGCTGCATTTTTTTGTTTTTAACATATAATAATAATAAGCCCCCATCAGGTGCTAGAACGTTGACGCTCGTTTGGGGGCTTAGAAAGTGACTTTTTGATGGGCAAGCTATGTCGGTTGATGGTTCATCGGAGGCTTTGATACCACCGCGGAATTATGCCGACAGGGCTTGTGATCAAAGGGTCACTTCAACCAAGGCTAGCACACCCAGGAAGCTGGGTGCTAGGTAGACTTTACATACCCTACCGAGCACAAAGCTCCTTTCCCCAAGCTATTCTGACCTCGGTCAGATAGGGATTTGGCAAATCCGGGGAGAAATGCCACAGAAGGCTGAGCGCCGGTCCTTCTGTCACATACCGTTATTGCGCCCCACACTTCAACGACCTCAACAGGGCGTGGCTGGGGAACGTTGTGAGGGGTACGCAACCGGGGGGCTCGCCTTAACCGGCCGGCCTGCGAGGAGAAAGCCTCAACAAAACCCGACAGTAAAGTCGTAAATCCTCCGGAGCACTTTGGGCCAACTTCGGAGTAAATATAAGTCCCTTCTCTCCTGGAATGGGCGTCACCCGGGAGAGCGACATTTAGATCGTCCCTACTCGTGGGAACACGATGGATAGAGTTAATTTTACGAATAACCAACGACGGCCTAGGGTACGTCGATTAAACTCACCCGAACCCCAAACCCAAACAGAACAACCCATAGAACACAACCCAGCTGCGGATGTTTTGCCGACGCAGCCGGCAACCACCAAAGCTGGTAAACCAAGACAGCGATTACAATGGACCACAGAAATGAACAAATCTGTAATGCGCTGTTACTATACTGCCACAAAACTAGAAACCATCTCTACAGGCTACAGGCACGAGCTGTACAGACTATTTACGACACAATACCCACATCTCTCAACACGTGTAACAGAACAAAGACTTATCGACCAAAAACGCGTCATCACAAAGAACAACCGTCTTACACCCCAAGAACTGCAAGATATAAAAAATCTTGTATCCAACGAAATGAATACCGTCCAACCAAATGACTCCCTAACCACTGAACAGATTGTGGAAACCCAAAACAGTGATACCCAAACTAGCCAGACTTCAAACACAGCAAAAACTAACAACACCAGCATACACTCAGAACTAGGTCCAGAACATGACCAGGCACTAGATACACCAGATACAACAATCACTAACTTACCTTCCACAATCATACAAATCCAAAACATCACTCGACCATTTGCCGTGACACAATCTGTCGAGCAAGTGATGAGTACGCAGTATAACAAATGGTGCGGCACCAATCCTGCACTACGAGATCCCCTGCCCAGACTAATTTTTAAAAATAACACTCAACAAATATTACATACAGTAAATGCTAACGTAATACCACAATTCATAAGGGACGACAGTAGCCTGGAGGACATCCACACAGTTATATATGCTGCCGCAGCAACCACTCTCATAGTTAATGGCCAAAAACTCTCAAAGCGGTCTAAACACCAGACAAGCAATAGGACTAAGCCTAAATGGCAAATAAGAATCGAAAACAAAATTAGCACAATCAGAAAGGATCTGGCACATCTCACACAATACACCATCAACAACAACCATCCTTCAAGGCACATACAGAGAACAATAAATATACTGAAATCCAAGTCACCACAACAAACAATACCAGAAATTACTGATACACTTAAACAGAAACTTGCAGTTTATGCAGCTAGACTCCGCAGATACAACGAGTCCAATGCCAGAAAGGATGCTAATAGCCTTTTTCAGAAAAGTGAAAAACAGTTCTATCAAAAGATAACAGCCGACAACCAGATCACAACAATAGAACCTCCCAGTAAACAAGAGTTAACCGAGTTTTGGGGAAGCCTGTGGTCTGAACCCAAAACACATAATGAAGACGCTCCATGGATCAGAGAGGAAGAGGAAAAACATCAACATATAGCAGAACAGGGAGACGTTATTCTTTCAAAAGAGGAAATAGTCGAAACAATAAAACATACCCACGACTGGAAGTGCCCAGGCGTGGACAACGTGCAGAATTTTTGGTACAAACATTTCAGCTCAACATACGAAGTGCTCACAAACCAAATCAATAAAGCCATACGTCAACCTGATAGGCTTCCCAAATTCCTCACTCAAGGAATAACGTATATAAAACCCAAAAATGCAGATACCAAGAACCCTGCGAATTACCGCCCAATCACTTGCCTTCCTACCTTGTATAAGATCATCACCGCAACATTATGCAGGAGGATTGAACAACACCTCACGCAAAACAACATCCTCACTGAAGAACAGAAAGGATGTAGAAAACAAAGCCAAGGTTGCAAGGAACAACTTATAATTGATAGTGTGATCATGGAGCAAACTAGAAAAGAACATAGAAACCTTCATACCTGTTTCATAGATTATAAAAAAGCATTCGATTCTGTACCACATAGCTGGCTAACGAAAATTCTGCAAATATATAAAATTAACCCAGGACTTCGTCAGTTTCTTGCAAAAATCATGAAGACATGGCGAACCAACATACACCTTACAACTCAGGACGGCCATATCCAAACCGAGGAACTACACATACGACGTGGTATCTTCCAGGGTGATTCCCTCAGTTCACTTTGGTTCTGCCTCTGTCTAAATCCACTCTCCAACGCACTGAACAACACAAACTATGGTTTCAACATCAGACATCAGAAAGTAAATCAACACAGAATCAATCATCTCCTCTACATGGACGATATAAAACTATATGCTGCCACTGACGTGCAACTGAGAGAATTACTCAGAATAACAGAGGTTTATACGTCAGATGTCAGGATGGAGTTCGGGATGAACAAATGCAAGGTGCTACACATAAACAAAGGCCAATGGAAGAACCATCCCGAACAGGAAATAGTAACAGGCCAGACGTTGGATAACATGGACAAGGAAGAAACGTACAAGTACCTGGGTTTCAATCAGAGTGTTAAGATCGACCACACACAAATCAAAGCAGAACTTAGACAAGTGTTTAGAGACCGCCTCATTAAGCTTCTGAAAACAAAACTGAATTCTAGAAACCTTACAAAAGCTATTAATACATTTGCAATACCAATCCTCACGTATTCATTTGGCATCATCAAGTGGTCACACACTGATATAGAAAACATCCATATCCTCATACGGACAGAACTCACGAAACACCGAATGTCACATCCAAACGCATGCAAAGAAAGGCTCACCATAGACAGGACACAAGGAGGCCGAGGGATTACAGATATACAGTCGCTTCGCACAAGACAGATAAAGACACTCAGACATTTCTTCCAAAACAAACAAACAAATTTACATCGAGCAATAGTAAAAGCAGACAAAAACTATACACCACTCAACCTATCATGTCCAGACCACGTCGCAGACACACACAATCCCACCCAATCACAACAAGAAAAAATAAGCACCTGGTCGCAGAAACCACTCCATGGCAAACATAGATACCGTGTCACCCAAGACCACATTAACAAAAAACAGTCATACACCTGGTTGCAGGATGGCCAGCTGTTCCCAGAAACGGAGGGTTTCATGCTTGCTATCCAGGACCAAGTGATTGCAACACGAAACTACAAAAAATATATAATTAAAGATCCATCCATAACTGACGATAATTGCAGAAAATGCCAACAACAAAAAGAAACAATAGATCACATAACAAGCGGGTGCAAAACTCTTGCCGGTACCGAATACACAGCCAGACATAACTCTGCGGCCAAAGTCATCCACCAAGCATTAGCCACAACAAACAAACTAATAGAAAACACAGATCCGTATTACAATTACACTCCGACATCAGTACTCGAAAACGATCAATACAAACTATACTGGGACGTTCAAATACATACAGACAAGACTATCCCAGCCAACAGACCAGATATAGTTTTCCAGTCAAAGCTCGACAAAGTTACATAGCTGATAGACATTGCTATTCCCAATGATGTGAATATACAAAACACCTACGCTGGGAAAATATCTAAGTACACGGACCTTGCGATGGAAATAAAACGCCTTTGGAAGCAGGACAAAGTTACTATTGTTCCCCTCATTATGTCAGTCTCAGGCCTTACACCAAACACATTTACACCACACCTACAACAGTTAGGCCTGGACGAAAAGTTACACAAAACATTCCAAAAGTCTGTAATTCTGAAGACCTGTAACATCGTACGATCCTTCCTAAATTCCGATCAATAATAGTCCGGGTGTTGACTTGGCTCAGCCCGTCAACACTTGTTGCTACCGCAATTATGCGAGAGGAACTTAGAAAGATGAATTAATAATAATTAAAATTATTATTATTATTATTATTATGTGCCAACAAAAAACATGTAAAAAAGGAGAAAATAGGCCAAAATGGTTCTCTTGTGATACGGTTAGGCTACTAAAAGTTAAGAGTAAGTGGCATAAAAGATGGAAGAAAAGTAATAATTTGAATGATTATAGTCAATTTTCCTATTTCAGAAAAAAAGTGAAAGACATGATAGAGCGGGATTACAGACACTATATAACTAATATTGAAGGAAAGATCAAAAATGATCCTAAAACTTTTTGGTCGTACTTGTCAGATAAGAAACAACATAACACTATTCCATCGCAGATGCAGTTCAAAGATATGCTCTGGAACTCAGGAGATATGTGATGCTTTTTCTGATTTTTTTTAGTAGCGTTTTTATCCCATACCCTCGCTAATTTCCCCTGCCGCCTTAGAGGCACCTTCCTTTGATATAAACTATATCTCTAGAGTGCAAATTAGTGAGGCTATTGATAGACTTAATATTAAGAAAGGTCCAAGTCCAGATGGGATTCCTGCAATTTTTATTAAAAAATATAAATAGGGTCTTGTAGAGCCTTTGTTTATATTATACAACAAAATCTTAGTTTGTGGTCAATATCCTGACATTTGGAAGGTTGCTCAGGTTATACCTATATTCAAATCGGGTGCCAAAACTAATGTCACAAATTATAGGGCTATTTCTCTACTGGACCAGTTAGGTAAGCTATTTGAGTCAATTCTGACACAGGAACTATTCTTTCAAACAAAAAATCATATCACAGTACATCAACATGGTTTTTTTAAGAACAGATCAGTTGTTAGTAACCTGTTTCCTTTTGTGCAATATATATTAGCTTCAATGGAGGAACATACGTCTGTATGTGCAGTGTACACTGATTTCTCCAAAGCTTTCGATAAAGTGCATTATCCCACTTTAATCGCGAAGTTGGAGTTGTTTGGTGTGCAAGGCAAGCTGTTGAAGCTTCTTAACTCGTATGTTTCCAATAGGCAACAATTTGTGGTCTTGAATTCTATGAAATCTGTTACAACAAAAGTAACTTCTGGTGTTCCTCAGGGCTCACAGTTGGGTCCCTTATTGTTCAGCATCTTCATATCAGATATTGGAAACTGTTTTTCAAATTCAAATTTTCTACTGTACGTTGATGACTTAAAGATATATTGTAGAATCTCTCATTTAAATGATTACATCAGCTTCCAACAAGATTTGGATAGGTTTTACAATTACTGTACTGTGAATAGGTTTATAATAAATGTAATAAAATGTCACCAGATTCGTTTCTCTCACCTTAAGGAACCTCCATTTGAGCAATTGCAAATTAACAATGATATAATTCCTGTATGTCAACAAGTAAAAGATTTAGGCGTCATTTTGGATAGTCAACTAACCTTTGAACCAACACTAGAATACTGTAGTACGATTTGGAATCCATACTACGATAAATATGTAAATAAAATTGAATCGGTACAGCGTAAACTAGTAAGGACATTAAACTATCGTTCCTTCAGATCTCGTTATTGTTACGGCTATGACAATAATTTATCATTTTATAAGCTGAATGAGTTACACATCAGAAGGGAATTTAGTGACATTTTATTCTTGTATAAGGTCTTCGACAATTTAATTGATTCTGAATATTGTACTTGTCAGTTTTTGCTAAACTGCAGCTGTCCATACACTAGATCAAGGCTGCTTTTTTATGTTCCTGTTTATTCTACCAACTATTATGGTAATTCCCCCTTGATCCGGTGTATGAATGCTTATAACATAATCTGTCGCTCTGATGTTGACAATTTTTCCTCCAGTTTAACCGTGTTCAAAAGGAATTTATTGAAAATATTAACAAGTTTCTATAGATAAGGGTAAATTGCCATGTCTTTGCTACTGGCATAATTAGTAAGTTTTATGTTTCCGTTTTTAGTTAAGTGTAGCTGCTAAAAGATTTGCTGATCAATTTCTACTTGTTCAAGTGTTTCTTTCTCTTAGGCTTTAAGACTTAGTTTGTAGGTTATTGTTTGAATTCTTTAAATATTAGTCATTTTGTGTCATCTTGTTATTGGACCTGCCGTTTATGTAGGTCTGTTAGGTGACCATATTTACAAAATAAATAAATAAATAAATAAATGACGTCCAGCTACCGAGAGATGGAAGCAGGAGTACCCCAGGGAGCAGTAGTGTCGCCACTACTGTACCTGATCTATACTGCAGCCATCCCCAGGACGGCGCAGAACACCGAACTGGCCATGTACGCTGACGACACGGTCATCATGGCACGCTGCAGCCAGGCTAGGCAAGCGACCACGTACCTTCAGAGAGTAGTCACCGCTCTGGAAGAATGGTGCATCAACTGGAAGATCCAAGTCAATGCAGAGAAGGCCGAAGCTGTCCTTTTCAAGGACCTGAAGAGGACCGACGTTCACCCTGCAGACAACTTAGAACTTGATGACCAGGACATCCTCTGGACCAACAGCATGAAGTACCTAGAAGTGACCCTAAACCAAGGCATGACCTGGAGACCACACATCGACAAGACCATCCAGAAGAAGGGGTGAGAGGCGAACTCCAACCGATGATAGGACGAAGAAGCAGACTTAGTGCAGACTTAGTCGTAGGAACAAGCTGCTGATCATCGAGATGGTGCTACT
This sequence comes from Callosobruchus maculatus, assembly GCA_951848785.1. Lineage (NCBI taxonomy): Eukaryota > Metazoa > Arthropoda > Insecta > Coleoptera > Chrysomelidae > Callosobruchus > Callosobruchus maculatus. The sequence goes on along the minus strand of CATOUR010000067.1, from coordinate 11,009,206 downwards.
GCCGATCATCATGTATGCTTCAACTGCCTGGGAATACCTGGCAGAAAGCTACAAGAGAAGATTGCAAGCCCAACACAACATGGCAGTAAGACAAGCCGTCAACGCCCCCTGGTACGTGCCCAACCACTGTATCTTCCAGGATCTACGAGTCACGCCCGTGATCGAGAAGATGAAACAGCAAGCGGTGGAGCTGTTCACAAAATGGGAAGATTACGAGAACCACCTGATCAGAGCCCTGGACTACGATCCTAGATTCGTGAACCGATACAAGGGACCCAAGTTGCTGGTGTTGGGACTATGACGCTCCAGCGACGGACATCATCGCAGATAGAAGACAACGTAGAAAGAAGAGGCCGAACTCTCCTTATTACTCTACTATTACTAATTTTACTTTTCTTTTTCAGAACAGAAGAAAGAAGACAGGACGTCGGCTAGTGCGCCAGTCGGGACCACTGCCCCAAATGGTGCTCCTGAAGGGCGAACTAGTCAACCAAGCCAACCACCGCAGAAGCGGTCAACCGTAACAGGGATTCGGTAAAATCCCTCGCGAACTGGTAAGTGCGACGACCCCGCGTGCTGTCGAGAGCAAAATGCGGAGGAAACGGTCCTTCGCCCCGTCATCACGAACCCGTCCCAACACAAGCACGTGCCTGTCGCGCGTACGCGATGAGGCTGCTTCACAGGCTGGTCAGAGGGTGGTGGAGCAACTCAACCGGGGAGTTGCGAAGGTACCTCATAGGCGAAGGAGCTCGTCGTCGTCAGCGTCAGTCAGTCTCCACTCGCCAGTCACCGGTCAGCCGTCTCAGAAGACTCGACAGCGATACAATCGCTCATCAGCCGCAGCCGCGTTACAATCGCCGCTCGCGCAACAGCTCCGTCCATTCCAGCCGCCGTCCATGCAGCGAACACGCCGTTGAGGCACAGCCAGCTGGTACTTCAAGCAGCAGAAGACGTCGAGCATCGACGTAAGGGTCGCTAAACCTACTGTGGTCCCTCGAGACTAGTGCCTTGCTCCGGTTCTCTAAAAACCGGTTGCGATAATTATCGGTTAAAACCGGTTTTTTGAAAAAAACCTATTGTCATGTGTCAGTTGCAGTTACATATCTCAGAACGCGGAAAAGACTCGTTCCTATGACCATAGACACTAGAAGTCTAGTCTTCTAGTGTCTATGCCTATGACATATCAACTGTCACTCGCCAGTACCCCACCTACTTCGGGGTAAGAATTCAGTTCCCGTTATTATGTGATCTTGTCATATTTGCATGACTTCACATCCATCTTCCCCTATCTCCGCTAGTTGCGAAAATTTCAGTATTTCCCGGTACTAAACAGTACTAGACCATGGACTTGCGAAAAAATCTCTTTAATCTTTACTTAGTTTAGTAATATTGACATATTGAATGAATCTTATAAAATAGTAAATATGTGCGACATCTAGTACTTCCAACCAGAAGCACAACTAACAACATTAAGATTTGCTGTCCGTAGCTGTAACGATAGTTGAACAAATAAATGATAGATGGAAAAACCACTTATTTCTGTAATGTTCCTGTAAATCACAGATCAGCAGATTCTTCAATTCTTTTATTTCTTACTGTGCTCAGGTATACCATATTCTTATGCAATACATGGTTTTTAACAGAGTTTATTTGAATTTTATTTTTTTGTGGCTGTTTGGTACGTGCAATTTGCATATTTGTATTAGTTTTAAATACGCTTGATTCGGAAAAGGTAAGAAACATTGTACTGCATCATGTAAAATCTGTATCAATGAAAAAACCTTATTTCAGCAGTAGTTTCTTCGATTTATCCAAGGCATTTGATATAATTGATGAGAAAATAATTATAGCCAAATTAGAGAGTCTAGGATTCCGTGGAAATTTTCTGAATCTCCTTAGATCCTACCTTACAGATAGGAAAATTACTGTTAACCTTAGTGACAAAAATTCGGATATGTACGATGTAGAATTAGGCGTACCGCAGGGATCAGTAATTGGTCCTTTAATATTCCTACTCTTTATTAATGACCTACCAGCTCATATAAATTCCAACAATGTTATACTGTATGCTGACGATACGACTATTGCAGCAAGTGCTAACACCCAAATTGAATTACAAACAAAATTGAATGCCTTGGCGTGTGAATTCACAAGCTGGTGCAAACGCAACTATCTAGTGGTCAATGCTGATAAGACGGTGTGTATGCAGTTTTATATAAAATTGCCATTATCTCCGATAGTAGTGAATGTCAATGGAAAACATATTCACTCTTCCGATTCTACTAAATTTCTTGGATCATATCTTGATAGTAATATGAGCTTCACGACAAATATTAACTTTATAAGTAAAAAAAATTAACAAGAGCTTTTATGCCATACTGCAACTAAAGAGCTGTTTTGGTATACCCCAATTACTGGAGATTTATTTTGCAACTGTGTATTGTCACCTTTCTTATAATATTATTTTATGGGGTAACTTACCTGGTGCTAAAAGGCTATTTATATCACAAAAGAAAATACTTCGCCTAATTTTCTCATTAAAGCCAACAGACTCATGTAAGGAGTTTTTTAAAACATATAATATACTTACACTTCCATGTATTTATATTTTTAAAAGCATTCTTAGGGTAAAAGAAAATATTTCGGAGTACGTTAGAAACGCAGACTGTCATGGTTATCCCACCAGAAGCAATAATTTACTTAGACTTCCCAAGCATAATACTTCTTTCTATGAAAATAACCCGTATTACATGGGAGCTAAGTTATACAATAATTTAAATGATGATATAAAAAATATAAACGACGTCAATTGCTTCAAGAATAGATTGAAGAGATACCTTATAAATCATAGTTTTTATAGTGTAGCTGAATACATGTCCACCTAAAAAGTGTGAACCGGATTCTATGTTTAGAAAAAAGTAATGAGTCTGTAATTAATTTTTAATTTTTGTAAAACGTCTTCTATAGTGTTAATGTCTCCTTTACATCTAAGTGTTATATATATTTTTTCTATTGTCATTTACAGTAATTGTTTTATAGGTTGACTTATCCAATACCATGTAATTTGGTCTTCCTGGACGAAATATTTTTTTTCAAAAAACAAAAAGTGCAGCCCGGGCTCCGACACACCGAGCTGCTGTACCATTACCCAATGACTACTCCTCACACCGTGAGGTGAGCAATCATTGGGTCCGCGAATCGTGCGCCCTAAGTAGACGAAGGGACCCAAGGATGACTGCCTTCTGCATTCTGGCGGCTAAGATATGCGCCGCCGCACGGCACACCGGTATTTTGCGCAGTGCAGAGAGCAGCGTATTCCTCATTCCACCTAGGGATCCAATGACCATAACCAGCAGACTTACAGTGTAGTCTGGCCAGAGCCTGCGAAGTTGTCCGAGCAACTCCTGATATTTGGTCCGCTTTTCCTCCTCCTTAGAGACGATGTTCACTTCGGCAGGCGCCGAAAACTCAATAACGAACATCGTCTTCTGCTGGTGGTCGAGAAGGACTATGTCGGGCTTGTTTGCCTGTACAAGCTCGAGCGTGGGGAACGAGTAGTTCCAGTAAATCCGGCATCTCTCGTTCTCCACAACGGACTCTATATCCCCTGGAGCGTATGGCAGCACCGGTGTCTCATCGATACCGTATGAGTGCCTTAAATGATAGTAGAGCACTCGTAGAGCCGCGTTGTGCCGATGGACGTAAGCCGTCCCAGCGTACGTCTTACACGCCGACAAGAGATGCATAAGCGTCTCTGGCGCCTGTCGGCAAGCTCTACAATGGGTGTCGGGTACATCTACACCCATAACCCTTCTACGGTATACCAAGGTGTTGAAGACACCGTCTTGGCAAGCCATTATAAAGCCCTCAGTCTCCGACTTCAACCCACTAGACCTTAGGAAAGAGAAGGTCAACTGCTCAGACAAGCCATGCTCTTCTAGATGTTTGTAGAAGATTCCATGCATTGGCTTATCTTTATGAAGTCTTAAGAGGAAGTCGACTTCGGCAGTTTTAATGTGGGCTTTTAATTCTGCGGGAGCAAGTTCCGTAATGGACTGCTGACACCTCCGCTTGAAGTCGAGTGTGAGGCTGAGCTCCTCGGCTGCTCGTTTCGCTGCGCTAAAAAGAAAGGCTCCTTTTCCCGCATTCTCGTGCTCTCGCACAAAGCGGATCAGGGGATCGGTGCTGTTCGTTACATAGCAGGCAGTGGCCAGTACTACTCTGTTGTGCAGACGCTCCAAACTCAATAGTCCACGCCCTCCCAGGTGTCGCGGGAGGTATATTCGCGGGACAGAGGACTTAGGATGCAGGCTTCTCTCCATATTCATCCTTTTGCGGGTCTTCGTGTCGATTTCCTTCAGCTCGTTCACTTTCCAGTGTATAGCACCAAAGGTGTATAATAACAATGGGACCGCAAGCATGTTTGTGGCAGCGACTTTGCTCTTGCCGGACAGTTCTGACGACCAGATCTGCCGGAGTCGGTGCAAATACTTGCGGCGGAGACACTCTTTAACCAATGCTGCCTCTTGGACATGACGCTGCGCCACTCCAAGGTAGGTATAAGTATCTCCGGCATGCAGTTGTCGCAAGATGCTCCCATCAACGAGCTGTTCCTCATCTCCACTATCTCCGCTTCGTCCTTTCTTGAGATGAACCAATGCACATTTGTCTGTCCCGAACTCCATTCCGATAGCATGACTGTACTCCTGCACCACCCTCAGCGATTGTTGTAGTTCGCGTTGGCCGGAGGCATAAAGTTTTAGGTCATCCATATAAAACAGATGGGTGACCTTGTGCCTCCGGTTATTGGGCGTGCCACAGCTGTATCCTTTAGTATTTCTCAGCGCTATGGACAGAGGCAAAAGTGAGATGCAAAAGAGCAAGGGACTCAAGGAGTCTCCTTGGAAGACACCTCTTTTCAATGACACCAACTCCGTCTGAACCCGAGTTTCACCTGATGTTATGGTGAACCGGGTCTTCCAGAGTGGCATCAGTTGTTTGATGCACCCCACTATCTGATTATCCACCGAAAGACATTCCAACAGCCGCACAATGAGCTCATGAGACGTGCTGTCGAATGCCTTGCGATAGTCAATCCAGGCCATAGAAAGGTTTCGCTTGTACTGCACAGAGTCCTGCGTGACACATCGGTCAATCAACAGGTTCTCCTTGCAGCCAGCTACTCCTTTCTTTGACCCTCTCTGTTCATACACGTCGAGAAATACAGGATTCACAGCTTGAAGGATACGCATGTACAAGATTCTGGTGAAGAGCTTGTAACACGCGTTCAGACATGTTATTGGCCTGTAGTTTTTGGGATCAGACAAATCTCCGGTCTTCGGGAGAAGCACGGTTCGACCCTCGACAAACCAAGCCGGAATTGGCTGCTCCTGATTTAGCCACGAGTTAAAAACTCTAGCTAAATGCCGGTGGCAACTGGGGAATTTTTTCCACCAGTAGGTGTTTATGCCATCCGGGCCAGGAGCTGCGAAATTCTTTGCGCCTCGTAAGGCGTCAAGAATTTCTTCCGTGTTTATCGGGTGACGCAGTACATTCAAGTTGGGAGTCCTCCTACAAACGGACTCAAACTGCGCCAAGGCCGGAGTGTCTGCTGAGAGAGGTTTGGGTTGTTCGTAAATGTCCCTCCAAAAGGCCTCCACGCGATCAGCAGTTGGCGGCTGCTCTATGGCTGGAGGCGGCTGTTGGAAAAGGCGAGAAGGCCTTTCGTAGAACATTCTGTTCTGCTCCAGACCTCTCGCCCGCGCCACCAACGATCGCTTAGCAGCGATTAGCATCCGTATCCTGTCAAGACAGTGTTGCTTGACAACAACCAGTACCGCTTGACTGAGTGTATGATGGTCGCGCCTCAACCCGTAGGCTATCTGGCGCACTCGGCGCGTAAAAGGCTTCCCAGCCGCTCTATATTCCATCACACACTGGATACGGGATGCTTCCTGGCGAGCCAACTGGATTTTCGCTTCCATTTGGCGCACCCGTCTCTGTGCTCTCTCAACAGGAGAGTCTCTCACTCTCCCCTGTCTAGCTAGCCTCAGAGCCGCAGCGTAAATTTCGCAATTGATGCTCCAAATGTCAGAGGCCTCCGATAGACGTTCACCCACAACCTCATCCTCTCTCTTCAAATCTGCCAGCTTCAAGGACCTTCCGTTGTTATGCAAGGCCCTTCGGTCTCTGAAATCCCCAGGTGAGACGACTTGGTCGATTTCCCTCTCAGCGGGCCTTACCGGCGAACTTTCAGCCTGGTTAACAGGCCTTCCGTCCGCCGAAGGGGCAGGCTGAGCTGGAGCACGAACATATCCCTGCCTCCGGACGTACGATACATAATCTCGCAAATTCTGAGAGGTAAGCGTGCTATGCTCTGGGTGCATTTCACACCACCTCTCATACATGCGGGACATGTATCCCCTACGGCGCGGGCTACTGCTCTCGTAGCAGCTCAGTAGGTCATCCCTGAGCTCCGTCGTCCACCTAAAACGGTCCATGTCATAGCGGGGGTCGTCAACAGGGCGATCCGAAGCACCGCCACCTTGCCCAACGCCGTCTTCCGAAACCGGCTCGGTGTGGGTGCTTTTCTTCCGGGGTGGTCGAACCCGAAGATAGGGCCCGTCAGGTGGTTAGCCTTAGGGCCCCCAACCGACATTTCTGGAGGCAGCCGTCCAAATTGCCTCCAGAGGATGTACCTACGAAGGTTGCCGGCTGGCTTACATCCTTGGCCTTGGTATACCCCTCGGTGTCGCCACGCACCGAATAGCCTCTTGATGTTGGGCGGCTTCCTGGGGGTTTATGAGAACAGCCGCTTCTAACATGAAGAACAGACGCTGTCGGAGTACCGCTCCTCACATGGAGATCCGTCGTGTCCTATTAATTGTGGAATAGCCGATCCTCTGGATGCAGACGCTATTCCACTGTGCTAGTTTTGGTCCGCCCCGGGTATTTCATTTCCCCGGTACCACCCATATCTGGGAGGCGTTCCCCTATCCGCCACCTTGGGGAGGCGCCACTGAGGGGATCTAGCAACCCCTCGGGGGATTCTATGTTTAGAAAAAAGTAATGAGTCTGTAATTAATTTTTAATTTTTGTAAAACGTCTTCTATAGTGTTAATGTCTCCTTTACATCTAAGTGTTATATATATTTTTTCTATTGTCATTTACAGTAATTGTTTTATAGGTTGACTTATCCAATACCATGTAATTTGGTCTTCCTGGACGAAATAAATTATTATTATTATTATTATTATTATTATGAAGGGCAAATCCGCGACAAAAGAACACTTTATAAAGATAGACGATAATAAGGGCAAATGCAAAATATGCTCCAAGGTTCTGAAAACAGGAGGTGGAACTTCAAATATGTTGGCCCACTTGAAACGTGCGCATCCTCAAGTTTAAAATTTAAAAAGATACCAAGCGGAAGATCCCAGCGAAGAAGATGCACCATCCACGTCAAAATTGAAACAGACCACTTTAAATATCAGCTCCAAAGCAAGTACAAAAGCTATAGATGAACAATTGACATTGATGTTAGCCACAGACTTCCAACCATTTTCTATAGTAGAGGATGCAGGATTTAAAAAATTTGTGAAATTGCTCAACCCAGAATATAGAATACCAGACAAAAGAAAAATCAGATATGATATCATGCCCAACTTATATAATAACGCACAAGCAAAACTTAGGACAATATTGAATAATGTAAATCATCTCTCTCTAACGAGTGACTTATGGAGCAGCCAAAGAGCTGAATCATTTTTGACAGTGACAGCACATTTCTTTCATGGTAGAGACTTAAAAACTTGTATTCTTGCAACTAGTGCAATGTCAAATTCACATACATCTGAAAACCTTGCTGAAGCCATGAATCAAATTTTGATAGAGTGGCAAATAAAAGACAAAGTTATATGTATAGTCACCGATAATGGACAAAACATGGTGAAGATGTGCAGTTTATTGCAAGTACGACATATGCCATGTTTTGCTCATACGTTAAACCTAGTTGTACAGCATGCACTAGATATGCTAGATTTAAATATTGTGATACAGAAGTGCAAAAAGATTGTATCATATTTCCGTAAATCTAATTTAGCATCAAACACACTTAAAAAAGAACAGATGGAACGCTATCCAGAAAAGAACCCATTAACGTTGATTCAAGAAGTTTCAACTCGATGGAACAGTTGCTTTTATATGCTTCAAAGAATTGTGGAGCTGAGTGACTGCTTGGCTATTGTAACAAGAAAGCTACCTCAAGCTCCAGATATGATAACAACAGATGAAGAAGCTTTCTTAAAGGACATAATAAGAATATTAGATATATTTGAACAAGCTACAAAAATGTTAAGTGGTGTTCAGTATCCAACAAGCTCATTGGTAATACCTGTAATCCGTGGTTTATTCGAGAATCTGAATCAATTGGAGCCACTAACAAAAACAGATCATGGCAAGAACTTCATTAGTAGACTAAAGTTGTACATGACAGACCACTACTCCTTCATGGAGTATGAAAAAAGAACAGTATGTAGAGTTGCCATTTTCCTTCATCCTATATTCAGAGATTCATTCCGAATGGAAGAGAATAAGGCTGCAGCACAAGATGCAGTAAAATCTGAAATTTTCCAATTGATGAGAACCAGAAAATCAGCATTATATGAGGAAGCAAACGAAGAGCAGTCTACCAGTAAAGACCCTACAAGTGGGTCAGAAGATGCCAGACCGAAGTTGTTATCATTTCTGAAAACTGCGAAGGAGACCTCTGAAGTTTCTGTTGAAGCAGCTGCAATTAATCTTCTAAAAATGTATAAGGAAACTAAAGCCTCAAACCAGGTCAACTCTCTAGAATCAACTGAAGAACATTATAACATATCATCACTATATTGGGAGCAAAACAAACACCTAAGGCCTTTAGATGAAATTGCAAAAAAATATTTATCAATACCAGCAACATCAGTGAGATCTGAGCAAGTTTTCTCTGCAACTGGATATACCATCACAGATAGAAGAAATTCACTGCATTCAGATGCAGTTGAAATGCTCTGCTTTCTGAATCAAAATGAGTGGCTATTGAACTGATTTTTGTTTAATATTTCATGATTGTTTATTTTCATTTATATTTTTTATTAGTTTATATTTTATAAAACATTTGTTATTTTATCTATTTCCTTTTTTGGTTTTTTTTATTGATTTATATTTTATAGAAAAATGTGTTTTGAAAAAAGTTGTTTCTTGTTTGTTTTTGTAAAACTAAAATTTAATGACAGTTAATTTCCATTTATATTTTTTATTTGTTCACACTTTATAGAAGATTTTTTGTTATCTATTTTTATTTGTGTTTTTTCTAAATTATATTTTATATAGAAAAAAATGTGTTATAAAAGTAGTTGTTTCTGTTAAACTAAATACTGTAAATTATATCAAATTGTAGTGGGTAAGAAGAAAACCGGTTTTTCTCAGGTTTTTTAAACCTGGCGACAAAAAAAACCGGTTTCGAATTTCTGCTCCGGTGCAAGGCATCACTCGAGACAGGAAACATTTGTTTCTCTAGAGACAACTACATTGCCGTTGAAAATTAGGTCTAATCCTCTTAAGCCCAAAAAGGTGGTTTTCTTCACCACCACAAATCTATCTCATTGAGAAAAGAGAACGTCTACGAGCAAACCACTTAAGTCCTTTTCAGGGCTTCTTATTGAAAATGAAAGAACGTGATTGAAGTCCTTCTCAGGACTAGTTATTGGAAGAAAAGGATTGTTCAAAGTCCTTGTCAGGACTTTTCGAGAAAAGAAAGAAAATCAGGATTGTGCTTGTGCTCATGGCATGGTCATGGGTGGTACAACAGATGCGGTGATGGCACAGCATAGTAAGTGATGGGTTAACCTGTCTTTAAATGATCAGTGACGTATTCTAGCCATAGATAGTTCCCCCATACCCCGTACGACCTTCTGTTCTTATTTTTAAAATAAAAAATATAGAAATGGCGTCCTCATCGTCTTCCCAAGATGTTGACTCCGAAAATCCGTTTACTTCAATGTCAAAAAAGACGTGAAAGTGAAAAATCTTATAACCAAAAACACAAAAATAACTGGGAATCACAATTTGATTGGCAATAGCGAACCTAAATTTTCCAAGTTACTTAGTTATCTTTTTAATATACTATGGTAGTGTTCAACGGGACTTAGCGGATGTCAGCGCTTGTGGGCGCTTTGCGCTAACTAACCGATGAACGACAAGCTGTCAAAAAAGCGTCAGTCAGCTTGGTTAGCGCTTTAAAAAAGCGCTGTTTGGTTAGCAAAGCAGCATATAACTGGAAAAAAGTTATTTGTAGTTCTGAGAGAAGCAGTTAGCTTTGTTTAGTGTCAATTTAATGTCAGGTTTTGAGATTTTTTAACCTAGGTTTCTGACAGTACAAGTAATAAATATTAAAATATGGAAATGGATATGACAGTTTTATCACGTCAAAAGGAAAGTCGTTCAACGGTCACTCCTAGCGCCTGCAAGCGCTTCCACGCTAGCGCTTTTGCGCTAGGTCCCGTTGAACACACCCTATGTCTACCACATTCTAGCGCCAATGTAAAACGGATCACTCTCTCAAATAACCCTTAATAAAACTACCAAACGAAATAGTTTAAAAAGCAATACCTTAGAAAGCACAAAAAGTTCTGTGAAAAGTAGTGGCCCTCACTGTTATAACATTGAAATTCCAAGAGAGCTGATTCAAAAAACGAAAAGTGAATCGCTATATTCAAAAGAAACCGAAAGTAATTCTGAAACAAATTCAGATTCAGATTAGATTTTTTATGTTGTTATCATCATAATTATTATTTTTCTTTTTATGTTTATTATTAATGTTTTAGTATATTTAGAATGTTGTTTTATTTTTCGTTTGTTTCAATAAAAATTCCATTATTTTTTTCTATTTAGACGTACTAATGAGTCAATTACCATTTATTTAAATGACCTGTGATTTTTTGATGCATTTACGTGAAATGAAGATATTCTTGACAAGTCTTCGTAAGCCATATAATATAAGCTCCTTACAGCGTTGCTGTTATTAAAGCTTAATTCAGATGCACAGGACATCCGACGGTACGAAACTGTTCCTATTGGTTGAAATATTTTGATTTGACATTATTTTGAATATTTCAACCAATAGAAACAGTTTCGTATCGTCGGATGTCGTGTACATCTGAATTAAGCTTTAGGCAGTAGTAAATAAAGGCTGCCAGCAGTGGTAATGTCAAAATCCACGATCTCACGATTTCTCACGATTTTTTCCGAGCAGTCTCAAGAAATCTGTTTGGTGTCATCTGGGACCACTGGTCAATCAGTCGCCAGTCACCGATCTGCCGTCTCAGAAGACTCAACAGCGATACGATCACTCACCAGCCGCAGCCGCGTTATGGCCCCCACAGACGTCGTTTATTTTTGGCAGTTTTACCCGCAAAACGGTACAGGTAAACACGAACGACGACCATGTCTACGCACTACTTGTTTTTTCGTCCAGTTTCTCTGAAATCTTAGTACCATAAACCGCATCGAATTCGTGATGGATCATACGACAACGTTGGCAGTGGCGGCCGCAGTGGCTATAATATAAAAGTAAAACATTCAAGGAAAAAACGTTCAAAATGGGCTAAAGAATGGTTACTTAAACGTAACAAATTTTCACATGTGAATCTTTTAAGTGAGTTACGACTACAACCAGGAGACTGGTATAATTATTTACGAATGGACGAAGAAACGTATTTAGAGCTGCTCAATTTAGTAACACCATTGATACAAAAGCAAGATAAGGTAGCTTGCAAAGTATTTTACCACATGAGCGTCTTACCGCCACACTAAGATTTCTTGCCACTGGAAGGAGTTACGAAGATCTTAAATTTTCAGTAGCTATATCACCTCAAGCTCTTGGACAGATTATACCAGAAACGTGCAGTGCCATATACTCTGTTTTAAAACACAATTACTTGAAGGTAAGAACACATTATTTATTTTCTTGAATGGTGGCAAAATCAACTAAAAGTACATTACTCCTGACATTACTCCTGACGAAGCAGTTATTTCCTAACACGTGGAAAAGGGCAAAGGTAGTTCTACTGCACAAAGGTGGCAAGCCACCGGAACTGTCCTCATCGTACCGGCCTATATGCTTGTTGGATACGGTCGGAAAGCTGTTTGAAGTCATGATTCGTGAAAGACTTCAACGTATACTGGATGGAAACAACGGGCTATCTGAATACCAGTTTGGTTTTCGCTCAGGTAGAGGTACCATAGACGCGCTGGAGACTGTGATGGAGATCGTTGAGAAGACAAGGGAGAAATGGTGTGCACTCATAACCCTCGATGTCAGAAATGCGTTCAGTACGGCCTCATGGAAAATCATCATGGATGAACTTAAAAAGCGTGACATTCCCAAGTACCTGCGAAACATCATCAGCAGCTACCTGGAGAACAGATCGATTAAGGTAGCCAAAGAGATTCTTCCGGTGACGTCAGGAGTTCCACAAGGATCTGCGCTGGGTCCACTGTTGTGGAATATACTCTACAACGGGGTGTTGGAGATACGTTTACCCAGAGCCAGAACTATCGGGTTTGCAGATGACCTGGCTTTAGTAGCAACAGCAAATGACGACCTAACTCTGAGGCGTGTCGTGAACGAGGCACTGGAGAACATAGATCAGTGGATCGAAGGTCATCATCTGACATTCGCTCCGGAAAAAACAGAGGCAGTTATCCTTCGCGGAGACAGGATAAAGAGGAAGAATGTAATATTTCAGATCAAGGGTCGGCAGATTGTTCCAGCAAAGTCTCTGGTCTATTTGTGCATCCACATTGACAATAAGAGATGTTTTGGCATACACATCCAAAAAGTTGTTGAGAAGGCCGAAAAGAAAGCTGCAATTCTATCTCGCATAATGCCAAACATAGGCGGACCAAGCAGCAACAAGAGAGCGGTTCTGAATGGGGTCATTCAATCTATAGTTCTATATGGTGCCCCAGTGTGGCACCGAGTAATCCTGCGTAAAAAATACTGGAAAGCACTAGATAGCCTGCAACGAAAGTCACTGTTAAGGGTGGCAAGTGCCTACCGTACGGTGTCGACGAAAGCCCTGCAAGTGATTTCGGCAATACCACCACTGCACCTTCTGGCAGCCGAAAGGCAAGAAATCCACTCGTCCACTGGAGAACTGGTAGCAAGACGCCATGCTGCTCGAGAGAAGACGATGGAGAAGTGGCAGCACCTATGGACCGAAACCACTGAAGTGGACAAAGAGGTTAATACCAGAGATAGGGAAGTGGGTGGAATGTAGGCACAGAACCACGTGTTACTTCCTTACCCAAGCACTGTCGGGACATGGCCCTTTTCCAGCCCATAGATTCAGAATAGGCAGAGCTGCAGATGAGACCTGTAGACACTGCGGAGAGACCGATACGGTGGAGCACGCGATTTTTGTATGTGCTAGGTGGCACAACTACCGGAGTGATGTCAGGGCTGAAATCAACAGGGACATAACCCCAGATGACATGATCCCAACTATGGTGGCCAGTGAAGCAGCATGGAAGTGTATTCACACCATGATCCGCAAGATACTGAGCGCTAAGGAAACTGAAGAACGGCGTTCTACCGACTAGGACGTCCAACATGAATTGCACCACGAATTACCTTTCCCTGCATTGTGAAGAATGTCGACCCCGACGATACGCGGTGTAGGAAGAGCAGAAAGGCGTCTTACAGACTGTACTCGGGTAGGAGCGCCGTGGAAACCTCGTACCGAGATAGGTGAGGGGTAGGGTGTTTTTTTAGCGGATGAGAGCTCCGTTTGCCATACGACTGGTGTCAGGAAGAGATTTTTTCCCCTACCTAAAAAAAAAACTACTGACTAATAATCGAGGTACTATTCAAGTATTCATATGAAAGGAACTCTAGCTTTTTGGTCAAAGGATACGTAGGCTACTCACTTTTATCCAGCTTTCAACTATGACATACTTTATATTAACTTTTGGCCTTCTAATTATACTCTATACTGGTAAGGTGTCTGTTTGCTTCTGGTTCCAGGCATATAGGTACAGCTACAGCAGTACAGCACGAAATTTATCTGCAGGTACACCACGAGGCATCCGAAACGCAGCCGACAACCCCAGGGTCAGGCTTTCTTGCTCGATTATCAGTCTACACTTGATTTTCTCCAAAAATACTGGTATCACACATTTTCAAATGTGTATCCGGCTCGAAGGACCATGTTAAAGGTTCTGATTGACTTGGTTGATTTTGATTTTTACAAATAAAGACGAGACTCAAAAAATACGACAAGTGTCGTCAACCATTTTAGTGCCAATGACAGATACATTCATACATGGGGGCGCTTTTGGCGCACAAAAATGACATCGACTGACGTTGACGTTAACAGCGTTGCCGCTGCGCAATGTTGCCAAGTCTTTTATGACGTTTTAATACAAATAACAATCGGACATTAACATGCAAAATCAGACAACTTATATGAACGATTGCACAACAGTTGTGATTTTTAAAGGATCTGACCGTTAAAAAGTGCCAAAGCCCACCCCAGGCCGCACTTCGTTCACTCTTCACAATAGCAGAGCAAAATGATAAAACCAAAAGTTTTTAAGAACACAATGATAGCAGAGTAATCGCCAGTTAGAACACATTATTACAAATTATTATGGTGTGAATCAAATATATTCCGCCTTTCTCAATTTCTGGTGCACATGTGACCTTTTTAGATAGTGCCTTGATATTCACGGTGTCAGTTTGGTAGGAGAGATTTGAAAAATTACAAGATAATAACCAACTTAGTGTAAGCACATGATCAACCATGAACGAGCCAGGCATGAGTAGAGACTGGAGTGAAATTTTCCAAAACAATAAGTTGCATACGTTAAGCCGAACTATTCTGCATCCACGTTATATGGATACGTCTGAAACTCAAAGATATATGCGGTTTTGCACAGGAAGCTCATATCGAGGTGGCTATAACGATTTCGGATGTACTGGTTGGGGAGTTTATATATATCCACATGGTGCCATTTACCAAGGAAATTTCATGGATGGACAATTCCACGGTGAGGGTACAATACAATTTCCGAAAGGACAAATACTGGAGGGAAGCTGGCAAAAAGGAAAACTAATTAAGTATACCTACAAATACGCTGATGGCTTGGAATACACAAAACATTTCAACTACCTTACTTTACCTGACAGAAGCTATCAAATAGAGAATAACGAGAAGAAATTCCAACCTCCTGGTCGAGAACGTCTAACGAATGCTCCCCGTAATGTAAAAAAGGATGCTATGACACAGGAGATGGTTACTACGATCCTTCTAAACAGTATGTTATGAAAAATGGTCACGTTCCAAGGATAGTGACAAAGGAGGAAGAGGATATAATCAAGAATCTATTCATGTGCAACGCTGACAAAACTGTTGGCTTGAGCTCAAATTTGTACGAATATTGGACAACTGGGACATTCAGCGAGAATCGTAGAATATGCGATGACATAGAATTGTGCAAAAGACAGACATCTTTTACAAAACTCATCGACGAAGCCATCCATACTACTAATTATGCTGGATCTGACTCGAAAATGACTATTTACACCTGTCTAGATGGCGCATCTTTTATATAAACGTTATACTATAGTTCTAGGGATAAAAATAAAATTTAGTCGAAATGTAAAATCACAATATCACAAACAAAACGCAACCGAACGCAATGGCGAAACGTAAAACGTCCAAGGCAGTTGGTCTTGGTTTAGCTCGATGCGTCGTTGCCAATTCTTGTAGGTTTTATCGTAAAAATCTCAAGGTCCATTACATCGTGTATTTTTGATTAGATTCACTTCAAGAGAATAAGCAGATATGATATTAACACGTTGACTGCCACACTTCAAAAAAAAATCGGCCTCGTGGGCCACTTAGTTTTTATGTGATTTTTAGGTACAGGAGGTATAAATATATAAACTGTGATATATAAAATATTTTTATTTGCAAAGGGGGGCCCTGCCCCCCTGTGAAACACATATGATTCACGTGGCCTGTAAGTAAATATGCCATACAGACGCCACATGAATCACATGTAATTCTGGCAACAATGTTTTTTTTTCGCCGAGATTGAAGTGATCCAGCGTTCACACTTTAGTGCACTTTTGTCCTTATGAGAGACTAGATTCGCGTCACGTTATTTTGTGTGAACAAAAAAGACTTCAAATGCTCTTAGATGAAGTATTATTAGATATGAGCGATGAAGACGTTCCAGATCCGTTTGGTGATGATTCAGAAGATGATTATGTGCCAACTGAGGAACCATCAACAGACTCAGAGAATGAAAATCGTCATATACACACCTCGAAGAAGCGCAAGGTACGTGAGCATATTTTTTTACCCAGCAGTTCCATCATAGTCCTAGAACAATTTCTACTGCTAGACTGTTGATCTTATACATATGATTATCTTTATTTCCAGAAAGAAACTTCTTCGCAGCATACTGAAAATACAGATAACTGTGCTCCAAGTACTTCAAACATTGACCAAATTATAGAAGCAGTAGCCAGCCAAGGACAACCTGAGGGACAACTAGACTCATCGGATATTTCAGAGGTTGAAGATGAAGTAATACCTGACTCAGTGAACGTAACTTGGGGGCCTGTGACCGGTAAGAACCTGAAGTGTTTTCATTTCGATGTATCAAGCTGTGGAGTTCCTGCTGAAGTAAGGGCCGACTTAGTGGATAAAACTCCTTATCAGTTTTACAAATTCTTCATAACAGACCATATTATCAACCTTATGGTGACAGAAACTAACAGATATGCTCAGCAATCTCTGGAAAATGCAAATCTTTCACGTTTTTCTCGTTTGCGGAAGTGGAAGGAGGTATCTGCCGAGGAAATGGAAAAGTTTTTGGGTATCATTTTTTTGGATGGGCCTCAATAAAAAAACCCAAACTGTCTGATTATTGGTCGAAAAAAGTTATTTACGACAACAAGGTAAAGTACATTATGTCCAGAAACCGTTTCGAATTGATTTTGCGTATGTGGCATTTATCCAATATCCAGCAATGTCCAGAGGGTGATCGTCTTTTCAAAATAAAGCCATTGATAGATTTGCTTCTAGAACGCTTTCAATGTGCTGTTATCCCATCAAAAGACCTATGCATTGATGAAACAATGGTACCTTTTCGTGGTAAACTTTCTTTCAAACAATATATCAAGAACAAAAAACACAAGTTTGGAATAAAGCTCTATAAATTATGTACAAATGATGGTTATACCTATAACTTGAAAGTTTACTGTGGACGGATGCTCAACCTGGTGTACCTGTTGCATCTTCTGTTGTCATGGAGCTGTCTAAGAATCTTCTCGATTTAGGAAGGGTGATGTATACTGATAACTTCTATACCAGTGTGCACTTGGCTCACGAATTATTGAAAAGAAGTACTCATTTAGTAGGTACTCTCAGAAGTAACAGGAAGTTAAATCCTTAAGATGTAACTAAAGCAAAGTTGAAGGTATCTGAATCAGTGGCTCGCGAAAGCAATACTGGAGTGGTTGTCTTGAAGTGGAAAGACAAACGAGATGTTCTGATCCTAAGTACCTTACATGACAACAGTATGTCAGATGTAGAGAACGACAACGGTAAAGTATTGCAGAAACCAAAAATGATAATTGATTATAACAACAGTAGGGGCTTTATAGACATATCGGATCAAATGAAAGCATATTCTTCTGCTCTAAGAAGAGGTGTTAAGTGGTACCGCAAACTAGCCATGGAGTTGATCACAGGTTCAGCACTTGTGAATGCATACATACTGTATAAATATGTTACAGGCAGAGAGATCCAAATCACCACTTTCAAAGAAGAGGTAACCATGGGGCTACTACATATTGAGACAAGTGACAATTGTACAACAACTGATGTAAAATGCGAGCTAAAAAATATGGGATCAAGTAGACGGAGATGTACCGTTTGTTATGAAAAATTAAAAGCAGAACATAACAGAGCTTATGCGACTTTGAAAGCAAAACAAACACCATTCAAGTGCCCACAATGCGATACTTATTTCTGCATAGAATGCTTTTTTCTCAAACACAAAGCTGTAAGGACATAACTTTTATTCATGAATGTTATATAATCTTTTTTGTTCTAAATATCACATTTTGTTAGGTCTACTTGCGGCATTCAAGTGCCCACAATGTCATGTTTATTTCCGTGTAAAATGTTTTGTCACACATGATTTTATACTTGTATCATGCAAACAATGCGATGTTAATTTCTGTACAATTTTTTTTGCATACCAAGCTCTAAGAACATCGTTTATTTTATTTTGGTTCGAAATATCACCTTTTGTTGCATATGCTAAGTCTGAAATAAAATTATCTTAACCAGTGAGCTTTATATGTATGCATGTATTGAAAGATCGATATTTACGTGAAACTGTAATGTAGCATCGGGCTCTTCATGAAAAGATACCTCCCAGGCCACGCTCTTGGATATTCCATAGCCAATCTACACAATCGTGAATCGTATGTTATGCACGAGGCGTCGAATCAAAATAAGTTTTGGAATTATATTTGATGCACGCGGCCTCTAAGGTAACAAGCCCTGTGAATCACAACTAATTCACGTGGCAGTTAACGTGTTTTAAAAGCAAAAGTCAAATATTTTCAAAAATTTTTGTCTACTGGAATTTGAAAATATGCTTCTTTAATATCCACTGATGTAAAGATACAATTTGGTTAAAGTAACTTGAATATTGACCTAATGTGAAGGAGTTAGAAAAGTGTTCAAAGCCTTGAGATTTGGAACAAATCGGGATGAACCATCAGGTTTCGAAACCAACAAATATGATGATATAAACTGGCCGATTTTTGGGTTTGTTTTTGATATTGCTGCTCTCATGTCTGGAGAGCTGCTGCCCCTACTACCCTGTCGATACTTAATGCCGTCCAGAGAAGGGAAATTCGACTAATTGGTGACCCGGCCTTAACGCGCCACCTAAAGCGCCACTTTCTCACCTCACCGGCGTGTTGTTGGTGACCTCTCGCTCTTCTACCGATATTCAAACGGAATCTGCTCCTCCTCTATCGTTCGGCCGCGCACCGCTCCTATTAGATGCACCCGCGCGACCGCTCATCTCATCCTAAGGTGGTCGTTCTTCATACATCAAGAGCCGAGCGGTACAACCGCACATTCATTCCCAGGGTGTCCAAGGCTTGGAATGGACTGCCAGAGGATGTATTTATTAGGCGTGCGGAATTGGCCCATTCAAATCCCGCGTTAACAAACTTCCCCTAACATAACCCTTTCACAGCAGCCGTGGTACTCTGGTACGAGGCTCAAGTAAAAAATAAGGTTCCCACATTTTTTTCGGGGTTAAGGCATTTTTTATTGCAATAAATATGTATACCATCTGGAAGCTTGTATTTCAAACTATTTTTCTACATAGTCGCCAGATCTTTCAACGCATTTTTTCTGACGAGTTATCCACTTCTGAAAACCCGCTTCGAAGAACTCCGCCGCTAGGCCGCCAATGTACTTGGTGACCGCTTCCTTCACCTCTTCATCTGTACTGAAGCGTTGTCCACCCAAGTGTTGCTTCAATTTCGGGAACAAGTGGAAGTCGCTGGGAGCAAGATCAGGGCTGTAGGGGCATGATCAAGCAATTTCCAGCCGAATTTGTCCAGTAGGGCGGTGGTCTGTCGAGAAACATGCGGTCGCGCGTTGTCTTGGTGCAACCTAACGCCCTTGCTCAGTCTTCCTCTCCGGCGATTTTGGATGGCTCTTTTGAGTTTTGTTAACGTCTCGCAGTACCTGTCCGAATTTATTGGCCTTTAGGCATAAACTCGGTAAGCAAGACGCCTTTTCGGTCCCAAAACACCGTAGCCATCAAGTTTCCTGCGGACAGCGTCTGCTTAAACTTCTTCGGCCTCGGCGCCCCGGAATGGTGCCATTGTTTCGAGTCTTCTTTTGTTTCCGGAGTGACGTAGTGACACCACGTTTCATCTCCCGTAATAATGGAGTCCAAGAATTCTTCAGTACTCTCGGCGCATTCTCGAAGAAACCCCTCGGCACAATTGACGCGATTGCCTTTGTGTGTTTCTGAAAGCATATGCGGGACCCACCGCGCACACACCTTGCGATAACCTTCTTCGCGTTTAAAAATCGAATCACTGAACGGATTTCACACCTGGCGGTGACGGCGATTGCGGGCTCCATCGCGGATGGCTGTTAGACTGGCACTAAGCATAGGGATGGCAACGATATATCGATATTTTTAAAATATCGATATATCGGTACATTGAATATCGATATTTATATCGATATCGGATTGCGCCGATATATCGATATATCGAAGAAATTCCAATTTATCGCCTTGCAAATATCGTTAAGCAAGTTTTTTGTCGATCACTATATATACTTTGTACTACTTGTTCTGCCAGTAGATGTGGCTTACTGTGAAAAAGGGTCTGTAAGTAGGCAACCAGGTAAACCGACTTTCGTTTGGCAGTTTAATTTTATATTAAGACAAATGACAAAGCAAATGTCAAAATTGTTTTTCTTTGGTTTGACGTCCGATTCTGTGACGGGATTTCCATCACTGGGGTATTTCACAGACCTTAGCAAGTATTGAAGTTAATGTTGAGATTTTAAAAATGCCTCAATTAAAAAGTGATGTTTGGAAATTCTTTTCCAAGATAAGTGCGAATATCGCCGAGTGCATCTAATCTAATTTAAAGTCGCACTATTTAAATAAGCATTCAAAAAAGATGGTAATAGAATGCGAATCAACGGGAGCAAATGCAAAGGAACCTACAACAGTAAGTTAAAATTAACATATTATATTATTCAGCACAAAACATTTATTCAGTTTTCAGAATAAGGAGTATTTATAGTAAAAGTACCGCCTATACCTATTTGTAAAGACGGTATAATAGAACCACCAGTAAATTCCCTAAAAATGTGCTTGTGCTTTGTACAAATATAGTTGTTGCTGGTTAGGCCGTTGGATTGATTTATAAAGAAAAGAAACTAAAACATAATTATGTATTTATAACTGAAAAAAGAATATGCAAGACAACATTTCAAAATTCTAAACCTTACAAAAGTCAATCGCCTGGCGCCATCTCTCGGGAACAGTTCATATCTTCCGCTCGTTCGCACAAGGCCTACTACGACTACGACTTTGCAGGCGAGATCTATCTCTAATAGCGTTTTTCACTGGTTGCACTCGGGCTGCACTGAATTTCTATTTTGCATTTCACTGGCAGTTTCAGTTCAGAATATTTTAAGTGCAGTCATTTCACTGGCATTTCTGCACTCGGAGCGGTTGAACTGAGTGCAATAATTTCGCACCGATTTCAAAGTGAGTGTCATACAAGTGAACCAGAAAAATGACATTGATGTGTATTCCACTGAAAGAACCCAGTGCAAAAGGTTTGCCCTGGGTGAACTTTTTCAGTATTCCGCACTTGCATGGATCGCGCTAAAATGTACCCAGTGAAAAACGCTATAAATTTATAGGCGAACACCAACAATCCAACAAAAAAACAACATGTTTTGTTTCATTCTTGACGTCATTACCAAACTAGTCAAGGGCCGTACTTAGGAGTGGGGCTAAAATTGTATATTTAACAAACTTCTTGGTGTCCAATTGAGGTAGAGCTTTGCATATTTACGTAAATCAGATACCAGTACAACTAAAGTGTCATGGCGCTAGTCCAGGGCCGTACACAGGAGGAGGGGCTAAAATTTCAAATTCAACCTTCTTTTAAATAAAAATACGATATGTAACTTGATCTTGACACAAGTAAATGTCACGACAAGCTTTTATATCATATAAATTAATAATAATAAGTTAATGGGTTTTATCTAATTTAAAGTTTATTTTCTTCTTTTGAGAGCATTTAATTAAAAGCTTGTTTTAAAAAATAATTTTTGATCAAATTTTATAATTTTTTAATTACAGGAACCACTTAAAAAAAGATTATGCTTGGAATCATATTTGAACACCAAGGTAACGAAAGCAGGATGTAGCAAAGATGAGTTGGACCTATTACTTTCACAGGATGTAGTTAAGGATAAGGTATTTCTATGGATTTTTTCTATAGTAAAAAAATACAATATAGTTAAATAATAATAATTTTTATCAACTATTTAATTTTTTAATCTGTTTTTTTTCAGCAGGCTTCTGAATGTGGTTCTGAAACCAATTCATCGTTCTGCTCATCATCAGCAGCTTCGGACACGATCCAACTTAAGATAAACCAGGCATTTAAAAAAATCAGTAATTTTGAAGGTAAGGCTTTAGCAGAGACCAATCACAAGATGTGTATCTCTGTTTTATAGACTACGAAAAAGCCTTTGACAGAGTAAGGCATACAGAGATGATTAACATACTATACGAACAAGGAGTAAACCAGAGTGACATCAATATCATAAAGAACTTGTACTGGGAACAAACGGCATCGATAAGAATAGAAGACAAACTAACAAACAGTATCCCCATAAAGAGAGGGGTGAGGCAGGGCTGCATACTCTCTCCTGCGCTGTTCAACATATATTCGGAAAAGATTTTTCAGAAAGCTCTTGAAAACATCCAAGAAGGAATAAAGGTGAACGGAAGAATCGTCAATAATATACGTTACGCAGACGACACCGTTATAATAGCCAACAGCCAACAGGGGCTCCAGACCCTCATCAATGCAATAACGAGAGAGGGAGATGCGTACGGCCTAAAAATAAACACAGAAAAAACAAAAACGATGGTGATTTCCAAAAATAAAAATGTGAATACGAACATAACTATATACGATAAAAGAATAGAACATGTTAATAAATTCAGATGTCTTGGATGCTGGATAACAAGTGATCTGAATCCAGAAACGGAAATCCGATGCCGCATCGAAAGTGCCAGAAGTGCATTTCTCAGAATGAAGAGACTACTTACAAATCCCACAATATCATTACATATCAGATACCGATTTGTGAAAGCTTATATATATTCAATTGTATTGTATGGGACTGAATCCTGGACGCTCAAGACCCGCTCGATGCAGCGACTTGAAGCTTTTGAAATGTGGGTAATGCGTAGAATGCTAAAGATATCATGGACGGAACACACTTCCAACGAGACGGTACTAAGAAGAATGAATGCAGATAGGGAAATCCTTGGAATCATCAAAAGGCGCAAGACAAGCTATTTAGGCCATATATACAGAGGAGAGAGATATGAATTCTTGCGATTGATAATGGAAGGTAAGATTGAGGGTAGAAGAGGCCCGGGCAGGAGGCAGTGCTCATGGCTAAAAAACGTGAGGGATTGGACTGGTCTAGACTCACAGTCACTGCTAAGAGTAGCGCAAGACAGAGAGCGATTTGCCGAAGTTGTTGCCAACCTTCTATAAGAAGACGGCACCTTAAGAAGAAGGCTTTAGTTTTCAAATAACTAATGATCAATTGATTCTATTCTTTGTTTTCTTTTTTCTAGAGGGTGGAATAAAATATAGTCGGATAACGGAAGCTCTTCTATATTTTATATGCAAAGACAACATGCCTTTTAGTGTTGTTGAGGGCACTGGATTTAAAAAACTTTTAAAAGAGATTAGTCCTCTTTATAAAATTCCCTCAAGAAATACTATAAAGAACAGAATAATTGATAAATTTGATGTTATTTCTAACATATTTAAGGATAAATTGAGTAAAATTATAAATTTAACGCTCACAACCGATATATGGACAGAAACAATGACTATGAGAAGTTTTCTGGGAATAACAGTACATTATTTGGAAGGCACTCGTTTAATTTCCTGCTGCTTAGACGTATTGCAGCTATCAGAATCGCATACAGGTGAATACATTGCCAATATGCTAGCAATAGTGCTTGAAAATTGGAACATTCAAAAAACTGCCATAACATGTGTTGTCACAGATAACGATGCTAAAATGTTAAAAGGTGTAGATATTTTAGTTGGCAAAAGTAAACATTTAAGTTGTTTTGCTCATACAGTAAACTTAACGGTCGAAAATGCTATTAAATCTTCTGGAATTAATCAGCTATTCACACAAATTCGAGATATAGTCAAATTTATTAAAGCCAGTACTAATGCTTCAGACGATTTACGAAAGGAGCAGTTGAAACAAGGAACTCCTGAAGGAAATGTGAAGAAAGTAATTTTGGATGTTGCCACTAGGTGGAATTCCACGTTTTATATGTGTGAAAGGTTTTTAGAATTGCTTACGATAATAAGCAACATATTAACAAAACGACCAAATTCACCACTAATGCTAACAGCAAGTGAAGTAGAACTCGCTAAAGAAGTAATTCATTTATTAAACATAATGGAAAAACTTACTGTAGAGGCATCTGGAGATCAATATGTTACAGTAAGCATGATTATCCCATTGATAAATTGCACATTAGAGAAATTCTCTTCTATGGAACCTAAGCTTCCACTTGCTGTTAGTTTAAAAGAAGCTTTACTGAAAGAAATGGAAAAACGGTTTGGAAGTAGAGAACATGTTACTATGTTAGCATTTGCTACGTATTTAGACCCACGTTTTAAAAACGTCCATTTCAATAGCCCTATAGCATCATCCAGAATATTAAACAAACTCAATGAAATGATAGCCCAAAACATAAATAATGATATATCTAAAAACACTATTCAGGGTGATATTACGATTTCTATAGATTCTGAGGATACAAAAAATATCGATATATGGAGTTTCCATAAAAGTCTGACTCAAAAGCAAACTCAAAAATCTAACCAGACAAATGTAGATTCAGGAACAATATCAGCGGAACTACGAATGTACTTATCAGCACCTTTATCCAGCCTTAAGGAAAAGCCTTTAGAAATATGGGAAGAATTAAAGTTAGTTTATCCTCATCTCTATCCATTGGCTAGAAGATATTTGGGTGTTGTAGGTACCTCTGTGCCTTCAGAAAGACTATTTTCTGTGGCAGGTGATACGATTACTCAAACTAGAAATCGCATTTCAGGTAAACTTTTGCCAAAGTTGCTGTTTTTAAATTGTTTACCAGAGGAATACTGGTAAAAGTTTTCTCTAACTACAGATTTAATTATTATGGAGTTTTTATTGAGTTAAATTTTTTATTAAAGAATTTTTTTTATTTATTGTTAGTATATACTGTTATCATAGATTTGAAGTCAATAAATCTTTTTAAAACAAGTGCATTGATTGTAATTGTAAAAAACCGTTTGTCCATATAAAGTATATCGATATATCGCAATATCGATATTTTTATTCCGATATATCGAAATATCGATATCACGCTAGCGATATATCGTTATTCCGATATATCGCCATTTTCACTCGATATTGCCATCCCTAACTAAGCATCGCAGTGACCTTCCAGGTACTTGGAATGGAGTGGGGAGGGGGAATCAACAATGAAGGCGGTGCTGCCGGATTTCTCCTAGTATCTCGCGCGGCGAGTGTACAGCGTTGGGAACCTTATTTTTTACTTGCCCCTCGTATTTATGCTCTGCCTACGCGGTCTGCTCAGTTATAAAAAAAACATTTTTGACTTTTTACGGCGCCTTTCGTGTTTACAATGTCATGAAACCAGTAGTGAAGTTTCTAAGGTCTGAGGGCATATTATGTGTTATTTACTTGGATGATATACTTGTTATCAGTAAAGTTGTAATATCTGCTATCCTTAGGCTTCTTACTTAATTTAAAGAACAGTGTTCCAGTGCCATCTCAAATATGTCCCTTTTTGGGTTTTGAGTATGACTTCTATAATCGTTTAAAGTTCTCTTACCGATGGAAAAACAAACCCTTACTATAGTTCACATTGCATTACTTTTGTCAAAGAAAAGATGCTCCATTCTTGTCCTGGCTCAACTTATAGAGAAGTTTGTGTTGGGTACATACGAAGCTCTTAGAACATAAAAAGTATTTAGCATTACGCTCTAGTAACCAGGATTATCATTAAACCCTATTGCTTTTAGATTTAGTGAAATCTGAGTTGCATTGGAGGTACAAGGCCTAAAGCCAGAACAAAGGCACTTCTATAGTAACGAACACAGTATTTGTCCGTGAAATATTTACGGACGCTTCCGTGACAGATTGGGGTGCACACTGTATGGATCAAGTCACGCATAGTTTTTGGCATTTAAACGACAGTCTCAAATATCTCAATTATTTGGAACTGCTAGCAGCATTTAATGCGTTTAACAATGTTCGTTCACATAAGTGAATAAACCTACTCATCAGCACGAATTGTTTGCAGAAAAAAGAGTCTACACTAACGCCTTCCCTGCCTGCCAGTGGCTAAGGTACCGCTGTCACCAGTTCTGCCATTCCGTTGGAGTGCCTAAAAAAAAATGCCTACCCCTGGGTAATATAAGGAGGGTTGGGTAATTATATCTTCGGACAAGCTTGGAAAATTTCGATTAATCTTCCTTCAGGTAAGTCGATTAATCTATTAATTTTCCTTCGCTTGTCCTTGATATAATTCAACGAGCAACAATTTGCTTTTCTCCCCCACTGCTCCACCGAGATAAACATGCTTACATTTACTGATTTTCTGTTAAATTCGTTGGGAGGAGGATCGTATGTACATGCTATTTACACAGATTTCACAAAAGCTTTCGATAGAGTAAACCATAAAACATTATTCCTTTTTTTTTATGGTTGGCCTCCCGCAAAGGCTGAAAGCCTATAGCGCTTTAGAAGCGCTGCGAGAGGATAAGTATCGGTTCACGTTAGATTTAAAACGCTGCAGGTTGTAGCCGTCGGGAAACAAATTCCCCGGCAGCTGATTCCACAGCGTCGAAGTTCTCCAAAAGAAGGAATGCTGGAGGAGACTGGTTCGGGGAGTAAGGACCTCGACCTGGTAAGGATGAGCTCGCAGAGCTTCTCTAGTTGTCCTGATTCGGACGGCCTGTGGTGTTATTATCTGAAAGAGCTCACTCGAACATCTTCCGTGATAGAATCTGTAAAACAGGGATAGGTCAGCCACCCTCCTTCGATGTTCCAGGCTGTGGAGGTCCTTTGTGAGGTTAGGCGTATCGATTAGTCTAATCGCTCTTTTCTGGATAGTGTCCAGAAGGTTTAGAGAGTGCTTCGGAGCGCATCCCCACACATGGGAGCAATACTCCAGCGATGGTCGGATCTGTGCCTTGTAGAGCAGCAGCAGTTGCTCTGGTGTATACAACTTCCTACAGCGGAACAAAACTCCAAGCTTCTGGGATGCCGTTTTAGCAATACTGACGACGTGGTCGTGCCAGGACATGTTACTGTTGATGTTGATTCCCAAAAGCTTGACGCAAGGTGATTCGACTATGGGGTGACCCTCCATTTCCACGGTTGGTAAGCCATCGTGAGACTTCTTTGTAAGTGTTGTTGCCTGA
The DNA here is from genome assembly GCA_951848785.1 of Callosobruchus maculatus. Lineage (NCBI taxonomy): Eukaryota > Metazoa > Arthropoda > Insecta > Coleoptera > Chrysomelidae > Callosobruchus > Callosobruchus maculatus. The sequence goes on along the minus strand of CATOUR010000067.1, from coordinate 10,981,800 downwards.
GTTTTTTGTACGTTGAACTGTACTTTATTTGCTAATCCCCACTCGACAATGAGTTTGAGAAATAATCTAAGTTAATGTTGCAAAACTGACTTATTTCTTGCCAGTGCTTGTTGATAGATCTCAGGCAAGCGTCAAGATAAACATTACTGAACAAAGAAACCACATCAAGGCTAGCAATGGAGGTAATTGAAGTTTGTTGAACTTCTCTGCAACATCAAACGAGTCCTTTATGTAGTACTCTTTTAACATGTGCCTTAGTTAAAATGTCTGTGACTAAGGTGGCCAATGCCTCGGTAGGCGAACCAATAGAGACAACTATATGTCTGACTGATAAAGTAGGCTTGTGAATCTTAGGTAAAGAATAAAATTTTGGTGCAACAGTGTTATATGCAGTGTATTTCTTTTTTTTCCGAGAGCTCAATTTGACCCGAGTCACAAAGTTTTTTTAAGATTGCATTACTTTCTCTTTCTATTCGTCATGTGGGGTCTGAAGGGAGTTCTACATAACTGGAGTCGTTGTTAATCAGATTTGAAGAAAGGTCCATGTATTGCTGTTTGTACATAATAACTGAGACATTACCTTTGTCAGAGCGTGTTACTATTAGCTCTGGATGTTCCATGAGGAAACGTTTAGCTTTATAGAATAAATTTAGGAAAAGGAAGATTTTTTATGGTGTGAATGATGGGCATAATTAGTGATGATGTTCGTAGCCCTTGTGATACAGATATTCCTTTCATGAGGATCATAGACGATGTTACAAAATCGATATCAGCAAGTAGTGTTTTTATTGAGAAATTTTTATTCAAGAGTGGTTCATGGCTAAATTTAGGACCAAGAGCTAAAAACCGGTTTATGTCATCAGGTATCTGCACATCTGTAAGAGACAATTGTTTTGATATCGTCTCCTGGGATGATAGTGGCTTGCCTGGTTCCATGCACGACACTAATGTACTGTCATCTACGAAGCTGTAGATTGGATTGGATGTTATTTCCAGCAGCTCGTTGATGTACAGCAAAAATAGTGTAGGGGATAGGACAGATCCCTGAGGAACACCGGCGTTTATTGAAAATACGTCTGATGAACAGCCCTCGACTACAACGAATAGAGATCGGTCTTTCAAAAAGCTATTCAGCCACTGGCGCAGACCAGGTGGTAGTCCATAAGCAGCAAGCTTGACCAGAAGTCCGTCATGCCATACTCTGTCGAAAGCTTTGGATATATCAAGTGCAACAACACGGGATTCGCCATGGTTGTCTATTGCTCTGTTCCACAAGTGAGTGACGTAGGCAAGGAGGTCACCTGTAGACCTGTGCTTACGGAAGCCATACTGGCGATCATTTATGATGTTATTGTTGTCCAGGTATTTCAGGAGCTGTGTGTTAATGACAGTCTCCATAACCTTAGACATGATGCTGAGAAGAGCCACAGGTCTATAATTGGTGGGATCAGTTTTTTTGCCTTTCTTAGGGATGGGTTGTACGCAGCCAATCTTCCACGAAGCGGGAAATACGCCTCGTTGATACGAAAGTTTGAAGAGCTTGCAAAGAATAGGTGCAAGCTCAGCGGAACTAGGACACGAGAGGAGCTTGTTCTTAATTTTTTGGTTGTGTTCCTTCTTGCTGCTGTCAATCACGCATTTACAGTGATTTCTGGCGTCGATAAAACTGCGGTGGCTCTCAGCATTTGGATTTTTCCTCCATTCTCTGTAGTGTTGGTTTTTAGAGGTAACTGCATCTCTACAACGCTTATTGAACCATGGCTTATTTTTGGAGGGATGCTTGACGACATGAGGAATATAGGCTTCCATGCCGGATATGAATACCTCTGTTACTTCTTGCTGATGGGTCTCGTGACTTGAAGCAGACGTCGTTCCAGGGAAAGGACTGGTAGTAGGTCGTCCCACTTGGCTGATCCGTAATGCCAGACCCGACGAGGCTTTGCATGGTTGAGATCTGGAGAATGCATTCTGCATAGCGTCGAGACGGTGTTGTGGTCAGACGATCCCAGTGGGGCGGTTACCTTCACTGTGTAGACCGTTGGAGCAGTTGTGAGATATAGGTCCAACAGACTAGCAAAATCTCCGTGGCGGCTGGGAATCCTTGTTGGTTCTTTGACTATCTGCTCCAAGCCGCAGCTGATAGCGAAGGCTTCAGCTTCACGTCCCTCGTCGTCCGTTTTGTTTGAGTGTGTCAACCAGTATGAGTTGTGAACGTTGAAGTCACCCAGAAAAACTTTCTCTGAATGAGGGTGATCTGATTGCAGCGCGTCCACAGTGGCTGAAAGTTTCTCGAAGAGCTCTTTGCAGATGTTACTGCTTGGTGGCCTATACATGCAGCATATAAATTTGGAATCCTTCCAGTTCGAGCTCTTCTTCTCGATGACAAGAAAGCCCAGATTTAACGTACACGCATACGCCAAACCTACGTCTAAATCGGCTGTATAAGTCATATCCGGGATATCTAAAGCAGTTATCCATTGTTGAAGAGCCGACTTGAGTTTCCGTAAGAGCCAGAATGTGTGGCTTCTCTGCCTGAAGGTATTGATGGACAGAGTTTATGTTGGAGGCAAGACCTCGTTTATTTGTAAAGTCGGCTCTGAATAAGTTTCTCTGGCCTTCGGGCCTGTCGTCAGTGCGAAGTTGCTGCGAAGGACGGCTTCTGTTGTTAGCCTGACGAGGAGTGGCAGCACAATCCTTTAAACAATCTTCGCTTAATGTTCCCCCCGGACCACCTGGCACCCGGAGATCCGAACCTCCGGAATCTTTTGATCCTGGAAGAGCCATTGAGCATGTTTTTACTTTTAATTAATCCAATTTGTCACTTATGAGAAACCGAGAACATCAGCCCAGCGACGGAGCATGAACCGTGAGTCCATTTGGCGCCGCCTATTTCCGGGAACCTATTTCTAGTTTCCACAAATTAGAAGCCATTGGAATTCAAGGAGAGCTTTCAAAATAGTTAATTTCATATCTCACAGATCGAACACAAGTCGTACGTGTCCAGAATTTTTACTCCAATGAAATTAAGGTACCTTCAGGTGTTCCGCAAGGTTCACATCTAGGGCCCCTACTTTTCCATATTCATGTAAATGATTCTTATTATTCGCTGATTTGAAGTTTTATATGAAAATCCAACATCAAGATAACTTTAAAAAACTTCAATCTGATTTAGATCGCTTACCACAGTGGTGTGAGCTCAATGGAATGGAACTTATGTTAACAAATGTCAATTTATGATCTTCAGCCGTGGAAAAAATCCCATATGTCATATTTATCATATAAAAGGTTCACCCCTATCACTGGTCTATCAAATCAAAGATCTACGAATGTTGCTTGACAGCCAGCTAACATTTACAAATCACTTCGCAATGATTATTACTAAATCACTACAAATCCTGGGCTTTATCAAGCGCTGCACTAAGGACTTTTTAAGTATTCCATTCCTCAAATTGCTATTTTGCTCCCTGGTGCGACCGCACTTGGACTACTGTTCATTTGTGTGGTCCCCATCATATAATGTCCATATACTGGCTATTGAAAGAGTACAGCATAAGTCTCTGAGATCTATTGCGTATAAAGAACATCACATAGTCGAAAACATAAATTATTCCGAGTTCGAAAACTCTTCACATTACATCCCTTCATATACGTCGCATGCACGGAGATCTCATGATGTTCTATAATCTATTACGCTCTTATTCTCATGGTCCTGAGCTCACAAATAAAATCTTGCTTCATATTCCTTCTCGCCAAACGAGGCAAAATTGAACGATCAAAAGAACTTACCTGAAGTTCGATCGCAATTATATGAGAGTCCAGTCCGAAGACATTTATAACTATGTAGTCCGACTCCGTCGTACTGCCGTGCACTAAGTTCAAAGAGTTCCGGTGCCCCATCCCTACTCATCCCAACCTCGTTACGTCTGTCGTCCGCCACCTCATTTAGTTTAAAGCTTGAAATATTACCTGTGACAGCTAACAACCTGGGGTGGTTAATAGATATAACAACAATTTTGTGGTTAGGTGTGCTGGGTTCTAATGTCTTCGGACTGGACTCTCATATAATTGCGATCGAACTTCAGGTAAGTTCTTTTGATCGTTCAATTATATTTCGAGTCCAGTCCGAAGACATTTATAACTATGTAGTGGTTTAAAGATAATATGTTAGGTGGAACAGGAAAACAAAATTTAGGTTTGTATTTGGATTCTGATATGCGCTTCTGTCATCACGTGCAAAGTATAATAGGAAAGGCATATGCATCATTGAAACTCATTTATAGTAACAGACATTGTCTCAGTATAAGAGTGAAGAGAAACTTGTGTGAATCTCTAGTATTATCCCATTTTAACTATTGTGACTATATATATGGTCCATGTTTAACTCGAATATACACCCGGAGAATTCACAAGGTTCAAAACAGCTGCTGCAGGCTGATATTTGGTATAAGGAAATATGACCCCGTCAGTCATAAAATTGATGAATGCGGTCGGCTGAACATGGAGAATCGGCGATTAGTTCACTTAAATAGCTTTACCCACAAAGTGCTGAATGCCTCCAACCCCCCAGTATCACTGCGATCAAAGTTCATCTCTAGAGAAACCATCCACACCAAAAATACTAGATTTCGGTACAAATTTGCCCTACCTCAGCACAGCACAGCATTATTTCAAAGAAGCTTCATCTACAATGCTATTCGTTCATACAACTCGCTTCCGGAGGAATTCAAACGTTTAAATATAAATAAATTCAAATATAAATTAAAAAAGTATTTTATGGACCGTCAGATGTCTCTTAGAAACGCAATTTGAAAACGATTTTTAAGAACCGTGCAGGTATATGCAGCAAGATATGTATAATTGGATATGAGATATGAAATTGGAACAAATACATACCAACTATAATTTAAGTATAGTAAGTAAGTAATATAAGTTCTGGATTGATTTTATTTTGACTTATGAATTTAATATGTGCTAGCTACACTGTATTTTTTCAAAAGGAATTGTATTCTAGGGTGGTAAGCCCACTGATGGTTAAGTGGAGTAGCCATGGCTAGACTTCGCCATCAGTCTACCAATCTACCCTATTAATTATAATGTATATATATAATATGAAATAAAAGACAGTTTATTATTATTAATTGTATAGGTATTTTCAATTTACTCTGAAATCAAACAAAACACAATGTATCAAACTTCCATATAATACAACAAAGAAACGTTAAGATATTCTAGGAGTATTTTTAGAATATAAAAAAAACTAAATCATTATTCCTTAGATCCTATGATAAGAAAAAATTATTTGCTAACATGCGAGAGAATAGCTGCCGCAAACTGATCAGATGTAGAGAGAGGTCTGTTATAGAAATTTGCGAAGCATTTCGATTGCTCCGTCCATCCTATTGTTCTATGTATGACGTCCAATGAGACCCCTCGTCTCAATGCCATGGAAGAGCTAGCATGTCGTGTTGAGTGCGGGGTAAATACGGTTGCATCGATTCCTGCTGATTGAAGCGTATCTTTCACCCACCGACTGATCGTTTGCTTACTAGCTCTCCTATATGGTTTAGAATAAGTTAAGAATAAGTACTGGTTGTCTGAACTCCGTAGATTACTGGTGCATAATAAGTAATCTTTCAAGGTTGATGCTACACATAATTTGGCATTGTCCTTGAAGAAGGGTAAGTTGAGGCAGGGTTGATTTTTTCCCGTCCCCGATGTTTTAAGGCGATCTGTGATGAAAATCTGGAAACCTGACTGAGACTCTACGATATCTGAAACTTTAATAAAATACAATGTTTGAAGTATCTGGCCCGTAAGAAGTGCCATCAGAGTGGCTAGTTTATGTGAGAGAGTCTTGAGCGGTTGCGTGATATTTTCATCTAATGACTCTAAGTATGTTAGAACCTGATGTGGATTCCAAGTGAACGTATATTTGGGTTGGGTAGGCCGTAATCTTGAAACTCCTTTCAAAAACCGACATATCGTAGGGTCAGATCCAACTTGTCCGGGTAGGATCAGTGATATGGCTGATCGGTGAGTGTTTATGGTACCATACTTTCAGTTTGATTTGTCGATCACCGACTGTAGGAAGGCGATCGATCAGCGCGGTAGCATCCGCCTGATAAGGATGTGTATTCGTTTCGGCGCAGAAACTCCACCACCGATGGTATGATGGATTGTATTGTTGTATGGTGGAATCTGCCAACGACTTTAACAAGGTACTTATAGCACTGCTTGGAACGTTCCGAAGTTGGAAGGCTTGGCGCAAAGTCTGTAGGCAACCAGGGTAAGGCTGTTGGCGGGCGGGTGAACTTGGCTAGAATCGGAGGATAACAAATTAAAAGAAGGTTCTAGAATGACTGGAGCTTTTTTATGGAGTCATTTTAGTAGAGGGAACCATGGTTGATTCACCCATAACGGGACTACCAGGATCCCCTCCGCCCTGTCGGCAATAATTTTCTGAATGCACCTTAAAATGATACTGAATGGCGGGAAGGCATAAAAGAACAAGTCCCCCCAATTCAGTGTGAAGGCATCAACTGCAATGGCTCCAGGGTCCCTTAACCAGGAGACATATTTCCCACACTTGTGGTTATGCCTTGTAGCAAACAGATCAATCAGTGGCGTTCCAAATTGAAGAGTTATGTGCCTGAAAGCCTGCGGATGCAATGACCATTTTGCCTCAGTTGGTAACTCTAGATTCTTTATCGGCTTGGTGGTTCTCCTCCGACGGAATATATAATGCACACAACCATATGTTCCGCTCTATGCACCACTGCCAGATAGATCTGGCCAAATTATTCAATTTTGGAAATCGAACACTTCCCATTTTATTGATGTAAGCCTTAGCCGTGGTATTATCAGTCCTAACTAAGACACTGCGGTCCTTCAAGTGCTTAGCAAAACACATTAACCCCAACAGAATGGCTTTGAGCTCTAAAAAATGTATATGCTCCTTTTGCTCGGAGACTGACCACCACCCATGAGTGCGCTCATTGTTGGAGCAGGCACACCAGCCGGTAGGACAGGCATCAGTAAATATTTCCAAAGTAAAATTGTCTTGGCGAATATCATTAATTGCATTCGTGATGTTGGTAGCCCACCAGGATAGTTCCTGTTTGGCCTGTAGAGGCAGGTGCATGGAACCTTGATATGACATGTTCGCCTTCTGTAATGCCAGATATTTCTCTCTTTCTGAGATTTTGGTATAAAGAAATCCATATTTTACACCGGGGCATGCGGCCACCAGCATACCCAATAATCTCGCAAATTCTTTTATCTTGAAAGGGTTTTTTTTGAAGAAAGTACTTAGCCCACTTAAGGATCAATTGTTTTTTCTTGGGTGTTATTTGAACTATCATTTTCTTGCTATCAAAAATTAGACCTAGGAGTTGGCACGTTGTGTTCGGAATAAGTGAACTTTTATTTAGGTTGTACATTTTTCTGACATTCTTCTTGAGTGGAACCAAAAATTAGAATGTCGTCCAAATAGTTCACGATAATTGTTCCCCGAGTTCGCAATTGCTGAATGACTGGCTTCATTAACTTTGTGAATGTGTAGGGAGCGGTAGAGATACCAAAAGGAAGAACCTGAAACTCGTATATTGTGTGATGAAACTTGAATCTCAAATATTTACGAGATTTGCTGTGGATTGATATTAGTAAATAGGCATCTCGCAAATCTATTGATGCCATATAGCAATGCCTCTCGATTAATCTCAATACCGTTCTGAAATCCTCCATTTTGAAATGTGGTGGATGTAGAAATTTGTTTGGGCGTTTCAGGTTTAATATAAACCGCTTACTACCATCAGATTTATCGGCCAAAAAATAACTGGAGAGGTACTGCGATAAAATAATAGGGACCTTTTTTATCGCCCCAATAAGTTGTAGTCTAGAAATTTCGGTTTTTAATAAGAGTGAATCTTGAGAGGTTAACTTACACTTTGGTTCAACCTGTTGTATGGGAAATTTAATAAAATCCTTTGACCCAGCTTAACACAACTTTATTGGTTGTGAGGGATTTCCAACTCGTATAGTAGTGCTTTAGTCTACCTGCGTAGCTTACCTCTATCATTTCCTGTGAGTCCGTTTTGACCTCTCTGCCCACTCCTGCTTCCGTGAGGAGCGCCCTCGGAATGACCTCGCTTCCCTCACGTTGGCTGCACCGCGGGTCGGGCGATTCCTGTTTTCCGGCGGGTAACGTGAGTATGCACGTTTTGTTGCCCCCGCCCCTGTTTTTGAGAAAGGTTGTTTCGGTTGCGCAGAATATGTCGCTTTAATACTTTTACCAGTAGTCTCGACGACCTTAGCGGATTTTATTGGATCCCCTAGATCATCACCAAATAGGAGATCTGATGGAACAGACTTCTCAGCTAAGTCAAGAGCGGGAACAGCATATTCCGTCTATTAGACGAAATTAATGCAAAAGTATTTGCCAACATACGACCTGTATCTCCAAGAGGTTTAAGGAGTACCTCTCTAACATCAGCAGGTAAATTCAAGCCTGGTTATAGCAAAGTGGTGAGGCCCTTTCCCAAAGCCGACAATGCTGTCGCGATGAACGTTTGGTACTGAAGATGTACCTTATCTCTAGCCTATTGGGAAGGTGACAAGATAACCGAAATTTCTGGATTTATCTGAGGAGGAGACAGTTTTAAGTTTGATGGTAATACGTAATTTGATTTAAGTTAGTCGATAACCTCGGGACGGATGCCGTTCACCAAAATGTGCCAGTGCGGAGTGTAGCGAAAACGCTGCCGTTTTTTCTCTAGTTGGATCTTCCCCTAATACTGATAGTATGTCATCGGGTAGATCAACATCATTATCTATGATGGGTCGGTCTCCTCCCTCTGTTGTCTCCTCTTGATCAGGTGTTCCGTCCCGAGGAACGGGTTCCGCTCCACTAGGGTGCGCATCTCTAGCCCGAGGCGCGGAAGATGCACTGTGGCTGTTATGTGTCTGCGGCCCCGTGTCGCTCGGACAATGGCTGCCGCCGTCGTATATGGTAAACACCTCCGACCCGCGTGGGGTACGGCTGGTGTACGGTGATGATGCACCGCTGGCGCTGTTAGCCGATGCCGATCTCCTCGAGATACGATCCCGGCTACGAGTCCACCGCCTACGATGGGAACGAGATCGAGACCGCTGACGGCACACCTTTTTCAATTTACGTTTCATGTGACGTAATTCACGCATTAGCTTTTTGGAACTAGGTTCCTCATCAGAGCTGCTGCCACTGGAGAGCTCCGCGTGTTCCTTCGGCATGCTGAAAAATAAAACCTGAAATCGACAGATGTTCCCCTAACAGTACCCGAAATCGGGTGTGATCTTAATGAGAAAGAATATAAGGACGATCGTTAGACAATGGAAACAAACCTGAACGGTAGGTGATTCTGCGAGCTCGTCGGCACTGTCGATCGTCAGGTGGGCACACAGCGAGCACTAAGAGACGAATGAGGTGGCGGACGACAGGCGGAACGAGGTTGGGATGAGTAGGGATGGGGCACTGGAACTCTTTGAATTTAGTGCACGGCAGTACGACGGAGTCGGACTACATAGTTATAAATGTTTTCGGACTGGAGTAGAAATATAATCATTCTTTTCATGAGAATTCCCATCGCACTAATTATGGACAAAATTTATTTTTGTCTAGGTCTACCAGACTTGCAAATAAATTCTTCTATCAATTGGACTGCTTCGAAAATCCAAGAATATTCAAAAAGAACTTAAAGGCTGTCTGTGAAGTTTGAGGTCTAGATTGTACACAGAAATTTGTTTGCTGTATTCAGTAAATTTAGTGAAACGGCACAATATTTCTGATTTGCTCTAACCACTGTTTTACCTCTTTATTATAGTCAGGTGGTTTAATTTTTTGTATAATGTTTCTTTCTTTCTTTTTATTAGTCAATCTACCAGATATGAATATTAAATGTCTATAACTATTGTAACTAGATAGGTTAATATTTAGTGTTATTTTTAAAGTAATTATTGTAAACAGTTTTTATTGGACAATGGCCCGTTGATAAATAAATAAATAAATAATTATACGCGCAATAAGAAAGAATGATTAATACTTACACACATGAAACCATATCGTCCAGCATCTTCTCAAACAATAAGTCGCTGGATCCTTAGGCGTAGACACGTCAATTTTTTCGGCACATAGTGTGCGTCACGCATCGACCTCTGCTGCATTTAATGCAGGTGTGAGTATAGATGTAATTAAAAATACAGCAGGTTGGGCTCCTGCCTCGAATACATTTTTTCAGTTTCTATAATAGGCCAAGAGCGTCGTGGTAATTTTGCCAGGGCAATTATAGATTTAGGAACTAATTACTTTGTCTTTTTATTGTTTAGTAGTTCACATAACATAGTTGGTTATATATTACTTATTGTATAATAATAATAAAATGGTCCTAATATATTGTAACTAAGAAATCAATATAATTGATACTAAAAATTGCCTCCTTCTTTGAACATATACATGGTATAATTATATCAAGGACAAGCGAAGGAAAATTAATAGATTAATCGACTTACCTGAAGGAAGATTAATCGTAATTTTCCGAGCTTGTCCGAAGATATAATTACCCAACCCTTCCTATACTACCCAGGGGTAGGCATTTTTTTTATAGGCACTCCAACGGTATGACAGAACTGGTGACAGCAGTACCCTAGCCACTGGCAGGCAGGAAAGGCGTTAGTGTAGACTCTTTTTACTGCAAACAATTAGTGCTGTTGTCGATCATTTCGGGAAGTTAACAACGAATAAAAAATGAGAATTTTAACATGGGCTCCTACAAGAGAGCAGCGAATTTTTGTATTTACAGGTAGAATAAATATATTTTAACATTACACAAAAAAATAAATAACGTTTAGAAATATTCTTTGGAAAATGAAATTTATATTATTCCATTAAAAAAATAGGATTGACGACCTTTTGAATTCGTTATTAATTATTTTAGCCATGGTAGTTAAAACTGTTTCTTACAATATTGCCATCTGGCAACAACACACTAACCATAGTGACAGCGTCATACAACGTCGGTTAGGTTACTTTGTTGGTCATTGTTTGTGTGTTATAGTCTGGGAGAAGACGTGAAATTTCGCTGGACCATTATACTGAAGGTGGTTTATTTTAGTATACGGTTTCGTCACAGTATATCCATGTTATACACAATAGCGCAACTCTCCAGAATTATGGAGGTTCGCGCATCTCATCCTGCGCATCGTTCGTGAGATGTGGTGCACGGTGACCTCCTCAGTCGCGGTTAGCTATGATAGTGAAGCTAGTGTCTTTGACAGAACCGGATTAAGGAAATTTTGTGATACGCATATGGATACCGGGACGCGTGGAGTCAAATGTTACGCCGCTTTGATATAATAATAATATAATATGATAACTGAATAAATTACGATGGCTTTCTATATCCAACTTACACGGATACAAGTTTTTTACACAAAATTATTATCACATCCCTTCTTACCTCTAAGATAAATTGAATTTTTAGCATGGCATAATACTTATAATAATAAGCGTTCCTAATAATTTCTCACTGTTTCCTCACAGCACCACAACGTTCAAAAGATCTTTCACGACATATAACAAAATCAATATGATTATGCATTCCAACATTATGAAATTTTAAGCAAAAAGTAAAGTCCATTTTAATGGATGCTCAAATAAGAGAGTTCACAATAAAAAGAATGAACGTGCTAGTTTCAAAAGTATATAATTTTCCTCTAGGAACATGGATTCTTTTCTTCAATATGCCTATACATATGTAATATACAAATACAGAAGTAAGGGTAGTCTTGGTAAACTAGATAAAAAACAGTTTTGCACTTTTTTATGAATAACGACCAGTTTAATATATTTTATCGTTGTTATGAACATATTGGTTATTATTTATGCATACCTAACACGTTTCGATCGGTTTTGTCATTTGCCACGTTTTCGTACCTTGAACGTTTTTCTATGATGATTGGTGAAGGTTGTAGGATAACTACACATACATGTTATTTTCGACGCTGCGTCGTTATATTTGAATCATATAAGATATTATAAAGTTTTTATATTCATTTAAATGTTTAAGCTTAAGTAAGATAAGATAAAATAAAGTTGGATAAATCTCGCATTTTTGTAATGTACTTGCAAATAATAAAGCCACCGATTTTTCTCGGAGATAACAATTTTCTTTCATTCACCGACTATTTCTTGTTTTGCTTCTGAAAAACTGTCTACACTCCAAATATATGCAGATAATCCGTGATGAATTAGAAAAATCAGTACAAAACATTTTCACGTACACTAAAATCGAATGAACGGATATAACTTACAATAATTATTATTACAATTATTGTAATTCCGAATTCCAAAGACAACTGCCTAACCTCGATTACTCGTCAGCGTCGCTAAGCCGACCCTGTGCTCAAAACGTGAACGGCAATACTCGCGGCTAGTGCTGAGGAACCGTCGTGGGGTTATGAGAAGTCATTTTTCCGGAGACAAATTATCTACATGTTCTACGGAATGGCGCTACTGTATAACATGGATACTGTCTCGCATCCCCAACCCCATAAGAGGGAAGCATGTGTTGTTGCGGCATGGCATGGTGAGTTGTCTCATGTTGAACGCTATGTCTCGCATCCCCAATATCGTTAGAGGGGTGGTATCCGTGTGAGTGGTATAAGCGTCGGACATCATCCTTTAAATGGGGGATGACGGGTTCCAACCCTCACAGTGGCGCTTCTAGGAAGTTTGTCTGGGGGGGGGGTAGTTACTCTATGGATAATGTAGTGAGCGCCGCCAAGGAGACGGGCGGGGGGGGTACAATAAACATCTTTTCAAATGAAGATATAATACGGTAAGAGATGAATATTTATGAAATTAAAATTTTTCAGCCGCAAAGATCAAATTAAACATTACACAGGTATTTTCCATTTTGTTATTATAAGGAAAATTAACAAAACAAAACACATATAATAAAACCAGACTTATTATAAATAATGTAAACAGAAAAATATATTTAAAGCAATAAACATAAACAGTTAAATTTCAATGCATCTTATTGCATCTTATTTTTAATTAGTCAGTTTTGTTCCGTGTTCTGGGGGGGGGTAATTACCCCCTCTACCCCCCCCCCCCTTGGAAGCGCCCTTGAACCCTCAACTAACACTCGTCGACTTCCTTTCGTTGTTGAGACTCTGGTTGTCGGAGATGGGACCTCGCAGGAGAGGTCGAGGTGTCAAGGGGTGGATTCCCATCCACTGAAGCTGCCCTTGAATGAACAGGGGTGGCAATCTGTCTTTCCGCTCGTATTGGCGGAACAGCCCTGCTCTTAGCTAGATAAGTAGGTGGACACGGTGTCCTGACTACGACGAGTGCACTCTGAACTGACTTCCCTATAGCAGCATCAGTACCTGAGATCTCGTCGAGGTTCTAGAGCGTGCCGTTGTCTTCCCGCTGCTGCGCATGGAGTGTGCTGGATGCCAAGCAGCTTGTCTGCGACAGCGTCCGTACTCCTACTCTCCCCACCTCACTCTGCGCCTTCGCCCCTGTTGCTTCAACTTCTGGTTGTTGCTCCATCTTGCCACGGCTCAGGATGTGAAGGATTTTCTTTCTTCTGAACACTCCTTTCTTTTCTCGAAAAGCCCTGATAAGGTCTTTGAACAATTCTTTTCTTTCAATAATGAGTCCTGAGAAGGACTTCAATCACGTTCTTTTATTTTCAATAAGAAGCCCTGAAAAGGACTTAAGTGGTTTGCTTGTAGACGTTCTCTTTTCTCAATGAGATAGATTTGTGGTGGTGAAAACCGCCTTTTTGGGCTTAGGAGGATTACACTTCATTTTCAACGGCAATGTAGTTGTCTCGAGAGAAACAAATTTCTCCTGTCTCGAGAGGGTACAGTAGGTTTAGCGACCCTTACGTCGATGCTCGACGTCTTCTGCTTGAAGTACCAGATGGCTGTGCCTCCACGGTAGTGCTTTGCACCGAAGTAAAAATTTAGCACCGGTTTACCGGTTCAGGAAAAAATCGGAGTAAAACCGGTTTTGAAGGAGTCAATTTGAGTCTACAACAATTTCTATCATCTACTGGACAAAACTGTGATTTTACATTTTACAAATAGAGTAAAGGAAGGTCATTTGGAATACCACTTTTTGCAAAAATCATACAAGGGTGGATTATTGCGCTATTAAAATAAAAATACGCCTCATGCAAAAGGATGTTATATTCTATTATCGTGAAAATAAACAAGGTTTACTCTCCATTAGTTAACATATAATTTATCGATCAAACGAACTTACCTTAAGTGAAGTTCGATCGTAATTATATGAAGCGTCCAGTCCGAATATATTATCTTCATGATCCACTATGTAGTACGCCCCTGGATACTACCTACCATGCACCAAGCTTCAAAGTTCTTCCTAAAGCAAAGCGTCACCCCCTCCTGCCGCCCGACATCACGGCTCCGCGATGTCGAGCTATTCATTCTTTTAAGGTGATGAGTTCGTTAATACCCACCTGAGGGTCCGAGAGGGCGGAGTGACAATATATTCGGACTGGACGCTTCATATAATTACGATCGAACTTCACTTACAGGTAAGTTCGTTTGATCGATAAATTATATTCCGCGTCCAGTCCGAATATATTATCTTCATGATCCACTATGTAGTTGTTTAAAGATGTTTGTGGTGGATTAACGAACGATATGAGGTGACCGAGTAGACCAAAAAATATATACACAGCCATATATGCATAAAATATACTTAAGAACTCAAAATGGTAATTTTGTATGGTAATTCAAAATACATTCCAATTTTAAGGTAAACTGGGTAGCTCAGAGCTCTGCAGTGGTTTCCCGCTCAGAGATAGACGAAGAACAGCATCAGCGAAATGATTGTGGGTAGAGAGGGAATGATTATAGAATTTCGCAAACGTTGCAGATTGTTCTGTCCATCCCGCTGTTCTATATATAGTCTGAAGAGATACACCTTACCTCAATGCTGCTGACGTGGACGAATGGCGAGTCGAATGCGGTTTGAAATTGGTAGTGTCGATGCCCGCAGAAGCTAACGTCTTCTTTACCCACTTACTCAACGTTTGTTTAGTTGCAGTCATATAAGGCTTTCTAGTAGTTAGAAAAAGTCCTGTTCCGAAGACCTTAATGGAAGCGTTGCTGTAATGCACTTCTTCAAGGCGTCTGCGACACATACTTAGGCTTCTCAGGAAAGAAAGGAATATACAATGTGGGCTGAGTTCGATTTAGTCGTGAGGTTTCGATACAGTCTGAGATGTTGATTTGAACTGCGTTTTGGTCTTCTTTTATATTGGATATTGTAATTAATGACAATGTTTGAATCCAAGCTCCTGTAATAAGAGCTAATAATGTGACTAACTTTTGAGAGAGCTGCTGCACGTTCAAATCCGTCGTTTGATTCTCGAAGTATGACAACAAAACCTGGGGGTTCCATGTATTATTACATCTAGGTTGCGCAGGTTTTGTACGCGATATTTCCTTCATGAATCTCTTTAACATAGCATCATTTTCTAAGTTATCTGGCAAGATAAGGCTGAGGGCTGATCTATGGGAATGGACTGCACCGTACTGGTAGTCATGATGATCAGTAATTTCCTGAAGGAACAAAAGCACCTTCGTGTGGATGCCTCATATAAAGCAGACCTTCTTTTTCGCAGAATTCCAGCCATAAACGATATGTAGTACTATATTGCTTTATAGTAGAGTCAGCAATCGATGAAACCATTGTTTCTATCACCGCCCCTGGAATACCTCTTCTTAGAAACGCGTTGCTGATAATCTGGCGGCCACCAGGGTAAGCTGATGCACTAAAGGGTGTTGGGTCCTGCAAGGAGATGATAGCAAATCAGGGGAAGGGCCCAAAGAAACTATCTGTCCTACAACCAGCTTGGAAAAAACTGGGTACCAGGGCTGTGATGGCCAATAATGGACGACCATGATGCCTTCAGCACCATCGTGAATAATCTTTTTTAAACTGCGTAGCACCATATTGAACGGAGGAAAGGCGTAAAACTTGATATTAGCCCAAGAGATGGTCAATGCATCCACAACGTAAGAGCCTACGCCAAGAGACGTATTTGTCACACTTGTGATTGATATGAGAAGCAAAAAGATCGACCTCAGCATGGCCAAGGGATTCAGTTATAACTTCAAAAGCGTGTTGTGATAGAGACCATTCTGATTCGGTGAAGGTTTGGCGTGACTCACTGTCTGCTTCAGTGTTTTCCGAAGAACTCATGTAGGATGCGAATATCCAGATATTTCCGCTTTCCCACCACTGCCATATCTCCCTTGTCAACTTATAAAGTTTTGGGTATTTTATGCTGCCCATACGTTTTATATACGACACCGCAGTAGTATTGTCACATCTCAGTAGAACACCGCAATTAGAAAGATTAGCTGCAAAACATTTCAAACCATTAAAGACCGCCAACAGTTCTAAGTAGTTTATGTGGCTTTTCTTGTCTGCTTCATCCCAGAACACATGGGTCTTCTCACCATTACAACAAGCACCCCATCCGCTCATGGATTAATCGGTGGAAAGCTCGATTTCGTAATGATCACATTTGATATTGTTATAAGCGGATGTGGTTCCTTTTTCCCACCATATCAGATCATTGTGAATATATGGGGGAATTGCCATTGTAGCGTCAAAATTCATATTGTTTTGGGTTAAGGCCAAATATTTTGCTCTCTCTACTAGCTTTTTGTAGAGTCTGCCATATTTAACTGCTGGACATGCTGATACTAAGGTACCGATGAACTTGGCAAATTCTCTGATCTTACAGGAGCGTTCGTTTCTCAGCGAAAAGGCGCAATGCTTTATCTTCAGCTTTTTTCCCTGGGATGTTTGATTGTAATTTTGATGAGTGTCAAGCACAAATCCTAAGAATGTCTGTGTTTTCATGGGAGTCAGCTGACTTTTTTCTGTATTTACTGTGAAACCTAAGGAATTTAATAGGGAAACAAGTAGCTTGGTGTTCTGACCGCACTGGTCTGAAGATTCACCAATCACAAGAAAATCGTCCAAATAGTTCACGCATACGACACCCTTGTGTCGTAAATAGGAGACTATTGGTTTTACGAGTTTTGTAAAACAAAATGGTGCTGATGTAAGGCCGAATGGAATGCAGGTAAACTGGTATAAATTACCCTGGAAACTGAACCTGAGGTATTTACGATGGTGGCCGTGAACGGGTATAGAGAAATATGCGTCCTTCATATCTACCGTGGTCATAAATGAACCTGGAGATAGGAGCTTTAACGCAGTCCTATGGTCTTCCATTTGGAAATGAGGAGTAACGACATATTCATTGAGGTACCTGAGATTAAGTATGAAACGTTTCTTCCCATTTGATTTGTCAGTAAGGAAAAAAGGAGATATAAATTGATCAGGCTGCGATGTACATTTCTCCACTGCTCCTAAGCTCAAGAGCTCCTCGATGCCCAGCTTATAAAAATTTCCTCCTTACCTGATCTATTATACTCACGGAGGTCGGAAGTATAGGGAGGTTCATTATGGAAAGGAATTTGATATCCTGATATCCACGAAAGTATTGTAGAATTAGACGTCAGTCGTTTCCAAGCTGATTTAAAGTAACAAAGTCGACCAGAGACGTTCTTTTTACTCACCGTTATTGTTTCTTGTTGCTGGATTGCCTGTGTGGATGAGAGGGGCGCCCCTTGACTGTCCTCACCTCCCTCTTTGCATGGGACGGGCGCCTCCGGTTTAACTGGCCGCTTATAACTGTATGAGGTCTATCGCTCCCCCCTTTCTTTTTGGGGAAGCTGGAATGAAAGCTGGCAGCTGGGCGAGCTTGCGTGTGTTGCACAGGACGTATCTCTCTACCCAATTTTTCCAGAGCTTTAACTGCTTGTATCTGTTCTGCAAATCCGGACCAAACAGTAGTTCTCCTGGAGGAGTCTTTTCGATCAAGGCCTTCGTTTGTTTATTCATCAGTGGATATATCAGCTGGCGACGTTTATGTGATATCTCATTAAAAAGGTTACACAACATACGCCCAGCATCAGCCAGGTTTGGCAGCTTACCATTCATCACACTGGACATAGTTCGGTCCTCCTCCAGAATGGTATTCAGCGAGCGTCCTAGAGCAGCCAAGATACGGCCAAGTTGGCGTTGATAAGCGAGGTGTGTTTCATCTCTTATGTTGCACAAAGAGTTCATACTCGCTTGAACCTCTGCATTGACTTTCGGCGGAATCAACATCTTGCAGTTATCAGGCAGATCATGCCTGCTAATGACCTGATCGGCTTCCTCTTTAGGAAGGCCGACGGTTGAAATATGAGACCATATGACCTCTACCGCACTGTGCAAGACAAACCCTTCTTTACGAGGTTTGGTTGGGGCAGGCCCTATAATGTTACGAATCTCCTCCGAGAGACCAGCATCATCGGATAGAATGAGTACTGGTGACTGAGGCTCCTTAATGTTCTTGGGCGAACCTTCCCGACCCGGCCCTGGTTTGATCGGCGCCTCTGCGCTGGGGTAGCGGCTAGTTGAACTGGCAACGTTGGTTGACGGCGCACGGGCCGCGGCCGGCTTGTCGGATCTGCCATCGCCAGCGTCACGACTGCCCAGCGTTGCTAGATGTACTATAATTATCGTATTTGTACGATAATTTCAACATATGTACGATGTACGATAGCGGCTCCACGATAGTGGCACTCTGTACGATAATTTACCTAATTACTGAAAATTGCACCTAGATCAAGTATATATTTATCACAATGTACAATATTTTTGGTTTCGACTGTGATAGTTTTGTTGTATGGTCACTGGTTAATTTAACTTATGTCGAAATTTTTAATACCACTGGGATATCCACTTGTTACAAGATGATTGTCTGTTTGCTGTGAACACTATATATCTCTTTTCTTTATGACATGGCTAGTGCAGTAGAAAAGAGATCGACTGTATTGCAAGAGATACGGTATAATCACAGCTGATTTTAATCTGTGTTGTGTGTGGTATAAACGTAAACGACTGTTTGTCGATCTGAGTCTGTGGGATACCCCTTTATTCGTTTTATTTTTATCTTAAAGCTACGAGTGTTTCCGTTATTTGTCGTTTGTGTTTAGTTTGTAAGACGTGTACTGCTGCATTGTGTAGAAAAAAGATTTGACTCGAGCTTAACGTTACGTAAAATAACAAAATCAAAGCTAAAATATGTCGGATACTGATTCAGACTCAAAGAGCAGAAGTTTAACCCCTGAATATAAGAAGCTAAAGCGCGGCGAAATTTCCAAAAAGCTTTCTCATCGAAAGCAGAAATACCGTGTGGAATAGGAACAAGACTCAAGCTTTAAAGGTTGGCTAGTTAGAAGTAATGGTAAGTTATGCAGGTAAATATGACTTTTAATGTATCTAAAATACGTAAAATTTTCCTTCAGATACTACAAAAGCTAGATGCCGTGCTTGCAACATAGAAATGACTGCCGAATTAACTGTGATTAAAAATCATGCAAAGTCATTCAAACATGGCCATAAAATAAAAGCATTGCCAAAAACAACGATTGCAACTATGTTTGCTAAGCCTGAGAGCTCTGTTCAGAGCCAATGCAAAGTAGCCGAAATTAAAATTACAGAATTTTTAACAGAGCACAATATTTCATTCAAAACAGCCGATCATCTGACGCAACTAATAACAAGTTGTTTTCCTGATCCTAAGATTGCTCAAGAGATATCCCTAGGAAGATTCAAAGCCACTCAGATATCAAAAAATGTAATAGGAGCCTGTGCCGAGGAAGAAATCGTATCTCATTTAAAGTGCTCAAAATTCAGTCTAATAATTGATGAATCCACAGACATTTCTTCAGTTAAGACTTTGTGTGTTTGTGTAAGGTTTTTTCATCCCAAGATTTGCAAAATTGATACGTTTTTCTGGAAGCTTATACAATTTTTTTCGGGTGATGAACCTGATAAAGCAAATCAAGATGCTACTAGTCAAAGGCTGTATGAAGAAATAATTAAACTTTTCTCAACAAATGATGTTCCTGTTCAAAATATGATAGGTTTTGCTTCAGACGGCTACAATGTTTGGCAGCAAAAATTCCGTTGCCAGCAAATTAGCCAAAGACGTATCAGGGTTAATGCTCCAGAAATGTGTATGCCATTCTTTACATTTATGTGCGAGTGAAGCGTGTAAAAATTTACCTCGAAGATGCGAAGACTTGGCAAGAAACATTTATGGTTTTTTCAAAAACAGTGCTAAACGACAGGCAATGTTCAAAGAATTTCAGGACTTCTGCAATACTGAGCCACACAAGATCCTTAGACCTTCACAAACTCGTTGGTTGTCATTACTACAAGTAGTCAGGCGAATTCTGGAATAGTGGGAGCCCTTAAAATTATTTTTTACAGCTACCTATTTAGAGCATCGTCTGATTGCCAGCGAGGAAATATATATTGCCCTGAACAAAGATGAGATAAAAATGTTTTACATTTTTTTAGACTGGGTTCTTCCCAAATTTGTTGACTTAAACAAATACTTCCAGAGTGATAAGGTCGTTATATCAAACCTACACAATAACATGGTTATGTGTTACAAAGATTTATTATCTGCTCTCATGGAACCAAATTATATCAACAAAACAGACATTGGTAAAGTTGATCCAACTGACAGCGCACGCTTTCTTCCTATTACAAACATGTGTCTTGGTATTGGAGTTATGCAGAAAATTGGTACTTTAGACAAGGAAACCAAATCTGATTTTCTTGACCGATGCCGTAAGTTTTTAGTTACAGCTTGTCTGGAAATTAAGAAGCGTTATAATTTTGAGGATCCTGTCTTAAGTAGACTTTCCATTTTAAATATACAAAATATAAAGAATGGAAACGAAAATACACTTTTACCACTGATAAACGTTTTGCCTCAAATTTGTGACCCCAAAAACACGAGTCAACTTCAAAAAATTGACGACCAGTGGAGAAAATTAAAAATGCTCCAGGATTCACCGGAGTCGACAGAAATTGATGATTTTTTCCATAAACTAAGCCAAACAAGAGACTATAGTGGTGAACCTATTTTCCCTGATTTGTGCAGTTTTGTTTTCAGTGTTCTTTCTCTACCACATTCAAGTGCCAGCTGCGAAAGGCAATGTTCAAAGGTCAATTTAATAAAAACAAAATCAAGAAACCGATTAATAACAGATACCCTAAATGGACATATGCTATCTTCCCAGCAAGTTCGCCTGGAACAAACTTGTGTCAAATTTGAGCCAAGTGACAAAATGTTAAGGAAGATGGCGGCAGCCAAACTCTACCCTAGCCAAAGGGACCAGAACACACAGATGCAGTCCGCTACTGTAGAAAGAAACGAAAATGAAATGCAATCTGAAGACGAGATAATTTTTGACGAATGAGCTTTTTTTTAATTTCTTATATTTTATTAAAAGAGAGAAGTTTTGTTATAACAGTTTATAAAGTTTTTATGTACATATTATAGGCATTTATAAAATGTGAATGTATATTATATTTTTTTTTAATATTTTTGCAAGTATCGATATTTTGTACTAGGTATCAGTGGCGGATGGCTAGATCGGCGACGGCCCAACCCCAGGGCCTTACGGGTCCTACGCCGCAACACGGGCCCCTGCTTAATGAGTATACACGTACACCTAATGAAAATGATAATTGGCATGAAAAGAATTAGGAGGGCTTTTTTGCTCTTCGCTTTTTTGTCAGTCACCCGGCCCCAAGATATGTGTGTGTAGTCGACCTGCTTCGCCTGAGCCAGTCCGCCACTGTGTACGATAATGAACGATAATTTGAAACGATTCGTACGATATTTCCTTAGCTGACATCTAGCAACGCTGCGACTGCCTCGCCTTCCACCGCCAGTATCGGGGAGAGATGAATAACTATTACTTACCCTGCTATACAGTGAGACCGCAGCGCTCGGGCTGCGGCTATCGCGTCTATGATAATCACCGTCAAAGTGCGAATGTCTATTGGCGTTTTCAAACATGAATGCGCCCTCTGGGCGGAAAATATGCGAACCTAGACTACGAGTATTCATACATAACCCTATATTATTCTTATTATATTTTGTGCCTTTGTCGTTTATACACTGTTTTTGCTGCTGCTTGTTTTATTGTGATTTGCTCAGAGTTTTAAAGTTTCGCACAGATTATTTTGTGAATTTCAATATCGATCGATTCTGTTGTAAAATGTCATCGCCGACAGCATCAGGATCTGCATATGTTGAACCGGGGCCGGGGCCCTCGACCGAACATAAAACCAAACATAATACAAACTGTTGTGTGTACGAATGCCATTCTAGAAAAGGTGCCGATAGAAGTACACATTTTCACTATTTTCCGAAACAGAATTCTGGTATCACGGTGAAAATAGTGAATCAATTAGGCCAAGAGGAAAGCCTTGATAAAAGGAAGGCTTGGGAAAAGGTTCTTCTGATGGGAAAACCAGTGACAGCAAGTATGCGTGTCTGCTCAAAACACTTCAGGAAAGAGGATTATTGTGCAAAAGGTAAATAGTAGAAAGATATGAGAGATATAAGTCACAAAAAATCTACTACAAAACTTGTACTATCATTGTGTCAAATTGTAATCCATTTTGCTAGAAACTTGAAACGTACTTGAATTATTCAGAAACTAAACTGATAATTCATGTCGATTGTATCTACCTTCACTTCATCAGATCTGATCACTCAGAAAACAGCATATTTCAGGAGTAGTAACTACCAAAATAAGAAGTCAAATCAACCAGTGTTTTCACCCTTTTCTGTTGCAAGTCTCTGATATAATCATGTCATCAGAATTGAAATAGTCTAATTCTGATGATAGGTGCTTGTCTCCAAAAATTTCTGACACATTCATGATTATGTTTTTTGGTTGTAACATTTCCATTAAACAATCATAATTTATATTGACTGTTATGCTTTTTTAGATATACAAATGAACCGACCCAAATTGAAGAGGTTTGGAGTACCATCATTAAACTTGCCTAAGAGGAAAGTATACTTAGAGGAGCATCGTCATAGCTCTCTTGGTAGGGAGGAGCGTTATGCAAAAAGGCAGAAGGTACAAAAACTGCAAGATGCCAATATTGTTGATGCTCCCTTATGTGATGGTTCTGAAGAAGCAGTTCAACCCACAGTGGTACCAACACCATATGAGGATCTAACAGAAGAAGAAAAAGTAGCAGTACAGAATTTGTTACTGTTAAGCAGTGGAGTGGCGAAAGGCTTGGTTGATAAGGAGGTGCAAGTGTCAAGTGGAGATATAATAACATTCTCTTCTACAATAAAGGAAGATAGACATTTGAACTCTTTGACAGGCATTCCGAGCTTCACACCGTTGAACAAGCTGGCTCTACTAGTGAACAAAAATTATCCTGACATCAAAAAACATAAACTGTCAATTATTGACAGAATAGTTTTAGTGTTTATGAAACTTAAAATGGGGCTCAAATTCAACGTTCTTTATTTTTTATTTAAAATATGTAGTGCATCTTGTAAGATTATCTTTGTGGAATATGTGGGCAAATTAGCAAACATTCTTAAATCATGTATTGTTTGGCCATCATATGGAGAATGCCAGCAAAATATACCATCTTGTTTTATTGATTTTAAATCTGTGAGAACAGTTTTGGACTGCATTGAAATTCCTTTTGAAAAACCAAAGTGTTTGTGTTTCCGAATCAGAACATATTCTCATTATAAGGGTAGACAAATGCTTGAAATCATAACTGGTGTTAGTCCTGCTGGGTTAATTACATTGTTGTCAAAAAGTTATGGTGGAAGAACGTCAGATAAAGCAATTTTTGAACAAAGTCATTTAATTAACAAACTTCAAAGTAGACAAGACAGTTTAATGGTTGACAAGGGATTTTTAATTGATAAAATTTGCAAAGACCATTTTATTAAACTTGTACGACCACACTTTTTATCAAAAAAAAAAAGCAGTTCAGTGCAGAAGAATCAAAAGAAAATATTTCAATTTCTAGGGCTAGAGTACACATTGAGCGTGTCAACCAAAGGATGAGAATTTTTAATATATTAAATAACCCTTTACCAAATGCCTTGATACCTTCTATTGATAACATTTTAGTGATAATATGTGGGATGGTCAATTTGCAAACACCCATATTGTCAGCAGGCAAATTTTGATCATCTCAATGCATGTTATATTAGTTTAACATTTCAAATCCATTTATATTTAACTTGTTGTCCACAGTTTCTTGCTTCATTTAAAATTTGTTCAGGGAAATACATATATTTGTTGTAAACAACCTATAATGCCCTTGTTTCTATTATGTACGTGCTGCTGATGTATACAATAATAAATGGCATGAAACTGGATGTATTTTTTTAGCGTGTAAAATGTGTTTTCCTCAAAAAAAAAAAACAGAACCAACTAAAGAGTTTTTTAAGCCATCTTTGATGTCTGGTGTGATGTTTAACAAGGCAGGATGAAAACAGTGAATAGAAACTAAATGAACAAGCTATCTTATTAGTTCACTGGTTAACTCAGAAAAATGTCTGTCTTAAGATCCAAAAAAACTGTTCAAACTATTTACATGACAGGATATGTATGAAACCTACAACTTTAGAAAGAATGTCATCAAAACACCTCAAATCTGGAAACGAAAGCCTCAAAATGCTTTTTCATTTGCTGATACAGCATTTTCGAAAATAAATAAAAAAAACATAAAAAAGTTTTTGGATGTATTTTAATTATTTTCCCAGTAATAAATTACCCATATAAAAGTGAAAGATTATGGATAGATAGATTTATTGCTCCTGAATGATCACCATATTGTTCAAAGAACAAATCAACACTTGCATGTAAAAATGAGCACATTTAAAATATATACACAATTAAAATACAGATATATATACACATACATTCAATTATCATTTGCAGTATAATACAAGTCAAGTTATAAACACAGTACACAAAATAAAAACGAGATAATGTATTAATTATTTAATAATAATTTGGGCATCTGAAGAGTATCCATCTATACAATAGTATACTATCTAATTTAATAGCAACTTTATATGTACACAAGCAAATTACATACTAACTATATCTGAACAATTAGTATTGAGCTGTGTTTTCACAAATAAAGTGGATCATATTAATAAAATATTTTTCGCTTATTGTATACAATAACTTTTTTACGAAAACCTCATCGAATGGAACACATATATTTAGAAAACTTTTTGACTTTGCAGAATATAGAATTAGGTCGCACACTGGCAAATTCAGAACTGCCATTCCTAATTGCACTTGCCCATAATATTTATGATTTTTCTTCAAAGTAATACCTGTTCCTGAATTTATTTCCAAGTATGCGCAAGTATGTATAAAATTTATTGCATCATGGTCCACACCTGGAAAAAGGAGATATTTTTAGTTTGGCACTTCTCATTAAATTCCAAAATATATTACCATCATAAGGGCATTTAATTTCCACCAATCTTGGAGGTGCTCCATCAGCCATCACTACCCCATCTGGAGAATAAGCGATCCATGGTAGTTGTTTACAAATTACTAAACCCAATTCAACAACCTTGTAATTATTGGATCTCGTGTATTTGATCAAGGCTTCTTTTTCATATTTGATTCCATGATCGGTATATCTGGATGTGAATGGTTTTGGCCAAAAAAAGTTTCTTGTCATGGTACTCCAGTTATCTTTAGCAAATGTATATACAGATTAACATCTTGAAGCTGAAAAAATAAGATAAAAGGATTATAAAATGTAGGAGCAATAATTTAATCTAAAAAATTTGGATTTTCTTCCAAACGTCATGAGTGAGGAGCTATATGCAGCTTCAATATGAAACTCTAAATTTCGTCATATATTATGACAGTCATTAAACAAATTTCTTTCAATAGTCCTATGTTAGTTCAGTAGTTCAAAAAATTAAGATATCATCTAAATTAATGTAAGCAGTCAGCACCATACCTGTTATTCTGAATTGCCTTTCCTGTTTCCAAATGTCAGAGTATTGTGCAGAGAGTACTGCATTATCAAATGCAGTTAAATCCATTATTTCTCGTACTACATTTGCACAACATGGTTTCAGGTTGTAGGAAGCGATATCTATATTTATCTCCTCCAAGGTCTTCGATTTGAGGGCATATTCCGTTATTGTTTTGATGTCCTCAGACATTTGATGGGCAGGACTTTGCACAGATGCAAAATTGCGGCCTTTTCTGGAAGTAATACAATATATAATGATACATGTAATAGCACTATTCATTTTAGAAACTGTAACAACAGTTTTTAAACCCAGACAAAAACAATGTGTGCAGGTTATATCCGACAAAAATAAAACTGTGTTGATAACACCAAAATTATCCCGTTAAAAGTGCCAGTTATATTTGTAGCTGTTAAAAGCTTTATCATACTCTCCCAAACAGCATACTAAACAGTTCTAAACATTTTGAAGTAGTGTCAAATATTAAATAAAGATTCTTATAAAGCACAACCTAGAATCTTGTTTATGTTTACTGTAACTATATCAATTAAAAAAACGTGCATTTATCAGACAATAACATATACTTATTTATGTTACTCAATGCCTATACTTACAAATGACATGCTAAACTTGAATCAGGGCAAGCAGCGAGTAGGAGATTTAAACATTCTTTCTCAGCTTCTTGACTCAGTGATTGCAGTTTCTTCACTTTGCTCTCATAGCAGGGTGTCTCTAAAATTGGCTTATTGCTCTTCAACAGCCTTTTTCTTATAACTCCAGTAACATTTCATATCTGTACTGGACAGTATTTCTAATGAAGCGATGCTGGATGTAAAATTGAAAGATTAAATTACCATTGTGCTAATAGTTTAAATATTGAAAATCATATATGTGGTGAGAGAGGTTTACTATTTGTTACCTGGTACATTTCAGTAGAACTGCACTAATGTGTTTGCAACGTCCTGATAAACCTGCTTTGCATGTGCATGTAAAGTTACTGATGGTCACAACATCTCCTAAAATCAGTTTTCCTTTGATTTCATGTGGGCTGCCTTTGAGAGCACTTGTTTGCAAGCATAATGCTAACAATTCGACGTATTCCTCACATTCCGAGACAACGCCCATCAAAATTATATGGTTAGCATTCAGTATTTCTTCACCTTCAGTTATACATCTACTGTCTGTGTTGGCACAAAGGTATTTGAAAACTGACGATAATGTGAGGAATACAGATTTATCACTCATTTTGGAATATAGTTGCTTAAATCACCATATAGAAAAGGACTCAATGAAGTGTCAACACGAAATGCACACTGACTCGCTGATCACTGAGGCACACCACAAAATAAATGCACTGCACTCCACAATGCATAGAATAGCTGAACACAAAACGGAAAAGAGTACTCGTTATCCGCCATGTTTGTTTACATACGCCAGCGCCCTCATCGGTGGTTGAAATCGCCAATGGCGCTCTACCTTCTTGCATGAACTCGCCTCGCTAGGAGCACGACCTCCACGGTTACGGGGGATATCCCTGCATGAACCCGCTTCACTGGGAGAGCAACCTTCATGGTAACGGGACCGACAGACACTTTCAGTTGGCGAGCCTCTGCGTGAACCCGTGTGACTATGCGAACGGCTGTCACGGTAACGAGGCTTGCTGAACCTTTGCGGCGATCGTGAACGGTGACCAGCCTGTTCCTTTTCCAGCCGCTCGAGTTGCTTTCACAATCTCTTATTCTCTTTTGCCAGTTTCTTCAACGGCGATCTGCTACGAGATCTACTCTTTCTTTTATACTTACCCATATTATTTTATTGCTAAAAGGAAATTCACAATGTTAATAAAACGGAACGCACGCGTATTTCGCTGTTCCCTACGCGTACACACCGACCGCACGGTAGGATGCACCAGAAACGAATGAATTAATAGGTCGACATCGCGGAGCCGTGATCCCGTGATGTCGGGCGGCAGGAGGGGGTGACGCTTTGCTTTAGGAACAATTTTGAAGCTTGGTGCACGGTAAGTAGTATCCAGGGTCGTGAAGATAATATATTCGGACTGGACGCGGAATATAAGATTATTCATAAAAATGCATATTCGCATATTTCAATGAATATGAATTCCAAATTATATTCACACGACTTTCATGTTGGATACCACTAATTTTATATCTAGTACGTTATTGACCTAGTTTATTTGCAATAGTCACATACATAACATCCGGAGTCATAGCCGCACATTCACTATGTACCCAACCTTCGCAAATAAAACACTGTACCCTGGTCCTTGGAATGATATCCGTTACAGTAGAAACATTGACAATCTTCGGCTGTCGACTAGTCGGCTGTCTTGTTGAAAAACTTATGATAAGGTAGTTCGTCTTCAGATGTGTCAGAAACAAAAGTCTCATCGCTATCAGAGTCACTACTTTCTTCACACAGTATTTTTCTTTTAGTGGTCATAGCTTCCTTTTTTGCATTATTTTCTTTGCCATTGACCTTGCTTCTACCTTTCATCTTGCCTTTCTCCTCCTTTTGTACATTACAGTTGTTTTCGTTTTTAGCTGAATTTCTAGAGACAGTCTTGAATCTCCAACTTTACTGGTGTGTACTGGTGAGATTTGAAAAAAGGGCTTATGAGAGGGAGGCCACTATGAGAAGGACCTGGGTTTTCTTGTATGAGATCAGATGGAGACCTGACACTGCATGGCTGCAATACAGCCACTAGCTGACTTGATTCTTCACATGCCCTTTGAGAAATATCTGACTGTGTTATGCTGGGACTATGTCGTTCTGATGTGAATACAGATTTGTCTTCGAGAGCTGTTGCTAGGTATTCTGAATCCTTGAACACGTATCTATTCAGTGGATATATTCCACCAACATTAAAGCCCTTAGCTGCAATTTCACCAGTCTGACATTTTCGGTAGGCTTTCCCAAATAATTCAACGATATCGTAAGGAGTCACGGTCTATTATTTTGTCGCAACCACACACGGATTTCTTCGCTGTAATATGTCTTGAGAGGACCCATAAATGCCTCATCCATTAGCTGGATTTTATGCGTGCAGTGAGGCGGTAGTGAAATTAAAGTCACGTAATTTTCTCGAACTTCATGAAGCTTCGACAGGTTTTACAAAATCAATAAAATGTACAAACCACTGAGTGAATAAATGTGTCAGGATCCAACCAGAAGGATGAGCTCGGCCAAAAGATCCTACAGAGGCACCTTTCAGAAGTATTTCGCACATATTTTTGCGAGGAAAAATCATCCTTGGTGGCACAAAAATGCCAGCCGGACTCATACATGTGACTACAGTAATGAGAGTTCCCCTTTCAGCGGATGTTATGGCTCCAATTTGTTTTTTTCCACGACGAGCAATAACTTTTGGATATTTCCTGTTTCATCTACACTGAATATTTTATTCGCGGTAAATCCTTTTTCATTATAAACTTTTGTGAGGTTGTCGTAAAATTTGTCCATTTTTTGCTTTGTGGATCCGTTTGCTCTAGCAAAAGACGTTCCACTGGGTTTTCTCTTAGATAATTCTTTATGTCGTGCAAGGAAACCTTTCAGCCAATACCTTCCTGCACTTTCATGACCAAATGGATTAGGAATATTGTTTTTAATAGCTAGCTGGAAAGCTAGTCTTCTCATGTCCATCATTGTTAACCCGTATGATTTTTCTTCCATAACTAAAGCATATTGCGCCAACATATTCTCAAAATCTTTATTGAACACAGGCTTACGACCAATTTTTTTCTTGATGAGATCTTCCGTTGAAGTCCCTTTTTCTTTTGCTAGACAAAATAACGTAGTTCTAGGAGCATTGCAGATATTCGCTGCCTTTAAGTAACCCATTTTGTTCCCTCGAACAGCTTCTAGAGCAGCTCTCATATCTACTTGGCTCCATTTCTTTCGCTTTGTGTATTTGTTAGTAGGTGACATATCTGGAAAAAATAAAGACTATCATTGTAAAAACAAATATTACTCCAGCAAACACAAAACTGATCTAATATGAAATTTCTTATGAAGGATATAACATGCAGATAATTTGGAATAGTATTTGGAATGGCAGCATCATCACAATCAAATTAAAATATTTTTTCGCCTATATACTAAGATATTAGTAGTAGTAGTAGTAGTTTATTGTGAGAAAGAATCAATACATATATGTGGATGCATTACAGTTATAGATAAAGGTTTCACAATAAATTTGAAAAATGCCCAAAAAGAAAAATCTTGTGCTGGGCCTCAAATTAATTCACGGTGCAAACACAAAGTTATATATAGATACAAAGGTGTAAGAAAGAAATAACTCACACCTCAACAAAAAGAAGGATTAAAAATACTAGTGGTAGATGCCCTAAAGAAAATACATAATAACACAAAATCAATACACAGATATGTGGAAAATGTGGATACATTTTCATCATACTATTTCACAATAAATCCGAAAAATGCCCAAAAAGAAAAATCTTGTGCTGGGCTTCAGACTAATTTACAGTTCCAAGCAAAAAGTTATTTATAGATGGATACAAAGGTAATTAGGAGTAGAAGAAATAACGTATCGTAACAAAAATTAGGATTAAAAATACTAGTGCTAGGTACCCCTAGAAAAAATACAAAATAACAACAACTTGGTAAGGTTTAAATACTATACATAAACTATAAACAGTATGTTAGACGTTTTCACACAATACATAATACATATTAAAAAGAAAGTATGATGAAACAATACTTTGTTTAAATAGAAAACAATCGGAAGGAGACACATTCATGCACAGACATGGACGTATATGCACATATACACATATATCGAGCAATTAGTCTCAAATAATATTAATAGAAAAAAAAAATACGTAGTATGGCTGAAAGCTTCATTGTAGCTATACTACTATATATATAAAAAGAATAGCCTTGCACAATAAATATTAAATAAAAAATAATTACGTAATGTGATATGCCTCTGAAGTCATTGCTAGATAGGACTCAAGCGTGGTGATGGGAGAACAAGTTTAAGTATTTACGTATTTTTTTATATCACCACGAGGTACCGTTTGCAACCAAACTTTCATTTTTTTCTTAAAATATGTTATGCTGTTAATTTGCTTTAGGGCAGGAGGTATCAGGTTATATAATTTCGGCGCTAGATACGGGTACGCCCTTTGCATGATACTTTTGGATGGTTTGGGTACATACTGAGAGTTTACTTTATATCTGGTGTTATAAACATGCTCTACAGCCTTGTGTTGATTTTTATTTTTTTGGTAGAATGTGACAATATGCAGGAAATACAATTGACGTAAATCAAAGATATTTGTTTCTTCATATAAGCAATCAGAAGGATACAGTCTAGGTTTGTGGAATAAGGTTTTAAGTACATGACGGTGTATGACGTCGAGATCATGCATGTGTATTTGCTGAGCAGCACCCCATACAGGTATACCATATATCAAACGACTTTCAACCAAAGCATGATATAATATTCTGAGATAACGTACCGGAATGATGCTGGAAAGGTATTTGAGTTTATAAATAACGAATCTTAGTTTCCTTACTATATAGTCTATGTGAATATTCCACTTTAGGTGTTCATCAATATATATTCCCAAGTATTTAACATGAGAAAGTCTTTTTATTTCGATAGATCCATTATCAGTCGACAATGTAATTGATGTGTAGTCTGGCAAAAATTTAGAATATGACGTAAAGGCAACGAAATGGGTCTTGCTATAATTGACTGTTAGCAATCTACTGGCAAACCACCGAGTAATTTTGACAAAGTCTTTCTGAATGATATCTTTCAGGGAGTATCAGTCATACCCTTCATAGAAAATGACAGTGTCGTCTGCGAAAGACACTATTTTGCCAACACATTCAACACCAAACAGGTCATTTAAATATAGAATGAACAAGATAGGACCTAGGACTGTTCCTTGAGGAACACCATATGTAATTGTTTTTGTATCGCTACATATTCCTGATATTTGAACTGTCTGTGATCTATCAGACAAACAACTTTTCAACAATTTTTGTGGAGTGCCTCTGAAACCAATCCTTTCTAAAGATTCTAAAAGCTGAGTGTGGCTAACTGACGCTTATTACTAATGAATCTAAGTTTTGATTTAAGCTCCTTATGTTCATATGTAAAATTCTTAAATGTATGTTTGGATTATTTTTCATTAAAGTATTTAACTGATTGATGTCATTTAAATAAGTTGTCGTGATTCTATCAATGTGAAATTCAGTTATATAATTATCCATCATCAAAAATATGAAAAAAAAAGAATTTTTTTTTTTTTTTTTTTTTTTTTTTTTTTTTTTTTTTTTAGGTACCTACCTTAATACTGATAGGAATTTTTTTCCTTTCCTTTATTTTATTTTAATTATATAAAAGAAAAGTTCTAGATAATAACTTACAGCGATGGCGTCCTTCTGTCAGTATTTAGTATTTAGTAGTAGAACGCGTTCTAGGTTTTTCTTGTCCTATTTTGTTTAATAATACTGTAGGTCTCTCCCTGGCTGGATTCTTCGGAGTGGATGGTCCTTGTTTTGGTGCGGGAAAGGCCTCTGACGTCTCTGCTGTAGGGCTATGAGGTGCGCTGTTTGTCCTGGCTTCTTGGTATTCGCCTGCTTCTAGTTCGTCCGCTGTGTATGTGGTTCCGTTAACAATTAGTTTGCCTCCTTTCAGATAACAGTCGTTTTTTTCGTTTTCTTGTCTTGCAAGGTATAAATGTTTTCTTAGAATTTTGTTGTTGTTTCTTTGCAACTTTGTTAGGTCATGGACTATACGTATATTCTTTCCTCTCAGCTTTTGACAGTTCTGCATAACACTTTTCTTCTTCAAGTTTGAGATAAATTCTATTTTTATTGGGCAACCTTTAGATTTACCCAAGGGGTAGATATCGCTGCTGTCATTTTCAGATATATCTGCCCCAACTAAGGTTTTCAGATCTGAACATAAATTTTCTGCATTTATCTCGTCTATCTTCTTTTCCAGACCGAATATGACTATATTTTTCTTAATTTGCTCTCTTCTGAGAAATTCTACTTCTTCCTTGATGACAAAATTTTCTTGCTGAAGAGTGGCCACTGTAGCTTTGAGCTCCTCAATTTTCAAGAGGAGTCGAGCCTCGGTTGCGTGAATTAAATTTTTTATTTCATTGCGGTTCTTGATAATCTCGTCAATCAATTCTGGCATTTTAAGTAGGACGAATATTGGAAGTGTATGGTCCCCTTTATTATCAGACAGTACAGTTGCGTATTGCGATGTGCTAATGTTTACGTTGCTTTTTTTTAGGTGTTATTGAATATTATGCTGGAACTACAAAATACCGCGATGCAGCGTTCAATATTTTTGATTGCACAATTTACTTAACTTATTTGCTCACTCGAAAGACTAAACACTCCGAGCCACCTAATTTCACGTCTGCACTGCTTGACCGATAAAACTAGACTAGGTTAAAAATAAACAGTGATTTGGAGAAAGAATGTGCTAAATTATAGGTCAGAACTATTGCAAACACGAAAATGTGATATACAAGCAGGATGTCAAAGGATTAAGTACTTACTTGAAAAAGTTTGCGGGCAATAATTTCAAACAAGTGATCTCCAACACTATCCGGACACACATGGCGAACTTTCTGCCATGTTTCAATTCTTCGCCAACTCGTCGGCCAACCTGTGCTACATCTCAATAATAGATGGCGCTATTGGTTTTTTTTAAATTAGCTATTCCAAATTACCAGCAGTATTCCAAATTACCTTCCTTTACTCTATCTGTAGTGAGCGAAACCGTGGTTAGTTTCTGGAATCTTTTATCTTTGAACTAGTTCAGTAGCTTAATGAAAATGAAAAAAATAAGAAACCAAAACATGTATTCAACAGTCATTAAAAATATTGAACAAAATGTGTAAGTTATGAAAATAGATGAAAACAGTTCAGTTCAATAACCACTGGTTTTGATTAAAAAAACAAAGCATTTCTACTGCATCCGAATGCAATGAATTTCGTCTGTTCGTAATTATGTACCCTAAAGATGATTTTCGAAAATATGAAACGATTTTTTTACATTTCTGTATGACACTAGTCAAACTTGGCATATCCAAGGAATGCAGCACAACTAGGTTTAATGTATGTACGTAGCAGGGCATATGTCGTATTTGCAGTAAGCTGCACATTTTTACCATATTCTGCCCATTATCTGTCAACATACATACAATTTTGTCTATTATTTGCCTCTCTATTAAAATCTCACTCATTCTATCGGCTATATTTTCAGCTGTATGTGATTCTGGTACGGGAATAGTCGCTAAAACACAATTCTTCAATTCGAAACCATAAAAGAAATGTGCATGCACTGTCACGAAAGATTCACATTTTCTGCTGCTCTACAAATCACTTGTTAAAGTTTGACATTATGTCTTTCATTGTCGAACTGGAATGCAGAAGACCGGCAGTGGCAGCTTCACTTTCAAAGGATCTCGCTACCATTACCGCTTGGGGGCTCAAGAATATGCTGAAATTTAAAGCTTTCAAGACCCAGTATTGTACGCTATCAAACAAGAAGTACCCAAGCCAACACCAGGTTCTAATGAACAACCAAGGAGTCACTCATTCAAGCTGTTAGGAGTTAACATTACAGTAAATCTGATCTGGCACGAACACGTTGCGTCAATAGCAACAGCTGCTGGTGAAAAGCTTGAGTACCTATTTAGAGCCAGAAAATACTTCTCACCATGTAACCTCCTCACGCTATATAAAGCCCAGATAAAGACCTGGACCTCTACATTATATATGTAACTCATGTGCTCTAAAAGACGGTTTTGGAATATAATTTTGCAGTGGTCTTATAGCCAGAAATCCAGGAAAGAACACAACGGCTATTAGTGATCTGAGTCCATTGAGGTAAATATTTAGCAAGACGGCCGGTATAAGATGTAGCAACTTGATAAATATCGACTGTTCTGGATCCTCTATATGTGTTCTCACTGGCGAGCATAGGCGCCCTTGTGGCGAGGTCGCCCCTCCTCATTCTTCATGCAGAACTGGGGCTGGGACGGCCGGAAGTTTAAAGACTGTTGTATGCTCCAAGGACCCAGCTCTGGGTTGATTAGAATTCCTGGTAATCGGGGATTTCGATGAGTGGAATGGGGTGACCTTTCGTTTTTTCTTAATGGTCGAACCCAGACTTTGTGCCTCATTGGAAGTCTTCAACTCATCCGAAAAAGATTTCCCGAACAAAAAGTCATCTATAGGGCAAGAATCTAAGATTTTCTTAACCCCACCATCCAAAAAAGGAACGATGCCATGGCGACGATGCAGCGAGAAGGCGTGAAAGACATCCGTGAAAATTTTGACTGGATAACACCTCTTCATCAATTCCTTCTTTGATTCTTCAGTTGGAGGTTGCTTGGTAGATGCAAACTGTTCGTTGAGAGGTATCCCTAACGCGCTTATACCAGTCGCCAACTGACGTTATAATTTTTGCAGGAAATTTCCTGTAGGAAAATTTTCCTGCTTTAAAGCATTGATATTCAGGCAAGCTCTAATTTCTGGATTAATTCCAGGGCAGTTAGCGATCCATGGATATGAATCGATAGTGTGGCATTTCTAGATTCTTTCGACACTCCGTTAAGGAGAAAACCATTGAGAAGTGCAGCCATATTTGGGCAAATCTCAGGGCCCTTAATGCTTGAGGATTGGTCGCTGAGCAACGACAAAATATTCTGCGCGCCCTCCTCGGCTGAACCAGTTGGAGCGGCTGATGTTGATGGTACGGAAGTACTCAGAGGAGCACATTATGAAAACCAGCCATGTTAAAGTGTTTAACTGGTACATTTTTAATAGCCTATATTAAAGTTGCATGCTGTTTCTAAAATGTAGCTTAATAGTCAGTGATAAAAACTGAATTCTATTCTAATACTGCGATTTTGTCGAAGAAAATGCATATTATTGTAACAATTAAACTGGTTTAAGTACCACTACCTTCAAGTGAACATTTTAATAGTAATGATTAACGAGAGTTACTACAAAAATAAATCAGTAACTGTCGTTATGAGTATTCCTATGGTAGACACTTCAAACTGGTTGAAGTACTGCAGTTCCAATTAGATTTCGTAACCTTTAACACAATACCTAATGTGGTTGACACAAACAATAAGTTTCATATTGGAGATGAGGTTGTACGAATACCTAGTAGTTATGAGATAAATGAACTTGTTCAGTTTATAGAAGAAAAAATCGATAATAAAAAACATACCCATGATGATAATGAAATTTATATTCATATGTCATTTATCTTCCTATAAATACTAGAGATGTGCCGACTAGTCGGTAGAGCCGACTATCCGGCCACTACCATAGTCGGCGACTAGTCGGTGACTAGTCGGCAAACAGCGCCGACTATCCGGCTCCATATTTTGTATGCATTTCTTAATAGTACAATATGTATTTAGGGAGAAATACATCAAGCATTAACCTTGAATTTTCATTCATATTTTTATTTTATAGTCAGTCTTATACATTTTGGAATGTGAAGCAAAACGACCTTTCCGTTGGTTATCAGTTTCTCAAACTATGTACTTGTCAAGAACCAATCGACGGCGGCACCTAATCTGCCACAAATCGATGTGGCAACAGCGGCGACACCAGAGGTCTAGGAGACTCCGTCTCCGACAAGCCAACAAGTCAACACGGTTTCGCAATTGAATTTATAAATCATTGTTAAATTCAGTGTAAAACAAAACCAATTTTCATTAAAACTGTACACAACAAAGAAGAACCATACAGTCCACTCATTTCATCCATTTACAGTACTTGCAAATAAAACAAAATATATATTTATTATGACATTTATTGAACAAAATTAAAATAAGTATCTCAACCCATCAACCGTGTGATGCCAGACAGAATGGAAAATCAATGGTCATCCGGACGGATTCGGCCGATAGCGATTCAATGGTTAACAAACAAAACAATATAATATCTTTTTATCTTCAATAATCATTTATATATATTTTTCCTTATTAAAATAAAAGGGTAGGGTTTTCTTATTAACAAACTAAGAAGTATTTAGGCATGTACCAATAAACATGTATAATTTTTTCCAGTAAAATAAAAAAAATTGGATTTTTTTATCAACCAATCAACTAAATTTAGGCATGTACATGATGAACAGTGAAAATATATATTCAAAAATTCTAAACATTAACTGTTTTATAAAAACAAAAAAGTAACGAACTCATATGACTTGTTACCGTACATAACGTAATCAAATCAAAGTGGCAATTGTGAAAAACAAAAATATCATCATCTCCATTATTTTTTTATAATTTACTTATATGTTTTAATTAAAGGTAAATTGTGATGTAAAAAGACCAAAGATTCTGCCCTTTCTGGCAGCAATCGATTTCTCTTTGTTTCATATATGTTCCCAGCCTCTGAGAACAGTCTCTCACTATAAACGGAACTTGCGGGACAACAAAGGTACACTTTGGCGATGCGCGACATTTCAGGATACCTAGTATTATTGCGGCTCCACCACTAAAATGGGTCATCATTACGATTTATTACCGGTGACGAACAGTAGGACTGCAGTTAATGAGCTGCCCTTGACCTGTCATCTTGAATGTCTTCTATTTTTCTGGATGTAAATTGTTGATAGCATTGCCAAGAATTTCTGTGTGTTGCTGTTTCTGTATTGGCTTCATCGATGGAGGTGCTCTGTAGATCATCTTTGCCACTGTCGCTCTCGTCATCACTCATGCTATTTTTCTGAAATTCCAATAAAAATTGAGATCTTATGGTGATGAGATACTCTGCATTGAAAAACTGTTGCTTATATCTTGGATGAAGACTTTGTTATGGTCTACGTCGAACTTACTATTCAAATCATTTTCCAGCAGGACTTTCATTTCCATGATTTCTTTGTTTTCATCACTGTACATTTCTAGATATTTTTGTAAAGTTTTCAGATGAGGTATTACTTCAGATATCGAAGAGCAACTTGAACTTATAATCTTGGCAATCTCTTCAAATGGCTTCAGCAATTCGATGGTTTTTCCTAGTATTTCCCACTCTGCATTGGACAAATTTTCGAAATTTACCGATGTTTCAGCCAGGTATAATGAAACAGCTCGTTTTTGTTCGAAAAGGCGAGATATCATATAGTACGTAGAATTCTATCTGGTACATACATCTTGGACTAGCTGGTGATCTAATAAATTCAGTTCTTGCTGCAAATCACGAAGTTTTGACTGAGCTTGGTTAGAGTGATTGAAGTGAGTCACAATTCGTCTCGATCTTACAAGTATTTGTGCCATGGTATCATGTTTTAAAGCAGTATTGATTGCCAGTTGAAGAGTATGTATGAAACAACGTACTCCCTTAAAAAGTGAATCATCGATTGCTTTCGCCACATTTCTGCCGTTGTCTCGAACAACAGCGTGAATTTTGCTCGTATCTATATCCCACAACGTTGGTATTTCTTCTAAACAGTTTTTGATATTATTAGCGGTGTGTGTTTCAGGGAAATGTTTCATTTGCAATACTGCGTGATGATATTTGAAACTATCGTCAAACCAGTGAGCTGTAAAACTCAAAAAACTTTCTTTGTTTGTGTTTGTCCATATGTCAGTAGTAACTGAAATTGCAGCTGCACTCATAACTCCTCTTCGTATTTCCGATGTAGTCTCTTTGTAAAGTTGAGGAATGATGTTCTCTGTAAAATACTTTCTGCCTGGTATGTTATATTTTTGTTTAACTTTTCTCATCAATTGTCTGAAACCAGTATTTTCAACAATTAACAACGGCTGGTTGTCCAGTGCAATCATTTCACCTACCGCGATATTGATATCTCTTGATCTTGAATCTTCACGTGCCCATTGTATGGCAAAACTATCTTCAATGTTTTGTTGTTTTTTTTTCCTTAAACTGACATCTGATGACGCTGAAGTTGACGGAGTAGGCACTGTTGTAGGAAGTTCTTCAGCTTGAATTTGTGACTGGGAGGAATCGTCTGTGGTCGAGCATTTGATAACAGAACCTAACTGAGGTATCAGGGCTGGATGTCTGTGCTTAATATGATTGTTCATACTCGAAGTATTCGCTGCTTTTCCCTGCCCACCACGAGAAACTATCATTTGGCACTGCTTACATTTAACTTTATGGGAATCATTGTCTAACTTCAAAAAACATCCATACACTTCCTTTTTGACATTATTAAACAATTGAGTTCTTTCACTTTGTTTAACACTAAGTCTCTACACTTAAATACTCTTTACACAAAAGCACCGCTGTGACCCTTTTAAAAGCGAAAATCAAGAAACAATGCGACGTAAACAAAACAGGTACTGACACGCACGCAGACGGCGCCGGCGTTTGCGCCTTGCATACGAAACGTTACGGAAATCCCCGAAACCGTGATCGGCTTGGCCGACTAGTCGGCCACTTTGCAACTACTCGGCTAGTCGGCCAAAGTCATGATCGGCACATCTCTAATAAATACCAATTATATTGACGAAATTGTTCTTAAAGTGGTAGACCAAGACAGAAACCTTATCAATTTCAAGTCAGAGATGATAACGATAAGAGTACATTTGAAGAAAATTTAATATGGTTTTTTTTGTATAACACTGGGATGCTAAATAACCACAGCATTAACAATATGCACAATTACCATTCACGTATAAAGAAAGATAATCAGAGAGATAAAGGAGTCAGTAGTAGACAAGCAGCTAATGAATTAACATCCGAAAATAGTCAATTACTACAGTTACTTGGCTTGAAGCTCATCCAAAGTGGAACAGACAAAGAGAACTAATGTCATTGGAGATAGCGGCATAGGATTAATATTACGTATAAAATTAGCAATTTATTCTAGAATCCAAAGATTATTGATTCGTCTCAGGCGCAGTTGTTTGATAGTAGGCCAGTCTATGGAGGCTGGGAATTAACAATAATTGCAAACAATCTGAAACTCGGGATTCGCATTCTATGGCGAATGAATAAGAACTATAAAAATTTGCACCTCTTTGTGACACACGGAACCGTCATTAAACGTCAAAACTTGAAAAAAATTCATAGCTCTCACGCCAAAATTGCAAAAAACGTGCAACTTAACAAAAAAGCATTTTGATGCCTACTATTTTTTAGGTTTGCACGTGTTTTCGTTTATCGGAACCTATTAAATTAATTGTTTATGTTCAAAACCATCATATCTAGGGCGACAAATTTGGAAAAAACGTGCAAATCAAGACGAAGCAGCAACAATGTCTAAGGAATAACCTTATGAGTTTGCACCTTTTTTTCTTCTCCGGAAATAGATGATATTCAGAAGTTATTTTTTTTTCTGTTCCATATCAGACAAATAAGTCTCGACAAATTTGCAAACAATCCAAAAACTACGTGCAAATATTAAGATCAGTTGCCAGACTCTGATTCGAGATTTGCACGCATTAGTTTTTCAGGGAAATTGTTCCTTGTGAGTTTCCATTTTGGTGAAGATTTTTAGGACTCGACAATTTTGCAAACATCGTGCAGATAACAGCTATAGTTCTCCAAATTAATTTGAGTACCCTTACAAATTTGCACCTCGATAGTGTATAGGGAAACATGAGTTTGATAAGTTTGAAATATTTGTGAGATTTGTTTGACTCTCAACAAAATTGCAAACAACCTGCAGATACAAATGCTGATTAATGAGTCTATTTTGACCGTAACTATGACTTTGCACGTGTCTTTGTTCAACGGAAGTATACTTAATGATAACTTCATATATATTTGTCCAGAAAAGAGAAGCGCGAAATTCATATTTTATAGCGCGCTCTCTTTTAACCGAAAGGATCTCGCTTGCATGGCAGGTGATGCTGCGCCGCGCGGTGTGACGCGCCGGTGTGCTAGCTACCACGCAGAGTGGAGGTTATTTATTTTTCATTAAGTATCTTCTTTTTAAAGAGGAGATGAATACATACTCAGGATTTCATTGCAACATCGAAAAATATTACTTAGCACGCCAATAGGCGAGAAGGTTTCTGCAGCTTTGCCCTAAAGAGGTTATCACTTTTAACTATTGTTTGAACTCTATGGCTCGAGGTTGACGAGACATTCAAAAGAGCTTGAGTTGAAGAAAGGTTCGAGCTATAGAGGTTAGAGTTATAGCAATATAGATTATACAGAAAATGCCCACATGATGGAAAATATGTACAGGGACAACTAAAAAAAAAATGGAGTCAAGTTGATTGACTCAGTACTTCCCACATATTACTGTGATATCAGTTTATTATTTTCCCATAGCATGAAGCTTTAGTCTGAGATCCCCTTGCAACCAAATCATCGGCAGCCTTCCCTCCCCTAAAATTGTCTTATGCCGCTAAGTATTTCCTTCAGAGGTCAATGGACAGCCTAAAACATCTAAAAACGAAGTTTGAGTTGTTTTCATACTTTTAGTTTTTTGATTATTGCTATATACGCTGTCACTGACACGACATTTAACAAACATACGCGTTTTCCATCCTCACCACGGTAATAATACTGTGTCAAAATTTAATTAGAATCAATGTAATAGTGTCCACGTTACAAAATACAAAAAGATCTAAAGCAATAAATACTCGTATGTATGTATACAGAAAATTCTAAGTCCCTTAGTTTCCGTAATACGCTAGGCAATGTTCGGATGGACCTAAAAAGTTGATTTATGTCGCTAGGTCTTCCTTCACAGCCCCTACCCTACACCCTATTATGAATACAAGAAATTTCTCAGTTTTTCAACCCCCCACCCCCTAACCACCCCAATTTCACCCCACCCAAAAAAACGCAGAAAATGATCAGGAACCTCTAAAACGCTTAAAAACGAAGTTTGAGCTGTTTTTATATTTTTACTTTTTTTTTATGATTTCTGCGCCGCCACTGGCACGATTTATAAAAACCATACGCGTTTTCCATCCTCGCCACGGTAGTAATACTGTGTCAAAATTTCATTAACATCAATTCAACAGTTTCCTTGTAACACAATATAGAAGGATCTAACGCCCAAAAAGTGTATTATCTCTCGTATGTTAACACCAGAAAAAATTCTAAGTCCTTTGGTTTCTGTAATAGGCAAGGCAATGTTCGGATGGACCTAAAAAAGTTATTTATGTTGCTAGGTCTTCCTTCATGGGTCAGTGGGCAGTCTATTATGAAAGCAACAAATTTTTCAATTTTACAACCCCCCACCCCCCAACCACCCCAATTTCACCCCCACCAAAAAAAAAGTAAAAAATGATCAGGAACCTCTAAAACGCCTAAAAACGAAGTTTGAGGAATATTTAATTTTTTTTGTTTTTTGCTAATTACTCCGCCGCCCCTGCACCGACTTTCAAAATTATAAGAACATTACCTACTACCACCCCCCAGCATATCGCTGCCCAAATTTCATCACAATCCATGCAGCGGTTACTGAGATTACGAGGACAGAAAAACGCGTACAGACAGACCGACAGACAGACCGACAGACAGACAGACCGACGGA
This sequence comes from Callosobruchus maculatus, assembly GCA_951848785.1. Classification (NCBI taxonomy): domain Eukaryota; kingdom Metazoa; phylum Arthropoda; class Insecta; order Coleoptera; family Chrysomelidae; genus Callosobruchus; species Callosobruchus maculatus. Next base: position 10,939,269 of record CATOUR010000067.1, on the reverse strand, counting down.
AATGAGTGACGTGGATTTTCGTTATGTAGACATCATGAAACGCCCAAAAAGTGTATTATCTCAAAATCGAAAATTTTCGCGATCACAATACTCCCCTCACCTATCGGTGTGGGAAGTAAAATCAAGTTATACAGGTTCGACTGTATGCAACACCTAAACTTATTAGCTTAATATTTTTTCGGTATCATGTAGTGGTAGTATATGACTTTTGAATTGCTATTAAACATTGTTAGAAAAAAAAACAAATTAACGCTTCCCTTCGTTGTTGTATTTATGATAGTTTGACCAGTTGAATACCATGACTTAGAAAAAGGGTTTCTTCCCCATAAAATCATGCTACTATAATATGAGTAGACGGAAAAGTAACTGGAATAAAAAGTAATATAGGTATATGAAAATAAGGACACTTAAAAAATTAACAAAACTGTATTATGAAGATACAGGATGAAACAATTCACTCAACATATCTATGAGAGTTAATGGTGAAAAAAAACTACCTGGTATAATTAATAATAATAAAGACAAACGGAAAAACTATGGTTTTGATGATTATAATACAATATCGTAGTAATAAATTGGTATTGCTACGTGCAGTCCGTTGAGGGTCCAGCTAGATTAGTGTTGTCATGAGAAATATTCAGATTCTGTTCATCTTGGCAAGCATCCGAATCCACTTCTCTTATGGTTGTAGATTGATTAGAATAGTCTTGAGAAATATCAAGACTCTGTTCATCTTGGCAATCATCGTCAGCATCCAAATGAATTTCTCTTGCGGTTGTGGGTAGACTAGAGTTGTCTTGTGAAATATTCAAATTTAGATCGTCTTGACCATCTTCGTCGTCGTCCAGGTCTATTTCTCTTCTGTTTGTGCAGTGCATGCCATGGCATGAGGAACAGATTTCAGTACATGCCAGCCCAGCTCTACGACAGTTACACCGTGCGCCGCAGCCCTTCTCGCATTTACACGAAATGATCCGTAGGAGTTCGGTAGGTGTAGCTTCGAGCGTGGTCGGAATAGGGTGCAAGCCCTGAGCCCCCTGCCGCCATCCCCAGGATTCCAGTTGTTTCATGATGCTCTTCCACTGTTGTACTTAGTGGTATACTCTAAGAGAATGCTGACGTGCTGCTGCTTCCATGGGTGGTAATGCTGCCAAATTATATTTGCTTTTAGTTAGAGACCGGGCAAAACCAGCGTAACGGAGGCCACTAAGGGTGTCATTGGGCCGGCCATTGTACAAAGTTACCAATATCTTTTCACCTGCTAACGCTATTTCATCTGGAGTTGCTGATGAATCCTGAAAACAGGAGAATGCAACCTGCAAATCTGGGTTTTTATCCATTTTAATATACAGGTTGAATTTTTAGTACCGGATCGGTGGATATATAACTCCACTACTGTAGAAGATAGCAAAAAAAGTTGTATATAAAAGTTGTAGCCAAGGATATGCTCCTTGCTCAGAAAATATATTGATTTATACGGCGTCATCCATAACTACGTGGTGAGCAAACAAATATTGTTTTTAAATGAGACACCCTATATACGATTCCATAATTATTAGATTCTACTAATGATTCCCGTTCATAAAATGTAAGTTATTGTAACATTATAAAAGATATTTCAAAAGTTATGACCATTCTTATATTAAAACATTATTTTTTTCACATGGTAAGATAAAAAATGTCTTTTAGTTTTAACACAGGCTAAAAAAAGTTGACAACGCATATTCATATACAGGGTGAGGTAGAATGCAAAAGCTAGATTTTCTCTTTTCTTTTAAATGTAACCCCCCATATGTTATTATACAAAAAAATTGCTTTAAATATGCTCTTGCATAACTGTAAGCATTTCATATACCTACATTCATCAGTTTCCGAGATATTTCGATTTTTCTGCAGATTTTGAATATTATTAATTTGTGTCCGAAATTTATTTATTTTGTACAACAACTAAATAATAGCATTTGTTGAAGTCGAAATCCCAAATTATCGGAATAACATAAGTCAAGTATACTGAGAAAACAATTTCATAGGCGTGATGCATAATTATCATTGATTCATTAATTTTCAATATACATCATATTCATGTTACAATACCTTATATTTTAGGAACGGGTATCATTATTAAAATCTAAATATAGAATAATATACAGCGCGTCTCATTTAAAAAATGTATGTTTGCATCATCACGTTGTTATGAAGCACCCTGTATAAATCAAAATATTTTCTGAGTAAGGAGCTAGAACTTTTATATACAACTTTTTTCGCGATCTTCTGCAGTAGTGGAGTTATCGACCAATCCGGTACTAAAAACTCATACTGTATATATTTTGTCATTCAGAAAATTGTTAGAATTTTTAATATCTCGGGAAATGCGAAGATTGAAAAATGTAAATGTTCGAAAATCATTAAAATCTATGAAATTTAGGAAATCATGAGGATGATTAACCAACTTAGAGACCTTTTAATAATTAATAAATTATTCTGTAAACTTTGTAGTTCAGATATTATAAATTTTGACAATTTCAAAAATCATGGGAGGATTGAAAGTATTTTTTGAATTGTTAAATATTAAAAAATGCTTAGAAATTCTAATAATCTTATGAGAGGATTTAAAATTTTGATGATCATAAAATATTCAGAATTTTTTAAAATCTTGAAATCTTGACAGTCTTGAAGTTTTGAATACTTTTAATATTATTAAATTTAATTTTACTGCATTCTGCAACTTATGACAGTTTTGAAAACTGTTGAAATTCTGAATTTTCTATAAGTTTTTAATGTTTTGAAATTTGAACATTTGGAACATTTTGAGAATCAGGAAATTTTTCGAAACGTAACAATTGAAACATTTTGTATATTTTGAGAAATCAAAATCACGGAAATTTTGAAAAACTTGTTAAATTTCTACACTTTAAACTTGTATTGTAGCAGCATTAAAATAAACCAATAAATAATATAATAAGCATGAAAATACAAATCTCACGACTCCAGTCGTCATCATGCAGTTCAGCAGCTTTTCTTATCCCACGATCGGCATCATTCCGTATGATTTTGGAGATTTCTGCGCGCTTTCCACGTGGTTTCTTCTGCTCTTGCGTCCAAAATATGTCCGAAATATCCTGACTGCAGAACAGGCACTTGTAATCAAATCTCATGTTTTCCTCGTTCTGCAATATGGGAGATTTTTCGCGTGGACGTTTCAACGCACTTGACGAATTTTTCACATTTGTATAAATTTTCCGGCATTTTTTGTCTACTTCGATCTGAGACGCGTCAAGTAAATTTACGATACCGTCCTGCCTTAGGAGGCTACATTTTTTTATTGTTTGCAACCCTCTTTTTCCAACTATATCTGTTGGTGCACATGTTAAATACTTTTTGCGGACAAAACATACTTTTTCAACATCTATCCTAGATTCATTAACACTTGTCATTGTAACGATGGGTTTCAACTACCGATTTTTTGCACCTGTTTGTCTTTTACAGATGGACACAGGCTTGACGCTGTTGCCAGACGTTCTGATACTTCGCAGCTATACATAAGCCTTTTTAACCAAAGTAGAAGTGTAGGGCTGATGTTCGAATAGTTATTTATGCAATCAGTATGTAACGTGGTACGACTGTGCATATTATATATCACAATATTTTTTCTGCTACCGCACATAATTATTCACTAAACTTAGGAATAATACTCAAATTACTTCACGGACTAGTGTATGTTGATGTAAAAAGCTAGTTTCTCTTGAGACACTATGGATAATAAATCGACCTTGTGCATGATAATCTCATGAGACTTGGCACATGAGGTAATGTTCATTTACATCCGAATTTTGTATCTTCTAGTTCATAATTATTGTCTGTGTGGGTATTTTGATTAGGTTGATAGATAAGAGATTTGCTGTGTATTACATCTGGCAATAGCTCTGACGGGCGATACAGGAGAACGAAGACAGGTATTTATAGACACGCACTGCAACCGGGGGCATAACTTCTAAATAGAAGAAATAATAATTTGTTGATTTTCAGTTTTCCGTTGCACGTATGCGCGTGCAAATTCAGAGTTGCGATTCAAATAAAATTGTTTCGCGGTATTTGTATTTGCACGTTGTTTGCAATTTTGTTGACAGTCAAATCTCACAAACATCAAAACTCATCAAACTCTTGTTTCCGTATACACTATTGAGGTGCAAATTTGTAAGGGTACTCAAATTAATGTGAAGAACTATAATTGTTATCTGCACGATGTTTGCAAAATTGTCGAGTCCTCAAAATTTTCACCAAAATGAAAACTCACAAGGAACAAATTTCCCTGAAAAACTAATGCGTGCAAATCTCGAATCCGAGTCTGGCAACTGATTTTAATATTTGCACGTACTTTTTGGGCTGTTTGCAAATTTGTCGATACCTATTTGTCTGATTTGGAACAAAAAAAATAGCTTCTGAATATCATCCATTTCCGGAGAAGAAAAAAAGGTGCAAACTCGAACGGTTATTGCTTAGACATTGTTGCTGCTTCGTCTTCATTTGCACGTTTTTTCCAAATTTGTCGTCCTAGATATGATGGTTTTGAACATAAACAATTAATTTAATAGGTTCCGATAAACAAAAACACGTGCAAACCTAAAAAATAGTAGTAGCCATCAAGAAATGCTTTTTTTTTGAAGTTGCACGTTTTTGCAATTTAGGCGTGACGGCTATGAATTTTTTCAATTTTTGACGTTTAATGATGTTTCCGTGTGTCACAAAGAGGTGCAAATAATTATAGTTCTTATTCATTCGCCATAGAATGCGAGTCCCGAGTTTCAGATTGTTTGCAATTATTGTTAATTCCCAGCCTCCATAGACTGGCCTATAGCCCGAACTAACAATGAGCTTTAATATTCTTAATATTGGTGGGTATGTGATGATAGACAACTTTATTACGAATTGTGAGATGCACAGTCATCCTCCTTATGTCAATACGACCTATAAAAATTCGGATGAAATACGAATTCCGATACAGACTCAAGATATCTACACATTACCTGGTAATAGCTCATTGTATATTGAAGGAAGATTGGTTAATCAAAAAGATAAGAAGTCAACAAATACATTGATATAAATAACTTTGTAGCCTTTCTGTTTGATGAAATTCGTTATGAGATTGCGGGTCTTGTCGTGGACAGGGTGCGTAACCCTGGAATAACCTCAACTCTAAAAGGGCTTGTATCATTTTCACGGAATGAAGCTAGTTGTTACCAGCATGCAGGCTGGGATCATGTGGCTTACCTTGATCTAAGGAATACTGATGGTTACTTTAGCGTAACTGTTCCACTGAAAAATCCAATGGGTTTTTTTTGAGGACTTAAAGAAGCTACTAATCAACATAGGGCAAGACTTGCTGTTGTTAAGAAGTTCTACAGATGTGAATGCAATCATAACGACTGCAGTCGATGAAAAGCCTCATTTGGAATTGTATAGGATATTGTGGAGGATTTCCCATGTTCAAGTAGCTGATGCTGACAAGTTACACCTGTTAAGGTACATAGAAAAAGGAACGAGTTAGCTTTCAGGAGTTGGGAGCTTCACCATTTTCCGTTCATACAATAATGTATGAGACATACGTTAAACGTTAAATCTACAAACCAACTGGAAAAACCTCGTTTTGTTACTTTTGTATTTCAAACTGCTAGAATTGGTCAAGTGATGAAAGATATGAGTCATTTTGATCTTTGTAGTTTGACAAATATTAAATTATTTTTGAATTCACAAATCTATCCATACGATAATGTTGCTTTTAATATGAACAAAAATTATCACAGTATCTTGTATGAAATGTATACGCATATCCAACAGTCTTATTATTATAAGACCATTAGTGAGACATGTCAAGATTTGGGAAATTTCATAAAAAAACACCGATTTTCGTTATCGACTGCAGTAGACAAAACGAAAGTCTTAAGTCTGGGAGTGTTGATATTAGAATAGAGTTCGAAACATCTGAAAATGTACAAACACCACTGCATATTGTCTCATTTTACACGATCGTCTTGTCAAATATAACATTGAGCAACACTGTAAAAGTTTTTTGAATATACGATTTCTTATATTGTAATTGTTTTATAAATCACTGGAATAACAAATAAATGTAACACTATATATTTTTCAACTTGTTTTATTTATATACCTATCCTATGTTACAGCGTTATGTCTCACAGTCACACCCCTGAGGCCTATGTCTCCGACAGCTGCAACAACGACGTACTACTCCTCCTAGCCATTGAGTCGTGGCGGCTTGTTGAAGCTTCGGCTGCCCCATAACCCGTTTTTTGTCTGTTAATCAGAGCCTACGTTGAGGATGATTCTCCTCAGTTACTCGTCATCACCATTTTCCTCTTCACCACTGTCAGTGATGTAGTCAGTGATGTAGTTGTCGTTGTCGCAGTTGTCTAAGGTATTCGGTATCTCCAAATACCTTTTTCGCTTATTTGGTAATAGAGGTGGTCCAGCAGGTGCTGCTAGACGTTTTCTGTCTACGTCTTCAAGCTCCTCGTTGACAAGATTGAATTTATATCTTTTAACCACACTTACCAGAACCTTAAAGTCTTCTTCGTTGTCTATTTTTGCCCGCATATATTTTACGGGCAAATTTCCAAATTTATAATTGAGAGTAGTAGCTCTCGGAGAGTAGGTTAGAGATATAAAAATCTTGTCACCTCGAGCAACGATCTCCTTAACACCATACCCATAACAGAACAGAACAAAAAACATTCAAGATAAACATAATAGAAGACCTCTGATAGGTAATACACAAGTTAAAAAAGCAAAGTGATGGTATAAAATATTGAAAATCGTTCACCAATATAAACATAAAAGTAAATAAAAAATAATACATGGAAAATTATTGTCGATACTGCAGTTGGAAGAAGAAATGTAAGATTTTTCGTGCTTAAACTATTGTCATCACTAGCAACACCTCTGGCTGCAGCTGGAAGCATTCAAAAAAACAAAAAATATTAATTAAATAAAAAATCACTTAATGAAATAGTTGTTTCATCACAACTGACGCTGTTTTGAGAGGGAAGTTTACCTTGTCTATAAGACGATCTTTTTTTTATAAATGAGCAGACCGCGCAGGCAGAGCTTAAATACCAGTGTACCACGGCTGCTCGCAAAGGGTTATGTTAGGGGAAGTTTGTTAACGCGATATTTGAATGGGCCAATAGTCTTAGGCCCAATAAATACATCTTTTGGCAGTCCGTCCCAAGCCGTGAACACCCTGGGAATAAATGTGCGGTTGTACTGCTCAGTTCTTGATGTATGAAGAACGACCGTCTCAGGATGAGATGCAGCGGTCGCACGGGTAAATCTGATAGGAGCAGTAAGCGGCAGAACGATAGAGGATAGCTCAGAGGAGCAGATTCCGTTGGAATATCGGTAGAAGAGTGAGAGGCCGGTGAGAAAGTGACTGAAGGTGGCGCGTTAAGGCCGGATCTTAAATTAGTTGAATTGCCCTTCTCTGAACGGCATCTAGTATAGACAGGGTAGTAGGGGCAGCAGCTCCCTAGACATGAGAGAAATACTCCAGGCAAGGTCTTATCTGGGCTTTATATAGCGTGAGGAGATTTAATGGTGAGAAACACTTTCTGGCTCTAAATAGGTATCCAAGTTTTTTACCAGCAGCTGTTGCAATTGACGCGACGTGTTCGTGCCAGATCAGATTTTCTGTAACGTTGACTCCTAACAGCTTGAATGAGTGACTCCTTGGCAGAGCCCGGTTGTTCATTAGAACCTGGTGTTGGCTTGGGCACTTCTTGTTTGATAGCGTATAATACTGAGTCTTGGAGGCATTAAATTTAACCATATTCTTAAGCCTCCAAGCGGTACTGGTATCGAGATCCTTTGAAAGTGAAGCTGCCACTGCCAGTCTTCTGCGTTCCAGCTCGACCACAGAAATCGGTGATGCCTACATGCAGCGTACTGTCATCCGCAAAGCTGTGGATTGGGTTTGTAATGCTAGAGAGTAGATCATTAATGTGAAGCAAAAACAACGTCGGAGCGAATACCGATCCCTGCGGAACCCCGGCATTTATGCTATGGAAAGAAGAGGAAAAGCCGTCTACCACGACAAATTTTCCGACCTGAGGAGAATCTGCGAGCCAATCGTTGAAGGAACTGCTGCCGTGTTGTTGCTTGCTTCTGTAAACTTTTCAGCTAACTGGTATTCGGTACACAAGTGGGTGTCGCTTTTATCCTCACTGTTCACATGTAAGTGGTAATGACGTACATTTAATTTTCCAAACCTTGTTTCATGTAACCAAACATCAACATCTTGCATCAGCAAATTATTCTAAAAAAGCACACACGCTGCTTTTTTCAAATACTCAACATACGTTAAGCTGCGTCCAAACGTGTAATTGAACTTCATAATGTAACACGTCTGGACTTAACTTATTCCAGCATTTTCTAGTACATCTACATCACACACGCGCGCGATCTCAACTTTTCCAAAGCTTGTTTCATCCAAACATCAATATCTTGCCTCAACATACGTTAAGCTGCGTCGAAACGTATAATGGAACCTCATAATGTAAGACGTCTGGATTTAGCTTAATCCAGTATTTTTCTAGAACACCTACTTGTATGATATCTCAAATCACCCGTTAACTTATCATTCATGTGATCGATTATTCACATTCGGATATGTATAAAAGACAAGCGAGCAGCCAATCAGAGCAGCAGCAGCAGCAGCAGCAGCAGCAGCAGCAGCAGCAAGAATCAGTCGATGAGGTGTCCAGTCGATTTGTAAGAACGTAGAAGTTTTGAGTAGAATTGTTAAGTCACGGGGTGATATTGAAGCTTGATTGTGTTAAAAATTTTGGATAACTTGAATCGAATATTACCATTTTGAAAACTTTCTTGAAAAATCTTCAAACAAGGCTTGATAAAAAAAAACTAAAGACGTCTAGTTTGGAAAAACTTAGTCATGTTTTACGGGTTAACATCGGAACGGGTGCTGTAGTCAACTTTAAATATAAGCATCCAATATTGTTCATCAAAAATGCATTTAGAAGTTTTTCAATTCAAATTCAAAAAGAACTGAAAAAATCCTTGCAGATAAAAGTAGTGTTCTGTGGTGAATTTATAAAACTACAAACAGCTGAAACTTCCTTGAAAAATTTCACAACTAAAAATGAAATTATAGACCGCAATACTGACTTACAAACCTGGTACTAAGTAAACGTTACTGAAAAACTTTTGAGAAAATTTTATAATTTCCATGAAAAAGACAGAAGATGGGCTATACTTGACATATTATTTCTTAAAGTGAATATTAGTCATTATAGCCCAATCAATATTGGTACATCAACGTATGTTGAGTTTCCAGACTTCATAAAAAAACAAAAAGCGTTATAAATATAAAAAATGATGATTCTTATTGCTTTCTACGGTCAGTTGTATGCAGTTTATACTGGAACGATCATAAAGACCTAATCAAAAGGATGAAATCAATTGGCACTTGTCATGTCATGTCATCATCAAAGATTTACAAGTAAGGTTAGTGTACAAAATACTTCATCATATTTTTTTAATGACTTTGGGACCTGATTAGTCCATGCAGCCAGACACAATTCATATGACTAATAATATCCCCACAAATATAAAACTAGGAAAAGGACAAGGTCACACATCTTCTCGCCAGGGGGCATTTTCAAAATCACACACAAAACGGACACGGAAAGTAGGTAATCATAACACTGGGATAAACATCATCATATGTTTATCCTGATTGCAGCAAAACATTACTTTATGATGGTATTGAATTTCCTATGAATCTCAAAGATATTAGGAAATTTTAAAATATGAATAAAGTTGCAATAAACGTTTTTACTGTACAGGGTAAAAAGGTAGTTCCATTGTCACTTAGCAAATATGACTTTTCTCTCAGAGTCAATCTACTGATGCTTCCAGCTACAATAAGAGATGTTGCTAGTGATGACAATAGTTGTTTAAAGCATAAAAAATATATTTTTCATTTTTTTTTCTATTCGAAATTTATCTCTATTAGTTTGTAATCAAACTCGAAACATCAAAAACAAAAAGTGATTTTGTGGAAGATGTTTGAATAATTTCAGTAGTCATACTCAATTGCAAAAGCATTTGGAAGATTACAAAAATTTGAATGAAACAAAGGTTGTTTTATCGACTGAAAAAAATAATATAATGAAATTCAAAAATTTTTATTACAAAACTCCAGCTCCATATGTCATATCTGTTGACTTGGAAGGTATTCTCACTGATGATAATTACAATGGCTTTCAACCTGTTCCTATAAGTAAAATGCAAATTTGTATCAGAAACATCAAGCTTTTAGTATTGCCTACTACCTCAAGTGTAGTTATGATTATTCACTGTCTACATTTAAAAGTTATACTGGACGTGATTGTCAGGTGTGGTTCGTAAAACAATAGCCAAAGAAATTGATACAAGAGTAAAGAACGTTAAAGCCATTGAAATGTCAAATGATGATTACAGAGAGTTCAGAAATGCTTCAACTTGCTATATTTGTTCAAAGCCCTTCTCTCAAGAGAATGGTCATGGGAACAAGTGAGAGATCATTATCATTTCACAGGGAAATATAGAGGGGCTGCTCATTATATATGTAACTTGCAGATCAAAGATAAATACAAGCATCGAACTGTACCAGTTGTGTTCCACTATTTATCAGGTTACGATAGTCACTTTATCTTGAAATCTCTTAGCAAAGAAGTTAAAGGCAATATCAGCTTACTGCCTCTCAATAAGGAGAAATATATATCACATAAGTTTTAGATTTGTCGATTAATTCAGATTTATGGCTGATATATTAGAAAAATTATCATCTTATGACAATTAAAAAAATTATAACTAATAAATTCTACACTGATGATGATAAATTCAAATTGGTTACAAGAAAAGGCGTCTTCCCGTATGAGTGCCTTGACAGTTGGGCAAAACTGCAAGACACCCATTTAACAGCAATAGAAGCATTCTTTAATAAAATGTTTAATGAACAAATTTCAGTTGAAGAATACCAGCATGCTTGTACTGTTTGAGATACGTTTTCGATAAAAAGTTTACGTGAATATGCAGAACTTTACCTGAAAACTGAAATTTCAGTTTTGGCTGATATTTTTGAAAGTTTTCGAGCAATGTGTTTGAAAACTTATCACTTGGATAGTTTACATTATTTTACTTTACCTGGACTTGCGTTTAATAGTATGTTAAAAATAAGTGGTGTAGAATTGCAACTATTAACCGATATTGATATAGCAATGTTCATTGAGAAGGGTATACGGGGTGGTGTGTTTCAATGTAGTGATAGATATAGAGAGGCAAACAACAAATATATGAGTGGAGACTTCAAGCCCGACTTACCTACATCTTATCTAATGTACTGGGACATTTACAATCTCTATGATACAGGAATATGTTCACCTTTGCCTTATGGAGGTTTTACATGGGTGCCAGCTGTTGATATTTATAATGAAAACATACTTAACTGTTCTGATGACAGTGAGTACGGATATATGCTGTAAGTTGATTTAGAATATCCAAAATCACTTCACGATACACACAAAGATTTACCCTTACCCCCAGAGCACTTGGTACTACCCATCTCAGAGGGAAACTTACCCAAATTGTTGACAACTTTATATGATAAAAAGAAATATGTGATTCATTATAAAGCGTTGAAGTAGTAACTTCAGCTGGGAATGAAGCTTACCAAAATTCAACGTAGAATTATAGAATTATAGAATTACGTGATCGTAGTACAAATGAGTTTGAAAAGAATTTATTTAAAATTCTCGTGAATGCTGTATTTGGTAAGACAATAGAGAACACAAAAAAGTACAGGGATGTCAAGCTTATTAGCAGGTGGTCAGGACGTAATGGGGCGAATTATTTTATTAATCAACCTAACTTTCACAGCTGTATCATTTTTGATAGCGATTTAGTGATCATTTAAATGAAACGCTTGGAAGTTAACTTCAATAAACCAATATACGTTGTTATGTCAATTTATTTATTTATTTAAGCTTTTATCCATACACGCCCTATAAGGGATATGAAAAGTCATAGAATATAGTAGAAGTAGAATAGAAAAGTAATATAAAATTAGGATGTAAAATTATTAAAGCTGAGTAAAACCACAGACAACAAATCACATAATAAAGTGGTAAGGACCTATATTACCTATTATAAAATTCTACTAAATTATAGAAGCAATTATCTATGAGGAATATTTTTAAAGATTTTTTGAAACGATGAATGCTATTTATGTTTTTGATAGCTGTTGGCAAATGGTTATATATATTGGCACATACATAGTAAGGACTTTTTTTAAATGTAGATAGGTTAAAATTTTGTATGTGTAATGTTGAGCTGCTGTTACGAGTTTGAGGATCGTGGATGTTGCTGACTGGTGTGAATTGTTCTGGATGCAGTTTTACAAATAAAGCGGACTCTAATATTAAAATTGAAGTAAATGTTAGTATTCCTTTGCTTTTAAATACCGTACGGCAACTCTCGAGAGGGTTTAGGTGAAATATTAATCTAATTAGTCTTTTTTGAAGAATAAAGATTCTTTGCCACTCGGATGATATGCCCCAGTATAATATGAGGTACTTAATGTGTGGAAACGCTAAAGCATAGTACACATTGAGCAAATAACTTTGGTGTACCACATTTCTCAAGTTCCTAATAGCAAAATAGGTTGTGCTAAGTTTGCTCGCAACATGATCAATGTGGTCGTGCCAAAGTAATTTGCTGTCTATCTTAAGTCCCAAAAACTTGGCACTCTCTGCTTTCTTTATAGCTGTGTTGTTAATTGTTATTGAAATGTGCTCCGCTTTGCGATTAGAAATTAGTAAGAAGTGTGATTTGTTAATATTGACTAGCAGTTTATTACCACTTATCCACTGCTGAAATTTATATAAGATGAGATTGGCCTTGGTTTCTAACACTTGAATAGAGTTAGATCTCAAGGATATGGTGGTGTCATCTGCATAAAGAGTTAACAGTACATCCTCTCCTTGCAAGTAATCACCTAAATCATTAATAAAGAGTAAGAAAAGCAAAGGCGATAGTATACTTCCTTGCGGAAGACCAATATTTACTTTTTGTGCTTCAGAAGTGCAGTTTGCTATCCTAACCATAACCCTTCTATTGGATAGAAATGAATGTATCCAATCATTTAGTGGATATCTTATGCCTAATTGCCTGACCTTTTCTACCAAAAGCTTTGACGAGACACAATCAAAAGCTCGACTAAGATCTAAAAATAATATTAGTGTATATCTACCTTTGTCAAGAGAGTCATATGTGAAGTTGAGCAAGTTGAAGGCTGCAGTACTGGTAGAGTGTTTTTTGCGGAAACCATGTTGATCTGTTGTTAGGATGCGATTCTCATTTAAGAAGTGATTGATTCTATCATGAACTAATTTCTCAAAAATCTTGGAAAATGTGGATAGCAGTGTTATCGGTCTGTGATTCTCGATTAACTCAATGTCTCCTCCTTTAGGTATCGGAACAATTGTTCCGAGTTTTAAGAACTCTGGAAATTGTCCTTTCTTCACAGAAATATTGAAAATATGACAAAGTGGGTAAACTATATATTGAGAAATTTGCTTAAGGACTTTTAAGGGGATACCATCTGGGCCGCTGGATTTGTCGTTTTTTAGCTCAAACAGTTTACTAAGGACTTCGTTTACTGTGATATCATAAAAAAATAGTGATTGGGGTACGTTATTGCCTCTTGTTCCAGAACAGTCTACACGATCATAGGCTGACTTCAGAGAGTTTTCTGCTATATTAGCAAAAAACTTGCAGAAGTGGTTGCAAATTTCTGAAAGGCTATTAATTTCCTCACCATTTACCTGAATTCGCGTACTATTCTTAATTTTACTTCGAGTATTTCTACCAAGGTTTATATTTACGATGTTCCAAATTTCGCGAGTTGCGTTAGGAGATTCCAATATCCGTCGTTGATAGAACTCTTGTTTTTTTATCTGAATTTTGTTAGCATAAACTTTTTTTGCTTCTCTATACGTATTGACTAGATCATAGTTTTCGGTGTTTTCGCACAGCCAATGTAGGTTTTTCAAGTTGTTGCTCTCTTCCACGATGTTACTGTCGATCCAACTATTACTTTTTGCTGGGTAATGCATTTTTGTTCTGGTGAGAGGGCACGCTCGGTCCAGACATTTTAAAAAATTTTCTCAGAAAACCAACCATGCTGGTTCTACATCATTGTAATCATATAAGTTACTCATATCCGTGTTTGAGAGAAACAACTTGAGGTTCCTGATATTGGCTTCAGAGAAGAATCTTCTATAAATGTAGACTGGTCTTTCGATATTTGTAGTAACTAGGTCGACTATATTTGCATTAAATAACTGTGCTTTATGATCTGAAATATCTAAATCTAAATTTGTTGCAGACATGTCTGTAATGTTGGACATTACGTAATCCAAAGCAGATTTTGCATTGTTATATTCCCTTGTGGGTTCATCTGGCAGCATGGAGCGCAGCTCCATACTTTCACAGATGTCCTTCAAAATAGTTCTGTTATAGTTATCGGTTAACCAGTCTATATTTATATCTCCACTGACAATTATATTTTTTGAATTTTGCATTACCTTAGTTAGTATAGCGTTAAACATTTTAAAAAATACATGAATATTTGCACTCGGAGATCTGTAGAACGTTAAAAGTGCGCACGATTCACTGCCGATATTCACATTAATAGCACAACATTCACAATCGCGTTCTTGTATGAACTGATCAATGTCCTTGATGAGCTTGAATGATGTTTCTTGATGGATGTAGATAGCTACACCCCCATGAACGTGATTCTTTCTGCAGAAGGCTGTTGCCAGAGTATAACCTGGGAATGCGGTGACTGCCACTTGCTCAGCTGTCATCCAATGTTCTGTAATCATGAAAACGTCTGGGGATTCCTCTGATAGCAGAACCTCTAACTGCTGTATTTTGTTGCTCAATCCTTGTATATTGATGTGAAGACCTTTAAGGCTGTTGACTTTGCAGCTCGAAGGATTAGGTGGTGACACTGTTGCTGTACTGGATTTGAGTACTGTTTCTTTTGGAACGAAAAAAGTCGAATTCAGATACTGTTATACCTCGACTCCATGAGTCAGGGTTAAGCAAGATGCTCTTTAGCGTGTGAGGTGCACCTATTTTGAATGAACTAAATTTTGGATCTGAGTGCTTAGGTATAATTCTGTAACACGTAAAATCATCAGATTTGTATTTATCACGTAGATGATTTTTTAATTCTTCTGCTGTGAGATCTAGTCGAAAGTGGGATGCATGTATCCAGACTTTTTTTTCCAATACTACGGCACAAAATTTATTATTTTCAGGATCAGCTGTTCCGATAATTGGTGTTTTTCTTTTTGTTTTATAGTGTACCGGCAAAAAACCGTCGAGGTTATTGGCCTCTGCTGTTTGCACAACATCTACCTTCGAGGAATTTCCTATAATCCGGGGTCCATTTTTTGCTGTCAGATCTGATGGACAGGTATTTTGAACTAATATTTGCGCGTCTCTAACTGCTGCCGCCACCTGTGAATTCGTGATTGTATAATTTCGCTTATCAGCTAATAAATGTGGCATTTTCTTATTCGAAGAAAGTGAGGCAGATGAAGTACTCGCTGTAGTGTTGAGAGGGCTCTGAGGTTTGTTTTCCATGGATGGATTATTAATCGAATTTCGTTCAATTTGCTGAACTTTATTGATTAACTGGTCTATTTTTTGACTTTGCTCTTTTATGACAGTGCTATTGCATTTGACAGTAACCGTGAGATCCTTAACGGCTTGCAGAAGGGACTCACACTCACCATCCTCCAAGTGACGCCTGCAATTGCGGCATATCCAACAAAATCCTTCGCCTTTTGTTGCAAGTAGTCTCACGTCACTGCCTTTAACACTAACACATTGTGGGTGGAAGATCTTTCGACATACTGCACATTTTAGACTTATTTCCGACTCTTTTACGATGATATTGCACTTATCACAACAAGACTCATCGGACACGTTTACTCCCGATGGCGCCATCTTGTTTACTCCTTTTTTTTTCTTATAACTTACGTCGTTTTACTGTTTTATTTGTATTAATATAGACTTTAGGTACTTCTGGTTTCTCTCCTATCATCTCCAGGAGCGGAATTTTGATCTTGAGGATCTGCACCTCTGATCTGCCTCATTCCTACATTCCGAAACTCTGGAGCTTCGTACTCTGCAACAGGATTCTCTTTGGTTGCTTTCTCCTTGATGAAATCTCTGATCCTCTTGAAGTATGCCTCCTCCTCATAACAAGGTACTAGGTGAGCAGCTTCCGTTTCTCCTACTCTCAGCAGGGAATGAAGGGTTCTTGTAGCAAGGTATGTCTCAACCAATTCAACCTGTGCTTTTGATATATCTGAGTCATCCATATAGAAGTTTTCAAAAGTTGGATTCTCGAACCTGGCACATGCAGTTGCAACAACTGCAGCCTCTCTAAAATGTACGCGATTCAATTCAGCAGTTTCATCCTTGGGTTTTAATAGTCGAATGTACAAAACGTTTACACTGTCCTCTTTCTTCAAAAAATCCATAGCCCTCTTATGAACAGTGGCAACCCCATTTAGGAAGTGGAAACCCATGAACTCTTTGTACTTCCCGAATAGGTATAAATCTATTAAGACAAGGTGATGGAGCTCCGTGCCTTTCATTAGCTGTAGGATATCCCTACACATTATAACCTCGGAGGTCTCATCAGTCTGCTGGGCAATTTCTACCAGGATCAAGAAGCATTTCCTTCTTAGATGGAAGTGGGCAGTCATAAATGACTGAAGCATTGATAAATATTTAGTGAAAGGCCTGCTGCACCAGAAAATGTCCTTATTCTGTTCTTGATCCATTGTTCAGCGTTGTTTGGATTAACAGATTTAACCGTACATAAAATAATGACACACATCATTACTAATGGAGCATCTTTATCATCAATTATGGTATCCCAGAGGTCTTCATTGATTAGATCATCCCTAAACCCATCATAGTGGTGACTTGCTAAAAGACGAATATCATCTTCATCAATTAGGTTGAAAGATGGGTTTATGCCAGCTTTATTAAGGGCTTCCTGGAGGTGGGAATTGAGAATCATTGACTCTGAATCCCCCATACACAACAGTATTCCTATTAACCCTCTGGCAAGTTTTTTGGACGTTATGTTATCTTCCTCTGCATTTACGGGGTAATCATAGACGTGTGAGACATGGTATAAGGCGAGCTTTCCCCACCTTCGAGTACTTCTATAAGCCAAATCATAGGGACCATAATAAATGACCATTCTCTCAAGAGCCCACCTATTGGTTCGAACCCCTATTTTTTGGGTCCGGGGATAGACCCGCTGAGTGGACAATAAGGACAGAGCTCCTGTTGTACCTTGGACATATCGAGAGCCCATGCTTAACACAGATTCTGTATAGCTTCAAGGAGAGTCAACAAATTCTTTTCACTAATACTCACTCAATAATGGATATATCTAAAACAATTATATGACTTTCACTATAATTATGTGAAACCAAAGTTTCACAACAAAGCTAAGCTTCTGTATACTGATACAGACAGATTTTCATTTTTTTTATTGACCTCATTTACTCCCACATGAAAAATGACATACACAAATTTGACACATCTGACTATCCACTAAACAATGTTTATGGGATTCCTCAAATGAATAAAAAAGTATTGGGACCTATGAAAGATGAAAATGTTAGTAAAATCTTGACACATTTCATTGGATTAAGATCAAAAATATAGACAATAAAAGTTCTATGTGATAAAAATGGGGGAGAAACATTGTATAACAAAAAAAAAGCTAAAGGTGTTCAGAAAGCTGCACTAAAAGAAATTACATTTGAGGACTACCATAGATGTCTGTTTTACAATACACAAGTTGAAATTGAACAAAATATGATCGTATCCAAGAAACATGAAGTCTATTCAGTTTTACAAAGCAAAATAGCTTTGAGTCCTTATGATGATAAGTGTGTAGTTAATTACATTTATACTGATACGCTGCCATGGGGATATATTACATAAATATCACCCTACTGACTTTAACTGATTCTACACGAGCCTACTACTGAGATCAATGAAATCTCATTAAAGTAAGCTGTCAAATTTTGTGTATTCATTACATTACAGTTACAAGTTTTTTTCATTCATTTTTAGCTGGAGTATAAACGTTGGGAAAACCTATTCACTGATTAAGATCGATTTAGTCACCTTAACCACAAAACTAATCATCGAATAGGAACAAAGTGGTGTGACGTTTGTCAATTGTATTTTTGCTACAGTCAACAATCATGCTACAATATAAACAACAACTGCTGGTACTCCTACGAATCTCCTACAAATCTGCTTTGTTATGAAAAACTTGACTCATCATCATCATCAGTTCATTGGGTTGGTGTTTTGATTGATATTTTTACTATCTAAATCTCATATGGCTATTTTTTATCAATTTTCAGTCCACTCAGACAACAGCAGACCCATCATCATCATCATCATCATCATCATCATCATCATCATCATCATCATCATCATCATCATCATCATCATCATCATCATCATCATCATCATCATCATCATCATCATCATCATCATCATCATCATCATCATCATCATCATCATCATCATCATCATCATCATCATCATCATCATCATCATCTTACGGAGGAGCATCTGCTGAACCACAAACAACAAACGCAGTATGGCCTGACTGTGGAGTCATCAAGTGAGGAGCAGACATTCTAGATGCATTTTGTCTATTTATTGTAATTTTCGCAAACAGAGAAAAACTGCTTGCTTAGAAATTAACTGAAAGTTTATTGAACTCAAAAAATTTATGTAAAATAATGCAAATATTATGCCTACATGCAAAAAAATCTAGTGGTGATTATATTCAAAAAAACTCAAATAAACCGTTGGACAAGCTGCATTTAGATTGTCACTTTGGTACAAAATGCGTATTGATTGTCTATACAAAGCAGCACGACTGACTGGGTGGTTAGGAGGTGATAAAATTTAAGTAGATTTCAACTATAGTACGTAGATATTTTATTTTTGAAAGACAAACTAATATTTACAAATGAAATAAAATGACAATAGCTCATTTTACATCTCATAAAGCTCTCCATCATCATGATTGCAATCGCATATCATGTCAGCTTCTTCAGTAACGTCATCTTCATCAGTTTCATCTTGGTTATCTGGATTGTCATTACACCCACGATTGTTAGAAAGAATTGGCTGTAACCAAGTTAACTCGGGATCGTCATTCCACTTTGAACCTGACAATTCCACTAACAGACTTGAAAGGCTTCGAATTTTTTTGTTTAATTTCGTTGTGACGCTCTACGGCAGGTAATTGTAAACACGAAAGCTTCTTACCGCGTTTTAATAACGTTTGAAAACGTTTGGAAGGATCGTCATTTCTATAAAACAACTCGGTTTTAAGCAAAATATCATTGTTTGGTGATCTCTTAATGATAATTCGTTTAGCCGCGCTGATACCTTCAATTTTTTTAAAGAAGATAAGGCAGCTTTTATATTATAGACTACCCAGTCCCTGCCAAGTTTTCTCACTTCTCCCTTGTTTGAATAAATCTCGTAGTACTATGTAGGTGTTTTTATAGTACTGTGGGATCGTACAACCTTTTCTATTTGCCCGAGCACACGGTCCGCTGGCAAATATGAATGGCCGCGTACCGGAAATGTAAGTACCACAGATTTAATACTTTGCAGGGCATCTCTGTACAACCATAGCATAAGCATATGCATCATGTGTGCATTCTTATTTTGCCCAGCACAACCATCTGCGAATAGTCTTAGTTGATTTATATCAGGCTTAAATTCTACTGTATTCAGAAAATCTCTTAAGGCAGAACTTGTCTCTGCAGATCCCCGTTTTGCTTGGTGTTCCATCCAGGTGTAAAATATTGGTTTCTTAATATCCACGTCAGTGATACAAAAGCAATAAAAAGCTAACTGTTGGGCATAAAATGCATCTTGAATTGGCACTTTCGGTAAAACTTGAACCTGTTGAAGGTCAAAACAGTAAGAAATGGTTTGTGCTGGCTTCTCAGTCATCAGACGAAAAAATTGTTTGGCTCGTAGTTTATGTACACGTAGGGAAGTTTGTAACTTTTTTATTTCATTTTTGTCTTTGCAAATGCTAATAGAAGTTTGGGTTATAACAAAAAAGCAACATACGTCAGTTGTGGGGCTACAAAACCCTACGTTGAAATCATTATTAAAGATTCTACTGAAGTACTTGTAGTTTACTTTCACCTCTTCAACCGCAGCCTGGTTGTACGGTTTCCATAAAGATACAGTATTGTGTTCAGACAAAAGATAAATTCGACGAGATTTAGCGCGTCCGTAATGACTTTCTTGTACTTTCAAGTTGGCTAAAAATTGTTCCACAGATCTGAGTTTGTCTACGTTCTTAAAAGAGCGTTTATCTCCTTCATGCTTCTCAATGGTACCAGTTCCAGATTGTATTTTCCGAACAATAGTGTTTACGCGCCTCTGACTGACACTAAATATGGCTAAAAATAATTTTTGGCAAATGCATATTTTTTTCTCGTTCTTTCAAACCTAAAATAAGGGATAAGAATTAAGTCCAAGAGAATATCTGCCCGTTAAGCGTTGTCTAAGTCACTACACTACGATAACAGTCCCATTAACACCCGTATTTACCGTAAGTCAATTACGCGATTAGTTACGTAAACCTGGATTACATTACTTGTTTACTATGCCCCGCAAACTGACAATTTTGACACTGTCACTGTCAAAACAATCTTGCGAACACAACCTTGCCGTATCTCCAATCTGGATTAGTTAATCTCTTGACGGTGCATGGCTAGATGCCAAAGATTAGCAAAACGCGATTAGGGAACTAGGATTAGAATCGCCAAACGGTGCATACGGGTGTTAGAATATAAGATTCACATTTTATTTGATTTCCAGTTTAAACATTGATGATAACTATTTGATAGGGGTAAGCTATCTAGTGATCTTGAAAACTATTTCAATTTTCACCGTATTGTGTATCTAGACAATCAGCATATTGCAGCTCTGTTTATGTAGTTTGCTACGCCATCTTTCGTTGAAAATCTTAAAAAATGGACAAAATGCATATAGAAAGTCTGCTCCTCAAGTGTTAGGCATGGCAGTATCAGATTTTTCCAGAAAATCTGATGATAGAATACACTGGTGCTGCCGACTATTATGAGGTGCTACCACCCAGGCTGAGTTCTACAATGTGTACTGGAATAGATTTTGCTGTACCTTGAGGTGGTGTTGATGCCCTCGATAATGAGATCATCATTATAGATCTCAAAATTAAGGTGTCCCTACCATAGGGATATTATGGTAGATTAGTAGGAAGATCTTCCTTTCAGAGGAATGACTTTCTGATTATAAAGGGCACCACAGACAGTGACTATACGAGTTCACTCAAATTAGTTGTCAAAAATTTGTTGCCAGTTCACAGACATATACCAGAGCATACTTATATTTGTCAACTAATTGTTTCCCCGTACATGCACATAAGCAGCTTTTCTCTTCCACTACCTAAGAGGAGGAAATATGGAAATGAGGGAGGGTTCGGTAGCACTGATTTGTGATATGTATTTTTTCAGTTCAATAATATATTTTGTTTTTGCTATGAACATGTTTTATTACCTTTCCCAACTTTTTCTCAAAAGTCTATTAAAAACGTGACTCACATGTCATCCTTATCATTTTATCACAATTCACTCTGAGAGTTAAACGTATTGACGCCAGAGGCAGAAATTTATTTTATGATTTTTCAATCAGAAGTAAATTTCCATAAACCTCGGCGAGATTCCCCACCAGACCATTCACTGTTGGGTTCTAATTAACAGTGCTGTTCCTAAAGTGGGGAACTGGGAAACGGTAACAAAGCCTACACAGAACAGAAATACACCAGGTAGTGTCCGACCGCAGGTCAGTTTTTGGCCGAAGCCGAATGATCGGCTCCTACCATAACCTTAGGCTGAAGCCGAAGCCGAAGGTTAAATTATATTTCAGAATATGACAAATATGAAATAACACTGTAAAGACTGTTATTTCGCCTTCTGTGTTATTATATATGGAATTAAATATATGATTGCGTGCCATAAATTCACAATTGCATCAGTTCCAAAGATGGTATACATATTTATATCATTCATAAAATTCATAACATAGCACTCATTAGATAACTCAGTTTTAATTTTTAGACACATTTATTGTTTACTAGTGACATTATACCAAACCAAGGAAACTATTTTTACACAACTTCCTACCTAGAAAAATATAGAAAGTATAAGAAATTTTGGATAACTAAATCATAAACAAAAAAGAAGTAGGTAATAACTTGAACAAAATAGTAATTAATAATCAAAATTAAACAGCCTGATGTTATATGCTAAAAATAACAGTTTATCAACATTTTCGCCAAGTAAATTAGCTCTTCTGTCTTCGTAGATTTGACCTGCAGCACTGAACAATTGTTCACTTGGAACACTAGTGGGAGGAGCTGATAAATATTTGGTTGCTATTGGTCGTAAATAAATATATGGACTGGAATCCCAATACTGAAAAATGTTAGTGTTCCTTAGTAGCAAAGGTTCCTTTAAAAAACAAGTTAAATGTTCTTCAAAAGATACTTGACACTTATTCGAATCTCCCAATTCAGTAACAGTCGAAGGCATTTTGTCATGAGTGTCCCATAAATCGTCGTTTGGAGAATCGTTTGCAGGAGTGAAATCTGTTGTTGAACAGGAGGGAACAGGTTCTTCAGTATCCACATCCATCTGATCTATTCTGCTCTTTGGTGCACAATTTTGACGTAGAAATGTTAATATTTCAGTCTTTGCATGTTCAGCTTCGTCGTTGATCAAATATTTTGTTTTAAATCTTGGATCGATTAAAGTGGCAATCGACAACTCTAAAGTGTTTCTTGCGTAAGAAAATCTCCTGTTAACAGACTCACACAAGCGGCCCTTCAGTAGTTTTATATCTTCAGAGTCTTGATCCTTCTGAGCCAGTTTTGAATTTAGCATGACAATCAACGGTATAATTACAGATATTGAAGAAGTGTCGCTAGAAATGTCAATTGTCGCTTGATAAAAACATTTCAGGACAATTATAAAATTGCTTATCTGTATCCATTCTTCTGCAGTTGGAACTTCTATTCCACCGCGTTCTGCCATATACAGATTGACTGCAGTTTTCTGTTCTACTAGCCTTTCCAACATCAAGTAGGTACTATTCCAATGAGTTTCGACATCTTGTATCAAAGCGTGTTTGGGCAAGTCACATGTTTCTTGAAATTTACTAAGATATCGAGAAGCTTGTTCACTCTTCTTAAAATGGCCTACTATTTTGCGACACTCTTTCACTATCGCGATAACAGCGGCATCTTTGAAAATTACATCGTGAATAACTAGCTGTAGAGTAGGAGCCACACACCCAATAGAAACAAAGTTTCCATAACGCATGGCCGCGTTCATATTTGAGGCATTATCACGAATACCCATATGAATCTTATCTGTTATATTGTATTTGGTAATAGTTTCAGTAAGTTTTTGTGCAATATATTGCCCTGTATGATCTTCTTCCATGACGCTAGCTGCCAATATAACTTTTTCCCTTTTTGAACCTATAATAATATGTGCCGTGAAACTCAAAAGTGAGCAGGTCTTTGTTGGATTACTCCATATATCCGTTGTAAAACTAATCCATTCAGCCTTTTCTAAAAGCGATGCGACTTTCGTGTTTACCTTTTCGTACGTTGCTGGCATTAAAGAAGTTCTAAAATATTTTTCTTTTGTCTGTATCTTGATGGTGCTTGAGGATCAGTAAAATTGAGTCTACGAAAAGCTTCTCCTTGAACAAGATTGTATGGGAGCATGTCTACTATGATGAGATCCATAATACATTTATCTATCCGCAAAGAAATCTCATGATGATCAGGCCATAGTGGAGCTGTTTTTTTCTCAATTATATCTGGTAAAGTCGATTGTTTCATGTCTTTTTTTTACAGTTGAGTCTCTGACCTCTGATTTTTTTGATTTTATCAAATTTTGGTACATAACATTGGCTTCACAATATATTTTCCATTCATTTTTATGAATTTTTGCCAAATGGTTCTTTATATTTATTACCGTCTGCTTTTTTGGTATAAAACTGCCGAGGGATAATGATTTGCTACAAATTTTGCAAGTTGCTTTGGCCTCATTCTTTTGAAAATATTCCCAAATAGGATTTGGTCCCATTTTGTTTTATTAAATACCTGAAACCAAAGAAATTATTGTTGCATAATTTTGATGAAATAAATTATTCAGAAAGTTTATTAATAGATAATATACATTTTCATAAGTGTTTTGCTGGTTAATGAACCCAGCTTTTTACCACTATAAATTATATGCACATCATTCAAAGTTATGCTATGTTATTGCCGATATAAGAGATTTTTCAAACATAGGTACATAGCTGAGAGATAAAAATTCCTTACCCCCATTTATGAAATTTCCTCTAAAATATTACCTCAGAATCAGTGTTTTGTAACAAAATGTATAAGAATTATCTCCATTACGTCCGCCCCAGACCCTTTCAGTGCTTCCCTTTTTTTATAATATAAACGCTATTCCTTCAATTCAGTGCTCTTTAATGTTATAAATTTTATGAAAGCTTTACCAGTTTTGTGGATTTTTTCCTCCGTTTAACTAAATAGCACGCAAGCATCTTTTTGTAACAAAACGCAAACATTTGTAAAAACTAAGTATATTCATTTTATCAGTCCCTAACCCATAATTGCACTCCTGGAGAAATTTATAATTTTTTTATTTGTAAAGCAATTATCATTTAATTCCCCAAGAGCCAAACATAATTTGTATGTTGTAGCTTGTTAACTATTGCGATAATGTAAATATTATTGACAAATATAACATACTTACGTTTCAATTATTTTCTCCGCTAAGCAAACTAGCACACTAAAACATTATACAATAATGATTAACAATAGCTACAATCGCCTGCTGATCTAACCTAAGTCCTAACATTCCCGGTCTTCTTCGCCGCAAGGCTCATAAATGTAAGATGCGACTGTGTGCGTTTCGTAATTGTTTCGTTTGGTTTCGGCAGCTGGCGCACTACTGTGTACTGAACCGCCTGGATACAAAACTTCGGCTTCGGCTAAACATTCCGCTGAATTTGGCCGAAGCCGAATGTGCGTTTTTTGGCCGAAGGTGGCCGAAGCCGAAGCTTCGGTCGGACAATAACACCAGGCTATTGATGGCCAAGAGAAGGAAATGAGTATGTGTGTGTGTGTGTTATGTGGGGTCAGCAAAAAGGGTCAAAGGTGGCCTACTTGCCTGGCTTCGCCTCCCCACCACGACTACTACTACTAAACGTATTGAAATGAAAACCGTTAGGCAAGAAACCACATTAGATATAGGAAATAATACATTCAAGGAAAAATCATTCAAAGCTCAAAGGTCAAGACTGCCCAAAGGAAGGCCGTGCTTGAGATACGGGCTGAAAAAACCAAGAAGAATAGTTTCAAGCCCAACATCAAATGCGCTACAGCTGTGATTGGAGCAATAGCCTTTTTGCAGAAGACTGGGTTAGGTGCTAATATCGGTAATATAAAAAGTTACATCAAGAAGAGGTGGAACAATCTTTCTGATGCTTCAAAAACGGTATCCAACTATCTGGCGAGAGGGGTTGAGTTGGGGATTTTGAAGAAACATGCGGGTGCATACAAAATAGAAGACTTGGTCGTCAAAAAGAGAAGGAACATGAAGAAAGCAAGAACGGCTCAGACGAAACCAAGGAGTAAACATAAGCTGAGGAAGCAGAGAATCAGTGTTGTTGCTAGTTGTAGCGAGCCAAGCCATAGTAATACGGTTATTTCACCACCTGAGCAAACTCAGCAGTAAATGATTGTGGTGTGATTTTCCAAATATTTGGCAAGTGTAATATAACTACCGTACCGTCCAATAAAAGTGTAATATATTGTTTCCTTCACCGATACGTTGCATCATAGTGGGTCCTTCTAATTGTGGAAAGACAAACGTTATGATTAACTTGATTGAACACGAAAATGGCTTAAAATTTGAGAATGTTTACGTATACTCAAAGTCGCTGTATCAACCAAAATATGTATAACTATCAGAATTATTGAAACCTATAAACGGAGCCAAATATTTTCGGTTCAATGCTAGTGAAAATATTTTACATCCTTCTGAAGCAAGACCTAAGCCTAGGTGCACACGTGCCGTGCGTATTGGAGGTGGTGTCGCATGAACTTATATGCATCGTGTCACATGTGCCGGGTAAATCCATTCGGTACCGGGCCGACAGCTGCTTGTCGGGTTGACGCCGGGTGTACCAGTCGAATCGCCCGGTGCCGGGTGTCGGCCTGTGTGTGGTGGGGCATGAGATTGTATCGACAGGTTCATACGTGCCGGACCAACAGGCGACCGGCAACCTCGTAGTTAGTAGCGATAGTTGCAGTGTTGCTAGAGCTAGTACAATTGTACTAATCTAGTACATTTTCAAAAGTTTTATACAAAAGTACATTTGTTTAATTTCTAGTACATTTTAGAGCGTTACAAACAGAACAGACTTAAAAGGAAAATCTGCCGGAAAAATCATTAAACAGACTTCCAATAAAAAAAACATCTAAAGTTCAAAATGATTAATCGGCATATCCTATGATTTTCACTCGATGGTTTTCAGCCCACCTCCAAGCCGACGCGACGTTTACGCCCGCTCCATCTATAGTAGAAGCATTAAACAACTAGCAAGAGTAAGTCAGTTTCGCAAGCAGGGGTGTGAAGGTTATATTTGACCAAAACGAATGTGTTACTTTTCAAGCATCCAATATGGCCACTTCGGGTGCGAACAATTGGCGTAAAGTATTTTCGAATTTTCGATTTTCGTTGTAACGAGTGAGTATTGTGTAAAGAAAGTTGTTTAGTGTAAAGAAAAATGGACAAGTGAGTACTAAAACCAAATTATTAATATGTAATAACAAATTAAGGCAATCGCAATGATTATATATCTTATCGAAACAGAAATATATGGACGGTATTGTTTTTATGCAGATTTGTTATAAGAAAAAGCAAAGTTTACGGAATACATATAAGTTGGATCACTCCGCAAAAATATCAAAACGGCCTGCCCCTTGCTCCGTCTCCCCGGTACACCGGTAGCAGTGTAACGACGTCAGCCGGGAGATACGGGGCGGCGCAAAGTAGAGGCTGAACGTGTTTAACGCGAAGTATATACAGCGTCTCAAAAATATCGGATTTTGTTATCTCGGATTTGTTTGCAGGAAATGGCTAATATTTTTAGAAGTTTGATTTTATCAATTAAATTTATTAACGGATGGAAAATGACAATCAGATCCATCCTTATTTTGCGGTAAACCTTGAAATTTAAAGGATATAAATACAGGGTGTTTCACGACGATTAAGACAAGCAATATGTCGGAACTGGGCAGTAGTAGAGAATTATAATTTTGGGGATGTAAATTAGAGCAGATGTTCTGTTTTTTTTTTGTCATTGTACCACCCAATGAGGTATTTGTTTTTGGTCACGTGACATTCGATTCAAAATTATTAATGGGACACCCTGTAAATTTGTGCCTTTCTGTGTTCCTCCCGATAAAACAATTCCAACAAACTAGCACACTTGGGGTGTAAAGTGATTAATTCAAGACCTACAAAATATTCATTCGGTGGTATTACCATACCACCCAGGGACATCCTAAATTATATTTTAGAGCTCGTAAATATTTTTATTGATAACTTTAACAATTTAGTTTCTACAGTACCAATTGGAATGACACTGAGGAGCAAAATGTCAAAAAAATAATTTATTCACATCCAGGTAAAGCATTTCCAAATGATTATCTTTTAAAATTGTACATACGAGTTCGTATATACTATATCATAAATTTTATAAGCTGTGGTCTCAAAAATAAGCGAAATAAACAAAACATTAAGGTAAAAATACTACAGCACCTTTGAATCAATTTTTACTTATCTACGAAATAGCTACAATATGTGAAATCATTTGAGATTCATTAGTAATAGTTTTACTAGGTTTTATTTTTGATATCCATTTATGTAACTTAGTGTACTAGCAAAATAAACGTTACGTTTGTATTTGTATGTCTAAATCGGCTGTCAATACATAGTCTTTCAATGACCCTCGTATATACGTAAAACCCAGGCGTTAGCAAGTCCCCGCTAAAAGACCCTCGTACTTGGGTAAAAACCAACGCAAAAACTAATTGGCGCGTGCGGCCGCGGCATCGCTTTGATGTGAGATCTTCAAAGTGCCGACGGAGAGTGATCCAACTTATATTTATTCCGTAAACTTTGGAAAAAGGCAGAAGCCTGAAGCAGAAATAGAAGTATCGAATAATTTGTCGCAGCCTCAACCTTCTACTTCTGCAACAGTAGACAAAGCAGACGAATTAATTAAGCATTCAGATGATTCTGATTCTGATGATAATAGTGATAACAAGGCTGCAGAGGTAAGTACTTATCATTCCAATGAGAAGGTAAACATGTACAGGGTGTGCCGTGTAGGATGACCCTATATCTTATTTCGGAACATGTAAAAAATTTAACAAAAGTGTGATTCAAACGTTATTTGGTTCAATGGAAATTTTTTTAATATTAGTTCTGTTTGTATACAGAGTGTTGTCCCTATTTGTATACTAAATTTAAATGGCTATTACTGAATCCCATTTATGTAGGTAGTACCTTGTACTATGTAGGTAGTATGGACAGAAATTGAGGTTTGTGGGCAAAATCCATGTTCAAGAGAAAGATATAAGCGATTGAAACGCAGAAGTTAGAACCAGTGCGCGAATGTCTCAACGCGCGGAAATATCGCGCGCCGTCGCCGTCTACTACAGCTGTGTACTGTAGAAGCACGGAAAATGCTACGCGAGCCTGAGTCAGACAGAGAGGAAAATGATAGATAATGTCGCAAAGTTGTTGATCATCAACGACGATGGCTACGGCGCGCTACGTTGCCGCGCGTTGAGACACTCGCGCACTCGTTCTGATTTTTGCGTTTAATACCACTGTCTTTCGCTTATATGTGGATTTTGCACACAAACTTTGATTTTGACCATACGATAAAATGTTTGTTTTCTTTTAGAAGAAAAACAGGAAGATATACACACAAAAGTTTAGAGATGTGTGGCTTAAAGAATTTCCTTGGCTAAAACTACTTGAAGGAGGAGATAAGATTTGTGTGATTTGTAATAAATCAATACAGGGTGGAAAGAGCCACCTAGAGCGTCATGAAAAAAATTTAAGGCATACAATTCTAAGTAAAAAGGTTGAAAGCTCGAGAAACGTAGCTGAAATGTTAAAAAAAAATGACGATCAGCACAAGCTTGCAAGATTGGTTAAACCAGCAGAATATAAGTTAACCATGGGTGTTATAGTGGAACATAACAGCCCAATGCTACTGATGGATCACCTTCCAAAGTTACTGGCGTCCAGTCTACCTGATTCACAGATTGCAAAAAACATTAATTGCGCTAGAACAAAAACCACACAAATTATACATATGCTCAAAAATTACGCAGAAAGTTCAGTAGTCGAAAAACTTAGAAATCAATTCTTTTCAATTATAATCGACGAGACTACTGATATCTCATCAAAGAAATGCCTGGCAATATTGGTTAGATTTTTAGACGCAAGTAAGGATAAAATAAAAGATACTCTCCTTGCTTTAGTTGAGGTTGAAAATTGCACTGCAGGTGGACTTACACAAGCAATTGTTGATCTTCTTGAAAAATTTGAAATAAATAAAAATAACGTGATTGGTTTTGCCGCAGACAATGCGTCAGTTATGATGAATCAATTTGGAGGAGTTCAAGCTAAACTGAAAGAACTGGTAAACCCAGATATATTGGTTTTGGGTTGCATATGCCTAGGGATGGCAACGATATATCGATATTTTTAAAATATCGATATATCGGTACATTGAATATCGATATTTATATCGATATCGGATTGCGCCGATATATCGATATATCGAAGAAATTCCAATTTATCGCCTTGCAAATATCCTTAAGCAAGTTTTTTGTCGATCACTATATATACTTTGTACTACTTGTTCTGCCAGTAGATGTGGCTTACTGTGAAAAAGGGTCTGTAAGTAGGCAACCAGGTAAACCGACTTTCGTTTGGCAGTTTAATTTTGTATTAAGACAAATGACAAAGCAAATGTCAAAATTGTTTTTCTTTGGTTTGACGTCCGATTCTGTGACGGGATTTCCATCACTGCGGTATTTCACAGACCTTAGCAAGTATTGAAGTTAATGTTGAGATTTTAAAAATGCCTCAATTAAAAAGTGATGTTTGGAAATTCTTTTCCAAGATAAGTGCGAATATCGCCGAGTGCAAGATATGTGGAGAACATGTGAAAACAAGCGGCAACACATCTAATTTAAAGTCGCACTATTTAAATAAGCATTCAAAAAAGATGGTAATAGAATGCGAATCAACGGGAGCAAATGCAAAGGAACCTACAACAGTAAGTTAAAATTAACATATTATATTATTCAGCACAAAACATTTATTCAGTTTTCAGAATAAGGAGTATTTATAGTGAAAGTACCGCCTATACCTATTTGTAAAGACGGTATAATAGAACCACCAGTAAATTCCCTAAAAATGTGCTTGTGCTTTGTATAAATATAGTTGTTGCTGGTTAGGCCGTTGGATTGATTGATAAAGAAAAGAAACTAAAACATAATTATGTATTTATAACTGAAAAAAGAATATGCAAGACAACATTTCAAAATTCTAAACCTTACAAAAGTCAATCGCCTGGCGCCATCTCTCGGGAACAGTTCATATCTTCCGCTCGTTCGCACAAGGCCTACTACGACTACGACTTTGCAGGCGAGATCTATCTCTAATAGCGTTTTTCACTGGTTGCACTCGGGCTGCACTGAATTTCTATTTTGCATTTCACTGGCAGTTTCAGTTCAGAATATTTTAAGTGCAGTCATTTCACTGGCATTTCTGCACTCGGAGCGGTTGAACTGAGTGCAATAATTTCGCACCGATTTCAAAGTGAGTGTCATACAAGTGAACCAGAAAAATGACATTGATGTGTATTCCACTGAAAGAACCCAGTGCAAAAGGTTTGCCCTGGGTGAACTTTTTCAGTATTCCGCACTTGCATGGATCGCACTAAAATGTACCCAGTGAAAAACGCTATAAATTTATAGGCGAACACCAACAATCCAACAAAAAAACAACATGTTTTGTTTCATTCTTGACGTCATTACCAAACTAGTCAAGGGCCGTACTTAGGAGTGGGGCTAAAATTGTATATTTAACAAACTTCTTGGTGTCCAATTGAGGTAGAGCTTTGCATATTTACGTAAATCAGATACCAGTACAACTAAAGTGTCATGGCGCTAGTCCAGGGCCGTACACAGGAGGAGGGGCTAAAATTTCAAATTTAACCTTCTTTTAAATAAAAATACAATATGTAACTTGATCTTGACACAAGTAAATGTCACGACAAGCTTTTATATCATATAAATTAATAATAATAAGTTAATGGGTTTTATCTAATTTAAAGTTTATTTTCTTCTTTTGAGAGCATTTAATTAAAAGCCTGTTTTAAAAAATAGTTTTTGATCAAATATTATAATTTTTTAATTACAGGAACCACTTAAAAAAAGATTATGCTTGGAATCATATTTGAACACCAAGGTAACGAAAGCAGGATGTAGCAAAGATGAGTTGGACCTATTACTTTCACAGGATGTAGTTAAGGATAAGGTATTTCTATGGATTTTTTCTATAGTAAAAAAATACAATATAGTTAAATAATAATAATTTTTATCAACTATTTAATTTTTTAATCGGTGTTTTTTTCAGCAGGCTTCTGAATGTGGTTCTGAAACCAATTCATCGTTCTGCTCATCATCAGCAGCTTCGGACACGATCCAACTTAAGATAAACCAGGCATTTAAAAAAATCAGTAATTTTGAAGGTAAGGCTTTAGTTTTCAAATAACTAATGATCAATTGATTCTATTCTTTGTTTTCTTTTTTCTAGAGGGTGGAATAAAATATAGTCGGATAACGGAAGCTCTTCTATATTTTATATGCAAAGACAACATGCCTTTTAGTGTTGTTGAGGGCACTGGATTTAAAAAACTTTTAAAAGAGATTAGTCCTCTTTATAAAATTCCCTCAAGAAATACTATAAAGAACAGAATAATTGATAAATTTGATGTTATTTCTAACATATTTAAGGATAAATTGAGTAAAATTATAAATTTAACGCTCACAACCGATATATGGACAGAAACAATGACTATGAGAAGTTTTCTGGGAATAACAGTACATTATTTGGAAGGCACTCGTTTAATTTCCTGCTGCTTAGACGTATTGCAGCTATCAGAATCGCATACAGATGAATACATTGCCAATATGCTAGCAATAGTGCTTGAAAATTGGAACATTCAAAAAACTGCCATAACATGTGTTGTCACAGATAACGATGCTAAAATGTTAAAAGGTGTAGATATTTTAGTTGGCAAAAGTAAACATTTAAGTTGTTTTGCTCATACAGTAAACTTAACGGTCGAAAATGCTATTAAATCTTCTGGAATTAATCAGCTATTCACACAAATTCGAGATATAGTCAAATTTATTAAAGCCAGTACTAATGCTTCAGACGATTTACGAAAGGAGCAGTTGAAACAAGGAACTCCTGAAGGAAATGTGAAGAAAGTAATTTTGGATGTTGCCACTAGGTGGAATTCCACGTTTTATATGTGTGAAAGGTTTTTAGAATTGCTTACGATAATAAGCAACATATTAATAAAACGACCAAATTCACCACCAATGCTAACAGCAAGTGAAGTAGAACTCGCTAAAGAAGTAATTCATTTATTAAACATAATGGAAAAACTTACTGTAGAGGCATCTGGAGATCAATATGTTACTTCTAGTAAGACCACATGAATTATGTGTATAATGCAGACAATAACATATTTGAAAAAAGTATTTGTACTATTTTGTTACTTTATTTCTTTATATAAGATGTCCAATTTTTGGAGATTCATTTTTGAAATTTATTTCTATTTCTATTTATTTATTTTATTTAATTTTCAGCTGTGATGCAATAAAATTATAAATCTAATCATTCTTTCCTTTTGTTTCATTACAGATGCATGCTGTATGTGATCATAGAAGGAAGATAATAGATTTATATGTGGGCTATCCAAGGTCAGTCCATGACAGCAGAGTTTTTCACAATTCACCCCTAAAACTGTCACTGGAACAAAAATGTGCTCCTTATTATTTATTCGCAGATAGTGGATATCCACTACAAAAATATGTTCTTACTCCATATAGAGATAGGGGCAATTTGAATCGTTACCAGAACAATTTCAATGTAAAATTATCCCAGAACAGATACGTAATTGAGCATTGCTTTGGTATACTCAAGCAAAAGTTCCGCCAGTTATACCATGTAAAGTTACGGGATATTCCATTGATAGTTCACTTTATTCGAGCAGCATGTGTGCTGCATAATATAGCATTAGATGATGAATTTGTTGTGGATATTGATCCAAGTTCTATACCAAACAACCCTGCACTACCAGCTACTGCGGATAATGATGATTATGATAACGATGATGATGATGATGATGATGCTGTAGGAATTAGAGACCGTATAGCACATTTGTTATGAAGCAAAATACTGTCTTCTTCTTTTGTCAATATGGTTTCTGAGCTTTTGCCCAATTATCAGCTCAGTTTGTGTGACTGTACTTAGTCTGGCTCTAGACCATTTTTTTAGTAGTAATCATGTTGTCTATTTGCAGGTTCCATTTTAGATATTTTTGGTGAATGACCCCTAAGTATTTGACCTGGTCGTTTATGTTAATGTTTGAGTTGTTTATTTTAATTGGGTTGGTGTTATGGGTTCTATTGCCTTTGGTAAACCAGATTGATGCTCCTTTCTGTGCAGAGGTTTCAAAATTATGGATTTATGGTATTATTATGGTATTATAGTTTGTTATCTAGTGTCATGTTCAATTTGTTTATCATGTTGTTAATGTCAAAACTACTATGTCATCTGCATAGCTTAATAATTGGGTGTCTTCTGGTATAATTGTAGAAAATTCAAAATACATTTTTAAGATTCCTATGTTTTAAAACTCACTTTCAACTTTGTAAATCATTATTACTCAATGGCTGGGTCACACTTCAAAATACTTGAACTGGAAAAAAGGTGCATTATGTCTGATATTCTAATAATATTTAAAATCGTAAACAGCATCTCAGATTCTTCAAATATTCTTTACAAAATTAAATTCAATGTTCCTACTCGAAGACTAAGAAATCATGAGCTGTTCCTTGTTCCATATTGTAGAACCAATTATTACCAAAATGCACCTCTGGTCAGACTGGTTAGGGTTATTAATTCATATTGCATTGGACTTATTTGCAACAAATTTATTAACATTTAAAACCAGACTTAAACGTCAGTTTCTAGAAGTTTCTAGAAGTAACTGTACAGTAAGCATGATTATCCCATTGATAAATTGCACATTAAAGAATTTCTCTTCTATGGAACTTAAGCTTCCACTTGCTGTTGGTTTAAAAGAAGCTTTACTGAAAGAAATGGAAAAACGTTTTGGAAGTAGAGAACATGTTACTATGTTAGCATTTGCTACGTATTTAGACCCACGTTTTAAAAACGTCCATTTCAATAGCCCTATAGCATCATCCAGAATATTAAACAAACTCAATGAAATGATAGCCCAAAACATAAATAATGATATATCTAAAAACACTATTCAGGGTGATATTACGATTTCTATAGATTCTGAGGATACAAAAAATATCGATATATGGAGTTTCCATAAAAGTCTGACTCAAAAGCAAACTCAAAAATCTAACCAGACAAATGTAGATTCAGGAACAATATCAGCGGAACTACGAATGTACTTATCAGCACCTTTATCCAGCCTTAAGGAAAAGCCTTTAGAAATATGGGAAGAATTAAGGTTAGTTTATCCTCATCTCTATCCATTGGCTAGAAGATATTTGGGTGTTGTAGGTACCTCTGTGCCTTCAGAAAGACTATTTTCTGTGGCAGGTGATACGATTACTCAAACTAGAAATCGCATTTCAGGTAAACTTTTGTCAAAGTTGCTGTTTTTAAATTGTTTACCAGAGGAATACAGTTTTGGTACTCTCTAAGATAAGAAATAGAAACGTGTTTCTATTACCATGGCAACCATGACGATCGGGCAGTTTCGGGTTACGTGTACTACCCTACTGAAAACATTTGACTCAGCCCAGCCTGTGAGCATGGATGGAAAATAATTGTTAGAAGCATATGTTTTTTTATGTCTGCCGGCGAATTCTGTTTTGTGCATGGATCGAAAATAAAGTGGATGCACATGTGTCAATGTTTTCAACTTGATTTTTATTTTTATTTATCGTATGGCTCAAAAACATGACAAAAGTAAATATAGATAAAAAGAAAAACTATTATAACCTATAGTAAAATAAAATATATACAGCTACAAACTAAGATACATAGTCTCTAGTATTTACAAGTTGATGTCAAGTTCTTTCAACTACTTCAGCGCCAACGGTGTGGCTGTGAAGAACTCTTCTCGCGATCCCTGAAACGCACGCAGTTCACATTCGCTCGTAAGATGGTTTATAGTTTGGCGGGGCGCGCCACAGTCACATAAGGGAGATTGCACATAGCCCCATTTGTAAAGGGAGTCGGCACATCTGCCGTGGCCTGTTCCGACTCTATTAAGTTTTACCCACTCTTTCCGGGGTAGTTCTGATCCTGGAAGTAAGGCTGCCCCCATAAATGCGCATCGCGAGTGGTGTTCCGCAAAACCTTCCCACTGGGAGCGCCATTGGTTCAAGGAGTCAAAGTTGTTGGTTTTAAGCCCTTCTGCATCCCTTATTGGTGGTTGTCGGGATTTAAGTCTGTTTATTTGCAACGGAGGTATTGCTCGGTGGATGGGCAGTTTGTTGTTGGCCGTAATCTTGTTATACTCCTTTAGAAGGGCGTCAGTCCTTCGCAGCTGCGGTGGGGCTATTCCAGAGAGTACAGGCAGCCATTGAGTTGGGGTTGTCTTAACTGCGCCTGTAATAAGTCTCATAGTGTGATTTAGTTGGACGTCAATTAGTCTGGTATGATGGCTGTTAATCCAGACAGGCGCACAGTACTCAGCACACGAATAGACAAGAGCTAGTGCACTGGTTCGTAGAGTTGGAGCAGTGGCACCCCACGTCGTTCCACACAGCTTTTGGATAACGTTGTTGCGTGTTCTGAGTTTTCCTGCAGTGTTTGCGAGATGTTTCTTATAGCAGAGGGTGCGATCTAACGTTACTCCAAGATATTTTGGGAAATGGTTATGCTTCAGGGGTTCGCCTGCAAAAAGTACCTGCAGTTCATATTTAGCTAGTTTGTTATTCAGGTGGAAGCAGGAAACTTCGGTTTTGTTGGGGCTCGGTACTAGTCTCCATTTCTTGAAGTAGTTGTTTAGAGCTAACAAGTCGTTAGAAAGAGTATGCTCAACGTTCTTGAAGCTCCTATCGGAAAAAGCTATGGCTATATCGTCCGCATAGCAAAACTTGTAACTGACTGTTTCTGGCATGTCAGATATATATATAGATTGAAAAGTAAGGGGGCCAGTACTGAGCCTTGTGGAAGTCCGTTGTTCAATTTGCGCTGCCTGCTTGCTTTCTCGTTTAGGATTACTTGGAACTTTCTGTCGCATAACATGTTGTTTATGAGTCTTGTAGTGGTCTGACAGGGAATCACCTGCAGCAACTTATATAGGAGACCCTCCCTCCAGACCGTATCGTATGCGGCAGTGAGGTCAACAAACGCCACTCCCGTCTTCATGTTTTGCTGGTAGCCTGCCTCTATATGCGTTGTGAGGGACAGCACTTGATCACAACAACTGCGACCCGGTCTGAAACCAGCCTGGGTTATCGGGACTCGGTCTAAGATAGTCGCGATCAATCGGTTGTAGACGGCTCTTTCTAGCAATTTATAGGAGCAACTGAGCAAGGCTATAGGTCTGTAGCTGGCGGGTTGATCGTTCGGTTTACCGGGCTTTAATATTGATATGACCTTCGTTCTTTTGAATTCCCGTGGGAGGTTTCCCGTATTAAGGAGGTTCGTGAAGAAGAGAGATAGCCACACTCTTGTTTGCTGACCTGCGTGAATGAGAAATTCCGGCAGGACGCCGTCGAAACCAGGAGCCCTTCCAGGCCTAACATCTGATATGGCATCATTAATGTCTTCGATCGAGAAGGGTCGGGAAAACGTTGTTTTGGTAGGAGCGTTCCTCCTCAGTAAAGTCAATCCCTTCATCACGCGTTTTGTATGCTCTCTATCAGAAGGTGCTCTTGACGTTTCTACAATATGCGCAGCAATCTTGTCTGGAGTTACTCCCGACGGTGCCCGTGTGGATGGCGTGCTTGAGCCTAGTTTTCTAAGAAGGCTCCAGGCCTTTCGACTTGAGTATTGGAAGTTCATTTCCGACGTAGTCTCCTCCCACTTACGTCTTCGTGAGCTGTCCAGGGCAGAGATGAGTTCGTCGGCAATATCTGGATTGTTGGTTTCCTGAATCGCCGTATAGGAGTTCGCACCGCTCATCCCACCCAGGGATATATTCCTTCCTGTAACCCCTAGGAATGGTCCTTTTTGCAGCGCTCATCACTGCTCCAACGAAACGTTTGTAATTGTTTGATGTTGGCGGTATCCACTGTACCAGCCGGTCCAGCTCCCGTGAGTAGTTACACCAGTCCGCCTTTGCAAGATTCCATCGAGGCCGAGGGATGGATCGTATTAGGGGTATTTGGATTCCCACATCTAAGAAAACTGGCCTGTGTTGGCTGTGTGGGAAGGCCTGTGCGACTTTTTTCAACTTGATATTTCTGATTGATGTTTGATTAGTTAGATTTTGTTTGTTAATTGTTATTTAAAATTATTAAAATGAATAATGAGGGTCTACTTTAATTCATTTCGACGGCTCAACTTATTTCGGCCTCACCAAATTCCGACGGTGGGGGATTTTTATAGTTTTTTAATTAGTTTTGGGTTGGTGGAATAAATTTTTGAAATTGGGACTGCTGTCCCTAACGTCATCTTTTGTGTCTCTGTGACTTGTGAGGTGACAAACATCTGTTCGGAGTGTTCGGCAGATGTAAGCCACAGATCACAGAAACAAAGTTTAGATTTGTCACTTTGCCGTTCCCGCCAAAAATTGTTCTGTATCCAATCGCAAACACCAACGGCGCGCGCGGCGCGTCACCGTATTTTATATCTACTAATCAAGTCTGCCTCTGTCTTAAGTCACAAGCTTGTAGCTTGGGCTTTGACATTACTTTGACAGATTTTAAATTTTTCGGACGGTGCGTTTGAATTTGAAAGTGTGCAACGTATATGAATGGTGATATTTTTATATTCTTGATATCGGTAGTACCTACCTATTATATTGATCATTCCTGATGGAAAATTTTGAAACATTGAAGCCCGAAAAGAAGTGTTGTGTGCCGGGTTGTATTGAAAGCCGGGGTCAACGAGATCGGCTTTCAAAACCAATTGAAGAATTATTTGACTTGTGGCTGGAGAGGATCAAACCTCATAATTATGAACAACTCTCAAGGGAACAAATTTATAATATGTTTTATGTGTGCGACCAACATTTTACCCCTAATTGCTTTTTACCTGGAAGCCAGAAAGGGCTTATGTAGAATGCTGTGCCATCGCTGCTGATTCCAAGTAAGTGTAATTTTTGTTT
This sequence comes from Callosobruchus maculatus, assembly GCA_951848785.1. Taxonomy (NCBI): domain Eukaryota; kingdom Metazoa; phylum Arthropoda; class Insecta; order Coleoptera; family Chrysomelidae; genus Callosobruchus; species Callosobruchus maculatus. The sequence goes on along the minus strand of CATOUR010000067.1, from coordinate 10,900,302 downwards.
AAGAATTTCACATTATTCTTCGTGTTCTTTTCTGCAATGTTTGATGACCTACTCTACATAATTATATGTATAATATGCATATAGCACGTGCAAATGAGTGGCCCTAGCTAGGATGGGGCATATATGTAGTTTAAGAGGCAATGCCCTACCTATGTGGATAGGGCAGAAAACCGCGTTTTATCAGATGCTTATTTAAAATAAAGTTTCAACCGTATAGTGCCAAATTGTATAACGAACCCCTAAAACTGCAACCCACAATACCATGAATTATTATATGTTACAGCCTGTAATAAAAATTTTATGATATCCTACTAAATATCCTCTTTCCAATTTGATACAACTTATCATAATATAATTTTATTATACCACGTATATAGATATATGTAGTTATATTTATCTTCATTTTTAGAATTACAAGATAGTCATTCTCATGGGTTTCCAGTTCTACCAGGAACATCAAGAGGTAAGGTGAAAATTGTGAATTTTATATCCAACCTGACAAAGATGCCTCACATTAAAGTACTTCTGATTTAAAAAAAAAACTGATAACAGTTCTTGAAAAATTAAATTTTTATTAACAGATTATATCAGTCATCAGGCGGATATATTTGACAAAGTGTTTTTTTTAACTTAACAGTAAGAGTAAGATATGGAAATGATGAACTTTGCATGTAAATGAAATCATAATCATTATTAATGCTTTAGGAATCTACAATAATACTAATATCTGAGAAAAGTGCTTTATGAGTTGTATCAGTTTTGTTAAAATCAGCCGCACATGACATTAAATTTTGTAAGCAATTTTGAAATACATATAGATTTTGCTGTGATTTTTGTTTGGGCAAAAATTAAAAAACCCTGTCATCAATTGTTTGCGACATTACATCATAATTGCAAGTTGTAACATTGTGCAAACATTTTTCTGTATACCGTGTCCCAGGACGAATCCCGAAAACTTTAAGGATGATTTCTGGCACCGGCTTATGTATTAATATGTTTGAGCATTAATTAAAGTATTGGTTTGAGTTATATATTTATTCTTAAAACCTAGTGGGCCACTTATTACTTTGATTTATATTATAAATCTACATAAATATATGGATACAAGTAATTATTTGGTTTTTATCTCCTAGAATTTGTCTCAGAAAGTAGATACTTATATGTTTTTGGTTTTTTCACTAATTTGAGAGAAGGATCATAGTATTTATTTTATTGTACAATAGCACATATATTGTTTATACGTGAGGAATACTGAATGACGGCTTATGAATTGAATAGAAATAAAAAGTCATAAATATACTGTTAGACTCAAAAAGATCAACTTTTGCACATTATTTCCACCAAGGACGTTAAAACAATAATTTCTACATACAGCTCACGTTTATTTTGTTTGTGCATTATGCATTTTTTATATTTGCTCAAATTGGTAAACAAATTAATATTAAATTGGTTGCAAAAGTAAATCAAGGATCAATTTTACAATGTTGTACATAGTTTTGTTTTTAAGTTAGGATAAGTAATTGTTTATAATTTTTCATTGTATTAATATTGGCAAGGGCTGAGTGGAAGAACACCATCAAGGTGAACTCCTCCTTGAGGTTGTTCTGATTGCATATTCATTTTTTTATGTTATCATTAAAGTTTACTATTATGTTGCTTTTGGAAGAATAAAGACACTATTACTAATTATTATTATTACAGGTTTTCACGGATCACGTGCCAAACTGATTCGGGTGAAATGTGAAAAGCGCATGAGCAGTATGACTACGGGCGTTCGCGGTATGTAAATTCATGTAAACTGATTCTGTGATGTAAATCGAGTCAGCTTACGTGCAATATTTATATACTACGAACGTCCTTAATCATAATGCGGATGCGCTTTTCATTCGAATCAGTCCCGAACCAGTCCGAGGCGTGATCCGCGTAAACATCTATTATTATTCATTCATACAAGTATAAACAAATGCCACCTTTGAAGGTAACACCCTGTATAAGCCTTAGTTACAATCGCAAACGCCAGGGGGTGTGATACGAACAGTTGTTGACAATTGGCTATATCAGTTTATATCTATAAGTGTTTCTGTGATCTGTGATGTAAGCCAATGGGTCATGTCAATACAGAGGTTTTTGAAAATTGTGATACTTTGAAATAAGCGCATTAATTGATTTGTTTAAAAATATTCAAGAAGAGAAACACAATACGGTGATGCCTTATGCTCTTAATTGCAAGCATTACTGTGAAAAATAATGGTGTAGATTCTTTGTTTTGTCCAAAGATGAAACCGAAAGGAAAAATGAATATTTCCTTACTTCGGTAAGTAATCGAATATTAATGATTATTATATATTGTTGAACCTTGGTTGTTTTGCCCTGTCTGTTATTCCTCACGTCGGTTCTAATTAAGAGATAAAAATAGGTTATTTAATTGTTTGGGTTGATTCATGAATCTACTTCCTTGCCTTTTGTCGCTGATGATTTAATAAAATAATATTTTTTCAGGGAAACAAATAGAACATTGGATTTATTCTCTTGTTCTTGCTATTTCAAGGACAGGGATATAAAAAATGGACCAACCATGAACATAAATCTATGAAGTAGGGGCACAAAAACGCCTAGGAAATTGAACTATTTTATTTGCAAGTTAGTAGAAAGCATCTGCTAATTAATCTTTTTTGATATTATCTAAGCCTAAGAGGCAGACATGAGGAAATATTTTGTATGTTGTATGAATAAAAAAATTAAAAATAGAGGTACTGGCTACAAATTATGTGTATACTGTAGCGATTCAGACTCTGTATAAACTGTTTCTTAAATCTCATTATTTACAGGAGACAGCTTCATGAAACACTCATAGCTTAAGAAGTATGGAAGTATAATGGCTAGCAATCAACCCTTCCAAAAGCTATAGCATATCCCAACATGTGCTGCCTTTAAATACCATGGAGGTACAGAAGCTTAAAATTATTTTTTAAGGAGGGAGCTAGAAGAAATGAAGGAAAAATTAAACAATTTGTTATTTTTTTATTTCTAACATATTAAAAGCAGTGATGTTAAATCAATGTTTTCCTGGTCGGCATTTAAAGATCTTCATGAGTTTATGAGTTGAAAGAATGTGTATGTATCTGTTACCTCTGATAGGTATAATTTTGAAACCTTTATCTTAAAAAAAATCGAATTTTGTTTTAATAATACCTAATATATTCATCTAGTGTGTAATACAAACTACATACCTACACCATGGAGAAAATAAAACTAGTTTTTGCCATTGGCAGTACATAATGTATGAATATGACATTGTAATCTATGAGACAGAAAGTAATGAAGATACAACATCAAAGTAGAAGAAAGAAAAGAATAATTTTTATCTGTGCAATATGATTCAACTAATGCCCTAATTATTTGCTCATAAATAAATGTAATAACTTTTTAGCTTTTGATTTTACACAACAATATTTTCATATGTAGAGTAGAGCTTCCAAAGTGAAGCTCAAATAGATTTTGCTTTGGATAGGTGTGGGAAACCCACAAAAAGTGAAATATCACATTCAAATTGGATTGCTTTATTATAATTAAAAGTTATTGATAAATTTGATGATGTTTCCTTTCTTTAATTTGTTTGCAAAGGTAAGTATGACCAGAATGTATGTTAGATTGCTGAGTCACAAGGAAAACACTAATTCTCTGCATTTATTAATAAAATTAACAATGAGACATTAATTTCTAACACATGACTGTTATAAAACCATTGTTAACGAATTCAAAGAAGTATCAGTACCTCAGCAATAAAATATGCCTTGCTGATGCATCACTCCTTATATTTTGGATTTTAAGAATCATCAAGTATGTTTCCAAAATATAATATGTCATTCACTAATCTTTTACTGTAATCTTATATTTCACTTTTTTTAGCAGTTAATTTGTAATTTCATTGGATAGACAGATGAATTTCAAAATAATTGTATAATTACAAATTTTAAATAGGCCATTGAAGGAGTTTCTAAACCTATAGGCATACATAAAATAAAGCACACTGGACTATACAAACAATTGTATCTAGAAAGATTCTCTTTAGCATATGGTTTCATATCACATAAGTTTTTGAATAATCAAAAGCTGAAATGTGTTACGTTAGAAATAATTTTTATCTCATTAGGCGTAGTATAATTTCATGCTAGAATAGCATAGAATAAAGGACCTTTCTCTGTGTATGACAAAAATGAATAGGATAATTGACATAATTTTGAAATTGTTTTATAAGAAATAATTAAAGGATCAAATGAACTTACCTGTGATATTCGATCGTAATTATATGAAGCGTCCAATCCGAAGATATCACTTAACCAGGTAGTACGTCGTACGTCACTGTATCGCGCACAGAGTTTAAAGGAATTTTTCTCCCTGCCCCGCGCCTGCCGTCCTCTGCTATCCATCCAGTATTTTGGTCATTAGGTTTAAAGTGTTTTGTCTCAATTACAATCGTTTGGGAGAGTGTTTTAACTTCTGGGTTGGGTGGGCGTGATATCTTCGGATTGGACGCTTCATATAATTACGATCGAATATCACAGGTAAGTTCATTTGATCGTTTAATTATATTTCAGCGTCCAATCCTCTATATCACTTAACTAGGTAGATGTTTAAAGTAGTTACGATTGTGATTGAGAAATAAAGTAGCTATGAAGATTTTTTCAGAAATATATTTGCTCAGTAACTAAATATAAATTAAACTCCACGCTGGAGATGTAACAAACTTAAAGTTCATTCAGTTATTATGCATACAATATGTGCAACTTACATAGTATGTATGTTGTAATCTGTATTACATGAGAAAATTAGCCATGACAAACTTTTATACCCCAAAGAATGCAGTTTACGAAGTGTTTACGCTTCTAGTGTAAGGATGCGTTCAGCAAAAGTAGCAGTTTTGACTATTTGCCTCTGATAAAATTTCGTGAATGTATTTTCTCTGGTCCAACCGGCGGCTTGAATTATGGATTCCATGGGAATCCCAGTTTTTCGGGCAGCTGATGTCGATGCGTGGCGGATCGAATGAGGTTTGAACATAGCGGTGTCGATACCTGCCAGCTTTAACGTATTGTGGATCCATCTGCTTATAGTTTGTTTGGTCGCTGGTTTATGCGGGCGTTTATAGATAATAAAGAGGTGGTCACTAGACGCAGATCTTTTTTCTCTGGTAAGTTCCAGATAGTGTTTTAAAGTTGTGGCTGGGCAAATCGAGGGGTCTTCTAGGAAGAATGGTATTTGAAGGCATGGTTGTATTTTATTAACTTTTGAAGTTTTTATTTGGTCCGTGATTAATATTTGTATGCCAGAAGGGCTTTCCAGAAAATTTGAAGTTCTGATCAAGGAGATGGTTTGAATTCTTTGTCCCGTGATGAGAGCCAGCAATGTTGCCACTTTGTAAGAAAGATGCTGAAGGCTGATTTTGGAATTTTCCCATTTTCCGAGAAAGTTTATTACTTGTTGAGGATCCCATGTACAGTTGTATTTGGGTCTGGAGGGTCTTAGTTTTGAAATACCTCTCATAAACCTGGATATACGAGGCTCTTTGTTCACATGTTCCCCTAGAATAAGTGAGAGGGCCGACCTGTGTGAATTAAAAGTACCGAATTGGTAGTTGTTTGCATCAAACAGACTTTGAAGAAACGATATAACGTGAGTTACCTCCGCCTCGTATATGTGGGTGCCTGTTGTTTGACAATACTGCCACCAAAGTTTGTAGGTTCCCTCATACTGTTTCATTGTTGACGGTGAAATTGAGGCTAAGGCGGTTTCAGTAGAGCACTCTGGGTATCCTTTTATGATGAGGGCTTGCCGGATAATCTGGCTGCCACCAGGGAAAGCTTCTTTGCTAGAGGGTGGTGTTCTCTAAAAGGCGAGAGGAGCAAATTAATGTCAGGTGGAAATATTAGTTCATCAATTTTCATTGATTCAAATTTCGGGAACCAAGGCTGTGATGGCCAAAGTGGCACTACTAAGATACCCTCGGCCTTACCTGTGATTATTTTTTGAATAGTACGAGTTATCATCGAGAATGGGGGGAAGGCATAGAAATAGAAATCTTTCCAGGCAATAGTAAATGCATCTACCGCAGAAGCATCAGGATCTTGCTTCCATGAAACATATGTTTTGCATTTTGCGTTAGCTTTTGATGCGAATAAATCAATATCTGGCTTTCCGAATTTCCGTATAACTTTTGTGAATGCGGTTTCGGAAAGACACCACTCAGTTTCTGGGGCAATTAACCTGGATTGTTGGTCGGCAATTTCATTGTTTTTAGAAGTGATGTAGGAAGCGAAAAGCCAGATATTACGATTTTCGCACCATTGCCAAATTTCCTTCGAAATTTTTTCGAGATTCTTATGTTGAACGCTACCCATTCTGTTAATGCAAGAGGCAGCTGTTGTATTGTCAGTTCTTATCAACAAATTACAGTTTTTATGTTCTTTAGCCAAACGTTTTAGCGCATAGTATATCGCCTTTAGTTCTAAGATGTTAATGTGAGATGTTAATGTTTTATCATCTTCAGACCACCAGCCATTGGCTGTTTTCCCTTCTGCGTACGCTCCCCACCCTGTAAGACTAGCATCACTGAATATTTCTAAGCAAAAAGTGTCTTGTTTAATGTCGTTGTATGCCTCCGAAGTATTTTTCTCCCACCACAATAGATCGACTTGTGACAAAGGAGACAACTGCATTGATGCTTCGTAGCAGCCGTTGTTTTTATTTAGAGCGAAACATTTGTCTCTTTCTAGAGCTTTAGTGTAAACCCAACCATATTTTATTGCCGGGCAGGCGGAACTTAGGAGTCCAATGAATTGCGCTACCTCTCTAACTTTGATGTTCTTTTTGTTTTTAAGGATGTGCAGCATATGTAAAATCTTTTGCTTCTTATCTGCTGTAATCTCAATAGTCATTGTGGTGGAATTAAAAATAAGACCGAGGAATTTTCCCTTTTGTGAAGGGGAAATACTTATCATAATTGACAACCAATCCTAAGGACTCGAGTAGTGAAAGAGTGAAGGAAACCTTTTTTCTGCATTCCTCCTTTGTTGTTTCCAATATAAGAAAATCGTCTAAGTAATTGACGCAAAGAATGCCATTCTTTCTCATATATTCTACCACTGGTCTCATTATTTTTGTGAAACAATGTGGTGCAGTGGACAAACCAAATGGTAAACATGTGAATTCATATAATGTGTGATTATGGTAAAATCTTAAATATTTTTTGTGGGTTTCTTCCATGCGTATTGTGAAATATGCATCTTTGATGTCTATCGTTGCTAAAAACATGTTTTCCTGAATAAGTCTTAAAGCTGTACGATAATCTTCCATTTTGAAATGAGGGGCATTTATAAAAACGTTTAATTGTTTTAGGTTTAGGATTAAACGCTTTTTACCATTTGGTTTGTCTCTAAGAAATATTTTTGAGATAAATTGTCCCTCGCATGGCTGGCAGACTTTTATTGCGTTCATAGATAAAAGTTCACTTAGCGCAGCGGTTATCAATTTATTTTCCTCGGAGGAAAAATTTTGATGATAAACTTCATTTTGAAAGGGTTCTCTAACACATGGTATTTTATAACCAGATATGTAGGATAGAATTTGTGTGTTTGTAGTCAACCGATTCCATTTTTCGGAAAAATATTCTAGTCTCCCTGCTAATTGACTTACCACTATTGTCTCCTCCTGTGGTAGTGCTCTTTTTTGGGGTAGGAGCCCCTTTGTGGTTTCACCTCCCCTCGGCGAACCGGGCGTTTCCTGTTTAAAGAACTTTGGTTCGTTTTCAAACTTTGTCGATTAGATGCCATTTGTGTTCGTCTATATGAGGAGCTAGTGGAAGGTTGAGTGGGCGGGTTAACCGGTTTGAGGTCTTTTTTGGCCCGTTCAATTGTTTTTGCTTCTTTAATTTTTTCTCCTATGTCGTTTCCAAAAAGAAAGCCTAGCGGGAGCGTGTGTGATACCAATTCTTGCACGGTTTTGTTTAAGCTAGGCATTATAAGGTTTCTTCTCATCATTGAAATATGAAAAGACAGGTCAGAAAAAATTCTGCCAGAATCACCCAGGGAGATTAATAGTTGTTCTTTAATTTCCTTGGGGATGTTTTCCTTATCGTCTAGAATAATATTCAGGCCTTTCCCAAGAGCAGATAGGCCAGTATTTAGCTGACGTTGAATGCCTAGATGTGCCTCATCCCGCCGTATGTGGGGATTTGATAGCACTCCTGTAACTTCAGGATTTACCAGTGGAGCTGTCATCCCCGTGCAGTTACTTGGTAACGGGTAACTCTCCAAGAGTTTCTGTTTTTGATCTTTTTCAAGACCATGAGACATTATGTGACCCCAACGTGTGCATAGAGCTTTGTGCAATTCAAAATTGCTTTTGTTTTGGTTGTTGGGATCCTCTCCCAAGAAAACTGCAAATTCATCATCCTGTATATTAAGGTCTAAAACAGGGGATGTATTTCTAGACGCCGACGTCGGCTGTTGTCCGACCTCCCCCGTAGCAGTGTTTATTATCGACTCCGTTTCGCGCGGAGAACGGTCGTCAAAATCTGAAACGTATGTCGGTCCGCTCAGGTACCGATCAACGCTATGATTCCTAGAGGAACGAGGGTCCGTGTCTCCCCGACGACTGTAATCTCGAGTATTTATTTTTGACTCCGTTTCGCGCAGAGAACGATCGTCAAAATCTGAAGCGTATGCCGGTCCGCTCGGGTACCGATCAACGCTGTGTTGCTGTTGTTGTTTCCCAGAGCCGGACCCTTTGTCGGCCCGACGACGGTAGTCTCGAGCCAGACTTCGGTCACGTGATTTGCTGGGCCTATGCGGGGAGCGGGATCGCTGTCTTGAGCGGGACCTTGAACGAGAGTAGGAACGTTGTCTCGCCGGTGAATGACGGCGGTGTTTACTGACTTTTTTCCGTAATTTATGGATCATTTTTAATAAATCCTTCTTGGAAATATTACTTTCCGATTCTGAGCTACTACTCTCGTTGTTACTTCCCATAGCTGAAATGCCTGAAACGTTATTGTCATCAATAAATAAAGGGAAAGACTTACCGATCTTCCTGTTTTTACGAAACGTAGATCACGTATATGGGTATATGTCATACCGAGAGCAACCTGCACGCAAGACGCACAAACGACGAATGACCAAAATACTGGATGGATAGCAGAGGACGGCAGGCGCGGGGCAGGGAGAAAAATTCCTTTAAACTCTGTGCGCGATACAGTGACGTACGACGTACTACCTGGTTAAGTGATATAGAGGATTGGACGCTGAAATATAATATACACTTATTAAGGTCCAGGTAAAGTTAATAAATTGCTTTCTTTGAAAAATCCTCTGTAAGTTTGTCTATCTGCCAAATTATGTATTATTGGACATGCTCCTTTCAATACTTTGGAAATTTCAATAGCAAATGATCATCTATTAGTGTTTCTTATCATAGCACTGAATGTAGTTTTCAGTCAGATTAAGTTACATTTATGGATCACCTCTTGTTCAGAAATTATTTTTTTTGTTTGTTTATTGTACATTGTTCCTTACAAATACAATCACAATTTAGAATAATATTCTATACAAAATAATGTCATGTAATAATATGTATAAGTCAATATTATATAAATCTGTGGGTCAAGTGGGGATTGAACTAATACAGCTATCACATTAGGCTTGGAAGTCTGTTTCGTAATAGTGTATTGCTCAATCCCACATATCATGTACAGAATATTAATATTGAGCATGTAACCTAAATTAAAATACAGAAACGAAATTACTATTATATATTAACTACACCTACTAACCTTTAAGTAACTAGTGAATGAAGTGGCCAAGGAGTAGTGTTTCAGAAAAATATACAGAAATCAGTATACATTTAAATAATGAATTTTTCTTCATTGTTTTGTATAAATGTTTTGATTTCTTTTTTAAACACGCGAAATTTTTATATCAATTTTAATTTCTTGGAATTTTTTTGTTGAATAATTTGGGTCCGTAATATCTCTCAACATTCAGGCATCTTGTCCTTGCAGCCTCAACGCAAGCAACCACTGAAGCGGCAGGCGTTCCAAATCACATACTTCCTCTATTGAACTAGTGAGTACTGTCTTGCTCATGGATGGATGGATAAGCTATTATTAGCACCTATGCTGAAATTATTCCTCCAGACACTCAGAAAATCTAACATTGCAAGTACCTACAGAATTATATTATCAGCAAACTGCAACTCATCCTCATGAAAAGCTCCAACGTGTCCTCCAAACACCAACATGCTTCTTTATCTTTACTCAGTCTGAAATTGTATTTAGAAGCTGGATTAGGAATAGAAAATGGGTCTTTGGCATTTCATATCATCCTCTGAAATAGGTAGGTATTTGAAGTAGATTTCGTTCTTCCGCCCGTGACAACTCCATGAACAGTTAGAAAATGCACAAAAGGCAATGTGCCATTCTTGCAAAATTGCTAACATGTGCATATCTATTGCACATTAGTGATATTTTGCATATAAAACTTTTCCAAAAATGAAATCACCAGGACTAATAGAAGAAGGTGGTGGCTATATTACCAGTGCCAAATGAAAACTTCTGTATCAAATACAAACTACTGTGACTGTGTTGTCTCATCTTTTTTTCAAAAATAGAATTTTACCTGATTTTAAATTCTGGGAGGAAAATAAAAAAAATTGGCATGAAGTTTCATAAAGAAGTTATAATGCCTGCATTATTAGGTAGGCAAAAAAGAAGGCGCTTAGAGGGGTATACAGTTATAGACATATAGTATTTGTAGTGGTGGTGCCAATCATTAGATATGATGGAGATGAATGTTGTGTAGAATGGTTTCATTTTGAATGCGTAGACCTAGAAGATACCACTAATTTTCCATGGTACTGTTATAACTGCAAGTCGAATGTATAAAAATGAAAACAAATTATGAAAACAATAATTGATATCATACAAGTACAACGTGTATTCACAATTATTTCGTACATAAAATTCCTGTCATTGATCAAAATTTTGATATGACCCCTTTAAGTGTTTTATCAAGGTAGGAAAAGTGCTCTTTACATTTGGGTTATTAGGTGTTTTACTGCACTAGATTCCTTAGTTATTATATTTGAAACTATATTTAGTGAGCCCAAATTTGGTAATTTGTTTTTGCAAGTTGTAAATATAATGAATATGAATCTTTTTTTCTGTTTATTCAATGACAGCTTGTTATGTTTGTCATTCAGATATATTTTTGCAGCATGTATCTGATAATATTGCCTTAATAATTTACTAGATGGTTTATATATAATGTCAAAATGATTACTCCCAGTACTATGACCATTTAATTACTATTGAGTCGCTCATAGCACCATCAGTATTGTCAATCAAACATTATATTTTTTATATTTTCAGTTATACAATAAGATTATTAAAACTCCATTGACTTTTATCGATTTATTTTTTTATATTAATAAAACTTATTCATTGATATTACAAATAAATTAATAATATAGATAACGTAATAATAACAAATACATGTGTTTGCAGATTGTAAAAAAGTATCTTTTTCCTTGTTATTCACAAAATATCACCTACTGGTACCAAATTCATATTGATGTAGGTATTTTAAAATGGCATGAACAGGGTTAATAAATAATATTTTTTTAAATTACTTGTATTTTTATTATCCCTTAGCACTACACACGATGGCGATGTCATATGCAAAATTGTTGTTTTTAAATATAGTGCACTAAAAGCTATCCAGATCACAACAAAAAACAAGTTTTCAATGAATTTACTTAAAATTACATTTATAGACTTGTTTCCAGAATTCTACAAAGATTTTTATAATGGAATAATAGGAAGGCCTAAATTTATGAGTACACAAGAGACGATGACAATTTTATCAAGCGTGCTAAACGTTTCAGACCTACTACCTTTTTTCAACATACTGATTGGAATAGTACCCCTAAATATTCTAAACTTATTTTTTGAAGACTGATAACCCTTTGAACATGTATTCGTACATGATCAGTTTGCCTAGTCTCCTTGATTTCTATTGGATGCAGTTGATTTTTACCCTTTGTGAATGCTGGAATGACAAGTTTTGCCCTGTACATGCTCAAAATATTGCTGATTAAAAATCCCCTATCTGCCAGAACAATGTCACCTGACTTGATGCCATCTAAATTTAATTTATTGTCTGGTGATGTTTATAATTTGACCAACAAGTCTGTTCAGTTTTTCAATAAATACCTATAAAAATTTATAATGACAGTTGTTTTATCATGAAAAACTTCCCTGAAGCATTTGAGGATATTAATTTTAAAGTAGAATGGCCTGGCCACCTTATTAAAATAACAAATTTGTTATATAATAAGTGAATAATATTTTCAAGATCCTTAAAATCCACATCCAGTTTCAATTTAATAAGCATTAGTATTAGTAAAGGCAAATGAAGATGGGGTAGTTGTACTGCTAGAAATAACAAAATCTTTAACATTTTGGAAAATTATACAATTCACTATATTATATAATATGAAAAACCTGTATAATATTTCCATTTCACTTCATCTGCACCAATAAGACCAAATAATGAATTTTCCACTTTCTCTTCTAGGTCTGCATTTTTTTGCTTTACCAAGTCTTTCAAATCATTTTATCAATTCCTTCATTGCCATGTCAGTCTGTGAAGAAACTCCACTTTGCTTGCTCACCCTACTCTTCAGTTGGTTCAACACTGTCCGCCACACTGTCACAGCTTTGAGTTTTTCTAGAAATATAATTAGTAACTTTTAGGCCCCTTCCCTTTTTCTCACCATTTTCCAGTAACTAATACAAATATAAAACCATTTAATAGTCTTTTACATTTATAAATAATAGCCTTCTATACAAGAAAACGAGACAGAGAGCCAGGCACATAGCCAGGGGGGGCGAAGGTTACAAATTATCTTAGTGATTTATATATTTCTAAACTGTTGAAACTTTTATGCTAAAATTACTGGGCTACAAGCTTAGAAAAAACCATCTCAATATTATTTACTGGGTAAAATATTCAAGGGAACGAAACAAATTTAAACAAAAATTTTGGGGTTTGTAGGTATCAACTATCTAAATTATAATAAGTGGTGCTCATTAAAATAATTGACAAATAAACAATAATAACAACTATGTCTAATGATATTATTAACAGTGATACATCGATGAAAAGCTAGATGTACTAATTTGCATCTTTTGGTGTTGATAACAATAAGAAAATTCTGAAACAGTTGAATTTATCTACTACTATTTATGTATTATGATGCATAAAGTTTTCACTCAGAATTTGGAGAAGAAATCATTTTTACGTTTCACCTTTACACCCAAGTAGGCTATAAAGAATATTTGTTGAGTTTAGTTTTTTGATAATATAAAATATAAACACCCTTAAAACATGCATGAAATAGTGAAATAGTGCTGTGATCAATGTTCGATCTATTTATTTTTACTTGTATGTTGAGTCTGATAAGTTTTATTTCAGTGTTGTGTTTGTTGAGTTTGACTTCAATGTTGTGAATTGACATTATAATGTATGTAATTTTGTATGTTTCTTATTGTATCTTTGTATGTTTTTTATTTGATGTATATATTTTTTTTTTCTTTATAATTGTTTTTGACATATTCTATACCCTAACAGGGTCAGTTGGAACCAATAAAGTTTATCTATCTATCTATCTATCATTATTTTCATATCCTTTGATAATTCTATATTTGATATAGTTTATTTTTTGATTTCAAAGAATAGATAATAGCCAAGTAAAAATATATTGAGCTCAAGTCCTCCCAGGGGCTTGGGAGGTATGTAGATAAAAACAGGCTTTGAATATTTCGAATACACAATAGGTTGCCCTTAGGAAAGGCCACCACCTGAACAATTATTTCATAGCAGGTAGGAGCCATACAAGCTTTTGTCTTGCTGTAATGGTGATGCTTCTCTACTGCTCCTCCACAAAGTTTGAGAAATGGAAACCTAACTATCTGGCTCCCTTTTTTGCTTGCGAAAAATGGTGATACCTGACTGCTCCCAGTTTTTAACCCCTCCCACCCCTGACGCAGATCAGAAAATTAAGCTAGTGAGCCCCTCAAAGTGAAATCCTGGCTATGGGCCTGCAGAGAGATACCTCACAAGGCTCAGACCCCAAAGCATAAGCATTCCCGTAAATCTATGAAATGAATATCTTAATATACCAGTATGAAATAATCCCTAGCTTGGTTTGAACAATATGAGACAATATTTTCTGCTAATTTTATTACTAAGACTGACCTTAGAAGCTTGCAATTTTCTTCTTTTCTCTAGCCTCTCCTTTCTTTCAACGTCTCCATGTCATTTTAAAACCTTTAGAGCAGTGTGTCTCATGTCTCATGTTCTGTGATGGTACCCAATCAGGATGGTTTTTATCCTCCAAATCATCTCCAAACCTGTAGGTCTACCTGAATTAAATTGAAGGATAAGCATAACACAAACCACATTTACTATATATAAACGAAACAGTAAAATGACTGCCTTTGTAAGGCGATGAGGGCCTTACCTGTGATAAAATGCTTGCTGATGAATTTTTGATGTTTCAGTTTTGATTCTATGAGATCATCTCGTTTAATTGCAGCTATAAACAAAACTCCTGCGTTGTTGGGATAGTTCATTTTTGTGAGTCAAAGCTAAGTTTTTCTCGGTTAGATCAAGATCCACACCCAACCACCAGACACGTATACTATAGTATAATTATGTTTTAATCAAAATAATGCTCAAAATACCCTCCACATAAAGGAAATAAATACACAAACAACTTTTAATTACACGTCTCACATGACAACAAGCCATTTTGGATTATTTTGACACTTTGACAGATCGGACGATCGCCCGCCTTTAGGGCAATTCCAATCTACGGTTGTATTACCGTCCTAGAACTGTTTTCGTCATGCCCCGCCCATTTTGTGATTATAGAATCGATGATTAGTTGGTACGGTGGCAGACCAACCAATCACCGTTTTTAGAACTGTAAAATGGGCGGGGCACGATAAAAACAGTTCTAGGCCGGTAATAGAGCCGTAAATTGGAATAGCCCTTATAAATTTCCTGTTAGAGTCAATGTTTTCAGGTCAGGATAAAATCCCGAACAATCCCGATCGGATAGTAGATAGTAGATAGAAACACGTTTCTAAGTTAGAGAGTGCCCCTACTGGTAAAAGTTTTCTCTAACTACAGATTTAATTATTATGGAGTTTTTATTGAGTTAAATTTTTTATCAAAGAATTTTTTTTTATTTATTGTTAGTATATACTGTTATCATAGATTTGAAGTCAATAAATCTTTTTAAAACAAGTGCATTCTCATTTGATTGTAATTGTAAAAAACCGTTTGTCCATATAAAGTATATCGATATATCGCAATATCGATATTTTTATTCCGATATATCGAAATATCGATATCACGCTAGCGATATATCGTTATTCCGATATATCGCCATTTTCACTCGATATTGCCATCCCTACATATGCCACTCGCTACATCTGTGTGCGTCGGAAGCATGCAAAAAAATTCCCTCAGAGGCTGAAGAATTTGTACAAGACATATACAATTACATCTGTAGGAGTCCGAAACGCCTTAAAGTCTACGAAGAATTTCAAGCATTTATAGACCTTAAGCCTCATAAGTTGCTGAGATTAAGTCAGACCAGATGGCTATCTTTAGAGGTAAGAGTGTTTTCAGTATTTTTTATGTGGAAACCGTAAGATAAAATGATATTTTTTTGTTTTAGGCTGTCGTAAAGCGTATTTTAGAGAAGTGGCAAGCATTGAAGTTATATTTCACTTCAGAAATTATTGAAGAAAAAGATTTTATGAGGCCTAGACAAATTCTGGATAAATTTGAAAGACCAGAGACTGAAATATATTTACGCTTCTTATGCTATATTTTACCTCTAATTAATAAGCTAAACCTTGAATTTCAGTCAGAAAAACCGAAAATCCATATTTTATTTGAAAGAATTATGACACTGTACAAAACAATATTAAAATGTTTTTTAAAAAATAATTACGTTGACAGGGCTAAAAGTATTATTGATATCAATCCTCTAAATGTTTATGAATATTTAAAAAATGAAGAAATTTATTTAGGGCAGCAAGCCGAATCAGTTTTGACAAAATATAATTTGAGAAAAGATGATGTACGCGACATTAAACAACTGTCTTAAATTTTATGTAGAACTTTGCTTACAGATTAGAAACAGGTTTAAAAACTTATCTCAATATGAAAACTTTCAATTGCTTAATCCAAATACCGTATTAGAAAGGCCAACAAATATTACAATTTTAATTCAGCAAGTTAAACATTTTGTAAAAGACAACATGGAGGAAATTGCCTCAGAATGTCGTGAGATTTCAAGCCTAACTAATCAAATTAAAATTAAATTGAAAGAGCTTGAATTCAGCGCATTTTGGTTTGAATTGAGTAGTTTTAAAAATTCAGCTGATCAAAAAGTTTTTGGTAACATCTGCCAATTTGTTTTTAACACCATGTGTTTGCCGCACAGTAGCGCTTGCGCAGAACGAATATTTTCGCAACTCAACCTCATCAAAACCAAACAAAGAAACCGTTTGCTCCCTGAGACTTGCAACTCTCTGCTAATGGCAAAGACACTGTTGGACAGCAATCCGTGCTTTGTATGGGCACCGGAAACGGCGTTACTTAATGAGCAGATTATTTATACTTCGTCAAAAAATAAATAAGTAATAGTGCTTATTAGTTATTGTATTGTTCTGTGTTAGAATGTTTTTTTTGTGATTCTAGGTACAACCTAGGAATAGGCAATCTTTCACTGTAGGATATTAGCCCAATAAGAATAAAATTGTTGATTTTTCTGTTAATCTTTAAGTATAGTTTTTGTTTTGTTTACAATATTTAGGTATAGGTTCTCTCAAAAAAATTATGTACCTCGTTATATTAATAATTCAAATAGATTAATAAACGATTATTTTTGGTTTTGCCAGCATTTCTCGTTTTCTTTCTCAAAATAAAATCTAGTACGCAAGACAGCTAATCTAGTACATTTTGAAACAGTGTTCTAGTACAATTTCTAGAAAAGCTCTGGCAACACTGTGGCCAAGAGAAGGAAATGAGTATGTGTGTGTGTGTGTGTTATGTGGGGTCAGCAAAAAGGGTCAAAGGTGGCCTACTTGCCTGGCTTCGCCTCCCCACCACGACTACTACCACTAAACGTATTGAAATGAAAACCGTTAGGCAAGAAACCACATTAGATATCGGAAATAATACATTAAAGGAAAAATCATTTAAAGCTCAAAGGTCAAGACTGCCTAAAGGAAGGCCGTGCTTGAGATACGGGCTGAAAAAACCAAGAAGAATAGTTTCAAGCCCAATATCAAATGCGCTACAGCTGTGATTGGAGCAATAGCCTTTTTGCAGAAGACTGGGTTAGGTGCTAATATCGGTAATATAAAAAGTTACATCAAGAAGAGGTGGAACAATCTTTCTGATGCTTCAAAAACGGTATCCAACTATCTGGCGAGAGGGGTTGAGTTGGGGATTTTGAAGAAACATGCGGGTGCATACAAAATAGAAGACTTGGTCGTCAAAAAGAGAAGGAACATGAAGAAAGCAAGAACGGCTCAGACGAAACCAAGGAGTAAACATAAGCTGAGCAAGCAGAGAATCAGTGTTGTTGCTAGTTGTAGCGAGCCAAGCCATAGTAATACGGTTATTTCACCACCTGAGCAAACTCAGCAGTAAATGATTGTGGTGTGATTTTCCAAATATTTGGCAAGTGTAATATAACTACCGTACCGTCCAATAAAAGTGTAATATATTGTTTCCTTCACCGATACGTTGCATCATAGTGGGTCCTTCTAATTGTGGAAAGACAAACGTTATGATTAACCTGATTGAACACGAAAATGGCTTAAAATTTGAGAATGTTTACGTATACTCAAAGTCGCTGTATCAACCAAAATATGTATAACTATCAGAATTATTGAAACCTATAAACGGAACCAAATATTTTCGGTTCAATGCTAGTGAAAATATTTTACATCCTTCTGAAGCAAGACCTAAGCCTAGGTGCACACGTGCCGTGCGTATTGGAGGTGGTGTCGCATGAACTTATATGCATCGTGTCACATGTGCCGGGTAAATCCATTCGGCACCGGGCCGACAGCTGCTTGTCGGGTTGACGCCGGGTGTACCAGTCGAATCGCCCGGTGCCGGGTGTCGGCCTGTGTGTGGTGGGGCATGAGATTGTATCGACAGGTTCATACGTGCCGGACCAACAGACGACCGGCAACCTCGTAGTTAGTAGCGATAGTTGATCTGAAATTAGTAAACATGGAAGCTATCGATACTGAAGTCCTAATATCGTTATTTGAAGCAAATCCTGTGCTTTGGGATAAAACACTACAAAATTATAAGTATAAAACGCTTACAAGAAATGCCTGGGCAGACGTTTGCGAAGCCCTCGATCCAAAATTTGAAGATATGAATTCTGAAGACAAAAACAAATTTGGTAAGTTGTTACAAAGCATCGTCATTATAATGCTAACCTACACTACTCGAAAAAGTAAGCGTTTGAGACAAGTTCCTGAATTTTATATTGACTTTTGAAATATTAACTCTGTAAGAATTGTTGCACTGAGGTGAACAAAAAACTTCATGGTTATAGACATTTATTCGAAACTATACTTAGATAAATATTCTCAATCACTTACGTCTGTCCAGTATTCACATATTATGTTAAATTTTCGACATTTGCCAATTAACTGATCCAGCTTCCGTTAAAAAATAGTCCGCGAATGTGTTTCGTATATCGTTAGCTGTATTTCCTCCACGTACTACTGCTGCGCTAGGTAGTTCTTCAAAACCTACCACCGTGAATGTGTCTTCAATGTTATAGCCACCTCTTTCTGTGACGAAATTGTGTAGGACAACGCAAGCTTTTACTACATCTATCGCGTCCTCTGGTTTTAAATTGATTGCTCGGTGAAATGTCCTCCATTTGTTCGAAAAAATGCCGAATGTGCATTCCACATAGCGTCGAGCTCTACTCAACCTATAATTAAAAACCCTTTTGCTTATAGTCAGATTGTGTCCACCAAATGGTCGAAGTAGATGCTTGTGTAGAGCGAATGCTTCGTCACCGATAAGGCAATACGGCACTTTTTTGTTCGTCATAGCTGGGAGAAATGTTTCATCTGGTAATTCTTGTTCGCCATTTAAAATTGATCTCCATAAAGAACAATTTTTAAATACAGCTGAGTCGCAATTTTTCCCGTAGCTTCCAATGTCCACATAAATAAAGCGGTAATCAGCGTCCGCAACAGCCATCAGTACCATGGAAGAGTACCCTTTGTAATTATAAAACATTGGCCCAACTGGATTTACTATTCTGATGTACTTTCCATCAACTGCTCCCAAACAATGAGGAAAGTTAGCTCTTCTCTCAAAACATGAAGCAATGTCCTCCCACTTTTGTTTTGTTGGCACTGGTAGGCATCCCAGTCTCAAAACATTCCAAATTGCTACGGTCACATTCATGACAATTTTACTTATTGTTGTTCGTCCTAGCCTATAGGTGCAAGATATCTGAAACAACCCAAAACTTGTTACAGGTAAGGAGAAGTTATGAGGAGATGGGCTAACATTCGAGATTCATATATGAAATCAAAAAAGAAAATAAACGAAGCTTTAAAATCTGGCGCTGGAGCAACACATTTGAAAAAATACGTTTACAATGACCAGTTGCAGTTTCTGCATAAAATTACAGAGGAACGCTTAACTGAAGACAGCCTGTCTGAAAGGAATGACTCCCCTGAAGCTCCATCTGAAGGCGAACACACTTTCAACTCTTTTAAGAGACCACGGAATCGCTTTACTACAGTAAAAAACGAGAGAATGTTGCAGGTGTTGAAAACGCCTGAC
This sequence comes from Callosobruchus maculatus, assembly GCA_951848785.1. Taxonomy (NCBI): domain Eukaryota; kingdom Metazoa; phylum Arthropoda; class Insecta; order Coleoptera; family Chrysomelidae; genus Callosobruchus; species Callosobruchus maculatus. Next base: position 10,880,329 of record CATOUR010000067.1, on the reverse strand, counting down.
AACAAAAACCGCCATATATCATTTATTAAAGGCATTATGCCTTCATTGGATTCTTTTGATGAAGACGATATTCTACAGTTCCAAGTTCCAAATGGGAATACTAACTACTAATTAACTCATTTCTGATATAAAAAAGCAAAAATCATCGCGATTGCTGCCAGCAACACAAACTGCTCAACGTCAGCCAGATACTGTCATTTCATCAGAGTCACACATGGAGCCAGGAAAACAGAGAGTGTATTATCTGTTACAGGGTAGTAAGTCAGGTAGTGAACCAACCGTCATGGAGTCGGTATCTGGAGCAACTTCTGCAAATCAGCATTTCACATCGTATATGCAACAGTGCTTTTCTTCTGAAGACAGATCTGACGCATCATCATTATCACCGATTAATTTTGGTCAGAACACATAAACACTAACAATTTCTTTACTTTTTCAAAACTTCACGTTTTTCAGTTTGACATTACAGTGCAATGATTATTTAACCTATATTTGTAAAATACAAATAACATATACATTTAGTTTTACTTACCTTATTGCTTCTGCTAACATTTGCCTTGGTGCAATACAATCCCTCATGACAGTGCCTGGGCGCTGTAGAGTGTCTTTCAATTTGTCATGCAACTCGTAGAACGAACGGCTGGACATGCGGAAATAATTGAAGAATTTCTGCTCGTGTTCTATTAGTTCTTCAAATAGTGTGTAAAATGCCCCCACTCTCAACCTGTTTTGTACCATAGGGTGCACACAATATACCCTCTGTGTCTTTTTTCTGAGGCGTCGGCGTCGTTGTCTATATAAAAGCCACTTCGCAATAATGCATTTACGATCCATCTTCACACAGATGTAAAACTGCACTGCCCGGCCAGGCCGGGTGGTAACCGGCTACGTGTGGAGGGTTACCCCCGGCAGCCGGTCCGGCACCGGGCAAATACACACGGCACGGGTGCACCTACGCTAACTCTCTTTTCATAACTGATGACGTAGCATGTGACAACCAGGATGTTATCAGAGAATATTTTGGTATGGACGTCATTCGTTTTATTCCTCTGATAAGGGACAACGCCAATGTACTAATAGTTTTTAAGCAGGATGAATTAAATTTAAAACATATCTATAATGATCATGTTGGTAGTGACATATCATTTGATGAATTCAAATGAATATGTGCAGTATGTTGAAAGAATCGTGATTTTCAAACCATATGTAAGGACTGCAACATTGAGAACGACAGATACAGGAAGGGTATCGATCACTTATTTATATTTGACTGATTTCATCAATCAATAAGAGATCCTAAGAGGATTGCAACCTGATTTTTAAATATATCAGGGAGATCAAATTTTAACTGATAAACATTTAAAAGAAAGACTGATACTGAAACGTAAAAATATCGAAGCAAAATTATAACAATTGAAACACGGTGAAATGTTACAAGACTTTCTATAATCCTATCACAAAACATTTGAAGAATATTGGATCTAAACTTGGGGTACGCCTATGGCAGGCAGTGAGTGAGTACACGATAGATTGGAGCTCCCGTGTAATTAATCAGATAACCAAGTAAATGGACGTATAAATTTACAAAAGTTGGTGTACCAATTGGGCTAGTGTATTTATATACAGTGAAGTGCAATAATATTAAAGTGTAACGGTTTTAACAAGAGAAATCCGCGACGAAATCGAAGCGGCAGTAAACATGGCAGTAAGTAAAGCAATAAAAAGCGAAACATTTATCAGCCAAATATCTGTAAAAGTAACCGAGGCAGTGGTAAAAACTCTAGAACAAACGTTACAAAAATTTGATGTCGCAGTGGCGCAGCTGGAAAATAAATTTGGTACTAGGGTTACAATGTTAGAAGATAAACTAGCTGAGGTAATAAAGGAGAAATCCAAACTGGAGGAGAGGCTAAATTATCTCGATCAGAATGGCAAACTATGCAATCTGAGGATATTCAATTTTAAAGAAATGCCACAAGAGAATACCAAACTAGAGATTAAGAAGCTACTTAATGCAAGACTGTCTCTGAACCTCACTAATGATGGGATACAACAGTGCTACAGAATAGGAAAGAGAGTCGAAAATAAAGCTAGAGGAATACTGCTTAAGGATTATAAGGTCAAGCATATGATTCATGGAAAGAAGAAGTTGCTGAAGGGCACAGGCATTGTGATCAGAGAGGATCTCACAAATTCAAGGTTGGAAATAATGAACAGGCTTATTGGTATGCTGGGATTAAGAAACGTGTGGACTGAAAATGGTAAAATTCATGCGGTTAAGGACAATAATATCGTTATAATAAAAAATGAGACAGACTATCAAAAATATTTTTAAGAGACTATAATAATTATATGTAGCATTAATTTTTTTCTTAACATTGTTATTGTCCATAATAGTACAATAGGTAGGTACAGCTCTCTGGATGTGTGAGTGTGTATGTGCAATTATTGTACATATTCGTGCATATCTTGGAGAATTGATCTCATTGAATATATCTCTTCTTTCTACCTATAAAATCATACAATCTTCATTGCGATATGTAACTAGACAGGAATGTTGGAATGCCATTTTTTTGGAATAATTCGTCCTAAACACTAACTTGTATATACATACATTATATCATAACTTATTATATATTAATAGATCACTTTTTTCAAGGAATTTTTTCCAATCACGGTAGTATACAAATTATTTACGTAGCTGAATGTTAAACTTTTTGGACGATTTGGATGATGGCATAGAGACAGATACCAAGGTATGTAGTAATTTTGAGGATTATAAAGGGGTGAGAGGAAACAGAGGTAAGTGTAGCCTAGGAATAATACATTTAAATATACGAAGTTTACGGAAGCATTTTAATGAGCTACTGGTATACATAGACTCGGCTCAATCATTTCTAGATGTTATTGTTTTATCTGAAACTGGCATCATTGAAGCCATTAGTGATTTCTCCATACCAAATTTTAATATGTACTACAACGTGTCTGGATTAAATAAGTGTGATGGCGTTGTCGTATATGTGAAGAGTAACTTGACTTGTACAGTAAAGATTGGAATAATGCAAAAGTACAGATTTATGCAACTTGTCTTAAACTCTAATTTTCTACCTCACATTGGACTTACAGCAGTGTACAGATCTCCTTCAACTAGTATTAATGACTATATCAGGAACTTAAACGTATACTTGAATAATCTTATGAAGCAGGATGTAGAATTATATTTGGGTGATATAAACGTTGATTTATCTCTGAGCAATGAAAAAACAAATAATTACTTGAACCCATTGAATCAGTATGGTTACATCTCGTGTATAAATAATCCAACAAGAGTAACAAAAAATACTAGTTCAATTAATGATCACATATTTATTAGAGCAAATAAACACGTTCAGCACAGAATGGACATCGACGCTATAGTTTTCTGTACCGACATGACTGAAAAGCTTACTTCATCGCTAATGCACGAAAATTGGGAAAGTGTACTAAGCGCGACTAACTCACAATCATCATATGACAATTTCATTGAAAAAATAGAAAACTTTGTTAACGGTTCGACAGAAAGCGTCAGAGTAACGAATAAAAAAATTAAATAGATAAAGCCATGGATCACCTCAGGTCTTATTTCATCTATAAATAATAGAGATAAAATGAAAAAATAATTGCTTAACAATTACACTGTTGAGTTTGAAATACAATACAAAACATATAGAAACAAACTAAATACTCTAATAAGAAAAACTAAAATAAAAATGAGGTATATTAGATCTCAGACAGTTATTCATGCACCAAATTATCATTCATATTTATAAAAACAGGACAAAATTTGAAGAAGTTCATCATGAATACTCTACTAGATATAAACAAAAAGGCTCTGTGATAATGAACTTACATCAAAAAAACGTTAGCTTACGATCTTATACTCACCTTTCACACAAAATCTACAATCATCTTCCACAGGACTATAAACACCTTTTAAATTTAATAAATCCATTAAATATGATAAAAAATAGATTTAACCTTAGGTCGAGATGAAGTACACACGCTGATAGGTTTGCAATAGCTACAATTGAAACAAGACATATATGTATATATGTGTGTATATATCTTTTCCTCTCTCTGCCCTCACAGTCACTAAAAGAAATTAAAGATATATGTGTCTATTATATATATTCGTATAATTACGTAGCGCAAGAATTTATATTCATAAAAGCGAACGGTGTCCACGCACAACCCTTGGTTCCAGTGGACACTCACAAAAAAATGCGCAGATAATTTTTATTTTTTTATTACTATGATTTTGAAGTTTTGTATTTTGTTTTGATGTGCAGGCTTCTATCTTAACCGGCGTAGTTATTTATTTATTTGCCTCTAATTTCTAATTCATGTTTATAATTTTTGATATGTAAATAAAATATTATTATTATTATTACTACCAAGCTAAAATAAACGAAGCTGGAAATGATTGTAAAAAGACCTGGAAAGTTATAAATGACATAACAGGTAATAATAGAAAAGATAACGATAAGCGAGTGGACAATATAACAATTATCAACGAAGATGGTATAGCAACTTATTTTTTTTTCTTTCAACAGGCGGCATCGACAGCTATGGCCATTAGCCGACCTCATACTGGTAATTTGCCTTAAGCGTTAACACATATACACACACACATGTATACACACACATACGTGCATACAGATACTCATGAACGGAGACAAGCACATTCAAAATCCTAAATATTAAACTTCTTAAAAAATATAACTACAACTGTATATAAATTAACAGATACAGTCCATCCTATCGTGGACTCATCGAAGAGATTATATATTACACAAAGCGGACAAGATAACATATAGTGCTCTTTCTATGGTTTCACACTTTCCAGTACAGTCCAATCGCCTTTAGGTAAATTAGCGTATTTTTCGCCTTGGCAGATTGTGTGAGGCATTCGCTCAAGGTATCTGGCATGTTGTATACCTCTCTGAAGTATGACAATGCTTCACAGGCACACAAAATGTGGTTTACGGATAGGCGCATACTACACCAGTGACAATTTGGAGGATCTTCGCCGCATAGCAGGTACGAATGTGTCATGAATGTATGCCCCAGACGTAGGCGATGTACTTTCACTCTATCCATTCTACTTAGATTTTTGGGTGAGTATCTAGGTCTGACTTTAAGTTTTAGGTGTCGTAATTGTGTCTCCGTGCTATTCCATTCATTTTGCCACTTATCTATTAGCATCTGATTAAGATAGAGCTTTTGGTCGCACGTTTTAATGAATTGAACGTCGAGAGTCTCGCTAGAAGCAGCTAACTTAGCAGCGGTGTCTGCTAAGTCATTGCCTGGGATGCCTGAGTGACTCGGGATCCAAATAATGTTAATGGATTTGCCTAAATCCTGCAGAGTCTTTAGCAAGGCAATGCTCATTAATGCTAGAGGATCTTTAGACCTCCGAGCAAGTAACCCAGTCATGGCGGAAAGTGAGTCACTTATGATAACAAAGTTTTGCATTGTTGTAGTCATGCAGCAGTAGTGTAGAGCTTGCCAGATCGCGTACTGTTCTGCAGTATAGATGGATGATATCTTCGGCAGTGACCATGAGTGAGCCGAACCATTGACCACAAATGCGCAGCCTTATTCTAATAAGGACAAAGCTCAGGCTTTTAATAAATACTTCAGTAATATAGGGTAAAATATGGCTGAAAAAATCGTTGAAACTAACACACCCCCTGAGTTCCAAAGAAAAAAAACCTAAATTCAAGTATATTTCTGATCCCATTAACGCATAATGAAACTACATTACTCATTTCAGAACTGAAGAACAACTGCTCACCTGGTCCTGACAAACTAGCTGCTACCACTATAAAACGTATTCATAAGCATATAGTCCAACCTCTAACTCATAAATGTATGTTTTTCTACGGGAAAAGTCCCGAAGCAATGGAAAATATCAAATGTAACTGCAGTTTTTAAGTCAAGTGACCCAAGTAAAATGGAAAATGATAGGCCTATTTCAGTGATTGACAATTTAGCAAAAATATTTGAAAAAGCAGTTAAAAAGAGGGTTTTGCATTTTTCCACTTCAAACAACGTTTTAAACGATAGACAGTATGGCTTTATCCAAAACTCGAGTACCAAGGATGCTCTTAATGATTTCTTAAGCAACACTATCAGGGCTCTGGATCAGTCAAGAAAATGCTTAGCAGTTTTCCTTGACCTGGCCAAGGCTTTTGACACAGTATCTCATAATATTTTACTCAATAAACTGTGGGATTCAGGTATCCGGGGTTTGGCACATGACCTCTTTAGTGACTATTTGACCAATCGGGAAAAGGTAGTAAAGATAGGAAACGAAGTCAATAATGAAGAAATATTCAGAACTGGCGTTCCTCAAGGAACCGGACTTGGACCACTATTGTATTTAATATATATAAATGACATAAATGAAATTAATGAGTTTACTGGACACATATTGTATTATGCTGATGATACGGTTATAATATTCACAAGTGAAATTTGGGACGACTGCAAACGGACTGCAGAGTTACACCTGCAAAAAATAGCTATATGGCTCAATAAAAATGCTTTGACCTTAAATATCACAAAAACAAAAACTATAACGTTTTCTGCCACGGTTGTAGATCAGCCAAAAGATTTTGTAATAAAAATACATACCCCAAACTGTTTGTACCGCAACTGTATATGTCATATCATTGACAAAGTTCAGTCTATTAAATATCTTGGTGTTTTTATAGACCAGTACTTACGTTGGTCGGAGCACATAGTACACGTAAGCAAACGCATACAAGCTCTAGCTGCTAGATTCTATGTTCTGAGGGATATCTTAAGCAAAAGATATCTAATGAAACTTTACTTTTGTATGGTTGAATCTATATTAAACTACTGTATTATAGCTTGGGGAGATGCCTTTAATACCAAGATTAAAGTTTTGCAAACTGCACAAAATATGATTCTAAAAATATTAAACAAAAAACCTAGAGTATATTCTACTAATTTGTTATACACAGAAAACAATGTCTTAAATTTAAAACAAATTTTTGTCTACAGATGTTTAATCAACGTTTTCCGCACTCACACAAAAAAGGACTATAACATAAATGCCCAGTACTGCAGCAGGTCCGGCACTAATATGAACGTCGCAGTCCCATTACTTAGGAAAACAGTAACTCAGAGATCTTTCTTATATTCTGGTCCAAAGTTCTACAACTGCACTCCATTACATATGAAACAGATAGTAAGTTTGGAAAGGTACAAAGTGGTTGCTAAGCGTTATGAAAACTCTCATCTGTTCTATAATATTCTCAATATATAACGGGTTATTAATTCAAATTTTAATTTAGATTCATTAGGAGTTCGTAGCTTTATGTGATACTATAATATAGATTTGTTGGATTGCTGCGGTGTAACACTACTCTTAACCACCTATGTTTCCTTTTAAAAGACTTCTGTATCCCACTAGACAACTACATACCTTTGGTATCATCTGTCTTGCCCCATTCATTCACTTAAATCATAAAGGTTACCTACCATATAGGCTAGATAAATTGAATATACTATTTTTTGTTTACATTTCCGTTCAATAATTGCGGCGACGCGAAGCTGGACAGGCAACTTTGCCTATAGCCTAGTGTCTCTACTGGTCATTGTACTAGTTGCCATGTTCTAGTTATGTTACAATTCTATATATTATTATTAAACCTAGTTAAAGTAGTCATGTACGATGGTTTACAGGTGAAATAGTTGACCAAATGTTATTCTGTAATACTACTGTAAATTGTCAATAAATTTGAAATTTGAATTTGAACTTCAAAGTCCTGGTGGTAATGGTAGTAGTAGTGGAGATGGAATAACTTTCGCTACAGACACATATCGAGCAGAAAATATCAAGTATGAACCAAAAGTGGTGGACGCATCTGAAGGAAGCAAAACAACTAACGCAGTATTATGGGAAACTCCGAAACTTCAACAGAAAAGATTGTCATTTAAATCAGCTACAAAAAAAAACGAAAAAATTATAATGGTGATTATGATGATGATGATGATGATGATGATATACCTAGTAGTATTAAAAAATCAATCATTGCATACATAAATTCTGATTATGAAGATAATAAAAATACAGCTACTGATTCTGACAGTAACAGATTTAGAAACATCGCAGAAACATCGTTTAAAGGTTACCTGGAACAGTATGATCCGTTACCTAGAAAATATATCAGTGAAATGTATGAGGATAAAAGTAGTAGGGAATTTGATCAAAGTATGGTATACGACATGATGGAACTATTGAAAAGTTTATGACTGGTGATTCAAAAATAGATTTTGCAGATTCTGATGTTATTGTACAAGGAAAGCGTTACGGAGGCAGTCAAGGTTTATATGAACTGTTATTCAAGAAATATCTCTACTTTAAGTTATGTAGTGAAGCGGATATTAAGAACTACAAGCAAATTGCTTATAAAACAAACGCTCACAAAATATATTACAGAAGTAATGCTCAAAGAGATGGCAGCAGATTGCAGAAGTATAAAAAAATAATTGCACCGTCAACCAGAATGGGATATGGAGTGAGAAATCTAACAATGGAATTCACCGGTAATAAGAAGGACTATATATTTTGGAATGACCCCAATGAACTTGTGAGTCGCCCACGTTTGTTAATAGCATCACGAGCTGCTGGTCACTCAGGTCACGAAAACGAAATGAATTCGATAATTGAGGAATGGAGGGGAAAGCAATTATATCAAATAATATAATGGTGTCATTGTTTGCAACAGATGTTAAACGACAAGTCGTTGAAGAAATACATAAACCGGCACGAAAAAAATTTCAACGTAGAAAAACCATTGTAAAATCCTTATGTCGGCTACACACGTTGCGGCAGGCCTGTCAGTTCAAATTGAACGGTCTGCCTGAAGACCGGTCGCCTCGCCCCCACACGTTCAGGCAGGCCTGTCAGTTCGAACAGAACAAGGCCGCCTAAAGACCGGTCGCCTCTGATTGGCTGAAGCCCCTCCACACATTCAGGCGAATGTGAAATATCAGTTACTACGTTTCCACGGGCTTTTAAAACATTTTGTGTGTAATTTCTCGATATCTGGCAAGGTATACCTGATAGAAGAAAATGTCAAGTACAAGGTTATTTCGTTACTTAAGACGCATATCCTAAAAATATTTTGAAATATATAGGGTGTTGCGGGAAAGTATAGGATAGTGATCACCTTGTTTTTTATATATGAAACTATAACTTTTTTTAAATTCTTCTAGTTTCCGTGATTGATTTCTATTCAACCCTAAAATATTTTTGCGGTCGGTTGCGACGTTGCCAAGTTATTATTTATTTTTTATTAATTTCCGGATTTGCAAGGTCGCAAGTAATACGTCCAAATTGATGTATCCCTTCACCTTTTCTCAATATTATTATACAGCGAGTTACTTGAATATTAAATGAATATTATTTTGGATGTTATCAGCAATGTGCATCTACAGGGTGGTTTTGGCAGAATTTTAAATAACGGCAATTTGATGGTGATTTTACTTTGTTTTTTTAAATGTAACAATGTATGTTTTATTTTAAATCAAAATATCCACTAATAAGCTATCTCGCCTTGTAATATTTTTTTCGTGTTTGCGACGTTGTCAAGTTATAAATTATTTTTCCGATTTTTATTAATAGAACACACTGTATATTTTATTTAACATAGAAGTACTCCCTAATAATGGTCTATAGCGTGAACAAGTTTTAACTGGTGTTCCTAAAATAATAAAACCGTTTTCCTTGCACACATACTACTATTTCGAATACCAGGTCAGTAAAGGGTACAGGAACGCTCAAATATCTTCAAAACTGGCACAGCCGGAACGAGAAAATCCATAACTGCAGGTTTTTGAACATGCAGAATTCAAAAATTCTAACAGCAACTCTGCAAGATTTTACCACTTTTACGTTACTCGTCATAATTTTGTTATTTTCAATAGAATCCTCTACTTATTTTTATTGCAATTAATTGCGTATGTCGAATTTAGTAAAGTCTCACAATTTCAAAATTTTGTTCCTATTAATTACTGAGATACGGCGACACCGCTTTTTCAGTAAACAGTACCGGAACGCTTGAAAATATTTCCAAAACTGCCACAGCTGGAGCGGCGAAATTCAATACTTAGGGGTTTTTGAACATACAGAATTCAAAAATGCTAACATCGGCGTTGTCAAATTTTCCAATTTTACCTTTCGCGTCTTTAGTTTGAATGAAATGCCCTATTTATGAAGTCTAACGTAAAAGTGGTAAATCTGACAACACTGATGTTAGCATTTTTGAATTTTGCTGTAAAAAAACTCTCCGATATTGATAATTTTCGCTTCAGCGGTCGCAGTTTTGGATATTCAAGCGTTCCGGTACTTTTTACTGAAAAAGCGGTGTTGCCGTATCTCAGTAATCAATAGATACAAAATTTTGAAGTTATGAAATCCTACTAAATTCGACATGCGCAATTCATTGCAATAAAGATAAGTAGAGGATTTTATTGAAAATAACAAAATTATGACGTGTAACGTAAAAGTGGTAAGCCTGGCAACGCTGCTGTTAGAATTTTTGAATTCCGCATGTTCGAAAACCTGCAGATATAGATTTTCTCGTTCCAGCTGAGCAGGTTTTGGAGATATTTAAGCATTCGTGTACCTTTTACTGACCTGGTATTCGAAATAGGTAGTATGTGTAAGGAAAACGGTTTTATTACTTTAAGAACACCTGTTAAAACTTGTTCACGCCGTAACCATTACTAGGGAGTAGTTCTATGTTAAATAAAATATACAGGGTGTTCTATTAATAAAAATCATAGATATTTGTTTGACAATTTGGTAAAATAATTTATAACTTGGCAACGTCGCAAACGCGAAAAAATATCACAAAGCGAGATAGGGTATTAGTAGATATTTCGACTTAGAATAAAGCATTCACATTTAAAAAAACAGAGTAAAATGACCTTCAATTTGTCTTAACTTAAAATTCTGCCAAAAACACCCTGTAGATGCGCAGTGCTGATAACATCCTAAATAATATTCACTTAATATTCAAGTAACGCGCTGTATAATATTATTGAGAAAAGTACAAGAAATATATCAATTTGGACGTATTACTTGCGACCTTGCAAATCCGGAAATTATTAGAAAATAAATTATAACTTGGCAACATCGCAGCCAATCCCAAAAATATTTTAGGGTTAAATAGAGATCGATGATGGAAACTAGAAAAATAAAAAAAAAGTTATGGTTCCATATAATTGTCAGAACGGGAAGGTCGCTGGACGGCTGTAGTGGGATTGCTTCCAACCCAAATTTCAAAAATAGTGCAGTTTAGCGTTGCAAAAATTGCTAGGTGTGTGCGGCATAGTACTGTTACTGTGAATGCAGCGACATACATTGGGGGTAAGCTGTATATTGCCTTAATTAATTGAATATTTCAACGTAAATAACCAGGATATCAAAACGAATTATACAACAAAAACGTTGGTATTTAAAACGGACCATAGACATTGGAGTATAGAAGCTAGATTATTTGTGTATCTCGTTAGATATTGAGAAATGGTTGGAGAGCTTAAATGTGCCTGCTGTAATCGCATGGCAGAAGAACACAAGACTATTGCCTGCTCAGTATGTAAAAAGGTGTTTTTCCATCAATGTGTCGAACTAACCACGTCAGAAATAAGGACAATAAAGCAGAAAAAAAATTTGTCGTGGTCATGCACTGAATGCACGTCCGTGTCATACAGTGACATCGATCAATTAAAAGCCCTAATCATGTCTCTCCAGAGTGAAGTGAAGGAATTAAAAAGTTTGATAGACAAACAAACATCTACAGCTGAGACATTTCATTTTGAAGAGGTGGTGCAGGAGGTCTTCGACCGAAGTCAAAGGAAGAACAACTTGATCATATATGGAGTTCAAGAAAATCAGTCACTGCAGACTTCAACAGATCGACAAAACTTCGATAAGAACCAGACAAAGCGTGTACTTGAGGCGTTGTCATATGTTGGGGATACTGGTGTGTTAAAGCCTGTGCGACTGGGAACATATGATCCAACAAAGTCATCTCCTCGTCCATTAAAAATACGTCTTGAGGATGAAGGTTCAGTTTTCCGGCTACTAAAAAATGCAAAGAATTTAAAGAGTCATCCTGGTCTTGCTGCAATCAGTATCTCAACTGACAGAACTCCACGACAAATTTCGTATTATCGCCAACTGAAAGCTGAGATTGAAAGAAGAATCGCTGATGGTGAATCAGGTCTGAGAATTAGATATATCCCGCGCATGCCAAAAATTGTCCAGGAAAACTAATAACGTCCAACAGACCTGAAATCAGTATATATTTCCAGAACGCGAGAGGACTAAATAGTAAATTAACAACTCTGAACAGCAACGTAGGCGATGGCGAATATGACGTCATAGCTCTAGTAGAAACTTGGCTTTCATCAGGTGTTTACAGCTCGGAGGTGTTCTCTGAAGATTATACTGTTTTCAGAACTGACAGAGACTTCGTTTCAACACAAACCGGTCGTGGTGGTGGTGTATTGGTGGCATGTCGGTCAAATGTTTTTTGTTTACCAATAGATGTAAGTGAGTTAAATAATTTAGTTCCCTTTATAGATGTAGTAGCATGCAAGTGTCAATTTCATCATTCACGCTTGTATATATATGTTGTTTACGTGCCTCCGCAAGTTTCCGCTTCACAGTTAGAAACATTTCTGGATCGGTTTGAGCAGATATTAACAAATCAAGAAAATGTTCTTATACTTGGTGACTTTAATATTAGTCATTTTGTTGATGATGCCAGTGTTGATTCCAAAAAGATTTGTTTAAACAGTTTCTTAGACTTTGTTGGCTTTGTACAATATAACCATGTGCTTAACTCATCGCAAAGGTTACTAGATCTGATCGTAAGTGATAAGGTTGTTCATGTAACACGAGAAGAACTACCATTAGTAACTGAAGATGAATATCATCCTGCGTTAAGGTGTATTGTCTCTGTAGGTCAGCCTAGAAATAATAACAGCATATCTCCTAATACCAGAAATACCTTATATAACTTTAGAAAAGCCGATTTTGTATCTTTGTATCAAGCCTTTTTAGCGTGTGATTGGGGTTTTCTACATGGTACATTGGATTCAAATACACTGCTTGAAGCCTTTTATAACAAAGTGTATTCTATCTTAGATGTATTCGTGCCACGTTTGAAGCATAACAACAAAAACTACCCTTGTTGGTTCACGCCTGAAATAATCTATATAGCAAAATATAGGCAATCGTATAAAAATCATAATCGACCTAACAGCTACACGGATTTCAGTAGAGTCCGGAAAGAAATAAAAAACAAAATGGCCATAGCGTATAGGAACTATACTAAAAGCGTCGAAGATAATATATCTGAAGACCCAAAAAGTTTCTGGGGGTTTGTACAAAGAAATAAAGGGGGTTCACGCATTCCAAGTGGTATGCAATACGCTGGAAGACAAATTGATGGGTGCCAAGAAATAGTTGACAGTTTTGCAAGTTTCTTTGCATCTGTATACAATACAAGATCTTCATTCACTTCTCATCCAGACGTTATACCAGGTACGTGCATCAATATTGACTATGTGTCTGAGGACCAAGTTTTTAAGGCATTAAAAGGCTTACCTAATAAGAAAACAGCTGGCCATGACTTAATTCCTAGCTTTTTAGTGCGGGACTGTGCTAAAGTCTTTGCTGCGCCACTGACTCTAATCTATAATGCCATTATAAGGGATAGGTTATTCCCGGAAACTTGGAAAGTGGCTAAAATATGCCCAGTATTTAAATCAGAGGATCCATCCATGATAGAAAACTATAGAGCAATTTCCATCCTTTGCAATTTTTCGAAGGGCTTTGAAAAGATTGTGTATGACCAACTAGTACTTCAAGTTAGACCTCTCATTGTAGAATCCCAGCATGGTTTTGTCAGTAAAAGATCCACCCTCACTAACTTAACAGTTCTTAAGCAGTACATCTCGGAAGTTTTTGATAAGAAGGGGCAAGTTGATGTCATATACACTGATTTTTCTAAGGCCTTCGATAAGGTTGATCATGGAGTACTGTTGCACAAGGCATCTAGCGTCGGCTTTAGTGACTCACTTATCAGGCTATTGTCATCTTACCTTGAGAATCGTCACAATTTTGTTCATTATAGCGGCTATGTTTCCAGTTATTATCGCAGTACCTCAGGAGTTCCGCAAGGGTCAAATTTGGGACCTTTACTATTTCTCATCTTCATTAATGACTTGACAGCCTCACTATCTTGTAATAGTTTACTTTTTGCAGATGATTTAAAAATATTTTCCAAGATCTCAAGCGAGGAGGACTGTCACTTCTTACAATCTCAAATTACTGTAATAGATGCCTGGTGTACTAGTAATAAACTTTTCTTGAATGCTAGCAAGTGCAAAGTATGCTCATTTACCCTTAATCATAGCAAAATATCATTTACTTATTCCATCAATGGTACAGTGTTTACCAGAGAACCGACGGTGAGAGATCTCGGAATCTTATTTGATGAAAAGTTATCATTTCGGCAACATACAGACCAGTTAATTTCCTCAGCATCTAAATTGCTCGGTTTTATAATAAGGAACTGTCGGCACTTCAGTAGTATTAATGTCATTAAAACTTTGTATTTTTCATTAGTTAGATCAAAACTTGATTATTGTTCACTAATTTGGTATCCTTATTATGACACGTACATCGAAGGAGTAGAAAAGATACAAAGAAGATTTTTAAAGTATTTGTCATTTAGAAGTGATGGTATATATCCAGCTAGAGGTTATGAGCACACCTTGCTTTTAAATAGGTTTAGTATAGAGAGCTTGCAACATCGTAGGATTCTCTCAGGCGTCATATTTTTGTATAGAATAGTAAATAATCAAATTGACTCGCCGGAATTGCTATCCTATATATGCTTTCATGTACCGCAAGTGAATACTCGTCAAAGTGTAACATTTTATACTCAATGCGCTCGAACCAACATAATGTTGAGGTCACCCATCAATGTAATCTCCCATAACTTCAATAAATATTTTTCTCATTGTGACATTTACCAGATTTCTCTAAAGCAGCTTATTAATGCATTCAAAAATTCAACTGTCCAGTCACATTAGCGCTTCTTTCACTGCATTTAGTCTATATTGTCAATTGTAATTTTATATATATGTTCATTTTCCAACTAGTTATTTAATGTACCATCCTGTTGCCAATCATTGCAACATAACTTTTATATTTATTTATAGTTAGGTATATATGTATTTATAGTTAGTCTACTACATCTAGCACTACATTTAAGCTGTCGTATTAATATTTGACTAGTTATGTGTATGATCATCTTTTGGCCTTCAATTTATGTATATTTTTGTAAATTGTCCTGTAATTGGATTTCATCTGTTGGACAATAAACTATAAACTATATAAAAAAATCAATTTGATCACTACCCTACTTTCCCGCAACACCCTGTATATTTCAAAATATTTTTATGTTTTTTTTGTGTTCGTCTTAACCAAATAACTTTTGTAATTGATATTTTCTTCTATTAGGTGTATATTGCGAGATATCGAAGAATTACTCACTATATAGTGGAAACATCAATTGGATACGTTTTCAAAACGTTTCCTGTTCAAGGTCGATTCGCTATTTGGGATCGTATCGAGATCCAAATGTCGTGGAAACACCAGCTGTCTGTCCCTTTCTTTTTGAATGGACCAATCGTAGTGCGTCAGGTCGGACGGATGGACGAACATATATGTGATGCTTCTCCGGTCGCCTGAACAGTCGTAACTGACAGGTCGACCGGACCATACACACGCTCAGGCGACCGGACGTCAGGCCGGACGGAGGGACGAACATATATGTGATTCTTCTCCGGCCGCCTGAACAGCCTTAACTGACAGGTCGACCGGACCATAAACACGCTCAGGCGGCCGGACGTCGGCGGACCATTCAGTTCGAACTGACAGGCCTACCGGAACGTGTGTAGCCGACATTACACGATCTATTCCAAGCTGACCTCGTAGAAATGATTCCACATTCAAGGGAAAATCGGGGGTATAAATATATACTATAGTTAAATTCCACATTAATGATAGCTGCGTCACGCGTGATCCCGCCGGGTAGCAGTGGCGCGCTCGATTTCTTTGAAGGTCGAGATAGGGATTCAGAGCCAATATACAATTTAAAGCTATCATAAAATTCTATACGTTCTGTATTCATTTTTTAAAAATACCAGATTTTATTTTGAAACGTAAAGATATATTTTAATGATAAAATATTACTTATCTGAGTCATAAGCTAGATATATGCTACCAGATATTGGAAGCTATAACTAGTTGAGTAGTTGCTAATGTTTCGTCTACATAAATGTGCAGTCTTTCTCAAAAGTGTGATATTGTCAAATAGCTATGGGCTGAATTATTGGCCATCAGTACAGCGGCTTGGAAGGGGCAGGCAACGACAAGTTTCAATGGAAACATTATATTACGTTAGACGGCAGCCAGAGAAAGTCGATTTAAAATAGTAAAGTTCTAACATTCGGTCATACTGGAAGTGGAATTGAAATAATCAGTAACAGTAATGCAGCTCTCAGCTAGTCTTTACGCGGACTACCCAGGACTCACCACGAGGAGGTGGCTGCATATCGAGTCCCGCCCCTCCTCCCACCCTTCTTTTATGTTTAACAAAATGAATAGGAAACTGAAAAGGTGCATGAATACGAAAACGAAACAATAAATAAACTCCCTAAACCTCAAAGGAGGAACTTAGAATCCAACAAATTAAATTCAGAGTAAGAAGTAAACTCTTTAAAGTTACAATAAACAAAAAATATATACTGCTTAAGAAACCTGAGCAACAGCAACAAAAATAATTGACTAAATTGTCTATGAACGTCTTGAAAATAAAAAACAAATAAAAAAGTGAATATATAAATTAAAATAAATTAAAAAAATAAACAACAAATAAAACAAAAAAAAACAAATAAAAAGTAAATAAATATACATGTTCTGAATCTAAGTCAGTTGCGGACCTAAGCGGTGGAAATTCGTCATCACTAGCAGAACTAGAGTCGAAGAAGTCGTCATTGTCACTAGTTGTATCACTGCCAAGGTTAATTATGACTGGCTCTATTACGGAATCTATATGGGGATCTAATTTCCAAAACTTTTCTTCCTCTGCTTTTACGTGTGATACGCATTTCTGCCAGTTATCTGCAGTTACCGCACCGATTGCTTCTTCTAAAAGGAAACGTATATCGGCCAACTTAAGAGTTGTATTCTTACGCGCTACTTCATTTTTCACTTGTGCCCATACTAACTCGATTGGGTTTAACTCGCAGTGATACGGCGGCAGTATTAAAACTGTAAAACCCCTTTCCCTGGCCATTTCATCTACTGCTAATTTTATATACGTTTCTTTATGCTGACGCGCGAGTTGTGACAGTTGTGCTTCGAGCATAGTCTTATCGCATTCTATATTTTTTGACAAGAGCCAGTCACAGATATCCGCTTTTTTGCAATTAGAAGTCGGAAGCGCTTCTATACGCCGACTATGGTAAGGACCGTTATCTAATACAATAACCGAACCGGGTTCTAATTTTGTCAATATGGATTTAAACCAAGATTCAAAAACTACAGAGTCTATATCCTCATGATAATCACCAGTTTTCCGAGATTCAAAGACGTTCAATCCCCCATCCACAAACCCAGATTCGCTGCCAATATGCGTTATTATTAGCGGACGACTTTGCCTGAAGGGCATTTTAATCCCGTACTTAGGCCTTCAAGATGGGCTTGTCTGCGACTCGTTATATTCAAATCCTGCCAACACTTGGTAACCGTGTGCCCTTCATTTAACCATTTTCGTCAAGTAATAGATTTTTATTCCCCCGGCGTTACGGATACTACGTATTTTTCTTAAATATTCTCTACGCCTTAATACTATATCCTCTCTTTCAATCAATGCGCTGTTCCGCTTTATTTTTAAATATCTGATATTTATCTCGCGTAATGTTCTCAATAAAACCCGACGAGACATCTTTGGCAAACTTTCATCATTTTGTAATTCCTATTGGATTTTTTTTACCATTGGGAGTTCATTACGGAGATAAAATGAATGAACTTCTCGACGAATCGCATTTTCCACGTCACCATTCAAAACAATATTTTTAACTCCTCTTTCTTGTTTATGTCATTTTACCACAAATACTACGTCGCGCTTTTTTTTCCTTCAAAATTCTGAAAATTGTTGCAACTGAGACCTTAGTCAAATCGCTGCAAAGATTTCCTTCACCGGCCTTTCATGAAATCGTGTACGTACACCATCGTAAACATTCTTCACTATATTGCGTTCAACGGTTGATAAAACAGGTCTTTTGGATGCTGTATTGCTAACCGATGTGCCTTGCTGCATTGTTATTAATTGTATCGTCTAATTTCCCGCGCAAACTTCAAGAATAACTTACCACAGCTGCTATAACGTTACGCACCTGGCCGAGACTGGAGCGTCAAATCTAAACGCGAAGCCACCGCGAAGCCAACGCTCGGCTTATCTTGCGGCGTTGTCAAACCGTGCGCAATTGCTGCGAAACTGCTGTGATTTCATGGCCCCTCTCACAATGCGTCACCGCGTCACATCGCGCAAAATACATGAGCGACATGGTGTGAGCCTAAATCTGATGTCGGTTTTTTGATGAACATCAAAGAAACATACGTGTGCGTTGGTGCTCTAATTGACGGTTTTTTTGCTCCTCAGAAATTTTTATCACGATACCGAATTGATCAAGCGACTTGAGTTTGCACAGATATACGACAGTAGAAGTCTGCGATGAACGTTCTGAGTGCGAATATATTGAGTACACTCGCAAATCTATAGCTTCCCGCAGTATGCATGTGCATGCCTGTACCGATTTTTAGGCCATGGCTAAAGGACCTGCACAAAGGGGCAACGCCGCGAGGTCGCATGTGATTGGTATTTGTCACGAGTGGTGCGATGGGGTTAGGCTAGGCTTGGCGTTGCTGGTGATGACATCTGTATAAGGCCCTTTTGACATTCGCCACGTGATAAGTGTCACATTACTGTTAAGGTCACGTGGCTATAAAGCCCTTTTGGCACATACACATCACATGATCAACGTCACCTGTGTAGCTCTTTTTTTCCACTACCTGTACACCTGTCTCTCAGGTGACAAGGGTGGGGCTCTTGGTTCATACCCTCTGGTCATTGTCGAATACCCTCACGTCATTGTCGATTACATGTATTCGGCTTCTTCTTCTGCTTCTTCTTCTGCGGCTATGGACACCCTCCAATGCCATCATACTTGGAGAACTTGATGGACAGGATTACCATCTGCTTAGAACTCCGCTAGGTCCACTGCCATTGGGATCTTCTAGAAAATTCACTAATAACGAAGACGAAGCCGGCGAACTACTGACAGTGGATTGGTCTTCAAATTTGCTATATCGCTTTTTTATTTCAATAGGACACTTAGAACATTGGATCAATATATGTTTTGTCATTCGAGTTGCATTTGGAAAAGCCTACTTAATGCAGCAAAATTTACAGACAGCCCTAGATTTGTTATTATCTGTTTTCGCAAGTGCAAATAATTTCCAGATCTCTGAAGAAGGACGAACCATATTGTTCTGTAACAAGAAAAAGAAAATAATGTTTACTGGCATGTTTTTATTAAGTTATTTATTTAGAGCTGAAAATTATAATTCCTCAATACAAAATATAAGCCAGCAAACAAATACAGTGATTACATGCTCCCTAGTTTAGTAAGCCTTTCTTCAGACCAAAATGTTAATTGAATATTTAATACAATATTATATACTCACCACTAGCAAATCGCACTATGCACTACTCATAAATTGATTGATATGGTTGGTAGTATGTAAATACTGCTCAGATTTTAAACGCAACCGACGAACGATCGATGCAGAAAGGCCAGGAGTTGCATAGATCCGCTGAAGCCTGTTTCGCAGAAATGCGTCGAGGATCCACCGGTCAACAGTTTGGAGCCATTTTTATTCTAAACATACATAAAAATTTCCACACAACAACGTTTCACTTGTGATTAGTGTAATGTTTTAGACGTACATTTTTTTGGTTATCACAATTTTCATCCTTAAGCATCTGTCTGTTTAAAAACACCTATCATTTAAAGAATAAAAAAGTTAAAGTTGTCAGAGTTGTATTGTAACGCTGCATATTAAATATGTTCAAAATAATTGTTGCATTGACTAACATTTAACACGTATCCTTCCATGAATATGAAAATGTTTTTCTTTTATTTATAAAGAAAATTCATTTTTCCCGAAATTTACAGTATTTTTCTAGTTTTTCCGGAAAAAAACTCGAAAAAACCTAGTTTTTTTCCGACACCCAATTTTTCCGTAAATTTTGAAACACAAGAATAATATGATGATGTGCAAATGCAATAGAATTCAAAATATCATTTATATTTTCTTCTAAATAAAGATAACGTTCCATGAGACACTCGCATAATTCTAAAGCCAATGAATCAAAAATATTTTAGATTGATGATTGTATTCCATCTAAATCGGAATTAAATGTTTGTTCATCTATCATCAATTTTTGAATTGTAGTACATATTGAAGCAGTGAAACAGAAGTAGTAACAAATATTTCATTTTTGCATTTGGTGTTCATCTTGTGTCAACTTATTAATACAGATGAGAAAATCTTGGGGTTGTGACCAAAATTTTGAAAAATGACTGGGTCACTGCATAAAGGAGACTCCGGTGTTAACTGCCAAGCTTTCGGCTATGCTTATTGCCATGTTCAGGGCTTTCTACATAGAAGAAATGAAAAAGAAAATTAAGTTTCAAAATATTATAATGAATTTTCTCAGTATACAGAACACACAGTATACTCACAACGTTGAGGTTTGCCAACGTAAAAACAGCAACTGACATCAGATGTCAATCGTTCTCCCTTGCCGCTTTCTGTCTCCACATTTCACAAATAAACGGCCATTTTATCACCTGTTAGACCAAGAAGGTCTTTATTAAAGACAATTTTAGATCGAGCCGATCGAGCCACAGTGGACGCGCTGCAATCAGATCACCCTCATTCAGAGATAGTCTTTCTGGGTGACTTCAACGTTCACAACTCATACTGGCTGAAACACTCAAACAAAACGGACGACGAGGGACGTGAAGCTGAAGCCTTCGCTATTAGCTGCGGCTTGGAGCAGACAATCAAAGAACCAACAAGGATTCCCAGCCGCTACGGAGATTTTGCTAGTCTGTTGGACCTATATCTCACAACTACTCCAAAGGTCTACACAGTGAAGGTAACCGCCCCACTGGGTTCGTCTGACCACAACACCGTCTCGACGCTATGCAGAATGCATGCTCCAGATCTCTACCATGCAAAGCCTCGTCTGGTCTGGCATTACGGATCAGCAAAGTGGGACGACCTAAGGGAATACTACCAGTCCTTTCCCTGGAACGACGTCTGCTTCAAGTCACGAGACCCATCAGCTTGCGCCCAAGAAATAACAGAGGTATTAATATCCGGCATGGAAGCCTATATCCCTCATGTCGCCAAGCATCCCTCCAAAAACAAGCCATGGTTCAATCAGCGTTGCAGAGATGCAGTTACCTCTAAAAACCAACATTACAGAGAATGGAGGAAAAACCCAAATGCTGAGAGCCATCGCAGTTTTATCGACGCCAGAAATCACTGTAAACGCGTGATTGACAGCAGCAAGGAGGAACACAACCAAAAAATTAAGAACAAGCTCCTCTCATGTCCTAGTTCGTCCAGAACATTCTGGTCTGTAGCTAAGGCTGTTAGTCAAAACTTTTCCTATTTGTCAATACCACCCTTGACCAGAGAGGACAAATCCATCGCTTCTGCTCCTAAAGAAAAAGCAGATATCTTGGGGGAGCTCTTCGCAGCCAATTCTACTGTAGACTTTCAAGGAAGTACTCCGACCACCACCATAAGCGTGAACTCGAGAATGGCAGAGGTCAAATTTCAACATCGAGATGTAAAAAGCATCCTCCAAAAACTGAACACCAATAAAGCTACTGGTCCTGACCAAATTCCAGCCATTGTCCTTAAAGGCTGTGCCGCTGAGCTTGCACCTATTCTTTGCAAGCTCTTCAAACTTTCGTATCAACGAGGCGTATTTCCCGCTTCGTGGAAGATTGGCTGCGTACAACCCATCCCTAAGAAAGGCAAAAAAACTGATCCCACCAACTATAGACCTCTGGCTCTTCTCAGCATCATGTCTAAGGTTATGGAGACTGTCATTAACACACAGCTCCTGAAATACCTGGACAACAATAACATCATAAATGATCGCCAGTATGGCTTCCGTAAGCACAGGTCTACAGGTGACCTCCTTGCCTACGTCACTCAGTTGTGGAACAGAGCAATAGACAATCATGGCGAATCCCGTGTTGTTGCACTTGATATATCGAAAGCTTTCGACAGAGTATGGCATGACGGCCTTCTGATCAAGCTTGCTGCTTATGGACTACCACCTGGCCTGCGCCAGTGGCTGAATAGCTTTTTGAACGACCGACCTCTGTTTGTTGTAGTCGAGGGCTGTTCATCAGACGTATTTTCAATAAACGCCGGTGTTCCTCAGGGATCTGTCCTATCCCCTACACTGTTTCTGCTGTACATCAACGAGCTGCTGGAAATAACATCCAATCAAATCTACAGCTTCCCAGATGACAGTACGTTAGTGTCGTGCATGGAACCAGGCAAGCCACTATCATCCCAGGAGACGGTACGCCGGCAACAGCAGCATGCCTCACAGATCAACGCTGATATCAAAACAATTGTCGAGTGGGTATTAGCAAATAAAGTACAGTTCAACGTACAAAAAACTCAGGCAACAACACTTACAAAGAAGTCTCACGATGGCTTACCAACCGTGGAAATGGAGGGTCACCCCATAGTCGAATCACCTTCCGTTAAGCTTTTGGGAATCAACATCAACAATAACATGTCCTGGCAAGACCACGTCGTCAGTATTGCTAAAACAGCATCCCAGAAGCTTGGAGTCTTGTTCCGCTGTAGGAAGTTGTATACACCAGAGCAACTGCTGCTGCTCTACAAGGCACAGATCTGACCACCGCTGGAGTATTGCTCCCATGTGTGGGGATGCGCTCCGAAGCACTCTCTAAAGCTTCTGGACACTATCCAGAAAAGAGCGATTAGACTTATCGATACGCCTAACCTCACAAAGGACCTCCACAGCCTGGAACATCGGAGGAGGGTGGCTGACCTATCCCTGTTTTACAGATTCTATCACGGAAGATGTTCGAGTGAGCTCTCTCAGATATTAACACCACAGGCCGTCCGAACCAGGCAAACTAAAGAAGCTCTGCGAGCTCATCCTTACCAGGTCAAGGTCCTTACTCCCCGAACTAGTCTCCTCCAGCATTCCTTCCTTTGGAGAACTTCGACGCTGTGGAATCAGCTGCCGGGGAATTTGTTTCCCGACGGCTACAACCTGCAGCGTTTCAAATCTAACGTGAACCGATACTTATCCTCTCGCAGCGCTTCTACAGCGCCATAGACTTTCAGCCTTTGCGGGAGGCCGACCACAAAAAAAAAAGAAAAATCTGTGTATTCAAACCACGAATTTTACAATACCTTCGGGTTTAAGCTAACATGTAAAGGTCGTCTTGTGTGTTTGTAATTTTACACTTATATGTTGTTTGTTCCTGACCTGTGGAAGACACCATAATAGCATAGTAAAATTTTAAAGTATACTTAGAAAATTCATTGTAATATAATAACTAACTTAAAACAGAAAACATAGAGCTAGGAAGAGTTATAAGCTTACAGGTATAGATCTTTAAGGTCCGCTATCAAGGTCCAAATAAGTACTGCCTCTTCAGCCTATTCACAGTAAACTGAAGATCTATTAGCACAAGATCCACAAACATTTTGGACATTGGAAAATTTGTTGTTTATTTTGTTGATTATTTTGTGACAGCGAATAAAGACGTATTATTATTATTATTATTATTTGTCAATGCAAATAAAGGTAGATCGAGAATCCCTGGCAATATGACATTCAATGGTGAGACCTATGATTCATCCCAAAGAATAATAGTAAACGGTTGCGCTTCATTTTCTTCTAGCATCGATTTACAGTCTGATTCATCTAATATCACAAATTTAGGTTTGAATTTGCAGACAAATATTGATTGCCGCCAGATAAAATCAATAACTGAAAGAGATGTTATCCAAGCAGCTAGAAAACTGAAAAACAAAATGACCTCGGAAGTTGACAACATTCCTTCTTTTATAATCAAAGATTGTATCTATGCTTTAGCTGAACCGCTGTCTGCTATCTTTAATTTAATATAACGTACTATAGGGTGCCCCAATAGAGGTGATAGGTTTTCTAATACGGATATCTAGACAGCCGTCAAAGGTACAAACGTCATCCAGCTGTCAAAATATTCAGTAAGGTTTGACAATTCATTATGGATCGTTTCACGCTTGCCCATCGTTTGGAAATTATTAAAAAGTACTACGAAAATTCCCGCTTAACGCAACGCGCATTCCTTCGCACCATGGAAAAGTTTGAGCGTGAGTACACTCTACTGGACCTTAAGAAACCAACCCGAATGCGAACTGGTCGACGCGAAGAAAATATCGCCACCGTAGCGGCCAGTGTTCACGACGACTCAAATTTGTCGTATCGACACCGAGCCGCGGAGTTGGGCCTCTCCCAAGAGACAACTCGACGAATTTTGCGTTTGGATTTGGAACTGCACCCATATAAGATCGTGCTCACGCAACAATTGAAGCCGGATGACCAGAGGCCGTCGCCGTGAGTTCACAAATTGGGCGCTACAAATGTTGGACGAAGATCCTCATTTTGGTCAAAAAATCATCTTCTCAGACGAAGCCAATTTTTACCTCAGTGGCTATGTCAGCAAGCAGAAATGTCGCTACTGGGCTGTGAACAATCCACAAATGACCGAAGAAGTGGTCCAGTGCCCGAAAAAATTGAATGTGTGGTGCGGATTGTGGCATGGCGGCATCATCGGTCCTTTTTTCGTTCGAAATGAGGGAGCAGACACTGTTACAACCAATGGACGACGCTACCCAGCGATACTTGAAGAACTTCTGTGGCCATAGCTCGACAACATCGATATTACCGACATGTAGTTCCAACAGAATAGAGCCACAAGCCACACAAGCGACGCAACGCTCGAAGTTGTTCGACAGAAGTTTGGCGACCGTATCGTCAACAGACGAACGTTCATTGATTAGCCACCGCGATCATGTGATTTGACACCTCTCGATTATTTTCTTTGGGGGTACGTCAAGTCATTGGTCTACTCCAACAAACCAGTCACTTTGGATGCCTTTGAAAACAATATTCGTGTAGCCGTCAACGCCATAACGCCGAAAATGTCATCCGAAATGGGAGCTACCTCTTGAAGCACTGCCAGCGAGCCCGAGGCGGACATTTGAATGACGTTCTATTCCATACATAATGTCATGCATGTAGCTTCAAAATAAAGCCAAAACCAATTTGATATCTCAAACCGTTGTTGTTTTATTTAATTTTTGTTTCCTATCGTTCTTATTGGGGCACCCTATAGTTCTTTTCCACAGATTTGGAAAATGTTTAAAATCTGTCCAATTTTCAAATTCGGTGATACGTCTACGTCTGATTATCATCCGATTGCTATCCAATGTAACTTTATGTGAATTGTTTGAGATAATACTCTATGAAACGTTTATAAGTTTTTTAAACCTCATATCGATGCCTTAGTTCTAATATGGTGTATCCCCAAAAATGAGATTTTACAGGAGAAGAGAAAAACTGTCTATTTCCTGTGAATATGAAAACCAGTTATTTTAGATATGTCTATTTCCATATGTTATCCTGGTTACGTCTATTGAGGTGGTTGGTCACCTTTTAGAAACACTCTATATAGTGCGAGTAGACAGAAGGAATTCTGCCGGTGCGCCATCTAGTACCCGAAGGTGACGGCAACCAAAGAGGAACGCTACTAGCAGCAGTAAACTCTCTTTGGTGGAACGACAAGGCTCGTTCGCTTTTGCCACTAGAGGCACGGATTTTGACGCAAGCAGCGTAAAGCCGATATACGAGGGTTGCTCTATACCTCCGTCAATCCACCAGTACGCAGACAGCTGTTTCACGCTTATTAGCGATCATCAGTGCGCCACAGCTCGATTGACGGAAGTAGAGAGCATCAATTTTTCCATGTTTAATAAACATGTGAAAGATGTGCGAGTAGACAGAAGGAATTCTGCCGGTGCGCCATCTATTACCCGAAGGTGACGGCAACCAAAGAGGAACGCTACTAGCAGCAGTAAACTCTCTTTGGTGGAACGACAAGGCTCGTTCGCTTTTGCCACTAGAGGCACGGATTTTGACGCAAGCAGCGTAAAGCCGATATACGAGGGTTGCTCTATACCTCCGTCAATCCACCCGTACGCAGACGGCTGTTTCACGCTTATTAGCGATCATCAGTGCGCCACAGGTCGATTGACGGAAGTAGAGAGCATCAATTTTTCCATGTTTAATAAACATGTGAAAGATGTGCGAGTAGACAGAAGGAATTCTGCCGGTGCGCCATCTAGTACCCGAAGGTGACGGCAACCAAAGAGGAACGCTACTAGCAGCAGTAAACTCTCTTTGGTGGAACGACAAGGCTCGTTCGCTTTTGCCACTAGAGGCACGGATTTTGAGGCAAGCAGCGTAAAGCCGATATACGAGGGTTGCTCTATACCTCCGTCAATCCACCAGTACGCAGACAGCTGTTTCACGCTTATTAGCGATCATCAGTGCGCCACAGGTCGATTGACGGAAGTAGAGAGCATCAATCTTTCCATGTTTAATAAACATGTGAAAGATGTGCGAGTAGACAGAAGGAATTCTGCCGGTGCGCCATCTAGTACCCGAAGGTGACGGCAACCAAAGAGGAACGCTACTAGCAGCAGTAAACTATCTTTGGTGGAACGACAAGGCTCGTTCGCTTTTGCTACTAGAGGCACGGATTTTGACGCAAGCAGCGTAAAGCCGATATACGAGGGTTGCTCTATACCTCCGTCAATCCACCAGTACGCAGACAGCTCTTTCACGCTTATTAGCGATCATCAGTGCGCCACAGGTCGATTGACGGAAGTAGAGAGCATCAATTTTTCCATGTTTAATAAACATGTGAAAGATGTGCGAGTAGACAGAAGGAATTCTGCCGGTGCGCCATCTAGTACCCGAAGGTGACGGCAACCAAAGAGGAACGCTACTAGCAGCAGTAAACTCTCTTTGGTGGAACGACAAGGCTCGTTCGCTTTTGCTACTAGAGGCACGGATTTTGACGCAAGCAGCGTAAAGCCGATATACGAGGGTTGCTCTATACCTCCGTAAATCCACCAGTACGCAGACAGCTGTTTCACGCTTATTAGCGATCATCAGTGCGCCACAGCTCGATTGACGGAAGTAGAGAGCATCAATTTTTCCATGTTTAATAAACATGTGAAAGATGTGCGAGTAGACAGAAGGAATTCTGCCGGTGCGCCATCTATTACCCGAAGGTGACGGCAACCAAAGAGGAACGCTACTAGCAGCAGTAAACTCTCTTTGGTGGAACGACAAGGCTCGTTCGCTTTTGCCACTAGAGGCACGGATTTTGACGCAAGCAGCGTAAAGCCGATATACGAGGGTTGCTCTATACCTCCGTCAATCCACCCGTACGCAGACGGCTGTTTCACGCTTATTAGCGATCATCAGTGCGCCACAGGTCGATTGACGGAAGTAGAGAGCATCAATCTTTCCATGTTTAATAAACATGTGAAAGATGTGCGAGTAGACAGAAGCAATTCTGCCGGTGCGCCATCTAGTACCCGAAGGTGACGGCAACCAAAGAGGAACGCTACTAGCAGCAGTAAACTCTCTTTGGTGGAACGACAAGGCTCGTTCGCTTTTGCCACTAGAGGCACGGATTTTGAGGCAAGCAGCGTAAAGCCGATATACGAGGGTTGCTCTATACCTCCGTCAATCCACCAGTACGCAGACAGCTGTTTCACGCTTATTAGCGATCATCAGTGCGCCACAGGTCGATTGACGGAAGTAGAGAGCATCAATCTTTCCATGTTTAATAAACATGTGAAAGATGTGCGAGTAGACAGAAGGAATTCTGCCGGTGCGCCATCTAGTACCCGAAGGTGACGGCAACCAAAGAGGAACGCTACTAGCAGCAGTAAACTCTCTTTGGTGGAACGACAAGGCTCGTTCGCTTTTGCTACTAGAGGCACGGATTTTGACGCAAGCAGCGTAAAGCCGATATACGAGGGTTGCTCTATACCTCCGTCAATCCACCAGTACGCAGACAGCTGTTTCACGCTTATTAGCGATCATCAGTGCGCCACAGGTCGATTGACGGAAGTAGAGAGCATCAATTTTTCCATGTTTAATAAACATGTGAAAGATGTGCGAGTAGACAGAAGGAATTCTGCCGGTGCGCCATCTAGTACCCGAAGGTGACGGCAACCAAAGAGGAACGCTACTAGCAGCAGTAAACTCTCTTTGGTGGAACGACAAGGCTCGTTCGCTTTTGCTACTAGAGGCACGGATTTTGACGCAAGCAGCGTAAAGCCGATATACGAGGGTTGCTCTATACCTCCGTCAATCCACCAGTACGCAGACAGCTGTTTCACGCTTATTAGCGATCATCAGTGCGCCACAGGTCGATTGACGGAAGTAGAGAGCATCAATCTTTCCATGTTTAATAAACATGTGAAAGATGTGCGAGTAGACAGAAGGAATTCTGCCGGTGCGCCATCTATTACCCGAAGGTGACGGCAACCAAAGAGGAACGCTACTAGCAGCAGTAAACTCTCTTTGGTGGAACGACAAGGCTCGTTCGCTTTTGCCACTAGAGGCACGGATTTTGACGCAAGCAGCGTAAAGCCGATATACGAGGGTTGCTCTATACCTCCGTCAATCCACCAGTACGCAGACAGCTGTTTCACGCTTATTAGCGATCATCAGTGCGCCACAGGCCGATTGACGGAAGTAGAGAGCATCAATTTTTCCATGCTGATGAGGATATTGATGCTTAGATATCAGAATTAAAGATAGTGATTATCTGCTGTGTAGAAATTTACCTATATGGCAATTTTCTGGCTTTACAGTTGAAAATGGACAAAATATCTGTTTTTGCTTCCCACACCGATAGGTGAGGGGAGTATTGTGATCGCAAAAATTTTCGATTTTGAGATAATACGGTTTTTGGGCGTTTATGATGTCTACATAACGAAAATCCACGTCACTCATTTCCGTTGGTCTGTCTGTCTGTCAGTCTGTCTGTGTGTCTGTCTGTCTGTCTGTCGGTCGGTCAGTCTGTCTGTCTGTCTGTCTGTCTGTCAGTCTGTCAGTCTGTCAGTCTGTCAGTCTGTCAGTCTGTCAGTCTGTCAGTCTGTCAGTCTGTCAGTCTGTCAGTCTGTCAGTCTGTCAGTCTGTCAGTCTGTCAGTCTGTCAGTCTGTCAGTCTGTCAGTCTGTCAGTCTGTCAGTCTGTCAGTCTGTCAGTCTGTCAGTCTGTCAGTCTGTCAGTCTGTCAGTCTGTCAGTCTGTCAGTCTGTCAGTCTGTCAGTCTGTCAGTCTGTCAGTCTGTCAGTCTGTCAGTCTGTCAGTCTGTCAGTCTGTCAGTCTGTCAGTCTGTCAGTCTGTCAGTCTGTCAGTCTGTCAGTCTGTCAGTCTGTCTGTCTTCTGTCTGTCTGTCTGTCGCTTTTTTCTAGCCTCGTAATCTCAGCAACCGCTACATGGATCGTGATGAAATTTGGGCAGCGATATGCTGTGGGGTCGTAATAGGTAACGTTCCTATAATTTTGAAAATCGGCGGAGTAATTAGCAAAAAACCAAAAATTAAATATTGCTCAAACTTCGTTTTTAGGCGCTTTAGGGGTTCCTGATCATTTTCTACTTTTTTGGGTGGATGTGGGTGGTTGGGGGTTGTAAAATTGAAAAATTTGTTGCTTTCATAATAGACTGTCCACTGACCTACTTCTTCGTAGAGATTATGGGTATCTCAATGCTCCATTATAGGTATCTTAAGCTTGTATATGTTGATAAATTTTATTAATATAGATTAATTTTAATAAAGTTTTTATCAAACTACTAGCGTTTTGTTGCTCAAACATGTTGTACAGGCATCCCTTATTTCCCTCTTTGCATTATAGAAATGAACAGCCGCTGTCCGTCCTGGGTACCACAAGTCGCGGGCGGGTGCCATTCACACAGAAAGGGGCGTCATTGTTGTCGTGAAAATGGAAATTCAAAGAAGACAATATTTTTCTTAATTTACATTGTGTACCGGGTGAGTCAACGATCGGGCAATGTAAGATTTCTCTCATTTCAAGCGGTACAAAAAAATCTTGAATATGTCAGTTATAGGTTTCATTAAGGTGTACAATTGTGAAATATTTTCCAGTATACAGGGTGACTCAAAAAGGTGTGACGAGTATAACATATTTTTTTTAGATGGAACACCCTATTTTTTATTAATTTTTCTATTAAAAAATGAGATGTTCCATCTAAAAAACATATGTTATACTCGTCACACTTTTTTGAGCCACCCTGTACACTCAAAAATATCTTACAATTAATTGTATACCATTCCATATACAAGATCTTTTTATATCTCTGAAAATAAGAGAGAAATCTTACTTTGCCCAATCGTTGACTCACCCTGTACAGAAGCCTTAGTAGCATTCAGTCACGCCTGAAATATTTAAACAATTTTAAACAACAGCAAACTATGACAACCCAAAGCCTGCTATTTTACACAGCTACTTTAAACTTTAACTCACTATCGATGATTTGGTAAAGTGCATATAGTTTCCAGCTTTTACTTGAGATGCGCTTTAAACGCACATATTATATACGTAAGAGATTTTTCTAATAATAATAACAACATGACAATGACAAGGATTACGCAATGTCCAAGAATATGCAGTCCACACTGCCGTCGCTAGATCCATCATGCAGAAAATACGCGACGCCACTGGTATTTGGTTAGCGTCGCCCACTATCGCCTAGCAACTTCTATATTGTTTATGTTTACATATACCTATTTTCAGTTACTCTTAGTCCAAAACAAACCTGTATAATTGTATGTTTATGCTCCCTCTAGAGAGAAGAATTATTACTCTGAGCTTCAGACCAACGGAAGGAGCGGCTGCATGAGAAGCTGACTGCGTTGGTGGCTGATTCGTCGAAAGGCCTGAGTAGGGAACAACAGAAGAGGCTGAGGGTATTCATCACCGAATATCAGGATATCTTCGATGTTGGCATTTGAAAGAAGGGGAGGACAAACGTGGTCCGACACAAGATCCACACCGGCGATGTACCACCTATTCGGCAACCACCAAGGAAGCTACCATTGGCCAAGCGAGAAGAAGCGGACAGAATCATCAATGAAATGGAAGAAGAGGGGGTGATCGAGCAAACAGCGAGTCCTTGGTCATCGCCGGTCGTACTCGTGAGGAAGAAGGACGGGTCGACACGATTCTGTGTGGACTATCGGCAGCTCAATAATGTAACGAAGAAGGACAGCTACCCTCTGCCAAGAATTGACGACACCCTAAACACTTTGGCAGGTTCTAAGGTGTTTTCTACGCTTGATTTGAAGAGCGGCTACTGGCAAGTCGAGATGGACCCAGGGGATAAGGAGAACACCGCGTTCACCGTCGGCTCAAGGTTATGGCAGTTTACGCTTATGCCGTTTGGGCTGTGTAATGCACCAGCTACATTTGAGAGGCTCATGGAGACTGTCTTGAAGGGGCTGTCTTGGGAAACCTGCTTGGTCTACCTAGACGACATTATCGTGGTTGGGAAATCGTTCGACGATCACCTCAAGAACCTGGAGCAAGTATTTAAGAGGCTGCGCCAATCACGCCTCAAGCTGAGCCCCAAGAAGTGCCATCTGTTCCAGAAGAAGGTGCAATATTTAGGACATGTGGTTTCCCAAGAAGGCATAGCCGTGGATCCTCAGAAGATCGAAGCAGTAAGAGGATGGCCGGTACCCAAGAACAAACATCACGTAAGAAGCTTCCTAGGTCTGTGTACATACTACCGTCGATACGTGGCTGGATTTGCTACCATCGCCAAGCCGCTGACTAGGCTTACGGAGGAAGGCCGCAGGTTCCAGTGGGGGAATGACTGCCAGCAAGCTTTCGACCTGCTGAAGAAGGCTCTCTCGACGGCTCCAGTGCTAAGCTATCCCCTACCTACTGGTAAATTTGTGTTAGACACCGATGCGAGCAACGTGGGGATAGGCTCAGTTCTGTCGCAGATACAAGATGGTCGAGAGGTGGTGATCGGCTATTTCAGCAAGACGCTATCTAAGCCCGAGAGAAACCATTGCGTCACTCGGAGAGAATTGCTGGCCATCGTCAAGTCCGTGGAGCACTTTTACAAGTACTTGTACGGGAGGAAGTTCCTGCTGAGGACGGACCATGCATCCCTGACATGGCTACTTCGATTCAAGAATACAGAGGGACAGGTAGCCAGGTGGATCGAGAGGCTGCAGGAATTCGACTTTGACATCGAACACCCTGCTGGCAAGTGTCATGGGAATGCGGATGCACTGTCGAGGAGACCGTGTCTCGACGACTGCGCTCACTGCAACCGAGCCGGGACGAAGGACCCCATGACAAGGAGAACCACCGTTGTGGATGATCGCTGGCAGCCTACCGAACTCCAGAAAGACCAAGAGGAGGATCCCAGCTTGAAGCTGATCATCAAGTGGAAGAGGGAGGATCGACGACCGAGTTGGCAGGAGGTTTCACCTTACTCGCCTACCGTCAAGTCCTACTGGGCTCAGTGGGACAGTCTGGTGATGGAGGATGGCATCCTGAGACGAATACAGGAGGACAAAGAAGGGGCCCAGGAAAGAAGACAGACCGTGGTGCCTAGGAATCGCGTGACCGACGTACTTGGGGAGATTCACAACGGAACGGAACGGAAGTGAAGGTCATCTGGGAGTGGCCAAGACCATGGAGAAGGTTCGGGAGCGGTTTTACTGGTTTAGGTGCAAGGAAGACGTCAAGGAATGGTGCAGGAGGTGTACAGTTTGTGCCGCCAGCAATGGTCCACAGAGACGTAAAAAGGCTCCTATGCGCCAATACAACGTAGGAAGCCCCTTCGAGAGGATCGCGTAGCAGGAACTTTCCCGAAGAGCGAAGCTGGGAACAAGTACATCGTCGTGGTGATCGACGACTTCAGCAAATGGGTCGAAGCTTACGCTCTGCCAAACCAGGAGGCCGCAATCGTTGCTAACGCTCTAGTCAAGGACTGGATTTGCCGTTTTGGAGTTCCACTTGAGCTGCATTCGGACCAGGGAAGGAACTTCGAGTCTGCGCTCTTCCAGAACGTGTGCAAAACTTTGGGGATTAGGAAGACTCGGACCACGGCGTTACATCCTCAGTCGGACGACATGGCGGAGAGGATGAACAGGACAGTGAACCGCTATTTGGCCACCAACGAGACTGGGACAGCTGCCTCCATCTCTTCCTATTGGCGTACCGCTCGGCAGTTCATGAAACTACTGGAGAGACACCGGCCGGTATTGTGTTTGGGCGAGAGCTCCGGCTACCCTGTGACCTCATGTTCGGCTGCAAACCAGGGGACGATGTGGCAGGCGAAGATTACGTTGCCAACCTTCGTAGGAGAATGGACGAGGCCCATGAGAAAGTTCGCCATAATATTCGCACCGCAAGCGACTGCATGAAGATGACGTACGACGTAGGGTCCAGCGAAACAGCGTACCAACCTGGAGACCTGGTCTGGCTGTACAACCCTCAGAAACGCCGTGGCTTGTCACCGAAGCTTCAGAGTTCCTGGGAGGGCCCGTTTGAGGTCGTTAAGATCAACGACGTAATCTATCGCATCAAAAAGGCCAACAGTGGAAAACCCAGAGTCGTACACTTCAACAGCTTGGCTCCGTTTGCTGGAGATAATGCGGAAGCGCAAGTTAGAGAACTCCAGCAACTCCACCCAGAGCTGAACTTCGAGGATTTCATGGCAACTCACACTGGTACAGCGAACGCTAGGTTTGGCGTAACTCGTGAGGAACATCGAGATTTGTTCACGGTGCCGGATGAGTACGCGTTGGCTCATTGTGTCGCTCAAGAGATCTCCGGATGTCTCGACGGATTGCCAGTAAATTCCAACGTCTGTTTGGCCAAGTGGACCAGCTGAAGAGACAGGGTGGACGAGTCGGACAAATGCTGGAGTTACGAAGTGACCAGAGGCGACTCTACTACTTGATTTCGAAGGAGAGGTCCTATCAGAAGCCGACGTACCGGACTGTATGTGAGGCACTCCTGGACCTCAGAGAGAAGCTGTTGACCGCAAATGTTTTGAAGCTGGCGATTCCTAAGCTAGCTTGCGGACGGGACGACCTGGATTGGCGGATCATCCAAAACATGCTAGAAGTTCTCTTCAGGTTCACGGGAATCGAAATTCTGGTCTGCAGCTGGAACTCGAGAGGACCGACAGAACACAGAACCGTGGATTGCTTCTTTTACCAAACATCTGGCTGCAAGAAGGGCGTACTGTGTTCATTCAGACATGAACGTTTCGGGGACGAAACGAATTCAGACGTCCAGAAGTTTCCAGAACCGACGGTAGCGGCGCGCTAGGGTTCTCGGCGTTCACAGGCATCTATATAAGCCGCCGCCAGACACAGTCAGTTAGAGTTAGTGTCAATAGGGTGCAGCAGTCAGTGTCCGCGACGTTCCAGTGGCGCGTGCGAAATAAATGAACTGTGACATAAATTAGTGAAGTTAAGGACCAATATAAATTAGTGTAGTGACTTTAGATAAATTAGACTGTTAAGTATTAGGTTAGGCGTAGTGTACATAGTTAGTGAAAATAAATAGTGAAATCCGTACCAAGTGTTTCCATGCCAAATCGGACTAAAGACTTGTAACAATACTATCAGGAATTTCATTAATCAATGCGAAACATGTCTCATCACAAAGTATGAGAGACATCCTCTTAAATTGCAATACAACGTAACTCCTACAGGCACAAGACCATTTCAAATTTTATACATAGACAGCATCACATTAGAAAATTGTAAATTTTTGACAATTATCGATTCATTCTCGAAATATACTTAAGCATATAGATTGAATTCAGCACAGGCTATAGAAATAGCAGATAAATTGATCAAATATTTTGCACACCATTATATACCTGATCAAATAATATCAGACAATGGTTTAGAATTTAAAAATTCAGTTATCAGGGAACTTTTGGCTACACACAAAATCAATATTCATTTCATTAGTTCTCAGCACCCTGAATCTAATAGAATTATTTAAAGATTTCACTCTACATTAACAGAGCACATTAGATTGTTGAATAATCAAGATATTTTTAAAAAGGAACCTATAGAAATTAAAGTGGACTATGCAATTTTAGCGTATAATAACACGGTTCACTCTGTTACAAATTTGAAACCTTATGAGATTATTACAGGACATTTAGGCACAGAATCACCTTTTAATATAGAGATAGAAAATCAATTAGTCAATAACTACAAAATCACAAAGAAAGAATGAAAATATTATATGATAAACTAAATTCTGATTCACAGAGGAATAAGGAAAAATTAAAAAGTAAGTTGAACGAACACCGAGAACCTTTGCCAACTATTTCAAAAAAAAATTAACGTTAAGAATAAACAAAAACAGAGTAAAACACGGAATAAGTATAAGCCAGAAAATATTGCTAAGATTGATAGTGAACTCAAAACTGCCAAAATTAAGCCTACTCATGGAAATACCATGGAAAAAATTCATTTGTCAAATATTAAAAGGCCACGTAAGATTTCTAAGACTAAGTAATCATTTACAGGTTTTTCACCAGCACACAAGCTATCCAAATAAAGGATATCAGCCAAAATTTGGGAATCCTTCCGATTAATTTAGGTCCAGCCAAACTTCAAATTTCGCAACATAATTTAGTACACTATTATAGGTTAAGAGAATTATATGATACGTATAATAATTTGAATAATCAATACAATAATTTTAAGTTGAGATATTATAATAATATTATATACATTAGGGAACTGAAGCATTATGATAGAATAATCAATTTTACACAGAAATCTATTTGGGAAAAAATCGAAAATATTCGTATTCATAGTGCTGCCAATAATAGATCACGTAGAGGTTTATTCAATGGTATTGTTAGCGTAGTAAAATTTCTCACAGGTAATTTGGATGCAAGTGATGGAGAACTAATTCACAAGATTATCAGTCATATGCAAAGTAACGAGAAAAGCATTGAAAACCAGATGAAAATGCAATATTCAGTCAGTCATAAGCTAATTGAGTTCGGCCCAAAGAAGAAAAAACGAAAGTTGGCTGCCAATACAGATGACCCTGTTATGAATAGGTTCGCGGAATCACTAACATCTATTTCCGCTGCCTTAAAAAACCCCATACCATCTGTCCCTTTGCATCAACAAGGGTTATCATCAGCAAGCCGGAACTTCGCAGATTATGTTGCTGCAAAGCTTGAAAAAAATCACCGATGAGGAAGTCAGAGATGAAGCTGAAGTAGAAATTATAAGCTGCCTAAACAAAGCTTAAAAAAAATTAGAGAGCTTCAAAAGCAGTAAATTCAATTATTTTGCTTTGTATATAGATTTTATTAAGGTTGTATTGTAAATATTTTATTCAAATAAACATTTTATTATGTATCTGTGATATTAATTTTACCAATTTGGGTCATGGACATATGAAAGAGCCTTACTATTTAAATGAGAAAAATAGAGCAACTTATATCCTTATATGGAACTTTCTTTGACTTGGGTGTGAATCTTGCTAATAATTGCAGACGTCTATAAACAGCTCATATCTCTTGAATATTTATATATGATGGTCTGGATAGATATGTATGTTTTGCTAACTTAGTATAGTATATCATCTCAGCTTAATACTGATTAAAAATCATGCAGTCTGCTTGTGAATCTCTTTATTTTGTTCTACTTCAATACATATAAAGATATAGTAAATCGCAATATATCTAAAAACATTAAAAAAAGAATATTATACTTAAACTAAGAATAACAAACATCTTTATCCTCAGGGTCAAATAAACACAATGAACAAATAAAAAAAGTTATTGTATGATTTTTAATAATAAAAAAACACAGCTTACAGGGCTCATATGAAAGAAACTTCTTGATTGAAACAAGGATTAAGAATAATAAACAACTTTATTCTTCACACATTAGACAAACAATATTGTATGACTTTCAAGAATAAAACAAATACATACAGCTTACAGAACCCATATGAAGAAAACAATGTACTACCTACTAAAACAATTTACATTCAATTTCCTTTCTGTACTGCAGTATCCTGCCAAGGAACTGAACCCAAATCACTTAAAAAATAATTTTTAAATTCTTCACGCATTTCCTGGCTCAGTGCTGAGGAACGATTTCCAACCTGCTGTGCTATTTGTTTTAGAGTATTATCAAAGTCAGTTTCATAAACAGCCTCAGTATACCTTATGTTTTCTGTAAATTTATGTGAAACAATAGATGTCAATGTGATTAATTCAACTTTTTCTGGACTTCTATTTTCATATGACAATGAGCGTTGTAGAAATGGTTTTAGCAAATTAGTGAGCAAGGGAAATGCCTCATCAGCTACAATGACATATGGAACTTTTGTGATCCTGCCTGATAAACACTGAGGTTCTGGTAAGCCTAAGCTACCATCACGCATCTTCTTTGACAGCAGTGAGGCACCAAAAACACCACCAACACTAAGCCTTCCATTGACACCTACATTCACATAAATAAACCTCTATTGTGCATCTACCAAACCTAGCAAAATTATGCTATCAGTTCCTTTGTAATTATGGTAGAATGACCCTGAGGTGCACTGAAACTTATATGTCGCCCATCCAATGCGCCAATACAGTGAGGAAAATTTTTCCTCGTATTCTCTTGCAATTTTCAACCATCCTTCGCTTGTAGTTGGAGTCTAGAATAAACAACATGTTTGTAATGATTTGCTTATTAATGAATGCAGGTTGATAACATACTGCCAAATATTTTCCTTTCAGGTGTTTATATATTGCACGACATACTTCTGGAACAAACTTTGAAATTGTACTCTCGTGAATCCTTGTGCTGTACATCAGTGATCTATAGGTCTCTTCAGTTGCCAGAAAACGAAGAGTCACATTGAGCCTACAACAAAATTAAGATTAATTACAAGATATTTTGCTTAATTATTGGGCATACTTGTGTTCAGCACTGATGTTCTCTCGCATGAAGGTATCCTGTTCTACTTCCCACACCGATAGAGATAGTGATCGCGAAAAGTTTGAGATAATAGGCTTTTTGGACGTGTTATGATGTGTACATAACGATAATCCACGTCACTCATTTCCGTCGGTCTGTCTATTGGCGTTTTTCTAACGTCGTAATTTCAGTAACCGCTGCATGGATTGTGATGAAATTTGGGTAGTGATATGTTGTGGTGTCATAGTAAGTAATAATTTTGGAAATTGTTGTACGGGGGGTGGAGTAATTAGCAAAAAACGAAAAATTTCAAATATTCCTCAAACTTCGTTTTTAGACGTTTTAGGGGTTCCTGATCATTTTCTACTTTTTCTTTGGGTG
This sequence comes from Callosobruchus maculatus, assembly GCA_951848785.1. Lineage (NCBI taxonomy): Eukaryota > Metazoa > Arthropoda > Insecta > Coleoptera > Chrysomelidae > Callosobruchus > Callosobruchus maculatus. The sequence continues at coordinate 10,841,553 of CATOUR010000067.1, read as the reverse complement.
AAGGTGAAGTTAGGGTGGTTAGGAGGTGGGGGGGGGGGGGGGTTGTAAAACTCAAAAATTTGTTCTATAATAGGCTGTCCACTGGTCTGTGAAAGAAAGACTCAGCGGCATAATACCCTTTTTTAGGTCCATCCGAACATTGCCTTGGTTATTATAGAAACCAAGGGACTTGGAATTTCTGATGTATACATACGAGTGTTGTTTTAGATCGTTCTATGTTGCGTAACCCGAAAATTATCGAATTGATTTTAATGGAATTTTGACACAGTATTACTGCCGCGGCGAGGATGGAAACGCGTATGTTTTGTAAAAATAGTGTCAGTGGCGGCGCAGCAATAATAAAAAACTAAAAATATAAAAGTAGCTCAAACTTTGTTTTTAGGCGTTTTAGGAGTTCCTGATCATTTTTTACTTTTTTTGGGTGGGTGTGAAATAGGGGTGGTTAGGGGGTGGGGGGGTTGTAGAACTCAAAAATTTGTTCTATTCATAATAGGTTGTCCATTGACCTGTGAAAGAAAGACCTAGCGGCATAATACCCCTTTTAGGTCCATCCGAACATTGCCTTGGCTATTACAGAAATCAAGGGACTTAGAATTGTCTGATGTATATATACATACGAGTATTGCTTTAGATCGTTCTGAACTTAGTAACATGGAAATTATGGAATCGATTTCAATGAAATTTAGACACAGTATTATTACCGCGGCGAGGATGAAAAATATGGTTTTCAAAAATCCTGTCAGTGGCGGCGCAGCAATAATAAAAAAGCTAAAAATATAAACGTAGCTCAAATTTCGTTTTTAAGCAACTTGGGGTTTCCTGATTGTTTCGTTTCGTCCAATTGAAGCTCGCAGAATAAAAATTGTGTCGTTTTAATTTCTACGGAGAGACCTAGGAAACTATTTACTAGTTTTTGTTTTTGATGTTTTTTGAGCACATGCGAACGATTACTTGGTTGCAAGAGATCTCAGACTATAGCTTCATGCAAAGGAAATATAATAAAGTGATATCGCTGTTATGTGTGGGAAGTACTGAGTCAATCAACTTGACTCCATTTTTTTATATAATTTTCAACCAGATTTAATAGAGTTGCAAACTATGCTGGATCGAGCCTTAAAAAATTTTTAGCCGGCAAATCATGCAAATTCAAGCAATATACCGTCTTCTATCCATGGAATACCTGTGCGATGGGTACTAGATCTCATTACAGCCAAAGTGAAACAGGGTAGCCCAAAATTTTCTCCGGAAAACATTTTATATGCTTAAAAAGGATGTCGTGCCATCCAACACGTGCCATGATGATTCTGTCAACCCACAGCCCGTGCCCATCGTGGCACGGGCTGGACGTGGCATGGGCTCAATATGCGTTGACCTGAATTGTCTTGTCTATGGGTGGACGGAGAAATCATTTTGATGGTGAAACGACCCGTTTGAAAAAGAAATTGAAATAAGGTCTTGCTTAAGAGGCGTTTAATGTAGAATGTCTGAAAAACTGGAAATCTCTTGCTTTTGGGGACAAACGTTAAAAATAATACAAAACAAAGAGACTTCCAAATATTTTATTCTTGATTAATATCTATTATCCAGTAACAATTGAGGTTAAAAGTCCTATAACATAAACAGATTATTGTTTGTTACGCCATATCTTACTTTGAAGCATTTTTGGTGAGGTTGACATTCTATACAATCACCGGATTTTTCAACCCCCTCCTTTGTGGCCAAAATCGCTTTGATGGTATCAGCAGATTCCTTTTATCTTTTTTATGTTGAATAGGTTACTGAATATCCTTTCAACACTCGCATTGGAATAAGACAGTACAAAAAGTAAAGAAAATAGTGTCTTTAAGTTTGGGAAAAGCGGCAAGCCTGCCTCATTTTTGAGAGTAAATATTGAACCCCAGTATTTCTCGGCATCATTTAAATCTAAATTAAAATTTTCAAAATTCAGAAGAGCATGCCGGCGCCACTCATTGTCGAGCTCTTGGATATTCACATATTTTTTCAAAATTGGGAATTTATCAAGAATGTGTAATAATGAATTAATTTCCAATCTTTGAGCAACTTTCGGATCAAGCAGTTCAATGGTTTTAAAAATCAGGTCTCTGAATGAAAATCTATCTTTGATTTGAGTGACTAATTTAATATAGAATGTTAAGATTGATTTATAGAAAACCTCAAGATCTTTTTTTTCACTACAGAATTTTGTTTCAGAGTTTGGATACTTTCTGTAGCTGCAACGCCTAAATATATGTTTTGCAAATCTACAAAGTTAGCAGGGTTTTCGTGATTAAATTCAAAAATATTGCTTACTTTTCTCATGACAGAGATATGAATAAAGTTAGAACTTAATGTTTGCAGCAAATCTTCAGTCTCTGGTTTTAGTTTGTGTAATAGTGGTTTTTATGATTGGAACAGCAAATTAAAATCAGTCATAAGACCTAGTGAATAAATCATGAATTCCAAGTAAATTTTTGTAAATTAGTTAGTTAGTGAGAAGCATATGCTCTGTGGTAAGAGGGATCTTCATACAGAGATTCTGTAAAATATGCTTTCAATGGATCATACTGCTCAAGCACTCTATTAACTATATCTCTCACAAAAAGCCATCGTGTTGTGGATGGCGATAAAATTTTGTGTACTTTCACCTGGGAAAATTCTTCAAATTGTTCAAATTTGTGTCTTCGGGCTGGACTCCTAATAAAATGGCTCCCAATATTGCGTAATAAGTCCTCCACGCGCCTAGGCAGGCTCATACAAGCCTTAGATGCCGCTAAGTGTGCCATATGGCAGGAGCACTTAATACATACAATATTTGGTACCTCATTCTTTAAATGTGAAAACACAGTGTTATTTTCGCCAACCATTACATTGCATGTATCAGAAGAAAATCCTACCATGTTTTCCAAAGGAATATTTTTGGAAACTACCGACTTTCTCAGAGCTGAATAAAGATCAATAGCAGTTGATCCTTCTGGTTCAATTAGATCAAAAAATTGTGTTATTACTCTATTTTTTCTTGGTCAAAGTAAATGACAGTGAAAGCGCATTGCTTTTTTACTGAAATATCAGTAGTTTCATCCATAATGATAGAAAAGATCTAGTCTTTAATTTTGTATAGAGATCAGAAAGGAAGTTTTCACCTAAACTATTGCATAATACAGATGTAGCTTTTGTTCTTTTAAGTTGTAAGTATTTTGGAATCTGGGAAAATATTGGACAGAAGTGGCGTTAGCGTTTCCATAAATAGAAAAGGTAAATTATTTGTTGCAAGGAGAGCACAAAGCTTTAGCTCTGCATTTCTTATTAACATGCTACTATCTTCTTTTTCTCTGTAAAGTTCATATATTTTAGTGTTTTGTGAAACTCTCTGGAAGTTCATTTTATGCTTATGTGTTTTTGAATGCTCCAAGATCACACTGTTTGGGCCAAAATTTCTCTCTTACATTCTTTACAATATGCAAGGTCATTCCCATCAGGATTCAACTTCTCTAATTTCTGAAACCAGCCCTTGAAAACTGGCAAATCACACCAAGCCATAACACAAGCCTTCTTTTTTTCTTTTCTGACTTCTTTCACGAGTTTTTTCTTTTTCGCAGGAGATAGTAAGTTGGCATCCCGAAAACAAATGGAACTGAATTGCGGGGCACTTCATATACCTAATTTTGGAAAAAAGAATAATATATAATAAATTATAAAATTTTCATATACCTACCTCTTAAACGAAAGATCACAGAATTTTGCAAACATATTTTTTTAATTGATATATCTCTTAAAATAGTCGTAAAAGGTATTTATGAAACTCTGACTGATTTTTGAATTTTTAAAAATATAAATAACTTTTATAGGTGCATACAGATATCGAATCGTTCGTATCCGATTCTGAATGCTGCTGGTCAGCCTGTTCTAATTTTTTGTTTGGTTCGCCTCCGCAGAAGGACTTGAAGGTACTCGGATGCGATGAGTCACATTCTGATGATTTTTGGGAAGACTATTTTTCATTTGACTATAAACATAGGATAGAAAACAACTTGGCATATCGCAGAGCTACCACTTTACTATGGCACTTTACCTCCATTTTATATTCGGATTATTCGGAATTCGGTTTGGATACTAGTTATCGTTGCGATTCATATACTATTTAGCAGACAGCTTACAGCTCACTTGCAACATCCAACGACGAAAACAAGTCAAAATCTCTAGTTAAAACTGTATACAGAAATAGAATAACACATTGAACTACTCAGGTCCACAGTCAGGCGAGTAGGCCAAAATCACAAAACAAATCAAAACGCAGCACGTCCAAAATATGCTTGCGCCATCTCTGATCTGTGAGATGAACTCAATGATAGGTGTTGGTGTTACCGTGTTGACAGTTTATCAGCTACAAAACATTATGAATAGATGGCGACAGACAGAAGTGTATGAATTCTGAATTTATAATTTTTATACGTATTTTGAGTGAAACTTGAAACCTGGTGTATATATTATATTCTATAATCGCTATTGCAGACGTCAGAAAGTGCGCTGAAGGTGCGATTTTCGATAAGGTGTGAAAAAATTGCACCCGTATAGTTGAAAGTGCGAAAATCGCACTAAGTGCTCCGATTGGCAACACTGTTTACGCGTGTATCATTATTTCGGTTCGGCTGTGCTTGCTAGTAATAGTCTGTCTCTGTCCATTTTCCAAATAGAAATTATCACAATACTACTTTTGATCAAAAATCAATAATAATAATTGGCAACACAGAACATACATAGGCTGGACAAATTGACACTAATGACTGACACCTGTCATTTGCATGGTTATCACAACTTAGAACAGTTACAGTCAACCATCAATAATGTCAACTACGGATGGAAGAAATGAGAAGAAAGTAATATCAAACTGACACCAAACCAAATGCGCATGCGTATAATGAAAATTTATAGACACATTATGCTAGTAATTTATTTGCGTGTCATACATGTCCTATTGCCAAGGTTAAATAGTTTTATGCCGAAATTATCATAATAATTTTCATCGTAATGCTATTGTGTGTCACACGACTCGTAGGCACAATATATAGGGTGTTCTAAAAGTTGGGACTTTCCTCTTTAGAAGCAACAGCCCTTGAAACGGCAAATCTAATGCACGGTGAATTGGCAGCAAAACAGTAAAAAAAATGTTCAAGCAAGTACCTACTCACTATTTGGTTGCGACGGAAGTTGTAAGTACGGTCCTGTCGCAGGCGTCTTACAGGTAAAAGTACGATGTACGATGTCTTCTTCAATTCGGACCATACGATGTTGTCGAGGTCTTCCAGCGTGTCCACCACGATGTGGATTCAGACATCCTGTGTCTCTAGCTCTTTGCACAAGCCAGACAAATATACGAAGTGCAGGGTGAGTGAGTACGGTTAGAGAAACGATCGGCATACACTCGCGAAGCCGCAGCGGTATTTTGACCACACTCACCGTACATTAAAAATCATGTCCACCAGTTCATTATTGTTATAAGCATGCACCATTGTTGTTCTTTTTAAAGTCCGATCGTCAAACAGGATGAATTGGACCAGGATAAAAGATCCAACAATCTAAGGATTTTCAAAGTTGCTGAAAAGGAGAATGAAAATTTAATGTCTGATGTGACTAGACTTATTGAGTCATACTTAGGAATTAAACTTCAAGAATGTCAATAAATCAAGGGGCAGTGATTGCGTCATACATAGCCTCTCCTGTCTCATGCCAACCTCACCTGCTCGAGTTAGTGTTTTCACTCGGTGCACCCTGCTTAAACTAACGAGGCAATGGCGACCGTAGGATCACCGGTATATGTGGGCTACTGCTCCCCTCCCCGCCTCCTCATCTGTACCCACGGCGGGGGATAAATCCTCCCATGAGTCCAGAACCAAACGTGTTCGTTCCGAGAGAAGCACTCCCAGGGCGGACACAAAGAAACCACGCACTGACCTCGAGCCGGCACGCTCGTTCAAGATGGTGGCGGAAAGTGTTCGGGTGTGCATCGTCCACCCTGAACACCCAATCGCCCAATTCTCGAGCGACAATGTGCAGGCTATAAGGCTATTATGCGAGCCGTGGAGGAACACCCGGAGGACGGCCCCCAAATCCGCTTCCAGGGGTGCACAGTGCGACCAGGTCTGCTCATCCTGGACTGTGCCGACAATACGACGGCTAGTTGGCTTGGGCAGAATATTGACAAACACCGTCCGTGGGAGAACGCCAAGCTGCGACTGCTCCAACAAGACGAGTTGCCCAAACCCCATGTGTGCGTGGTGTACATTCCGAATGATGTGAACACCGCCGCACTTACCTGGGAACAGGTACAAAAAAGGCTCAGGACCATGAACCGCGGTCTGCGGACTGGGAAGTGGACCTGCCTATACCGAGTCGCGTCAGGACGGTCAGGTCACACCTGGACGCTGTCCATTGATGAGGTCTCGCTAAGGGAGCTGGAGAAGCTAAACTTCCGGCCCTACTGCGGCTTCAGGCAGGTGCAATTCCGCCTCAAGGGCCGCATTAGGAGACAGACCACCCGCGAACCGGAAAGACCACCCCCCACCCCCTCTTGCTCATCCCTACCAACTCCCCCAACCAGACCAATCGCCTAGGACGGGTCTCCACTTCCTCCAGGCAAACCTCCATCATGCTAAGGCCGCATCGTACGTCCTGGGCAGGAGGTTTGCCATGGAGGAACTGGATTTCGCTTTAATCCAAGAACCTTGGGTTTCCAACGAAGGCCATATATCGGGCCTGGGAAGTTGGCCTGGTAAGTTGGTGTCATATAGCCTTAGGGGAAAACCCAGGGCTTGTATTCTTATCAGGAGAAACATAGAATTTTTTATGTTAACAGAGTACTGCACACAGGACGTAGTAACAATCCAAATCTCAATACCGGAAGAGAGCGGCAGGAGAGACGTAGTCATCTGTTCGGCCTACTTCCCGGGAGAATTGGGACAAGAAGTCCCTCCAGCTGCAGTGCCGAAACTGATTGCCTACTGCAGAAGGAAGAACAAACAACTCGTGCTGGGATGCGACGCAAACGCTCACCACAGAGATTGGGGCAGCTCCAATATCAACGCACGAGGTGAGAAACTTTATAATTATATAATAGGTGAAGGGCTAATAGTTAATAATATAGGTTCCGAACCAACTTTTGTGACGGTAAATCGCCAAGAAGTTCTAGACCTAACGATATGCACGCAGTTTATTAGCATGAACATCATTAACTGGAGAGTCTCCTCTGAAGCCTCATGCTCAGACCACAGACATATCCGGTTCGACTTAAGATCAAATATGCCACCCCCCTTCAATACCGGGACCCCAAGAATACCGACTGAGAGGCATACACCAAATCCCTGCAGTCGCGGATGGGGGATGTGTTGAAGGTCATCAAAGATAGCGCAGAGATTGAAGTAGCGAGCGATCAATTGCAATCCGCCCTACTGACTGCCTATCACGAAAACTGCCCACTCAAAACAAGCAGAGATAAAAGGGGTATGCCCTGGTGGAGCAGAACACTCGAAATAAAAAGAAGAGAAGTCCGGCGACTCTTCAACCGGGCAAAAGAATCTGGCGACTGGGACACCTATCGTACGGCTCTAACGGAGTACAGTAAGGCTATCAGAAAAGCCAAAGGAGAATCTTGGCGGAAGTTCTGCCAGAGTATCTCGGATTTAGCTGCAGGCACTAGAATTCACAAGATTCTTGCCAGAGATCCGGGACGGGAAGTCGGGTCTCTAAAAAGACCAGACGGCACCTACTCGGATTCTGTCAAGGAAACGTTAGAGATTCTTCTACAGAAACACTTCCCAGGCAGTCAGATTCTGGAGGACAGGCATGCATTCACACTTCCTCGACCAGGGCGTTGCAATCGCCCATCTAGCGAGGACTGGAAAAATGCAGCCAAAATTGTCTCTCCTAACGCAGTAGATTGGGCGATACAGTTCTTCTCACCTTACAAATCACCCGGAGAGGACGGCATTTTCCCTGCTCTTCTGCAAATAGGGCACGACTTAATAAGGCCGGTCCTGGTGAAGATTTTTAGAGCAAGCCTGGCTTGGAGTTATATTCCGCTAGGGTGGACGTTGGGAAGAACTGTCTTCATTCAGAAGGCAGGTAGAGTGGATACGTCTCTGCCCAGTTCCTTTCGTCCTATCTGCCTAACATCCTTCCTCTTGAAAACCTTAGAGAGAATAGTGGAGTATCACATTAGGGACGGACCTTTACGGTTAACACCGCTGAGTTCCCACTAATACGCATACACAGCAGGCAAATACATTGACCTTGCCTTATTCAACCTAGTGGGCAAAATCGACCAGTCTTTGGGAAACAAAGAAATTGCGTTGGGTGCCTTCCTAGACATTGAAGGATCGTTCAATAACGCACTCCCTCAATCGCTCCAGGTAGCCCTTGAGGCGTGGAGAAGATCACCTGCGACTGGATCAGCTGCATGTTGGCAAATAGGAATGTCGTGACATCATTGCATGGTGAGCCGATTAGGTTTAGCCCTGCCAGGGGATGTCCCCAGGGGGAGTGCTCTCACCCCTTCTGTGGACCATTCTGGTGGATGACCTGCTGAACGAGCTCTCCATCAGTGGTGTGTACGTGCAGTGCTATGCGGACGATCTCGTTATTGTAGTCAGAGGGAAGTATGAAAGGACCATCTCTGAACTTCTTCAACAAGCGTTAAACATAATCGACAGCTGGTGCAGGAGGGAACAAATGTCGATAAACCCCCATAAAACAGTTGTCGTTCCGTTCACCAAAAGACGGAAATTAGACAAGCTCTGCTTACCTAGAATAGCGGGTGAGTCAATCCAGTTTGCAGAGGAGGTGAAATATCTTGGTCTTATATTGGACAAAAGACTCACCTTTAACTCTCACCTGGATAACAGAATCGAAAAGGCCCGCCTCGCCCTCTGGACACTCAGAAGGATTTGCGGCAAATCTTGGGGCACTAGTCCTAAACTGATCTACTGGATATATCAGACGGTGGTCAAACCCATGGTAGTATATGACGCTGTTGTCTGGTGGCAGAAATGCCTACAACGGACAGCCAGAGTCAGGCTGGCGGCGGTGCAACGCACCGCCTGTTTGGCCATCACTGGAGCCATGTCTACCACACCAACGTTAGCCATGGAGACCCTTCTAAACTTAACACCTCTGCACATTGAGGTGGAAAGAGTTGCAAAAGTGGTCGCCTACAGACTGCTATCAACCGGCAGATCTGACAAAACGGAACTAGGTCCAGACACAACGGGTATAATGGGTGAAATTACCCATCATCATATACTTGGAATGGTCTCGGACTGTATGGTTCCCCAAGCGCATATAGAGCGATCCTATAACGTCCTTTTCCCAGGCAGGGACGAATGGAGGAGGGACGATTTTATATCACCCTCTGATCTTGCGCTATTTACAGATGGCTCCAAGTCTGAACTGGGGGCAGGAGCGGGAGTAGTGGGTACCAATCCAAGAGTTGAAATTTCAGTCAACCATGGGAGGTATACCACAGTCTTGCAAACAGAAATGATTGCTGGGAGTCCGGGAACTAATCAAAACACCCCTGACAAACAGATCTATAAAAATCTTTTCAGACAGCCAGGCTGCATTGAAAGCACTGTGCTCCAGTCGGGTTGATTCAAGACTGGTATGGAGCTGCATGCACCTCCTCAACAAACTCGGAACGGGAAACAGGGTATCCTTGATTTGGGTTCCGGGTCACTGCGGAGTGGAAGGCAATGTATTGGCCGACACGCTAGCAAAAGGTGGAACTGAATCTGTGTTCATAGGACCAGAGCCACTCGCGGGCAATGCAAAAAGCACCGCTAAAAAGACCATCTCGGACTGGGCAGTGAGGAAAGCACTCCTGAACTGGCGAGATACACCAGGGCTATTGCACTCGAAGTTGTTTATAAGCTACCCCTCGAGTCAGGCCCTCCCGAGGATCATGGAATGTAATAGGTACGACCTCCGCATTCTGGTCGGTCTGCTGACGGGACATGGTCGTCTAAGGTACCATATGCGGAAGTTGGGTCTTGAACAAACTTCAGACTGTCGCTTCTGCTACGTGGAGGACGAAACAGCGGAGCACATTCTTTGCTCCTGTCCAGTACTGGATAATGCTAGGTTCCAGACATTCGGATTTGCCCAACTGGAACCTCATGACTTCAAGGAAGTTTCACCCTTCACGTTGATCGCCTTCGTAAAGAGGTGCGGACTGTACGGTGAACTTTAAAAAGGTGTGAGCCACAATAGACACAATTGAGTCGCAGTAGAAGGAGGCAGCTCTGCCCCACTCACTTTCAACCTAACCTAACCTAACCTAACATCTAACGACGAAAACAAGTCAAAATCTCTAGTTAAAACTGTATACAGAAATAGAATAACACATTGAACTACTCAGGTCCACAGTCAGGAGAGTAGGTCAAAATCACAAGACAAATCAAAACGCAGCACGTCCAAAATATGCTTGCGCCATCTCTGATCTCTGGGAAGAACTCAATGATAGGTGTTGGTGTTACCGTGTTGCCAGTTTATCAGCTACAAAACATTATGGCAACAGACAGAAGTGTATGAATTCTGAATTTATTATTTTTATATGGCATGACGGACTTCTGGCCCAGCTTGCTGCTTATGGACTACCACCTGGCCTGCGCCAGTGGCTGAATAGCTTTTTGAACGACCGATCTCTGTTTGCTGTAGTCGAGGGCTGTTCATCAGACGTATTTTCAATAAACGCCTGTGTTCCTCAGAGATCTGTCCTATCCCCTACACTGTTTCTGCTGTACATCAACGAGCTGCTGGAAATAACATCCAATCTGATCTACAGCTTCGCAGATGACAGTACATTAGTGTCGTGCATGGAACCAGGCAAGCCACTATCATCCCAAGAGCATGCCTCACAGATCAACGCTGATATCAAAACAATTGTCGAGTGGGGATTAGCAAATAAAGTACAGTTCAACGTACAAAAAACTCAGGCAACAACACTTACAAAGAAGTCTCACGATGGCTTACCAACAGTGGAAATGGAGGGTCACCCTATAGTCGAATCACCTTCTGTCAAGCTTTTGGGAATCAACATCAACAATAACATGTCCTGGCACGACCACGTCGTCAGTATTGCTAAAACGGCATCCCAAAAGCTTGGAGTTTTGTTCCGCTGTAGGAAGTTGTATACACCAGAGTAACTGCTGCTGCTGTACAAGGCACAGATCCGACCATCGCTGGAGTATTGCTCCCATGTGTGGGGATGCGCTCCGAAGCACTCTCTAAAGCTTCTGGACACTATCCAGAAAAGAGCGATTAGACTAATCGATACGCCAAACCTCACAAAGGACCTCCACAGCCTGGAACATCATCGAAGGAGGGTGGCTGACCTATCCCTGTTTTACAGATTCTATCACGGAAGATGTTCGATTGAGCTCTCTCAGATAATAACACCACAGGCCGTCCGAACCAGGAAAACTAGAGAAGCTCTGCGAGCTCATCCTTACCAGGTCGAGGTCCTTACTCCCCGAGCTAGTCTCCTCCAGCATTCCTTCTTTTGGAGAACTTCGACGCTGTGGAATCAGCTGCCGGGGAATTTGTTTCCCGACGGCTACAACCTGCAGCGTTTCAAATCTAACGTGAACCGATACTTATCCTCTCGCAGCGCTTCTACAGCGCCATAGGCTTTAAGCCCTTGCGGGAGGCCGACCATAAAAAAAAATATATGTATTTTGAGTGAAACTTGAAACCTGGTGTATATATTATATTCTATAATCGCTATTGCAGACGTCAAAAAGTGCGCTGAAGGTGCGATTTTCGATAAGGTGTGAAAAAATTGCACCCGTATAGTTGAAAGTGCGAAAATCGCACTAAAGTGCTCCGATTGGCAACACTGTTTACGCGTGTATCATTATTTCGCCGTTTTTTTAGGAAGACCACTAAAGCGGCGCAAACGACGCGACGGCTGAGCTTGCTAGTAATAGTCTGTATCTGTCCATTTTCCAAACAGAAATTATCACAATACTACTTTTGATCAAAAATCAATAATAATAATTGACAACACAGAACATATATAGGCTGGACAAATTGACACTAATGACTGACACCTGTCATTTGCATGGTTATCACAACTTAGAACAGTTACAGTCAACCATCAATAATGTCAACTACGGATGGAAGAGATGAGAAGAAAGTAATATCAAACTGACACCAAACCAAGTGCGGATGCGTATAATGAAAATTTATAGAGATAGTGAGATAATTACCTGCTATAGAATTGGAAAAAAGAATGTCAATAAATCAAGCAAGTAATATATAACGCAAAGAAGAAGCTGAAAGTATCCGGGATTGTTATAAAGGAGGATTTGACTAGGACCAGATTTAGACTAAAGGAGGCTGCCATCGAGAAAACCTCACTGAAAAGTGTGTGGTCATACATCGGAAATGGCTGCGTTTTGAAAAACGGAAAACGGTTTGTTATTCGGAATGACAGTGACTTGCAAAAATTGTAATGTATTGGTTTTGGATCTCTTTTCAGTGAGTACATTTCATCCGTTTATGTGTTTTTTTAGTTAATGGCATGCATCTTATCTGTTCTGATGCTAACTTTATATTTTGTATTATCTTTTCCATTTTTTTTCTTCTATCTATGTTTACCTCAGGTCAGGAGCCTTCTTAAATATTATTAGTTGTTTCTTTTTTTCTACATTCTGTCTGGTTGAAACGCAGTATTTGTTTTTTAGTCATACATACATTTCACCTCGGGTTTCACCTATTTTAAAAATTGCTAGTTTTTTTTGCGCAAAGGCATTTCGTGGGTTCAGTATTATACTGTTCTAACAGCACTTTTGGCGCGAAATCGTTTGATATGCTCGAAAAATAGTACAAAAAAAATCTGTTCTATGAGTATACAGTAAGCTAAATAATTCAATACACAAACCTAAATAACATCAGTATTAAATTGTTCCATCAGTCATATTTGAAATCCGCTTAAAATTATAATATTCTAACAGGCCAACCAATGAGAGGAGAGAATTTCGTGCTGATAGAACAGTTTTGTTTTACAAGTAGTAGCAATAAGCACGGCGTGTTTGTGTGGTGCAATTTGAGAAATTTTAATTGAAATACGTATCATGGATTGTGAACTTGATCCGTAAGTAATATATATGAAGTTTAATAATACATTCGCTATATTTATAAGATAGTTTATCTAGTTTTATTTGTGATTATGTGTTCATAACCTAACATTTTCAAATTACATTGACTGTTAAGAACAATGTAATTTTTAAGACTTTTATACTAAACTTACCTTAGTATGCCTTTTTGAGTAAGTTGTTAGGACAAACGATTATTAAGCAAGTAATTTTGTTCTAGTGGCGGTCTTCCTTATTTTGAAGACAGCGATGATTCCGTGCGTGACCCTGATTACACCGTATCGGGCTCAGAAATGGAACAGCTCGGTTTATCTAATGGTAAGATTGGTAAGTGCAGATAAAAATTAAATATGGAATATTCTTGACTAAGCAAAATTTTGATTTTTGATTTACAGATTCAGATGAAGACCCTAAAGATGCATTTTTCGAAGAAGAGGAAGCTAATCATGAAGAAAAAAGGGTTACTCTCAAAGAAGACGTGGTTAATATAGAAGAAGAAGAGAGACCAGAAACAGATAATTCGGAAGAAGTGCCTCCACTTCAACAAAGTCTCAAATTAACCAGGAGACAAAAAACACAAATTAACATGAATTGTGATCAAAATAAAAAGCTAACCAGAAAACGTAAGAGAAACCCTGAAAACTGGAAAATGAATGTGAACACTAAGGCGTGTCAGGCAGGTCGGGAATATCAGGACGTGAAAGGTAAAATGCGAAAAGGAAGATGCTTGAAAACAAAGAAAGACTGCGAAACTAAATGCAAGTATTTATGCGCCAAAAAAATTAGTTTAGAAGAAAGAGAAGAAATATTTAACGGATTTTGGGGCCTTACTAATAATGCCAAACTGAACTTTGTTACGGTTTGATTTTCGGACTCCAAGTATGCTGTATCTACTTACCTAGACTAGTCACATTTTCTCACAATTTTAAGCCTTGTAAATAACATGTAAGTCTGTAGTATTTAATATCTATATTTCTTTAAGTCAACTGTACAAGCAATACGAGGGCTGCTCTATACCTCCGTCAATCCACCAGTACGCAGACAGCTGTTTCACGCTTATTAGCGATCATCAGTGCGCCATAGGTTGATTGACGGAAATAGAGAGCATCAATTTTTCCATGTTTAATAAACATGTGAAAGATGTGCAAGCAGACAGAAAGAATTCTGCCGGTGCGCCATCTAGTACCCGAAGGTAACGGCAAACCAAGGAAATCTCTACTTAGCAGTAGTAGACTTCTTGGTGGGACGCCAAGGTGCATCCGCTTAGCCACTAGAGAGCGCGGGTTCTATACGCGCTGCGTATAAAAGCCGATATTTCATACGCAGCGCGTATAGAACCCGCGCTCTCTAGTGGCTAAGCGGATGCACCTTGGCGTCCCACCAAGAAGTCTACTACTGCTAAGTAGAGATTTCCTTGGTTTGCCGTTACCTTCGGGTACTAGATGGCGCACCGGCAGAATTCTTTCTGTCTGCTTGCACATCTTTCACATGTTTATTAAACATGGAAAAATTGATGCTCTCTATTTCCGTCAATCGACCTATGGCGCACTGATGATCGCTAATAAGCGTGAAACAGCTGTCTGCGTACTGGTGGATTGACGGAGGTATAGAGCAGCCCTCGTATATCGGCTTTCATACGCAGCGCGTATAGAACCCGCGCTCTCTAGTGGCTAAGCGGATGCACCTTGGCGTCCCACCAAGAAGTCTACTACTGCTAAGTAGAGATTTCCTTGGTTTGCCGTTACCTTCGGGTACTAGATGGCGCACCGGCAGAATTCTTTCTGTCTGCTTGTACAAGCAATTCCTATTTGTATTTACAAAGTATTCCAGTCTTCTATAGGGTTTACCAAGCTGCAGTCATCTGGAAAGGACAAAAATGTCAATATTATATTTAACTAAATTCATATGAACTTACCGTGGTATTCCATCAGCCCAAAACCATTGTTTACATGTCCATTGTCCATGTTGATGGAGAAGAGGTTAGTTGTACCAGGAACCTGCTGTTGACATCTATCTGTTGCTTTGTACCTTGTAGACAGTTGGACCAAGGTCGCACCACAGAATTAAATCACCACAGTTCATTACCATATGACAGGCGAGTTTGGCGCCGATTTTCATGGGAAAAGGCCATTTTCCTTTCACTTCTCTGATTTACTTGGACCAGGTGGTCTATGCGCATATTTTGCAGATTTGATAGAGAAGCGATCCTGTGTCGAATTAGATTTTTGCAGTGTCTGCAGAACCACCTCTGTGGGACTAGTATATCCATATCACACAGCAACCAAAGGGAACACCTTAAAGCCACCCAACACCAACGGTAGGTGCATAACCTTACTTCCATGAAAGTTAGCCACAACTCCCTCAGAGGTACAGTTTTGAGGATTCCTTTTGCTTGTAGGCTTTTTAGATACGGCTTTTATTGTTGAGATCCTGCTTTTACGGTTTGAAATACAGCTTTTACGATTGAGATAAGGACCATATACAACCAACTCCGACAGCTAGGCTTCGCCTGCATAAACCACCGCAATCTCTGTGGTACAGCTTAGTGCATGATAACCTGCTTGCTGCATGCCTATCCCTTCGACAGCCACATCTCTCTTTTATGCTTTCAACTCGCCTACATGTCAGACTGCTAGAGGAAACTCCAGGTAACCTTGGACCACATCCATCAGATTACAGGTGGGAATTCGCTTTATTTTTGATAGGAACTGTAGCCACTAGGAGTGTTCACCTAGAACATCAGTTAGTTAAGGTTTTTGGATAAACTGTAGGTAGTTAAGATTCTTACCAGCCATAGATATAAGTAGCATGAGGACAGGGACCGTTAGGGAAGCGGGGCCCCCAGCGACTTCTTCATTTTATTATTGTACATATGTGTATATTTAGTGATCATTGCACATTTGATTCACCATATAGTAGGTAGTAAGGTAGTGTCTACGCAATATTCAAGCTTTGTATAAGTTTTGATTTTCGGAACAAACCGTAAACTCGCCCCTGCCCAAGAAGGCATTAATTTTCTTTTTATATAAATTTTAATAAAAAGGTAACCCATTTTTTTGATAAGTACATAAATTTTTCATTAAATTTTTAATTTTGACATTTGTCATTTAACCCATCATCCTGCCTTCTCTTCTTACAACACGTTTCAAGCATCTGTCAACCACAAAACCACAACCACGAACGCAGAACAATCAGAACCAAGGACGGTACGAACCCACCACAGAGCACTGTAGGGAGTAGAGGTTGCGACGTTGCCGGTGGTACCGCTTGGAACCGCCGCGTTACGCGCTTGCCGCGACCCCTACATATAACAACTTCTACGACAAAAACACAGAGAGAATCGAGAAAAAAAGAAAACAAACTGCCAAGAAGGATTCTCGACGTCAATACACTTTCAGATATTATTTCCATATTTCTGGCGAGAAAATACGTACGTGTAAATCATTTTTTCTTTCTACTTTGGATGTGAGTCAGCAGAGAGTAAATTATTTTCACCAGCACAAAAAAAATAAAGTGACAGGAATTTCGTCACCTTCTAAGCAGGGTCGCCATCCTAAAAAAATGGAGTCAAGTTGATTGACTCAGTACTTCCCACACATTACTGTGATATCAGTTTATTATTTTCCCATAGCATGAAGCTTTAGTCTGAGATCTCCTTGCAACCAAATCATCGGCAGCCTTCCCTCCCCTAAAATTGTCTTATGCCGCTAAGTATTTCCTTCAGAGGTCAATGGACAGCCCAAAACATCTAAAAACGAAGTTTGAGTTGTTTTCATACTTTTAGTTTTTTGATTATTGCTATATACGCTGCCACTGACACGATATTTAACAAACACACGCGTTTTCCATCCTCACCACGGTAATAATACTGTGTCAAAATTTAATTAGAATCAATGTAATAGTGTCCACGTTACAAAATACAAAAAGATCTAAAGCAATAAATACTCGTATGTATGTATACAGAAAATTCTAAGTCCCTTAGTTTCCGTAATACGCTAGGCAATGTTCGGATGGACCTAAAAAGTTGATTTATGTCGCTAGGTCTTCCTTCAGAGCCCCTACCCTACACCCTATTATGAATACAAGAAATTTCTCAGTTTTTCAACCCCCCACCCCCTAACCACCCCAATTTCACCCCACCCAAAAAAAACGCAGAAAATGATCAGGAACCTCTAAAACGCTTAAAAACGAAGTTTGAGCTGTTTTTATATTTTTACTTTTTTTTATTATTTGTGCGCTGCCACCGGCACGATTTATAAAAACCATACGCGTTTTCCATCCTCGCCACGGTAGTAATACTGTGTCAAAATTTCATTAACATCAATTCAACAGTTTCCTTGTAACACAATATAGAAGGATCTAAAGCAATACTCTCGTATGTTTACACCAGAAAAAATTCTAAGTCCTTTGGTTTCTGTAATAGGCAAGGCAATGTTCGGATGGACCTAAAAAAGTTATTTATGTTGCTAGGTCTTCCTTCATGGGTCAGTGGGCAGTCTATTATGAAAGCAACAAATTTTTCAATTTTACAACCCCCCACCCCCCAACCACCCCAATTTCACCCCCACCCAAAAAAAAGTAAAAAATGATCAGGAACCTCTAAAACGCCTAAAAACGAAGTTTGAGGAATATTTATTTTTTTTTGTTTTTTGCTAATTACTCCGCCGCCCCTGCACCGATTTTCAAAATTATAAGAACATTACCTACTACGACCCCCCAGCATATCGCTGCCCAAATTTCATCACAATCCATGCAGCGGTTACTGAGATTACGAGGACACAAAAACGCGTACAGACAGACCGACAGACAGACAGACAGACCGACAGACAGACAGACAGACCGACGGAAATGAGTGACATGGATTTTCGTTATGTAGACATCATGAAACGCCCAAAAAGTGTATTATCTCAAAATCGAAAATTTTCGCGATCACAATACTCCCCTCACCTATCGGTGTGGGAAGTAAAAGTCATCAGTGAAAATAGTAAACAGCTGGTTCGAAATCATATTAACCGCATTCCCCGAGTTGACGCTCACTACTGCAGAATGGACAGCAAGAAAGATTATTTTGAAGGAAATTTAAATATGGATGGCTAAATTATACAGCCGCTATGTTGAATATTGTGCTGACAATCAAATAGAATCAGTAAAAAAACACTGTTATGTGTCCATTTTCAACTATGAATTCAACGTCGATTTTTTAAAACCCAAAAAAGATAGATGCGACACGTGCGAAGAGTACCGATTCATTCAGAAGGGAGGGACCGAAATTTCAGAACAGCATAAAATTAAGTTTGAAAACCACGTACAAGGAAAAAGATTTGCTAAACTTGTTCGAGATTTGGACAGGAAAAATGAAGATGAGCTAACGGCTATTATATGTTTCGACATGGAGAATGTTTTCGCACTACCGCAAAGTAATGTATCATGTTTTTTCTATAGCAGAAAATTAAACACGTACAATTTAACAGCACATTGTAACTTGGATAAGCAAGCATATTGTTGTATATGGAGCGAGGGTACCCACGGGAGACAAGGTAATGATATTGCATCCGCTTTAATAAAAATATTAAATAGGGTGGTAAAAGATTTTCCTCACATTAACAAAATTATTCTCTGGTAAGATTCTTGCGTGCCTCAAAATAAAAACTCAATCATGAGTTTTGGCCTTATGAAGTTCTTAGAAAAAAATCTTAATATTAAGGAAATCATACAAAAATTTTGTGAACCTGGGCACAGTGACATACAAGAAGTCGACAACATTCACAGCCAAATCCAGAGGAAGCTTTGGAGCGTAGAAATATTTAGCCCTCTAGGATTGTTGCGTCATCTGGGCACTGTAAATCAAGGACATCCTTTTAAAGTATTTCACATGACCCATAAAGACTTTTGTCAGTACAAAGAAGCATCACAAACCTTAAATTTTAAAAACATCCCTCACGCTTCTTTAAAACAAATAATGTATTGTCAAAGATTACCAACTGAATTGTACTATAAACTCCACCATAACGACGAAAATTTCACTCAAGTTCCCATCAACTCATCAAGCAAGACCAGAGCATCAATAACTAACCCTGTTGTACTTCCGTTGCCGGCAGTAACAATTTCACCAGAACCTAAAAAATGCCTTTTACCATTTGCAAAAGTTGCAGATCTTACAAAGCTCTTTAAATTTATGCCTGCTGTGGATATTACCTTTATTCGTACTTTTTTCAAAGAATATAATAACGCCACACTATTTGCTAAGTCAAAGAAAGCATTGGAAAGAGCAAAAGCTGATACCAGGGTTTCAGAATCTAATAGGAAATTAAATAAACGTAAAACATCATCCGATAGCAAATGTACCAAAGGAAAATAATAGTGTGAACCTAGTTTTTTCTTCATAATGTAATAGCTCCTTCAGCTTATTTACCAAACAGAATATTTTTTTTTAGTTAAGAATACCTCCATGATTATTTTGATAACCCACATTTTTATGTTAGCAGTTCGGATGTTAGTTAGTTTTTATACTACAGGAATATGTTTTTATGTTATTATTTTTCTAGTATCTACTAAACACTTTTCATTATACACAATTTTGTATGCTGTTAGAACAAAATCTGATATTTTGTAAAATTTTGACTTTCAAATAATAATAATGTTCTATCAAAAATTGTTTATTTTGCTTAAAAACGCATAGGAACAAATAATTTCAAATAGAAACTGTAAATTTATTTCATCCTTAAGTTTATGAGTCCAGGACCAGCACTTAAATTTATTAAAATACTTGTATGGTAAAAAAATTAACCTCGAATATTCATTCGCCATTTCCCAACAATTTCTTTTTTGACTCATAGAACAGTATAAATACTGAACCCACGATTTGTTGTTTTTTATCTCTTTTTGTAGTTTATTAAGGATTGTGATAAATATCTTCTAAATATTTACTATTTATTTCAAGAAATTTGTTTTTAATCACTATGAAAATTGCTTGTCTAAACATACGTTCAATGTATACAGGTTTTAATGATTTTAGAAATATAGTTCTGGACAATGATTTTGATATTATGCTACTGTCTGAGACATGGTTGAACGATAACAGTGACTTCAGTCAATTTAGTATTCCTGGGTACAATTTCCTTCATAGAGAAAGGAACAGTAGAGGAGGTGGAGTAGGGATATTTATAAAACTGTGTCTCACATGCGAAGTTCTGCATATGGATCAGCAGGTAAATAATGATCTAGAATATTTGTTATTAAAAATTAAGTCCAATCGTAATATAGGTATAGGAGGTATCTTTTATAGACCACCTAACACCAGTCTCTAGTGCTGTAGATGAAATTGATTGCATTTTAGCGTGAATATATCATACTGTTGATTTTATAGCATTTTTAGGCGACTTCAATATCAATTTTTTCAAAAATAATAATCCCCTCACGGACTTCTTATAGCTCTTTGGATTTTCGCAGATATTAAACACACCTACTAGAATTACAGGTACATCAAGTACATTGCTCGACGCTATATTCATTTCGAATATTAACCTGGTTAATAATAGCTCGGGGACTTTACCGGTACATGATATTTCGGACCATGAATTAACATTCGTTGATATAAAAACATTTTTAGGAGCACACCTAAGATTCTTGAGTTCCGTTGTTTTCGTTTTTTTTATCACAATCAGTTTTTATCTGTCCTCGCGTCTCTTCCATGGTATAATATTATTTATGAGGAGAATAAAGATATAAAAATCGAGATGTTCAATCAGTTCATTTTGTACGCATTCGATAAAAATGCTCCTAACGTAAAAAAACAGGTTACTAAACAGTTTGCTGCTTGGCTTATAGATAATCTCAGGTTATTGAAAAGAGAAAGAGATAAAGCGCTTCAGAAATTCTAAAAAACTAAAAATCCTGCTGACTTTGATCGATACAAGGAGTTCAGAAACTGTACGGTTACTGCAACTCGGAATGAGTGAAATCATGTGTTAAGACAAAATAACTCTAAAAACACTTGGAAAACACTGAAAGACCTTAGTGTTACTCCTAGTCGCACATAGTTTTTCGGATGCCAATTCTTTAAATAATTACTTTGCACGATATTTAGCGAGCGTAGCGATAACTGTGACAAAAAAATTGAATTTTATAACAATACCTTTTATGATGAAAACTTGAAATTCTCACTGCGATTGATTACAGTAGAAGAATTAAATCAAATTCTGAATTCACTACGGACCAATGCACTTGGGACTGACTTCATAAGCTGTAGAATGTAGTATGTATTGTAGTCCTTTTATTGACAAGTTCATAGCTCATATAATTAATGTGTGCATCCAGAGTTCATACTTCCCAGCTGCATGGAAGGTTGCCGTTGGCATTCCTATCCCCAAGTGTAGTAACCCTAAAGAATTTTCTTCAGATCTCAAAATAATTAGTATACTACCTGCTGTGTCAAAAATATTCGAAAAATTTTTATATGCTCAAATTTATGACTTTTTTGTGAATAACAATTTATTATCACATTGTCAGTGTGGTTTCAGAACCGGTAGAAGCACTGAAACAGCATTAGTAGCAGTAACTACAGAAGCTTTTGACACCATTAGCCATGCATTGCTTTGCGCCAAACTTAAGTATTTTGGATTTGATGAAACATCTCTATTCTTGATTTGGAGTTACACTCACAAAAAATACAGAGTGGCAATTCATGTTCAAGCAATCTTGAAATCCTTTCAGGTGTGCCACAAGGGTCCATTTTGAGACTACCCTTTTTATTGTATATACTACAGACATACTAAATAGCATTCAAAATTTGAAGGTTCAAGCCTTTGCTGATGATACCCAGTTGTACTGCAGCTTCAGGGCTAATGAGGCACGGAGTGCGGCTGTTGTAATCAACAAGGAATTGGAAAAAATTAAAACTATGTCAGTAGAACACAACCTATTTCTGAACTCTGAGAAAACTAAGGTACTATTCTTTGGTAGTAAAAATAATACCATTTTGAAAGATATTATGGTAATTGAACTTAACGGCGTGCGCCTTCATGCTACTGACTCAGCCCGTAATTTAGGTCTTATCATGGATTGTGATCTGAGCTTTAGTCAACACATAAAAAAACCTGATTGGTAAAGCTTATGCATCTCTAAAAATAATTTACAGTAGTCGTCATATCCTGAGCATGAATACTAAGAGGACACTGTGTGAAGCCCTTGTTTTAAGTCACTTCAATTACTGCGACTTCATTTATGGAAACTGTTTAACGCAGCGAATCCAAAGAGTCCAAAACAGTTGCTGCAGAGTAATTCATGGCATAAAAAAGTTCGGCCACATCTCTCATGAAATTAAAGAAACTAACTGGCTCAACATGGATAAAGAAGATTGCATCACTCAGGTATGTTCACCAATAAGATTTTGAATAGCGCTCATCCCCCCTCTTTTGTCAATAAATTGATTCCTCGATTTAAAGTACATCCCAGGAATATACGAACTAAAAATAATTTAACCATGCCCCAGCACAGAACAGCCACATTTCAGAAATGTTTCATATATAATGCCATCCGTTTGATTAATACACTACCTGAAGAATTTAGGGCCTTTAATATTGTGCCAGTTCGGCCCTGAACGGCCCGCCATTTACGCGACATCTAGAATTCAGACGTCCAGAATCTTTCCCGAACCGACGGTAGCGGCGGTCAGGGTTCTGGACGTTCACAGGCATCTATATAGACGGAGCACAGGCAACCAGTCAGTCAGTCAGTTACAGTTCGAGTCAATAGAGCGCAGCAGTCGAATACGCGTTAGTCCAGTGTAGTCCAGTGGCGCGCGCGAAATAAATGAAGTGTGATATAAATTAGTGAAGTTAAGGACCAATATAAATTAGTGTAGTGACTTTAGATAAATTAGACTGTTAAGTATTAGGCTAGGTGTAGTTAGTGAAAATAAATAGTGAAATCCGTACCAAGTGTTTATTTGCCTAATCGGACTAAAGACTTGTAACAATATCAATAAATTTAAATATATGTTTAAGTACTACCTAATGTCAAAGCAGAATTAGGGTTAGCTGGACGAGGCGATGTCACTTTGTCATTTTTTTTTAATTTTCAGCTCTCTGTTTTATTTTGGAAGCATTTCTTTTTTCCCTCTGGTATTTTTTGTATGTTTTTTTATGAGTAATGTTCTTGAAAGCCTGCGTTTCTCATGCATTGTATGTATGTATTATTCTATTTTTATTTATTTAATTATATGAACTGTATATCTGCTTGTTTAGCCATATGCCGGGTTATACTTATTATTTGATTGTTTGACGGTTTCTTGAGCAAATAGCACACTATGGTTAAGTTAAATAGCCTATGCTAGACTTCGCCATAAGTCTAATATCAGCATTTTATAATATGTAAAATTTGTGCATAAAAGATGATTTATTATTATATAATAATTGTACATATTATTAAAGAAAATTATAAATATTATTCTTCAACTCTATGTAACTAAGGAAAATTGTGATATCTTGAAAAAGCTCATATATGAGCATCACACAATGTACAAAGATGTTTTAAAGTATCATTAAAGCCAAAAGCCACTAAGATACGAATCATTACATCGACAGTCCAAATTAGATGCCAACAACACCTCTTCTAGAGTGAATATAACAAAAACATTAGCCATTTGGTTTTACAAGCAATGTTATGCTCGATTTAGTTCTCAGACCTTCAACTTACGGAAACTTCATGAATCTATTCACTTGACCAACAATTCTGTCCAAGCACGATACAACAAGAACACTACCAGAGATATAACTTTACCATGGTACAACATGTGGGACTGCAATCAATTCAAAAACTACTTGTCAGACATTGGATTTCCCCATGCATTCGACAAAATCATCTACCCTGGCATGAAGCAGAGTATAATCGCCGCTATTTTGCTGAACCAAGAGAAGATCGAGCCACGAAAGAACAGCTTCGAGCTTTACGGAGCTGACTTTATGATTACCGAAGACTTCAAACCGTGGCTGCTTGAAATCAACTCCAGCCCAGCTTTGTATGCTTCAACTCCGGTTACTGCCAAAATGTGCCCCATTGTACTCGAAGATGTCATCAAAGTGATTGTGGACCATGGAAGGAACAACAGAGCGAGCACAGGACTATTCGAACTTGCATACAAAGGCAAGGTAACGACCAATCTACCGAAAACACCACGCTTTGAAGTATCCTCAATACCGTTGACTAACAGTTATTTCCATACTCCTTCTGCCATCAGTAAAATGAGTCCAAAGTGCAGTCTACGGCGCAATCTGTCGTTGATGAGTCAGATGTCCAAGGAGCATCCAGAGTTGTATCTTAATCATATCAGCATGGCTATGAAACAAATGATGGAGAAAATGCTAGAAGTGCTGAACGAGAAAAAGAGAAAGCAGAGGAATAGAAAGCACAAAGGTGTAGAGACTGTTTGTGTTAGGGAAGCTATCGATACTCAAACCAGCTGTTCAACAGGAGAAATAGTATTAAAGGAGATCAGTTTGGATCAGTGCCCAGAAATGGAAAGCCTTGTTGAACAGCCAAAACCAGAAGTTATCACCAGAGTTATTAGCAGAATAAACGGAAAATAATCAAACATCAGCCGAAATTATGCGATAGACTGGCTTTAGAAAATCTGTTGTTTTCATTAAAAAAAGTAAACAAGACGTGCAGTCAATTATTCATGACTTTTGGTTTAGTTTTTAGTTTAGTTTATCTATTTTCAACGTATTTACAAGACAAATAAAACTGGCTATCGTCCGTGAAGAGTTACCCCTTATATACGGCCATCCACCACCAAGTAACAGAAACGATGAATTTCGTGCGATAGCATTGTCGACTTTCTTCAATTATCTGCATCTGATACCACTGCATTCAATTCCACTGGTAGATCAGGATTTGATCAAACTGAAACCTCGTCACATCAAATTTTGCTCGCATATTTCGGAATATTTACTGAAACTTTCAGACCTCAAATTTACCCTAGTGAAAGTAATAAAAAATATCAGATAGCTTCCTTTTGTGATAAAATATAAATTGATGGTATTCCGTTTAAGTTGAATGACATAGGTTGTATAACAATTGTAAATATGACTTCGAGAAAATTTGCTTCATATTGGTGAATGATGATGATGATGTTTTATTTATCTGTAACTGTATTAGGACATTGTTTAATGAACACTTGTATGCTTATGAAGTGAGTTTATGTTATGATACTAAAATAGGAGTATTGTCCTAAGATATAAATTTCTGTAACTACAATAGTTGTGTAACAGTATGTGAGAAGAAATACATTATCTGTAGTAGTTAATGATATATATTGCACCCTTAGACCATATATCTTCATAGTTTAGTTTTTAGTGACCTAGGCTTGAAATTATTTATAAAAAACACGAATAACAACAGTTATTTATTTTCCCAATCAGACCTCTCTATGCTTGTGAGGATTGTTATGATGTATAAAACTTTTGGTGCTGTGGAGTTTATACTTATGGCATCTTTTTTGTTGTTTCTAAAGTTATTATAATCCGCTTAGGCGGATAGAAACTTATAATAAATCATTGGAAACATTATATTTCTTTTGTAGATTTTATAGGAAGTATACTTGATTGGTTATTAAAAAGAATTTCCCTTAAATACTTTGTCTAAATTCATTCATTGCACTGCTTTTACAATGTTCATTTTCCAAATTGCCGCATTTTATGCATTTGTTGTTGTGTGTCAAAATAAAATTGTTCATAGCCTTGAATCAATGAAAACAACACTTTCGCAAAATTCAGATGTGTAAAATATTCCAGGTGCGTAATACTACTCTCTTATATGTCTCGCGACGCACCAAACTGATTTTTCAATGCCCAACAATTGTTTCTGTGTTAGCATCTGCAGGGGAAGATTGAAACCGTTAATCTTCCCTTGAAGATGCCATCATGGCGAAACACGTATCGGGCATTAAAAAATTGGTGTAAAAAGCGGTTTAATTACAGTTCAGTATTGTTTTCACTGGCTCAATTTTATACATTTTTAAAATGAATTGTGTACAATGCCTTGAATCACGTACATTTCCGGTTACTGTCCTGTAAGGTCAAAATATGTAACAGTTATCCAATAACTTTCTGTGTTCGTAGGTGTGATAGACGTTTTATGTGCAATAATAACTTTTTTGTTATGATAAAATGAAGATTTTAATTTTTGTTATAATGAAAAATGATCAGGAATAAACACTCCTGCTACTATTGTCATGCAGAAGTCTGCATGTAGCTAGATATTTAGACGTTTTTCACCAAAAAGAGATGATGGATGTTGCCAAAGCTTTGTCACTACCAAAGAATTCGGAAAAAAGAAAAGACATTTTTTCTGAAATAAAAGCTGGCGATTTTTATCATGATTGAGAAGTCATTTCACTGAAACGGGGCGAATTAGTGTTGGTAATGAGACCAACTGTCAACGAGGTAGTTTTCAATAAACATAGTGATTATGGCCCGTCCGTTTTTTTTAAGTAAAATGTATGACATCATTTGAAAACAAAATGTGCTCCGAAAATTTCAGAGTTTACACAAGATAAGGATGGAGGACAAGCCAGTAGGCACATTATTGCTGAGAGTAATGCTATATTGAGTAACGTATTCCGTTCAGAACGAATACAAAAAAAACATCATAAATACACTTCGTGATGACGAAGTTGGTACCTTTTGTAAAAATGATAACCTTATTTTGAAATTTGGGGCAATGTATTATGAAAAATATGGTTCACATAAAGTGAACTGATACGCCAAAATATGCGGCAGCTAAATAGGTTAACTATGACAATACAAGAATTAACTTCTCTCAACTTAACTTTCACCGATCTCTTAACACATACAAGATTTGACTCTATTATTCAGGGAGTTAAGCAACTCTGTAAGGCTCAATAAAGTAATCTTGCAAAAAGACCTGAGTTTGGGACGCCTTCATTAGCTTTGAAGCTAGGCATTCTTTAAAAAAAATATGCTAATATCGAACGAGGTATAGCGCTTAGACAAGAAAGATTACGTAG
Source organism: Callosobruchus maculatus (assembly GCA_951848785.1). Lineage (NCBI taxonomy): Eukaryota > Metazoa > Arthropoda > Insecta > Coleoptera > Chrysomelidae > Callosobruchus > Callosobruchus maculatus. Next base: position 10,814,382 of record CATOUR010000067.1, on the reverse strand, counting down.
AAATGAAAATCTATTGTCATTCTGTAATATGATGGAGGTTGAATGGCAAATCTGAATATCTGGGAAGGCTTTGTCTACCTTATATAAACGGAAATTAAATACGGGTCAACTTTTGCCAGTCACCAGTGATCTATTTTAATGCAATAATAATTACATTCAAGCAGAGTTCATGAGATCGTGAACGGAAGCTCGTTGTTAACGCAAACGAGATATAGGTTCCATCCGTGCGATCATTATTTTTATAATAAAGGTCTGGACTATTGCCAATGTTCATTATAGATGAATGCCGTAAGAAATATAATGGTTTGGTTTTTCAGCAATTCAATGGTGTCGGGTATCTTTACAAGGAAAACGACAAAGTAGTAACCAAAACAATATTACACTTGAATTGTGGGACAATGATTTGAACTGAATAATAAAAATTCTATGAAGCCGAACATGTAAAAATTTTTCGTCAAGTTTTATTATGGGAAATTACAATTTTCATCTGTTGGATATCTCCATCTCTTGCATATGACTTAGACTCTGTCAAGCAATGAACAGGAGAAGAATAATAAAAATGGCATAAGCTACCATTCCATTTGGCAAAAGCAATGTTTCCATGTTCGTCTGAATAATTGTCCCCCTCATTATGTCTGTCCCAGGCCTTACACCACACACGTTTACACTACACCTTCAGCAGTTGGGCCTGCACGAAAAGTTATACAAAGTATTCCAAAAGTCTGTCATCCTGAAGACCTGTAATATTGTGCGATCCTTCCTAAATTCCGATCAATAATAGACCGGGTGTTGACTTGGCACAGCCCGTCAACACTTGTTGTTACCGCAATTATGCGAGAGGAACTTAGAAAGTCAGATAATAATAATAATAAAATAATAGACGAAAAGTTACACAAAACATTCCAAAAGTCTGTAATCCTTAAGACCTGTAATATAGTACGATCTTTCTTAAATTCCGATCAGTAATAGTTCATGTGTTGACTTGGCACAGCCCGTCAACATTTGTTGCTACCGCAGTCATGCGAGAGAAACTTGAAAATCAGAATAATAATAATAAGGAGTTGCTCGGACAACTTCGCAGGCTCTGGCCAGACTACACTGTAAGTCTGCTGGTTATGGTCATTGGATCCCTAGGTGGAATGAGGAATACGCTGCTCTCTGCACTGCGCAAAATACCGGTGTGCCGTGCTGCGGCGCACATTTTAGCCGCCAGAATGCAGAAGGCAAACCGAACCAAACCGAACAACCCATAGAACGCAACCCAGCGGCGGATGTTTTGCCGGCACAGCCGGCAACCACCAAAGCTGGTAAACCCAGACAGCGCTTACAGTGGACCACTGAAATCAACAAATCTGTAATGCACTGTTACTATACTGCCACAAAACTAGAAACCATTTCTACAGGCTACAGACATGAGCTGCACAGACTATTCTTAGCACAATACCCACACCTTGCAGAACGTGTAACTGAACAAAGACTCATTGACCGAAAACGAGTCATAACTAAAAACAACCGCCTTACACCTCAAGAGCTTCAAGCGATAAAGATGGTTGTACCCAATGAAATAAATAATGTCCATCCGAATGACTCGCAGAGCTCAAACACAACCACAACCAACAACACTATCATACACTCAGAGATAGATCCAGAACGCGAGCATACACCAGATATACCAGACACCACTGTTCTACCTAATGATTCGTTAGCCACTGAATCAACAAAAGGACAGACCGTTCATACCTGCAAGAACCAACCTCCAAATACAGACATAACCAATAACACCAACATACACTTGGAAATAGAACCAGAACGTGACCATACAATAGATACACCAGAAACAACGTCTACTAACGCATCTTCCACAGCCACACAAAGCCAAAACATTAGTCTACCACCTTCCATCACAGAATCTGCTGAACAAGTGATGAACATACAATATAACAAATGGTGTGGCACCAATCCTGCACTGCGAGATCCCCTGCCCAGACTAATTTTCAAGAACAACACTCGACAAATATTAAACACAATAAATTCCAATATAATACCACACTTCTTAACAAACGACAGTAACCTAGAGGACATCCATCCGGTTATATATGCTGCCGCAGCAACCACAATCATAGTTAATGGACAAAAACTTCTAAAACGATCTAAAGACCACATAAACAAAAGATCTAAACCTAAATAGCAAATCAGGATAGAAAATAAAATTGGCACAATCAGAAAGGATCTCGCACACCTCACGCAATATACCAGCAATAATAACCTCTCAAAACGCATACAGGCAACAATAAACAGACTCAAATCTAAATCACCGCAACAAACAATACCCGAAATATCCGACACACTCAAACAGAAACTTGCAGTTTATGCAGCTAGACTTCGCAGATACAACGAATCCAACGACAGAAAGGATGCTAACAATCTTTTCCAAAAGATGACATCCAATAATCAAATAACAGCAACAGAACCTCCAAGTAGACAAGAATTAACCGAGTTCTGGGGAAGTCTATGGTCAGAACCCAAAACCCATAATGAAAACGCTCCATGGATCAGACAAGAAGAGAAAAAACAACAATACATACCGGAACAAGGAGACGTTATCCTTACACCACAGGAAATAGCCGAGACAATAAGACACACCCATAATTGGAAGTGCCCAGGCGTAGACAACGTGCAAAATTTCTGGTATAAGCAATTTAGTGCAACATATGAAATGCTCACAGATCAAATCAATAAGGCCATACTCCAACCTGATAGGCTGCCCAAATTCCTCACACAAGGAATAACGTATATAAAACCAAAAAACGCAGATACCAAGAACCCTGCCAATTACCGCCCGATCACTTGTCTCCCAACCTTGTACAAGATCATTACCGCAACAATAGGCAAAAGGATTGAACAACCCCTCAATCAAAACAACATCCTGCCTGAAGAGCAGAAAGGATGCAGAAAACAAAGCCAAGGTTGCAAAGAGCAACTTATAATTGATAGTGTGATAATGGAGCAAGCTAGAAAAGAACACAGAAATCTTCATACCTGTTTCATCGATTATAAAAAAGCTTTTGACTCTGTACCCCATAGTTGGCTAATGAAAACTCTTCAAATATACAAAATTAACCCAGCCCTTCGTCAGTTCCTTTCAAGAACCATGGAGACATGGCGAACCAACATACATCTTAAAACTCAGGACGGCCATATCCAAACGAAGGAGCTACACATAAGACGCGGTATCTTCCAGGGTGATTCACTCAGTTCACTGTGGTTCTGTCTTTGTTTAAATCCGCTCTCTAACGCACTTAACAACACAAATTATGGTTTCAACATCAGACACCAGAAAGTTAACCAACACAGAATAAATCATCTTCTCTACATGGATGATATAAAACTATATGCAGCCACTGAAGTGCAACTGAAGGAATTGCTCAGAATAACAGAAGTCTGTACGTCAGACGTTCGGATGGAATTCGGAATGAGCAGATGCAAGGTGCTCCACATCCAAAAAGGCCAATGGAAGAACCATTCCGAACAGGAAACGTTAACTGGCCAAACGCTGGACAACATGGACAAGGACGAAACGTACAAGTACCTGGGCTTCAATCAGAACATTAAGATCGATCACTCAGAAGTCAAGGCTCAACTAACACAAGACTTTAGGGACCGCCTCGTTAGACTACTTAAAACAAAATTGAATTCCAAAAATCTTACAAAAGCAATTAACACATTTGCGATACCGGTCCTCACATACTCCTTTGGTATCGTCAAGTCACTGATATTGAAAATATTAACATCCTCATACGAACGGAACTGACGAAGCACCGAATGGCACATCCGAAAGCGTGCAAGGAAAGGCTTACCATAGACAGAAAACAAGGGGGGAGAGGAATTATAGACATACAGTCACTTCACACAAGACAAATAAAAACGCTCAGAGACTTTTTCCAAAGCAAACAGACAAACTTACATAGGTCAATAGTAAAAGCAGATAAAAACTATACTCCACTCACCCTATCATCCCCAGATCACTCAGCAGACACACACAATCACATGGAATCACAACAACAAAAAATAAACATCTGGTCACAAAAAGCACTCCATGGCAAGCACAGATACCGCGTTACACAAGAGCACGTTAATGAAAAACAATCATACACGTGGCTGCAGGATGGCCAACTCTTTCCAGAAACTGAGGGTTTTATGCTTGCTAGCCAGGACCAAGTAATTGCGACCATTGCGATGGACTTTATGGGCCCTCTGCCAAACGGCGAGCACCTTTTCGTAGTGGTAGATTATTTCAGTCGATATAAGGAAATAAAGATTATGAGATCAATAACTGCCCTGAATACCATAAATGCCCTCAAGGAAATGTTTTCCAGGTTAGGTCTTCCCACTTCTATCACCACCGATAACGGTGCACAATTCATTAGCAGAGAAATTGAAACATTCTGTCATGAACAGGGAATTAGACTATTCCATACTATACCATATTGGCCTCAGATGAATGGTGAAGTAGAAAGACAAACTCGTAGCATTTTAAAAAGACTGAAAATAAGTCAGAGCCTAAAGAAAAATTGGCAACAAGATTTGCTAGACTACTTGGTCATGTGGTCACTACAGAAACATTATTGCAAAATATTCAGATAAAATCACAAACTTGCGAGTATGTAGGGTAGGTTAGGTAAAAAAAAATAAATAAAATAAGGGTGTAGTATTTTTAGCTAAATTGCTACTGATGCTAGGGGTTGCCTTGCAGATTTATAAAGTTGTTTAAGGTCAAGTTGGTTGAATCTGTACATAGGTTTTACACAATTGTTTCTTATATTCTTCCAATGTACTACATCGTAAGTCTGATTTTAAGTGTTGGAGAAAAGGGGGAAAATGTATATAATTGGTACAAAGATACCCCCATTAAATTGGAAATACTTGGTACGTAGGTACCTCCATTAAATTGGGAATATTTGATGCGGAAGTAACACTTGGTATAAGGGTGCCTCCATTAAATTGGAATATTTGGTGTATCTCTATAATTGGTTAACAATTTATATTAACTGTATATGATACAGGTATACAATAAAAGCTTGTTAAATTTTATTAAGTAAGATTTCAAAGAATAGATTGCGAAGAAAGATATTATTTCTTCCAGGGCGGCTATAATCCAACATCACTGTCAAGATGTCAAGTAGCCTTCCCATTTTAGAAAAGCTGGATCTCGATGGGGAAAGTGGCTCGTTACATCTACCTCGAGGCAATGGATATCAGGACCTCAATCAAAAAAAGAGCTACACTTCTGCTGCTTGGAGGATCTGGCATACAAGAGATCTTTTACAATTTACCTGGTGCAAGTGCGGAGCCTACTGAGGACAATGATGTGTTCGCAATAGCGATACAGAAATTGGATGAATACTTTAGTCCTAAGCAGAGCAAGGTATATGAGAGGCACGTGTTTCGACTCATAAAGCAGGAAGAAGGAGAGAAATTTGAAAAATGTGTGGTGAGGTTGAGGAATCAGGCTAAGAAATGTCAGTTTGACCAGCAGGAAGACCATTTAATCGACCAAATCGCAGAAAAATGTTTATCAGTCGATTTGAGGAAAAAGATCCTGACAATAGGTGACAACACTAGACAGAATAATTGCAGAAGCAAATACATTAGAAGTAGTCAGTAGACAATTAGAAGAATATGGACAGCCAAAGAAAAACCTAGAAGTCAATTCCATAACTCAAAACAAAAGGGACGAAAAAGCCACTAAACCTTATGGGAATAAATTTAAATATAATGCAAATAAGGGATGCTGCAGCAGGTGTGGAAATTCAAAACAATGCGGAGGATCCTAATTGCCCTGCCAGAAAGAAAAAATGTTATCTCTGTGACAAACTGGGTCATTTCCGACAATATTGCAAGAGTCATGGAGCACGGAAAAGGAGATGGGGATATAAGGAAGACGAGACATGACCAAATAAAAGGGTGAAGAAGCAAAGTGGAGTTGACGACATAGAAGATGAGGAAGTTTCATTTTATTTTTTAACACAAAATATAACTACATGAATTATAGTTACACAAATCAGTAAAGCTTCATTTTCAGTTGAACAGCAGCGATGATACTGTAGTAGACATGGTAGTTATATGAATATTTGTATGTATAGCCACATCATATGCCAGATAATGGCACAATCAGTATATGATTAAATATTTATAAACAAGAATGGGTTCAACTTTCATTTTAGAGATGGTCCTATATACTTACTAGATAAAATCTGCTACAGAGACCCTAGAGGTTGGGCATTACTACCTAGGCAGTAAAGCCTGTTTTGCCTCATAACCAGTCTAGGGGTTTTTACAGTTGTATTTTGAAGCTTATGAGTATTGTATGTGTATTAAAGATAGAAAAAAGAACAAATTTGACAATGTATGTGGATGATTGAAAACATGGATATAATTTAAAATAATGATAGGAAGGATGCCACTGTATACCATGGAAATCAGGTTGCACTAAAATGGAACTAGCTATCTATAATTATTTACAATTATTTACATATCATCATTTTTAAGAATTTCATGCTTCAGACCTGTCCAATATCCTAAGAAATGTTGTTTGATTTTCTGTCATGAATTTTTTCACTGAAATTTTGAATTTTTTTAATGTAAGTATCTGCTTTAATTCGCATGGTATTTGATTATAAATTTTGGGCCAAAGTAAAATACGGTTCTCTGTGTTAACGTTTTTTTGAAATTCTCACTACGCAAGTCAGTTCTAGTGGTCAATCTGGTTATTCTCTCTGATTGAGTTACATTTTTTGGCTTCATGTTATATATCCTTATTATGGATTCATACACATAGATGAGTTTAATATTTAGTACGTTAATTTCACGATATAAACTGGATGAGGAAAATAGTTTAGGTTTGAAAGTTATAATTACCTGTAAGATACTTAGAGTGGTGTTGAATCACCGATTCAGCTAACGTCAAATACAGTGTCATCAAATGTTTTTTAGATAATATTTGTCGTAATACATAAAATTTATGTATGAGGCTTCTCAATCTTTTATTGACATGGGCAATGTGGTGCGTCCATCTCAAATGTTGGTCCACGATTAAACCCAGGTATTTAATATCAGATACTTGTTTTATTGAAGGGCATGAAAAATTTTTAGAGGTGTGACAAGGGATAGAGTGGAGTTTCAATGCCAATTCGGTTTGATTAATAATAGTAGGTGTAAATGTGATGAATTTTGTTTTAGCCACATTCAAAGAAAGCTTGTTGTAAATCAACCATCTATAAATCTGGTTTAGATCTTTCTCCGCCGTATGTTGAATTTTCTCCCAATTTTTACCTTTTACCACTAAAACTGTATCATCTGCATAACTTACTATATGGCTTTCAAAATAGTTTATATTCATCATATCATTCACGTAAATAAGAAAAAATATAGGGCCTAATACAGTTCCCTGTGGTATACCAACCTCCACTACTCTTCCAGCGCTAACCTGGTCACCGATTCTTACTCTCTGAGTTCTTTCTGATAAGTAGTCTGCGATGAGGTCAAGCACGATACCTCTCACACCAATATTTTGTAACTTTCCCAATAATATCTCGTGAGAGACGGTGTCAAAAGCCTTAGCAAGGTCGAGAAAAATTGCTAAGCATCTTCCCGAGCTGTCCAAAGCCTCAATCACCTCTCTCATAAGATCTAGTGCAGCATCTTGTGTACTTAAACCTCGCATGAAACCATATTGCCGATTACTTATAAGTTTGTGTTGGTCGAAAAAGTCAATTAGTCGGTTTTTTAGTGCCTTCTCAAAAATCTTAGCAAAGTTACTGATTAATGAGATTGGTCTGTAGTTTATTGGCTGTTTAGGATCTCCGGATTTATAAACTGGCGTAACAACAGATTCCTTCCACTGTACTGGTATTTTTCCAGTGGTAAAACATAAATTAATAATATGTGCTAGGGGATTCGCAATATGCTTGTGTATGTGTTTCATGGTCCTAGATGTGATTTTATCCATTCCCGTGGATGCGGTGTTTTTCAGTTCTAATATATAAATAGCGACTTCAGTACTAGTGATAGGTCGGAGGAAGATAGTGGCGTTAATTTTTTTGTTATTTGAAAAGTTTCTTGGTAATTGTAGATCAGGTATATTTTCCATCATATTTTTTCCCAAATTTGTAAAGTGTTAATTGAATATATCCGCTTTTAGTTTATTTTAAGTTATCGTATCATTTTGGCTATTTATAAGAGTGGCTGTTACTACTGATTTAGATTTTTTGTCTGTACCTGTTATATCTTTTACAATATCCCACATCTTTTTTATATCTCCACCAGATTCCCGCAATTTATTCTGATAATAATTATTTTTGGTTAACCTAATTAGTTTGTTAAGTTTATTTCGATATTCCGTATATTCTATTTTTGTGTTCTCTGTATAATTTCTGATAAGTTTCCTTTTTAATTCGTCTCTACGTTTGATAGAAGATATAAGGCCAACAGTAATCCAGGGTTTAAGTTTTTTTAAATGTTTTGGGTTTAAAGGTTTAGTTTCAGTTGAATGCCCAATGTGTTCATTTAAATGGTCTATGAACCTATTATAGGCTTCCTGCGCTTCATTGCTATTTAAGACAAGATTCCATTTTTCTTCATTCAAATAACTGTTCAATTTGTCATAGTTGACGTATTTTGACTGGCGAGCTATATTTGGTTCATTTTTTAACTGATTCTCAAAGAACAAGGCTACGAAAGGACTGAACTGATCTGTTATATCTGTATGAAATACTATGGGTTCAATATCAATTTTGTCTGACAAATTATTTTTCTTTCTGATGAAGATATGGTCTATTATTAACTTAGTGTTCTCTGTTTCTCTTGTGGGCTTATTGATGTATGAGATAAAACCAAATGAAGTTAAAATATTGATATATTCGTTCACCTTTCCGCAACTTTCATTCAACAAATTTATATTTATATCACCTGCGTATAATTCGAACTCTTCTAAATTGATATTGTTTAGATAAGAACTTAAATCTTCTATGTATACCTGAGTGTCTGTTGCTGGGGATCTATAAATAGCTGTTATCCCAAATACAGTAGCCTTTGAGAGATAGTCAATTGTGAAGGTTGCTCTGAGGAAGTAAGTCTCATTTACCGGCACTGTACTTACGGTAGCTGAAATATTTTCTTTTATATATAATACTGTTCCGTCATATTTGTTAAAGTGAGATGCGCTGTAGTAAATATTAAAGTTAGGGATAGCAAAATCATTTAAGTTTTCTATTATACCTGTTTCCGACAATATTATGATATCCAAGACACCTTTACCTGCTTCTATATATACTAATAATTCGTCGTAGTGTTTCCGAAGACTTCTGATATTTATATGAATGATTCCCATACCAAATCTGCTCTTTTGTGCTCTTTGTTGTGCATAACCTTCAACATCATTACATATCCTAGTATCAATCTCAATTTGTTCATCCAATATATCCATGTATTCAATCATAATTCCTAAACTTATATAAATACAAAAAAAGGTAAGTGTTCGTTGAACAAGTTAAACAAAACAAAAAATATAGCAAAAGTAAAACAAATCGCTATGCCTTCAGGCTCCTGTACTGAAGTAAAGATGCGTTATAATAAAATCAAAAAAGTAAAAAAGAAAGACAAACGATATGAGAAAAGACGTATCATGTCAGTATCTAATCACTGGGGATAAATACTAAGTAAACTAGCAAAAGACAAATGTACTCACAAAAGGCCGTATCGAGCAGTGTTTCACAGATTTTGGAAGTCACTATCACACCGAATAGCAAACCGTTTGCCATTTTTTAGAGCACAGACACTTCCCAGGTACGACCACACATTTTTCAACGATGTCTTCTCAATAGCTGCTTCCGTCAATCTATATCTGTTTGTAGTCAAATCCTCCCTAATGACGATGCCGGTACCCTTTAGCTTTTTCTTTGCATTATAAATATCTTGTTTGATACGTGAGTTGGAAAATTTAACAAGAATGCTCCTTGATTTATTCTCACCTTTTTTCCCAACTCTATAGCAGGTAGATATGTCACTGTCACGCAGTTTGATCCCCAAGCGTGAATCTATGAGTTTGACCATATCAGAGACTCGATTTTCGTTTTCTTTCTCGCCCACTTTAAAAAACCTCAAGTTATTGGATCTCCTATCCTGTTCTATATCATCTTGTTTTTTTTAACAAGAAATCGTTTTCTGATTTGAGCGCATTAACTTCCGTTTGGAGTTCTATTATTACTTCACTACTATCCGCCAATGTTTTCACTTTTGGCTGGCAGAGACGGCATGTTTGATTTCTTGTCGCATTTCTCTTGTAACAACCATTTTGGTAATCGAACCAGGCTGGGATCCACTATCGCACCAATACAGAATTCACAGTTACTTTTTCGCTAGACTTTTTACTCAGGCAGGAGCTCTGTAAACACGTCTTCACTCCTTGCCGGACATGACAATACTGTAGATTATGTCTTCAGCATAAATAATGATGGTAACATAGAATGTGAAATAGGCGGTGTACAGACTGGAATGCTTATTGACTCTGGATCAAAATATAATCTTATAACCGATATGACCTGGGACAATCTAAAAGCAAAAGGAATAAAATGTTCGGACCAAGTCAAGAATTCAAACAGAACACTCTTGGCTTATGGGAGTAAGGCTCCCCTTGACATTATTGGCTCATTTGAAGCTACCATTAAAATAAATAGACGTGAAGAAAGTTCCGTTATTTATGTAATAAAAGGCGGATCTCGAGACCTGCTGGGAAAAGACAGTGCTATACGCTTAGGAGTGATGAAACTGGGCATTGGGGTAGACCAAATTGAAAATCAACCATTTCCCAAATTCAAGGACCTGCTGGTGGAGATTCCCATCGACAACACTCAGAAACCCATGTCACAACACTACCGCCGCATTCCTATACCAATTGAGAGGAAAATCGAATTGAAAGTAAAGGAACTGCTCGATTGCGACATAATAGAAGAGGTACGAGGACCGTCCAGATGGATCTCACCAATAGTTCCGATAATGAAAGATAACGGTGACATCCGGCTGTGTGTGGATATGAGGCGAGCAAACATGGCCATTTTACGTGAAAACCATCCTTTACCATCGATGGAACATCTTTTGCCAAAAATTAGGAAAGCTCAGTACTTCAGTAAGCTCGACATTAAGAATGCATTCCACCAGGTGGAATTACATCCCAATTCTCGCCATATCACCACTTTTATAACATCCAAGGAACTTTATCGTTACAAACGCCTTATGTTCGGGATTACCTGTGCACCTGAGCTATTCCAAAAAATTCTTGAAAGAATTCTGCTCAAATGCGATGGCGTAATAGATTTTATCGACGACATTTTGATATTTGGGCGCACTGAAAAGGAGCATGATTCAAGGTTGGAAATGGTACTACGAGTTCTAAAAGAGAATAATGTCTTACTAAATCAGGCTAAGTGCATATATAAAGTTCAGGAAATCAACTTTTTGGGACATGAACTTTGTCCGGAAGGAGCAAGGCCACTAAATAAATACATAGCAAGTGTAGCTGGGTTCAGAGCCCCAAAGACTAGAAGAGCTGCAAAGCTTTTTAGGACTTGTGAATTATATAAACAAATGGATACCTAATCTAGCAACTTTGACAGAGCCATTAAAAATGATACTACGACAGAAGATGGTGAAAAACGCAAACATTGAGCAAATGTGGACAGAAGAACAGAATCAAGCATTCAACCAGCTGAAAGAGGCACTAAAGAACATTCAAACACTTGGATACTACGACGTCAAAGACAAAACTCAGGTTATAGCAGACGCGAGCCCTGTTAGGTTAGGAGCAGTCCTTGTTCAAGTCGATGCCAAGGCACCCAGAATTATTGCCTACGGGAACAGAACTCTAACTAGCTGCGAACGTAGGTATAGCCAAACCGAGAAAGAAGCCCTAGCTTTGGTGTGGGCAATAAAGCACTTCAACGTTTTCCTTTTTGGAAAGGAATTCGATTCGGTCACCGATCATAAACCACTTTAGGTTCTTTTTGGTGCAAAATCGAAACCTTACGCCCGAATAGAGCGATGGGTACTAAAATTACAGGCTTACGGCTACAGCATCAAATATAAACCTGGAAAGACAAATATTGCGGATCCTCTTTCACGTTTATGCCGAGATGCAGATGCTGATCTTTCTAGATCTGTGACTGAAGAGCATGTGCATCAGGTTGTTGACAGCTCCAGACCACATGCAATACCCATAGCTGAAATTAGTGGTTACTCCGAAAAAGACTCAGAGATACAAAAGGTGAAGAAAGGAGTGTACTATGGCGAATGGGACGACAGTGTTAAGGCATATAAAATTTTTGAGAATGAGTTGTGTTTTTACACTTTTCAATACAATACCCTTCTGGCCTCAACAAAACGGGGAAGTCGAAAGACAGAACCGCGACATACTAAAACGTCTAAAAATTGGTCAGATTGAAGGAAAATGCTTAAAGGAGAGCCTATATGAGTATCTAATGATGTACAACTCTACACCTCACTCCGTGACTGGCAAAACACCGTCTGAATTGTTCTTCAAGAGACTCAACAGAGATAAGATCCCGACATTACCGGATATAAACAACCAGGATGAAGACTCGGAAATCAGAGACCGGGATAGAGAACAAAAAGAAAAGGGGAAGGAATATGGAGACAAGCGACGAAGAGCCGCAGATCCGGATCTCAAGGTAGGAGATAAGGTCTACATAAAGGAAATGGACAAGAAGAATAAGCTTACACCAAGCTACAACCCAACACCACACATCATAGATGAAAGTAAAGATGGAGACATGATCGTTAGAAATGAAGATACCGGACAAACGCTACGAAGGAGCGTGGTACATCTGAAAAGAGTTGAAGGCGAGTGGAAAGCTATACCAGATGCTGTGGATGACCACCCTCAGAATTCTGGGGACTAAATGTTGTGATGCAATTTATTATATTATTATATACATATCTATGTATTTCATATATTGTATGGGGTTAATGTTAATATGGTTAATAAAATAAAAGTTTTTGATAAGGAAGGGATGTAGTGTTTGTGAGAGTACAGCATCAGTAAATAGGGTTGCCTATACGTGTAAGGGTATTATGGAATACCGTCTCGTGTCCACGGTGCGACGGGTACGGCAGCGTCAACACAGTATGGCGACAGCGAGGAGTGTGTGTAGCCTGTACGCATGGTGAACTGCCGAGCCGGTACCACACGTAAGGAACAAACACAACAGTGCAAATTGCATAAGATACATGAGAACGCAAAAGAAGAATGTGAATGCGTTAAATTCATTCATTATAAATTCATTTTTTACTTCTAGGTAAGTTAGTGTTGACATACGTTCTTTATTGCATTTTTCACATCCCGTATGTACATTTTTTTACAGACTTGTTGTATTTAACGAGACATTTGCTTCTCTAAAAAATGAAGAAAACATCTGCGTCATGTGGCACAAAGCCATTAGAGGAAGATCCGCATCTGATGTTAGTTCAGCCTATTACAATATAATCAAGAACTCACCTTTTACTGTAAAAAAATTTATATTTTGGGCTGACAATTGCTCAGCCCAAAACAAAAATTGGATTTTATATCCTTCTTTTGTTTGCTTCGTGAATGCACAATGGGGCCCTGAAGAAATCACCCTGAAGTATTTTGAGCCTGGTCACTCATATATGGCAGCCGACTCGGTCCATGGGAGGATCAGCACGGAAATGAAGAAACTTCCGAACATTTATGATTTTGATGATCTCATATCAATTATCAATAAGTCATCGAAGGAAACCAAGTGCATGGTTCTAAATATTTCGGACTTTTTTCCTTTTATAGATGGTTCTAAGCAAAGAAGGATTAACAATATTCCTCTTCTGGAAAACTTACGAGTTGTTCAATTCCGTAAGGGTTCCAACAGACTTTTTTACAAAGATCAAATGCAGGGTCAATTCAAAGAATCCGATTTTCTAAAATGTAAGTTTCCGGTTCAACTACCACCGTTACCATACATAGAACCTACTGGTTTGAATACCTTGTGTCCGTCTTTCAAGGACGAGAGAAAAAAATTTTTTTGGTTATATTTACCCTCTAATGATATGAGCAAAATAATAATATGTTTTGTTGTTCATTTATGTTGTGTTGATTTATGTCTATACATAATAAAGCTAAGAATTAATTAAGAGCTATCCAATTTTGTTGACTATTTTCACTCCACCAGTGTCAACTTACTAGATTTTTCTGAAGGCATTTCCGATAATCTATGAGTGTACGCTTCCGTTATCCTGAATTACTATATTTTTCAAACAGTAATTTCAATATCTCAGAAAAATACGAATCCTTTTTCCATAAACTAGTAACTCGATTTTTGTGTTGATTTGTTAGAAATTCTTTGATTCCATATAAACCATTCGATTGCTAATGTTAAGAAACCTAAGTCTCAATATTAATTATTTTTATGAAACTCTACGGACCGAAAGGCTAGCAAACTTCAGGAAAACTTCTCCTGTAAAGTTGATAAAAGTATAGTTACTAGATTTTGCTCTAGCATGGCAGATGTTTGAAGCAAACCCATCCAGTCATTTGGCGAGGCTCACGTCGTTGCTCTCGATATTTCAAAGGCATTCGATCAACTGTGGCATGCAGCTCTCCTAAACAAGCTCCTGTCTTATGGGCTCCCTGTTAAGCTTTGCGGTTGGCTCGCAGACTTCCTCTCAGGTCGGAAAATCTCTGTCGTGGTAGACGGCTTTTCCTCTTCTTTCCTTAGCATCAATGCCGGGGTTCCGCTGGGATCGGTATTGGCTCCGACATTGTTTCTGCTTCACATTAATGATCTACTCTCTACCACTACAAACCCAATCCATAGTTTTGCTGATGACAGTACGCTGCATGCAGGCATCATGAGCAATAGACCCATCTCTGTGGTCGAGCTGGAACGCAGAAGACTGGCAGTGGCAGCTTCACTTTCAAAGGATCTCGATACCATTACCGCTTGGGGGCTTAAGAACATGGTTAAATTCAATGCCTCCAAGACCCAGTATTGTACGCTATCAAACAAGAAGTGCCCAAGCCAATGCCAGGTTCTAATGAACAACCAGGCTCTGCCAGGGAGTCATTGCTCTCATGTTTGGGGAGCTGCTGCCCCTACTACCCTGTCTATACTAGATGCCGTCCAGAGAAGGGCAATTCGACTAATTGGCGATCCGGCCTTAACACGCCACCTTCAGTCACTTTCTCACCGGCGTGTTGTTGGTGACCTCTCACTCTTCTACCGATATTCCAACGGAATCTACTCCTCTGAGCTATCCTCTATCGTTCCGCCGCTCACTGCTCCTATCAGATGTACCCATGCGACCGGTGCATCTCATCCTAAGACGGTCGTTCTTCATACATTAAGAACTGAGCGGTACAACCGCACATTTATTCCCAGGGTGTCCAAGGCTTGGAATGGACTGCCAGAAGATGTATTTATTGGGCCTGCGGGTATTGGCCCATTCAAATCTCGCGTTAACAAACTTCCCCTAACATAACCCTTTCACAGCAGCCGCGGTACTCTGGTATTTTAGGCTCTGCCTGCGCGGTCTGCTCAGTTATAAAAAAAAACCCAAAAAAGTAAAAAATGAACAGGAACCCCTAAAACGCTTAAAAACGAAGTTTGAGGGATATTTAATTTTTTTGTTTTTTGCTAACTAGTCCACCGCCCCCGCACCGATTTTCAAAATTATAGCAGCATTACCTACTAGGACCTCAAAGCATATCGGTACCCAAATTTCATCAAAATCCATGCAGCGGTTGCTGAGATTACAAGGGTAGAAAAACGCGAACAGACAGACCGACAGACTGTTCTAAGATCTTTACGATAGTATAAGGTCCTATAAATTTATTGTGTTTTTTGTTCCTAATTTTTGGACTCTTTTTGTAAACCGTTTGATTCACTGTAAACTCTATCCATTGATCACCCTTTACGTTCCATTTTTCTAAAACCTTTTCTTTATCATTAGTTGGTTTATTTTGAACCGTATCATATACTTGACTAATTTTACTTCCCACACCGATAGGTGAGGGGAGTATTGTGATCGTGAAAATTTTCGATTTTGAGATAATACGCTTTTTGGGCGTTTTATGATGTGTACATAACGAAAATCCACGTCACTCATTTCCGTCGGTCTGTCTGTCTGTCGGTGGTCTGTCTGTCTGTCTGTCTGTCGCGTTCTTCTACCCTCGTAATCTCAGTAACCGCTGCATGGATTGTGATGAAATTTGGGCAGCGTTATGCTGTGGGGTCGTAGTAGGTAATGTTCCTATAATTTTGAAAATCGTTATACAGGGGGCGGAGTAATTAGCAAAAAACGAAAAATTTCAAATATGCTTCAAACTTCGTTTTTAGACGTTTTAGGGGTTCCTGATCATTTTCTACTTTTTCTTGGGTGGGGGTGAATTTGGGGAGATTGGGGGGTGGGGGTTGCAATACTGAAAAATTTGTGTTGCATTCGTAATGGGCTATCCACTGATATGTGAATGAAAAACCTAGGCGCATGATACACTTTTTTAGGTCCATCCGAACGTTGCATGCTTATTATAGAAACCACGGGAATCAGAATTTGTGATGTATACATACGAGTATTGTTTTAGGTCGTTCGATATCGCGTAATGCGAAAATTGTTCAAATTGATTTTAATGAAAAATAGTGTCAGTTTTGGCGCAGCAATAATAAAAAAACTAAAAATATGAAAACAGTTCAAACTTTGTTTTTAGGCGTTTTACGTGTTCCTGATCATTTTCAATTTTTTTTGGGTGGGGTGAAGTCGGGGCGGTTGGGGGGTGGGGGTAGTAAAACTGAAAAATTTG